>CM053583.1:177640517-177653624 GCA_028627135.1 Pseudochirops cupreus
TCTTCCACTTCCCTTATTTCTCTTCCCAATTTTTCTTCCACTTCCCTTATTTGGTTTTGAAAATCTTTCTTCACCTCATCTCTAGCTTTAAGGCATTCTTCATGTTTATTGGAGGCCCCTGGTAGGGGTGCTCTTGCTGCGCTCTCCTCCTCCCTCTCTCTCCCATGATCTTTCTTTTCCCCAAAGAAGGAATCAAGGGTTTGGGAGCTGTTCTTACTTTGCTTCTTATGCTTATTCTTACTCATGGTTCTTCAGACCATGATTTTTTTTTAAATCTCTGTGGGGCTCTACTTCCAGAAGGGAAAGCTTTGTCCCAAATCGCTGGGGTCCTCCTGGCTGCCGTAGCTCTTAGGGAGAGGCTGGGAACTCTTCCTATATACTTCCGGCTGACCAGATAGCATGGACTCCAAGACGAGGCCCAAGACGGCGATCCGTCCAGGCCGCTCAACGGGAGAGCTCTGGCCGAGAACAGTTGCTCAGTCCCCCTGCTGCCTGCAGGCCGGGGCAAGAAGCTGCAACGCCGAGGCGGGTGCAAAACCTCTGCCTTTTCGCTTTTCTGCTCTGGAGGCCTTCTGGCCAGACTGCTTATCTCCCCCTTTCACAATTCCCATTTGCAGCTGCAGCTAATCCACTCACCTGAAGCTCCTGAGCTCCTCCCGTCCAGCTGCCCCCAGGGCACAGCCGCAGCTTCAGGCCAGGCTGGTTTCCATTCGCAGTGCTGATATAGTTCCTCGTAGCTGAGCTGACTTTAGTGGGAAGTATCTTTGTGTGCGTTTTGGAGTTCTAGGATTGGTTTAGAGTCCTATTTTATGGGTATTTTGGGGTGGCTATGTGAGAGCTGCAATGTGTTGCTGCTGCTACGCCGCCATCTTGGCTCCACCCCCCTTCAGATTCTTTATTCCTTTCAAACTGGTCTTTTCTCTTTTACTCTAGCATGGAACTCCATCACTCATCTCCATGGCTTTACTCTCACCATATCTCACACCTAGAATGCACTTCTTCCTCATTTTCGTCTCATAGAACCTATCTCTTTCTTCATGATGTAACTCAAGGCTTTATTTTTTATGAAGCCTGGTAGTACCTTCTCTCTATGTGTCATATTTTTTAAAATTATTAATGCATATATATATATATGTATATATTTGTATGTATGTATCTTTCCCAACAGAATGCTTGCCTATTGAAAATAGTAATTGTTTCATTCATTTTACTTGCATCCCCAGTGCCTAATTTAGTTTTTGCACATAAGAGCTTCAAGAATTTTTGTTGTTGGGATGTTTCAGTTGTGTTTGACTCTCTGTGACCCTATTTGGGGTTTTCTTGGCAAAGATTCTCTAGATGTTTGTCATTTCCTTCTCCAGCTCATTTAACAGAGTAAAGAACTAAAGGAGAATGTTAAGTGCCTTTCTTTGGCTCACACAGCTACTAAGGGTCTGAGGTGGCATTTGAACTCAGGTCCTCCTAATTCTAGGCACAGTGCTCTATCCACTGTGTTTTCTAGTTGTTTCATAAATGCTTAATAATTATTTCCTTCTGTGCCTTAAATCACAATGTTCCTGCCATTTAGGATGAATTTCCTTTACCCAACTATTCCAACTCATTCTGTAAGCCCTAGAACAAATATTATGTCATCTAAAAAGTTTTTCTTGAGCTCCTCCAACCTGATATATTTTCTCCTTGATCTGAATGACCAAATCCCTGTGTATTTCTCATTGTATTTTCACATTACAGTGAGTATTGTGGTGATTTCTGTACATTTATCATCTCCTCTAAAAGACAGACAACTCGACAAGGCAAGAAGGCAATAAAGTGAAACAAACAAAGAACCCAATGAAAACCACATTCATTAATACTTATTACATACCATGATTTGTAGTAAGTTGTGGAGATCCAAATATAAACAAAAACAAAGGTGATTCCTGCTTTCAGAGAGTTTTCATTTGAATGGATAAAGACAACACACCAAAGGTAGTTGTGATGGGGACTATTTACACAGGGGTATGGTGTTAAACTTCAAAAAGCTGGAAGCAGAACTGAGAGAGGAATGGAAGCTGGCAAGACTGAGTCCCCCTCCAAAATGGAGACCTGAGAAGGAACTCAACAATGGGAGAAGTAGACTGGCATGGCATAGAGATGGATCAAAGTGGGAAGGCCACACTGGTAAATTTACATTCTAAGATAGGAAGGCTCCAGCTTCTGAGGGTAGATCCAAGGTAAGATGGCAGCTTAGTCATGGTGGCAAATTCCAGAAAGATGTGGAGCTGGAAGAGGAACAAAGTTTGGATGGCTTATGCCTCTCCACAAAATGGAGGTAACTGAAAGAATCCCATAAAGGCATGGATAAAGACAAAGACAAGAAAAAATAATACACTTTTCTTCCCTTTATACCATTCAATATCTAGCAAAATGCCTTATACATATGGTGAGTATTCAATTTTTTTTTATAGAAAAATAAATTTCATAACAATCTTTATCTCTCATTATTGGTGAGATGGCATTTACATTTCTATGAATTTTCATAATTTTTCATGGCTACACACCAATATAATTTTGAAATAGTACCATAACAGCAACAAAAACAACTATTTTTGGTAGAGCCATATAATTTTAGATATAAAGAGACTTAAAGAGGTCATTTAATTCACTCTCTTGTTTTGTATAGAGAAGAAGCTGACCTCCAGAGAAGTGAAATGACTCTTGCATACTAGTACAGGGCGAGGTATGGTCTCCTGACCTGTTTCTCTCCCCTTAAGGACTTTCTATTTCTTTTCCCCAAGAGGGAAATACGTGAGAACTCAAGGAATCTTGTGAATCATATTTGCCAAAAACCTATGTTGAAAAATATGACTTTTCTCAATTTTAGTATATAGCATAGTTTGGGGTTTCAATAACCCCACTTCCTTAATCTTTCTATTTCAATTATAAAGTACCCTAGAAGACCAATTTATTTAAGAAGTTTCCTTTATGTTGTACTTGGTCATCTGGCATTGACGTAAAGACCTCAAGTGAAGAGGAACCCAAAATCTCCCAGGCAGATTCATTCATTTCTGGAAAGTTCTAGTTATTAGTGAAATTTTCTTCATGTCGTTAAATATCTCCTCACAAACTCCACCCATAGCTCCTAGTTCCATCCTCTGGGACCTAATAGAACAAGTATTTCTTCTTCCATATGACAAGCAGTTACTTGAAGGCAGTTATGTCTTCTTTCCTCTAGAATAAGCACCCCCAGATTCTTTATTTGATATTCACATCCCTCACATGGCATGAGCTTGCTTGAGGCCATTTGCCATCCTGGTTGTCTTCTTCTGGAAGTATTCCACTATATTCGTGTATTTTCTAAAGTATAGCACCCATGACATTTCACAATAATTCAGATATAGTCTGGTCAAAGTTTGCTAGAATAAGATTAATACCCCAGTTGTTATGTCTTTCTAAACAACACCTAAGACAAAGTTGATTTTTTTTCACATCATATTGTTAACTCAAATTGAAATTATAGTCCACTGAAACCCTTAGATTCTTTTCCAAACGTTCTGAGCTTAGCTATGCCTCCCCCATATTGTACTTGTGAATTTATTTCATTTAATAATCTAAATGCAGGACTACATTTAACCCAAATAAATTTTACTCCATTAGATAAAAACAAGTGTTCTAGTTTGTCAAGATCTTTGGGAATGCAGATTTTGTTATCCGATGTATTAGCTATTCCTTTCAATTTTAGGTTGTCTACAGATGTGATAAATGTGCTTTTATTCAAAGTCATTGTGGAAAAATGCCAAAAAGCATAGGGTCAAACCACGGTTATCCAGATAACTCACTAAGTTGTGTCCTTTGTTTTAATTATTATTGTATTGAGCACATAGTATGAGTTTTATTTACTTAGCATGGTAAACTTTTTTGTTACATTCCATTTGTGTGTATGTGTGTGTGCATATGTGTACAAGGGATAAAATCCTGACATTATCTGTGTGACTTTTATCCTCGGTTTCCTTACTTTTAAAGGATTTTGATGAGGTGGCTTCTCATATTCCTTTCAGCTACACATCTATGATTCTATGGTAGTCTTGTTGTTTCAAAAATTGCAATTCCAGAATGTACAATACCAGATGATTCTTTCCCTCAAAATGAAGAGCACATATGTACTTATCTAACACACATGTGTCTCTTTCATTCTGCCTTCTTTCCAAGATGCTCTGGGAAACAATCCTGGTCACCTATCCAGTCAGCCTCCTACAGTTTTTTTCCTCCAAACCATCTAATGCAGTACACTGTAGGATTGCTACTCCTCACTAATTCATGCTATGCTATAGAGCATCTAAAATTTCTGTGAAAAGTTTTAGTGTTGAATAATCCATATGTGATCAGTCTTGGAGTCAAAAGGACCTGAGTTCAATTCTGTTTGTAATATGTAGCTAAAACTACATGTCCTAGTAATTTTCTTTGTCTATTCAGTCATTTCCAGACATGTCAGACTCTTCATGAATCCATTTCAGGTGCTCTTGGCAAAGATCCTAGAGTGGTTGGCCATTTCCTTTTACAATTCATTTTATAGATGACAAAATTGAGACAAATAAGGTTAAGTGACTTCTCTAGCATCACACAACTAGTGCCTGAGGCCAGATTTGATCTCACAAGGAAGAGTCTTCTGATTCCATGCCCAGTACTCCATCCACTGTACCATCTAGCTGCCCCTGATATCCTAGCAAACATTCATTCAAATAGCAAACAGTTGTTCCTTGGTCATCAAGAATTGCATTGTCTTCCTAATTTTCTGAATCACAAAACTAAACTTCCTCTGCTATGGCTCATCTTGAAACTTCTATCATTGTCTGAGGGAGGCTACCACCCCTCCAAGCAACCTGCTTACCCTCCACAAGTTGTGACCCCCACCCCCACCCCCATTGGGGAATAGCTCCTGAGGCTTCCATTTTGTAGAAAGACTCTAGTTGACCTACCTTCATTCTACTTCTGGCTCTGCTCCTGACTTTCTAGATTTTAAAACCATGCCATCTTCATACTTTCATTCTCTGCTCGCAGCTCTGCCCATTAGTTCCTTTCTTTGAGCTGTTGTCTCTCATTGGAATGTAAACTCCATGACAGAAAGAGCTATCTTTCTTTTTTATTTCATTTTTTCAAATAGTAAAATTTATTTTTATTTATTTTATTTTTACACCCCTGCCTAGCACTTCTACTTAGCACACAAAAATGCTTAAGAAATGCATCTTTTCAGTGTATAAACTCTGTAAAACAATGTAGATCATAAAACACCCATGCCTCTCCATCCTGTGCACCTCATGCATGCCCATCCATAAATCTGTTGGATGGCGAAACATTGATTAGATACCAGTAGTGTTCATGATTTGTCTACTTATTATTTCTGGTCATACATTTAATCAATGACATTCTTAACATTACTTCTCTGGCTTCATTTTTTTTTTTTACTTCTGGATATGTATCTGCATTTGCAGCCTTCAGAATCAATTTCTCTCAAGCTAAGAATCTTGGGTGGCTTCTAAGAGTTGCCCTGCTGCTCTCTCTCACTGGACAGATGCTTAGATGGATTTAAGAGGTAATACCCTGGAGTCAGAGTCCATATGCTATTTATGCCCAAACAATTCTCTACTCTCTTGAGCATATTTGTTTATAAATACTTGCTTAGGAACAAAAAGTTGCCTCTCAAGAAAGACACATTCAGGTGTTCCATAAATCTTTGACAGTGGTAGGAAGAAAGATGAGAAGCTACAAAGGCAATCTAGGCCTCAGGCCAAATAGAAATCCTAAGCCTAGTATTTTAAAAGAAATTCTCACAAATCTCCAAATAATTCAATTTCATTTTTTAGAATTATTTCCTAAATTGTGTCTAAATAATATAACCATATAGGTGGCACAATGGATAGAGTGATGGATCTAGAGTAAGGTAGAACTGACTTCAAATTCAGGAACAAGATATTATAAATAAATAAACATATATATATATATATGTGTGTGTGTGTGTATATATATATGCATATATGTGTGCATATATAAATTTATATAATATGTATATTTACGTAAACATATCATATATATTTATAACCATGAGCATTACTTAACCTCTGCCTGCCTCAGTATCCTGAACTGTAAAATGGGTATAATGTTAGCACCTAACTTGAGGATAAAATATGATGTTTATAAAGAGCTTTGAAAACCTTGAAGTGTTATAGAAATGCTAGCCTATTATTTTTCATCTCATATTGGGGAAAACATTGCTTACTGGTTATGATATAGTGCATAGAGAGTCATCCTCAGAGATAGCAAACTTTGAATTAAAGTTTTGTATCAGATAATATACTGTTTAGGTCATCCTAGGCAATGCACTTCATCTCTCAATGTGCCTGGCATCTCTTCAAGACTCTAGACTGCATTGTAGAGAAGCTTCTGATGGGTCTTGGTAGAGGTAGTTATTTCATTGAGAATTCCTACTGTAATTAAAACATAGAGACAATCTAATAAAAATTAGTTTATATGACAGATCAACATCAATAAACTAATAGGCATTTGTTGAGCGCTGCTTATGCATCAGACATTATGCAACATGCCAGGCTTATAAAGACAAATGTGAAACAATTTCTGAATTCTTAGAGCTTACACTCATTTGGGGGAAACAACAGATCCAGAGACACACAAATCTAAAACCTAAGTGGTTTTCCAATTTCAGAGGGGAGGAGGTTGTCACTTGTACCTCTTCTGGTAGGCATGTGGTTATGTGCAGGGTCTCTTAAACTTTTTCCATTTGCAGCCCCTTTTCATGTCTTGGGAGCCTTGTTGGTGTCATGTGCCCTGAGGGCACATTGCAAAGTGCATATGCTGTGTAGTCAGAACCATAGCTTCAGTGGAGTTGAGTGATGCAATCCGGGCAAGAGCTGCCAAAAACACCTTCATTCATTAGCCTTTTGATTTTTGAATTAATTTTTGGTCATTGTGTAGTCATAAACCTTTTACTGTTGCCAAAATTTTTGAGATCCCATACAGGGTTGTGACCCACAGTTTAAGAAGTGCTCAAAAGCACTTTCCAAATGTTAGAGAATTCTATAAACACTAGCTATTGTTATGATTATTAATAAAGAATGTCCTGATTTTCACCCATTGACTTCCAGCATGGCCATTAAACTCTTTACTATGACCTAGGGTTTTCCCAAAATAGTATGGGTAGTGATATAAATAGAGAAACAACCCAGATAAGGCTCAGAAGAGCAGCAGCATATGACATTCTCTCCATATTCAGCAGTTAGACCATTAAAATGAGCAACATGGCTGTGTTTGTTTGGAAGCCATGCCAAAGCTAAAGAAAGATTAGGGAGAAGAATAAAACAACCCATTATGTCACAATGGCTCCAAAATGGCCACTCTGACCAAACAACAGTCTTCTTCCAGAGCAGTTTCTCTGCTTCCCCAGCATGCTGCTGTGGTACACTGAGTTCAGATCCCAGTTGACATTCGAATGATGTTTAAGCTTATGACAAATCTGATTTATTTGAATCTCTCTCCTCTGTTGCTATAAAAGGACTGCTGATTTGGTGACATATTAGTCATAGCACCTTCAGAGACATTGCTTCTGCTGATGCTGGAACCTCTGTTCAGAGAAACTATCAATTGCCTCCCTCACCCAGTGTTATCTTTCTGTTCTGTGGGGTGTCTCCATCACGTCTCTCCCCTTGTCACATCACTCTCCTGACATCCATTTTCCCAAACTCAAAGATGTCCTGCTAGACAACCATTTAGTTAATTAAGGAGAACGCCTCACAGTGTGCTGATCAACTGCTCAGAGAGGAGCTCTGGTGTCTGATACAAACAGAGGGCTTTGTAATTTTATAATTTAAGCAAAATTGAAATTTGAATGTATCATTAAGTATTATTGCACCTAATAATGTTTACAACCATTTTTACTCCCTCCCCCCTTAATTATTGTACAACAAATGCTATTCTTTCTGCAACCCAAGGGGTTTTAAGAAATAATTTGAATAATCATGGAGGTGTTTTCTTGCCACACAGGGAAATCTAAATGTTGCTGTTAGCCCTCTTACAGTGAAACTGCCCATCACATAGACCCTTTTTTCCCCTGAGCTTCATCATTTTTTTTTTCCTCATGTCATTAACTGTGCTATGTCTTCCAATTCATTCCCACTGTGCTTTCTAGTCTGCACCATGAAACCTCTTATGTTTCACCTCAGGGCTAATGGATATTCTATTCCTAATGTTTCTCCTTATTTTTTAATGCTGGAAACCCAAATAAGCAAGCAAAAAAAAAAAGGGAGAGTGTGAGAGAGAAAGTTGTACTAATAGCGAAAATGAAAAACAAAACAAATCCTTTCCAAAATCTTTCTAGCTAATGGCTGAGGGCAGCTACCTACTGCCCCTGTCACTGGTGATAATTTGCTGATGTGATTAAATTGTCCAGTGGGAGCTATATAGTTGTGTGAGCTGGAATAATGGCTCTTGGCTTGAAGTTGTGAGGACATTTACACCGAGACAAGCAAGGATGGGAAGAAAATGATGAGTATACAATTCTAGTGGGTCAGAGGAGAGCTTTAAGCAAGTGGATGGTTTTGTTTTTGTTTTTTGTTTATATTTAGTACTGTGAGTCAAGAGACTGGGGAGATGAGGAGTGACTCGCTGTCATGATGGCATTTATTTATTGAAACTCTGAGGAGAGGAAAGGATGCAGTAGCCTAATATTTGAAGAATTATTTTCTCTGGGAAAGCCATTAAGGAAAAGTGACATCTTCTCTGTCTCTATTCTTTCAAAGATTATTTTACATTTGATTTGTTCTGTAGTCTGGGAAAACTAGTGTCCTTGTTATTTCTTTTTTTGGGGGGGGGTGTCTTTTTCAATAGGTTACCAGTGAATTCTTTCAATTTTGGTTTTGCCATCTGGTTCTTTCTAGACCATCAGAGTAATTTTCTTTGAGAATTTCTTGAAGGATGATTTCTAGACTCTATTTTGATCATGGCTTTCAGGTAGTATAATAATTTTAAATGATCTCTCCTGGATCTTTTTCCAGGTCTGTGATGTTTCCAATGAAATATTCCACATTGTCTTCTATTCTTTCATTTGTTTGGATCTGTTTTATAGTATTTTGATTTCTCATAAAGTCATTAGCTTCCATTTACTCCAATCTAATTTTGAAGGAATTATTCTCTTCAGTGAGTTTTTGAACTTCCTTTTCCATCTGGGCAATTCATCTTTTTAAGGCATCCTTCTCCTCATTGGCTTTTTTGGGCCTCTTTTGCCAATTGAGTTAAAATATTTTAAGGGTGTTATTTTCTTCAGCATTTTTGGAGTCACCTTTAGCAGGCTGTTGACTTACTTTTCACAGTTTTCTTGCATCATTTTCATTTGTCTTCCCAATTTTCCTCCACTTTCCTTACTTGATTTTCAAAATTCTTTGTGAGCTCTTCCATGACCTATAACGAGTTCATATTTTTCTTTGAAGCTTTCGATACAGGAGTTTTGACTTTGTTGACTTCTTATGGTTCCATGTTCTGATGCTTTTTGTCCCCAGAAAAGAATTCTATGATCTGATTTTGCTTCCTCCGCTTGCTCATCTTGCCAGCCAATTACTTAACTTTTGGGCTCATTTCCATGGCAGAACTCTTCTTCCAGAGTGGAGAGAGCTTTGTCCCAAATCACTGTGGTTTTTGCAAATGTTGTCAGAGGTCTGAGGGTGCCCTCCCTACAGCCACCACAAACTCTGGCACACTGGTATTTCTCACCCCAAGACCACCACCCAAGTCCATGATCCAGATCCAAGCAAGTTAAAGCAAGAGTGATTACCCTCTGAATGGTCAGTTGGTCTCCACTATGATCTACAGACCAGGAGCTCTGGTGGCAGTCACACGGCAGCAGGTGCAGCCACTGCACCTCTGACACGTCTCACTCTGGGGGTAGGGGCCAGACTGCACTCTTCAGTCACCCAGTTCCAACAGAGTTCCCACTGATCTTTTACTTTCTCTTTGGTGTTTATGGGTTGAGAAGTCTGGAAACTGCCACAGATGCAGGTGATTCACTCTCCTGATGTCTGCTTGGGCTGGTCTGGGACTCTGGTCAGGGCTGCCCCAGGTCAGGACTGCATGGCTCACGTGGGACTGCACTTGGCTCCAACTTTGGTGTGATAAACACTTTCTGTTTGCCTGCCAGGCTGCCTTCAGTGGGATATTTGTTTCTCTCTGTCACTTTTTGGGTTCTGTGGCTCTAAAACGTTTTGAGTAATATTTCATAGGTATTGGAGGTGGTTGGTGTGGGAACTCACACAGTTTCCTGCTTCTACTCCACTATCTTGGCTCTTCCTGGTTCTTGTTCTTTATCAAGCACATTGTTCTAGCTCTTAATTCTATGATTCTGCATAGACTATCTCCCATATCCCACCTCTACCTTTGAGAATTCCTAGTTTCTTTCAATGTTCAGAAATGTAGTGTCTCAATTTCCACAGTTGTTGGTACTTCCTCCCAATAGCGAGTTTTATTTATGTGTTGTTTCTACTGACAGAAAATAAGCTGCTGGAGATCACAGATGCAATTTTTCCCACAGTATGCACAATACCTGTCATGACACATTAATAAAAATGCTTGTTGATTGATTGACAGATCTTGGTTGTATCTTAGTCATATGTCCATAAAGTGTGAACATTGAAGAAAATGTTTAACTTTCTCAGCTTTAATGCACCTACTCCCACAAATTATTATGTTAATTCCAATATATTGAATCTTGTCTTGATTTAGGGATAGCAATGATTTGGTTTCATCTGAAACTAATGCTGTAGAACACTAATAAGACATTTTATTCAGCTCAAAACCTCCATTGTCACATCTCCATGATAATAAGTTAACTAATTATGTTCTTTAAAAAAATAACTTGTAAGTCAAAATCTAGGGATTCCAGGCAATATCAGTACATATATTGCCCATAGATGGGAGTAAACTGTATTCAACTCATTTTTGCTTGTTGTTTTCTTCTATATAGTGACATGTAATTATATGAAAGCTGGTCAGTACAGTGGAAAAAGAAAATTGATTATTGAAGCTGGAGAATCTGAATTCTAATACTGGTTTTGATGATTATTATCTATGTTACATTGGACAAGTCACTTAACCTCTCTGGGTGTCAGCGTCTTCATTTGTTAAATAAAAGAATTGAATAAGAGCATTTCCAACATCCTTCTAGCTCTGTATCTCTATGATTACCATAATTCCTGGAACTGTGCATGGTATAAGATGACATTAAATCTATTAATATACACATATTGGCATAATAGACCAATTTCTATCAAAGTTATATTCTGAATGTCAGCATTGACTAATCCAAAATACTAAGAGATGCATTTCTGTGGATATAAAAGATGAGAGTAATAGCAATAATTAATTTACAGGATTAAAAAAAGTCATGTGAAATATAATATTATGATTTGTAGCCCTTTATTTCCTAACTCATTTTGCCATCATTGGCAGCAACAAAGACTTATATAAGCACATTTGATTATGGGAAATGTTAAAGTTAAAATTTATTTCATATTAATAAAGAAGGCAAGCTTGAGAATCAACTGATTCATTGGCACTGTGCTACTAGTCTCTAGCTAGTCAATCAGCAAGTACTGGTTAAGTATTTAATAACTTAATATGTGCCAAGCGCCATGCTAAGGAACAGGGATCAAAGAAAAGGAAAAACAAACTAAATACCCTGCCTTCAGATAGTTTGTATTCTAATGAGAGAGGTAATATGCAAATAATTGGGTGTCTAGATTAAAATGAATGTAATCTGAAAAGAAGTCTCCTGAAGTAAGCTGCATATGAACTGAGTCATCAACACAGTCAAGGAAAATGAGGTGAGAGGCATAGTATTCCAAGCATGGGGAAATGACCATTGCAAAGTCATAGGAATTGGAAGATGTCAAATTGGAGGAAATGCAAGTAAGTTTGAGTTGTAAGATTATAGATTTTGTACAGAGAATGAAGGCAAAATAAGTCAAGTAAAGTAGGAATGATGTAGATTATGAATTATTTTAAATGTGAAGGAAAGAACTTGATCCTAGAAGCAATAGGGAGTTATTAGAGTTATTTAGAGTTATGAGAGTTCTTAGAACTCACCAAGCGGGGAAATAAGATAGTCAAACCTATGCTGGAAAATTCATATTCTTGGGGGGGCGGAGTCAAGATGGTGCCTTGGAAGCAGGAAAACTCCATGATTCCCCCCATGACTCCCCCCATAATCACCTCAAATACTTATAAAATATGACTCTAAACAAATTTTAGAGCTCCAGAACCCACAAAATTACAGAGTAACAAAGCTCCCACTGAAGGCAGCCCAGCAGGCTGACAGGAAGCAGTTCATTGCAGCATGCTGGGAACCCAGACCAGTACCACATGCCCTAGGGCAGCCAGAACAAGTTGCGGCTGGAGCTTTCAGGAGAGCAGATCACTGGCAGCTTTGGTTGTTTCAAGAATTATCAACCCATAAAAAACAAGAACTAAGTGAAAGGTCAGTGGAACTCAGCTAAATTTGCCTCCAGGGCAAGAAGCAGTGGCAGTGGCCCTGCAGCTGCTGCCACATGACTGCGTCAGAGCTCTTGTCCTGCAAATTGCAGGGGGGCAAGTGATCATTCAGAGGCTACGTGATCTTGCCTTAACGGGCCTGGATCAGGATCATGGTCTTGGGTGGTGGTCCTGAGGTGTATGATCAGTGAGCCAAAGCTGGTGGGGGTTGCAGAGACAGTGGCCTCCTAATAGCCATGGCATCTGTGAAAACACTAGCAATTTGGGACAAAGCTCTCCCCTCTGGAAGCAAAGTCCTACTGAGCCCAGAAGTCAAGAAATTGAGTGGCAACATGAGCAGGCAAAGGAAGCAAAGCAAGCCTAGCAATCTAACTTTAGATTGCTATTTGGGGAACAAAAAGAATCAAAGCATGGAATGGGAGGAAGACAACACAGTCAGAAATCCCACACCAAAAGCTTCCAAGAAAAATGTAGACTGGTTACAAGCCATAGAGGAGCATAAGAAGGACTTTGAAAACCAAATAAGAGAAATTGAGTAAAAATTGGGAAGAGAAATGAGAATGCTGCAAGGAAATCATGAAA
>CM053583.1:177653724-177673724 GCA_028627135.1 Pseudochirops cupreus
CAAAAAGCCAATGAGGAGAAGAATGCCTTAAAAAGTCAAATTTTCCAGATGGAAAAATAGTCTCAAAAGTTCACTGAAGAGAATAATTACTTCAGAATTAGAGTAGAGCAAATGGAAGCAAATGACTTTATGAGAAATCAAGACATTATTAAACAGATCCAAACAAATGAAAAAATAGAAGGCAATATGAAATATCTCCTTAAAAAAAACCACTGACCTGGAAAATAGATCCAGGAGAGACAATTTTAAAATGATTGAACTACCTGAAAGCCATGACAAAAAAAGAACTAGAAAGCATCCTTCAAGAAATTCTCAAGGAAAATTGCCCTGATGTTTTAGAACCAGAGGGCAAAATAGAACTTGAAAGAATTTACCGATCACCTCTTGAAAAAGATCCCCCAAAGAAAACTCCTAGGAATGTTTTAGCCAGGTTCCAGAGTTTCCAGATCAAGGATAAAATATTACAACTATCAAGAAGAAATGATGTGAATACTGTGGAAACACAATCGGGATAACCCAGTATCTAGCAGCTTCTACATCAAGGGATCGAAGGGCCTAGAATATGATATTTTGGAGATCAAGGGAGCTAGGATTAAAATCAAGAATCACCTACCCAGCAAAATTGAGTATAATATTCCAAGAGAAAATATAGTCATTCAATGAGGTGGAGGACTTCCAAGAATTCTTGATGAAAAAAAACCAGAACTGAATTAAAAATTTGATATTCAGATACAAAAAGCATGAGAAGGCAAATATGGAAAAGAAATCATAAGGAACTTATCAAAGTTGAACTATTTACATGCCAGCATGGAGCAACGATAATTGTAACTTATGAAATTTTCCTCAGTATGAGGATAGGTGAAGGGAATATAAACATATTTATATATGTATACATACACATATGTCTATATAGGAGGGTATATATACATAGGAGTACATATGTGTATGTGTATATATGTGTACATAGAGGGAACAGGATCAATTGAATAAGATGGGATAATAATTTAAAGGTGAAATTGAGAGGTGGGAGAGGAATAGTATGAGAGGAGATAGGGAGAAACAGAATGGGGTTAATCCTCTCATGCAGAAGATGCAAGGGATAACTGTTATAATAGAAGGGAAGAACAGAAAGTCAAAAGGGAATGAGTTAACCTTACTTTCATTGAATTTGGCTTAGAGAGGGAATGACATACACTCTGAATTGGGTATCTTGCCCTACAGGAGAGTAGAGAGAAAGGGGATGAGAGGCGGGGGGATGGAGGGGAGGGCAGGTTGGAGGGGAGGGTTGTTAGAAGACATACTTCTTTAAAGGGACAGACACAAAGTAGAGAATGGAACAAGTCGGGGGTGGAAAAGGAAGGAGGGAAATATAGTCAGTCTTACACAATATGTTCATTATGGAGATGTTCTGTGTCACTACACATATACAGCCTATATTGAATTGCTTGTCTTTCCAGTGGGTGTAGGTGATGATGAGTGAGGAAGGAAAGAATCTAGAATTTATAGTTCTAAAATCAAATGTTAAAAATATATGTGTGTGTGTGTGTGTACATGTGTGTATATATGTGTGTGTGTGTATATATATATAAAATCATTATTATTATTTACATGCAACTGGGAAATAAGATATACAGGTACTGGTGTGGGGAGATCCATCTTGCCTAACCAGAAAGTCAGAGGGGTGATGGGGGAGGACACAGGAGAGAGCAAATTGGGGGAGGGGGTATATAGTGGGATTACTGTTTTGGGGTGATGTGTAGGGGAAAGACGGGGAGAAAATTTGTAATTCAAAATCTCATGGTTATGAATGATTTAAACTAAAAAGAAACCAAAGTTTAAAAAAATAAAATAAAATTCATATTCTTAATCTTCTTAGTGTCATGGTCCCCTTTGGCAGTCTGATGAATCCTATGGAGCCTTTTTCAGAATATTTTAAAATAATTGAAAGAAATGCCAAATTTCAGTTTGAAGGTAGTGAAAATAATTTTTTTTTCTTTTACAGGTTTGTGGACCCTTTGGATACTAACCATAGACCTCTTAGGCATCCATAGGCTCTACTTTAATGTCCCTCCTTTAGAATAATCACTTTGGCAGTAAAGTGGAGGATGTGATGAGGTGGGGAGGGACTTGACACTGTGAGATGAGTTAGAAGACTGTTGCAATAGTGGTTGGGGCATGATGCAACTTGAACTAGGCATGTAGCTGTATGAGAAGAAAGAAGGGGACACGTAAGAGAGATGTGGGGGAGTTAGAAATAACAAGGTCTGACAATGGATTGGAAATATGGGTTGAGGGTGAGAAATGAGACAATGGAGAAGCAGGAACATTTTTATGTAGAAGATAATGAGTACTGATTTTGACATATTGTGTTAGAGTTGTCTAAGGAACATACCTAAGAAGTAGTTGGAGCTCTGTGAATAAAGCTCAGAGATTAGGGCTAAATATGCAGATTTGAGAATCATCTGTATAGAGATTACAATTGAACTCACAGGAGCTAATGAGATCCCTACGCAAGAAAGCATAGTTTGATAAGAGACAGGGACCAAGACAGAGCCTTAGAGGATCCTCATGGATAGAATGCATGGCATGGGTGAAAATAACAACAAAAGAGACCAAAGAAGAGTGATTGGAGGGATAGGAAGAGAGACAGGAGAAAACAGCACCATCAAAACTTCAAGAAAAGAATATCCAGAAGAAAGTTGATAGTGTCAAATATTGCGCAGAGGTCAAGGATGCTCAAGACTGACAAAATAATGTTAGATCTGGAAATTAAGAAATGATTTGTAATTACCCATATGATTTGGGAATGAGTCTTAATTTTCTCATTTGTAGAAAAATGATTTTCTTTTTTTTTTTACTACATGATGTTTAAGGACTACCCTACCATGGCTAAAATGCTATAATAATATCATTTTTAAAAATTGCAGAATTATAAGCATCTCAGTATTGGAAAGGTTACAAGAGAGCATAGGAGTACTGAATTTAGAAGCAGAAATATTCTTAGACATTGCATAGTAAAATCGTCCTATTTGTACAGATGAAGAAACTGAGACCCACAGCCTTTACATGGCTTCCCTAAGATCTCACAAGTAGTAAGTAGCACAGAAACAGCTCTTCATATCTTATTTCATACACTTCAGAAGATTTTATGTACAACTAATAAGTAAATTCTGTTTGAAAACTTTTAGTATTTGGGAGCTCAGGCTACCACAAGGCAACTATTTTCATTTATGAACATTCCTGATTTTTGGAAGATCTTTCTTATGTTGACAATAAAATACACTTCCCTATGATTTACACATAATGATCCAAAGATTGTGTTATTGGGTTATACATAAAAAAAAGATTTTTTAAAAATTGAATTTGATTTTGATGGCATAGAGAATTCCCCAGAGAGAGAGAAAAAAATCTACCGATATAGTCTAGAAAGTATCTTGCAACTTATACTCTTACAAACTACACTGGGTACCTGGGAATTTGTGACTTGCCCATTGTAACACAGCCAATAGTGACAAATGCAGGATTTGAATCCAAGTCATGTAGATTCTGAGATTAGCTCTCTCGTGGCTATACCATACTCTCCCTCATAATAAACTTTTAAGTCCTTGAAAGAAATTGTGATATCAACTATCATCTTTTATCTCCCCATCTAAACATTTCCAGTTAGTGCAACAATTTTGTACCTGATATGATTTTGAGTGCACATCAGAATGAATCTTCATTTGTTCTTTTGGTTCTGTCAAGTACTTTAAGTGTGAATCATCCATCACAGAACACAATAGGATTCACCTCCTTGACTTTGTGTAGCTCATTGCCGCAGTCAGACTGAGACCTGGGAAATATTTTAGCTTAAAAGGGTCAAGGTCTCATACTGCATCTGGTAAGCTATCTTCAGATCTCCTGATCTATATCTTGCCACTGGATTCAGTTGGCTCCAGAGGAGAAAGTGAGTCTGGCGATTTTGTATAGTCCTCTCTCACTCAAATCTGATTCACTTGCAAGTTATGGTATCACCTCCCTCATATTATGGACCTCTTCAAGAGTGAAGGACAAACAACAACAATGTAGCCCATGGTCACCTGGTCTTTTTGAGACAAGAAAGACATAGGTATCATAGAGAGAGTTTGATAGAATTAGGAAAAAACTTGTTTTATTGCAGGGATAACCTTAATTACTAGGGTTGAGAACCTGTGGGCTCGAGGTCACATGTGGCCCTCTAGGTCCTCAAGTGTGACCCTTTGACTGAATCTAAACATCACAGAGCAAATCCCCTCAATAGAAGAATTTATTCTGCAAAATTTGGACTCAGTCAAAAGTAGTGATAGATGAAATATAATTTTTAAAAAATGCAAAGTTGTAAAATTTTGTAAAGGGAATTATAAAGTACACAGAAGGGAGAACATGATATGAGTTAATAAGAGAAAGATATTGGCATATTTGGTGAACTGTAAGCTCAAAAATCAATCAACAGTAGAACTTTTCTCTCTCAGAAAGAATTCATTTCAGAAGAATGTAGTCATGAAGAAATAAGGGCAACTTGAATATTTATCATATAATTGACAAACAATTCATTTCCTACTGGACAAACTGTATTTAGCTAGAATAGGCAGCCTTCTTGTTATTCAGAATCTTTCTTCTTCTGAAGCAATTAGTATAGTAGTAAAAAGGGGGAGAGAAGATATTAAGAATTATGTACTTTTTAGACACATTAATATATTACTCTTGTTAAGGTGAAATCTTAAACCAAAAAGTTAGTAGTGAGAAGATAAATTTTCATTCCTTGGAGAAGTGTGGAATTATGAAAAGAGACATTTTCCTCAAGGCAGTACAACCCTCACTCCTCTTGCTCTTAGTCTGGTTTCAAAATATTGTCCATTTGCATTATGTAATACAATTATGCATACACCCACACAGGAACAAACATGTATGTGTCTATGTATATATGTGTCTATGTATTATGGGAAAGGGTTTATATATTGTCCACAAACCACATATTATAATTTTGGAAACTGACATTCTTTAACCACTTGGCTTTTCTTATGAGCTGTCCAATTTTGCCAATAATGACTTTCTTACCTGACGTCATATAAAATAAATTGAGGACATAAAGAAAAATTTTCTGGAACTGGAATCATAGGACCTAGATTAAAATTCTAACAATTTCTGTCCATGTAACCTTGGACAAGACATTTAATTTCTATGAATTTCTATTTCATCTGTTAAAATGAGGCAGGATACCATAGATGGCCTCTAAGGTCCCTTCTAGTTCTAAATAATCCTATAAATTAAATGTCCTAATAAAAGATGAAAGAATGGGATAACAGATAGCCTAACAAAACCCAACAATTTGCTGTATACAAAATAACATCACAAAAATAAAGACATGATGCTGAGCAAGTAGGAGGGGCAAAAATCAAAATCCACAATTTGTCAAGTGATTGAATAAAAGCAGGTACTGATATCATGATTTCAATTGAGGAAACATTTAAAATTCACAATAAAAATAAAGAGTGAAATTCCATTATGCTTAAAGGCCTCGGAGACAATAAAACACTGTTATTACTAAATATATGTGCACCAAATGACTTAGCTTCCAAATTCATACAGTAAAAACTAACTGAATTGCAAAAAGAAAGTCATAAAAATAATTGTAGGAGGATTGAGATTCATCCTTCGGAGCTGAAAAATTCTAGTAGAAAGATAATTTAAAGGAAAACATGGAACTAACAGACTGAAAATAAAACAATCATAAGATGATAACATAGGAATAACATGTCAGTGCTAAATATTTTTTTTAAAAAACATTTTGTAAGACTTTAGAAAATACTATAAGAAAATTATTCAGATTTACTGAACATAGAACCACTTGGAGAGCAATACAATCCAGAGGTTATTGACAGCAAGATAAAAGCTACTAATAAAACCAAAATAAAATAATAATAGGATAAATTCCATCCAAAATAACTATAAAATATATAAAAATATCTGAGAACTAGCTTCCCAGGAGGCTTTATAGCAATCTATCCACAAAATATTCCACAAAAATAAAGGAAAACAACAATTGGCTTTGCCAATATATTAAATATAAAGTACACTGTAATTTAATCTATAGATTTAAAACTCTATCAATCATAGTGTGAAAGGTATTACTTAATTAAACTTAACAAAATAACAAAAAACCTTTGCACTATAAAGGCATAACCTCTAGAATAATTAGATTTTGCATTAACAGGTCTCAAACTACTATAAAATGAGAATTGTCAAAATTATTTGGTATTAGTTAAAACATAGATAGGTAAGTTAGTGGAACAGACTAAATAAGAAATCTACAGAAGCAACCAAATGCAATGGCTCAATATTTCATAATCTTTGAAACACAAATTACAGATTAAAATCCATTTAATACATTTCAATTAAGACAATGAGATACAATGAATAAGGAGGTGACCTTGGAATCAGGAAGACCAGATTCTGAAACATACTGTGTGATTGGGCAAATCACTTAATGTCTCAGTGCTTCCTAGGTACTGATACGAGAGAGTTTTTTCACCTGGGAGTTCTCTAGCCCAAAGAAATTACAGGCCTAGCCTCTGTCCCTAGGGGAAGGGGGAAGGTAGAGGGAGAGGTATGTATGTATCCACATACATGTACATGTATACATATGTATATATACACATATGTTGTGTATATATACACTTATAAACATACACATGTGTTATACATATATATACACACACACATACACACATATATATGTATATATATCTATATCTATCCATCTATCTACCTTTATATGACAAATACATAAGAACATGAGTCATTCACTAGTGGATAAATGTTCAAAGGAGAGGAATAAGCTATTTTCAAAAAAAAAGAAATGAGATAATTAAATCTAAATCTGAATAATCCAAATCACTAATGATAAGACAAATACAGCAAGATTGCAAGAGACTGCAGGATCACAGCAGATGGAGTTAGGAAGACATGTGTTCCAGTATAACATTTCACTCATTTTTGGCTTTGTAGGCCCCTTATGGACAAATAATTTAACCTCTTACACCCCACTTCTACCACCACCATCCCCAGCCTCTAAGACTGTAGACTTAAAAAATAGACTGTGATCTACACTGGGAAATCTTTTTTAACAGTGAAATCACAAGATTCTAGGACTAGTCTGAAAAAGGAAGATTAAAAAATAGGAGAGAAAGCAAGGTTAAAACAACTTTAAGGTTTGACATCATAGCCATAAAATTTAAAAATATAGTAAGAGATGAAATAATACTGAAAGGACTGTGGGAAGAGAGACAGATTAATATGCCATTGGTAGAGCTAGAAATTGGTTCAGACATTCAGGGGAAAAAAATAGAATTTTCCAAGAAAAGCTACTAAATGCTCATGCCCTTTAATCCAGCATGACCAATGCTTGAGACCTAAAGAGGTCAGAAAAAGAAAAGTGCTTCATAGACCAAATATTACTAGAACTTTCTGTGGTAGATAATGCTGGACATGTGAGAGGTGTGCATGGATTTGAAATTAGCCAAACTAGTCATGTTAGCTAAAGATAAGGGTGTATTGTTAAATTATATAAAACACCAAATATAGGAAGAATTATATGAAACGTTGTATAGTAAAGAAAGTAGAACCAGGAGACAATGATTACATAGCTATGCAGGAGACAAAAATACACAATGATTTCACTATTGTGAATTAAAAGAGCTCTAAGGTACAGCCGTGTCAATGACCAATTTTGATCCCAAAGAATAGATAATAAAACATAGTTTCTTTCTCTTGGTAATATGGTAAGGGACAGTCCGTTACACAGGTTGTCAATCATTTTGTCACTTTGTCAATCAATTTTACTGTATTTTTGTTCTTTATATTTAATATTTTGATTTTATATATTTAAAATCTTGTGTTATTTTGTATTTATTATTTTTATTTAATTTGCTTTATGATTTTTAGTTGTGAAGAATCCTTTGATTTACATCACAAATGATGTAAATCACATACATGATTTAATAACATGATGTTATTATTCATGACAAAATCTATGGTTCTGGCAGTAGGAAAGCAAAGATCAGGAAATTACTGATGTGTTAAAAAAAATCAATAAAACTTATAAAAAGTAAAAATCAAATGAATCTGTATTTATAAAGAGCTTGTGTTACTTCATCAAGAATAGGAAATTTTCTTTTTTGACAGGATTATTAGACTCATAAATCATGGAAAGATAGATATAGGTAGTTATATTTCTAATAACTAAATGTGAGATAAATCCTTTGACATGCTATTCTTATGGGGGGAAATGGGGAGATATGGGTTAAATGATAGCACAATTAGTGAATTTAGAAAATGACTCTATGACTGGTCCAAAAGAAAAGTTATTAATGAACTGGTGTGAACTTGGAAGTGCAGCATCATACTCTCTGACTTGAACTGTTTAAATTTTTTAATAAAATGGGTAAAGCTAAAGATAGCATGCGCGTTAAATTTTCAGATGACAGAAAGTTAGAAAGGATAGCTGAATAACAGAATCAGAATCCTGACTCTGTTTTTATATTTATGTTTTACATTTATATTCAGTATACTTAATATGTATTTATTAGATATATATAATATTATATAATATATTATATATATAAAAGAGATAAAAATAAAATCATACTTAGGCATTTTAAAAAATCAGCTTTACAAGGGCATATTTTGGAGGCATTTCTGGATAGTAATTCCTTGGAATAGTAGATTAATTGCAAACTCCATAGGAGTTATGGCAGCTAAAAAAGCAAATTCCTTTTTAGGTTGTATTAAGAGTCTTAGTGTATAGAACTAGAGAAGTGATGGTCTCATTTTATACTTTCTTGTTCAGACCACAGCGGTAGTATTAGGTTTAATTTGTTCCATCACATTTTAGGGAAGACATTTTGATACTATCTAGTGTCTATAGAGAGAAAGGGAATCAATTCCCTTGATCAAGATAAAAGGCCTTGAACCCATTCCATAGGCAAAGAGACCAGAGATGTAGAAGAAACAGCTTGGGGATGGTGAGCAGAAAGCAGGATATTATTAATCAAGTAGCATTCAAATATTTGAAGAGGTGTCATGTGGAAGATTAATTAGACTGACATTTCTTGGTCTGGAGATATAAAATTTGGAACAAGGTATAGAAGGTTCCAATAAGTTTGACATAAAAAAAATTG
Source organism: Pseudochirops cupreus (assembly GCA_028627135.1). Taxonomy (NCBI): domain Eukaryota; kingdom Metazoa; phylum Chordata; class Mammalia; order Diprotodontia; family Pseudocheiridae; genus Pseudochirops; species Pseudochirops cupreus. Next base: position 177,662,922 of record CM053583.1, read on the forward strand.
TCAATACTTAGAATTATTCAAAAGTAAACTGCCTTGAGGCATGTAGTGTATTCCCTCTCATTGTGTCAGATGAAAATGTCTAGGAGAGGAGATGGAGGGGAGGGGAAGGAAGGAATGGAGGGGAGGGGAATACAAGCTGGCTTTCCCAACTGGAACTGGCCGGTTGGGTCCCATGGGGAAGATTGAACTACTCACAGGTTGTGGTTTGTCCTTCATTCTTGAAGAGGACCATGGCATCAATAGGATGATGACATAAATTGCAATTGAATTGGATTTAAGTGAGGGTTTACATCCTGGTAAAGAGAAAGGATAACACAGTGGAGAGAGGGCCAGTCTTGGAGTCCGGAAAACTTTGATTTAAGTCTGTCTCTGCCACGTCCTAATTTCATGCTCATCAGACAGTCACTTAACCTCTCTGTACCCCAGGCAACTCTCTAAAAGATACTATCATCATCATCATCATCATCATGATCCTGATCATCATCATCATCATCATCATTGTTGTCATCATCATCATCATCATCATCATCATCGTCGTCATGATCATGATCATCATGATCATTATCATGATCATTATCACCATCATCATCATCATGATCATGATCATCGTCGTCGTCATCTTCATCATCATCATCACGATTATGATCATCATCATCATCATCATAGTTACATAGCACTTTGAGATTTGAAAAGAACTCTACAGATATTGTCTCACTTTATCCTACCTTTGGAAGGTAGGTGTTATTATTTTGCCCCTTTCACAGATGAGGAAACTAAGGCTCAGAGAGGTTTAAGCAACTAGTCCAAGGTCACACAACTAATAAGTATCTCAGGCTGAACCCAGATATTCCTGACTCCAAGGCCACATTATTCACCAGGCTGCCAAAGCATTGCACAGTTTATGAAGTGATTATTCCTGCCCGCCCACTCCTGGACCCCATAGGGAGCTCACTGTACCAATGAAATCACAGTTCCTGCCTGAAGAACAAAAATAACACATTCTGATGTCTCTCATGTTGTCTCCTCCAGCTTCTAAATCATACATTTTGATCCCTTCTCTCCCATGACATTTATTTTTTCAGCATTTTTCCTACTCATGGAATATCAGTAAATAGGAAATAGATGCCTTCAAGAGATCAAACTGTGAAGCATGTATTTATGTAGTTGAGTTGTCTGTTTTCCTTGAACTCCCTGAGTAGGATAGTTTGACTGCACCACACTGTGCTAATCCTATCTTTGTTAAGAATGTGTTACTGCCTGAAAGGTTTGCTTCAGGGTGAGCAGGGCTTGTATTCTTTGGCTCTATGAGAATTATATGTTTCTGGGTTCTTTGTTCCAAAGTATAAATTTTTCTCTAATTATACTATCAGTCATTCACTTCTGAGTTTAATCAAGGAATCATGGGTATCTGAGTGAGCTAGGCAATCAGGAGGAATAAGTTCCAAGTTATTATAGGGGAAAGTAGGCAGTGGAGTGAAGTACTGGACCCAGAGTAAGTAAGACTGCAATTAAACTTCAGCCTCATGTACATACTGGGTAACAAGTGAGCCAGAACAAATATCTAAACCTTTCTCTTCCTCAGTTTCTTCATATGTAAAAATGGGATCATTCATGGCAAATACATTACATGTTGTTGCATGTATAAAAAGAGATAATACATGGAAAGCATTTATATAAGTGTTAGATATTATTTTATCTGGTTTCACAATTTGTCACTTGTGACTCCTAGGTATCAAGAACGATTCTTTCAGAATTTAGACCTAGTATTCAAGAGAATTCATGATGTGATGACTCTTGTCACTACCTTTACTATTAAAGCATGTTAAAAATGCCAGGCACAGCTTTTAGCCTCATTTCAACTTCAAAATTACAAGCTCTACTGACAGCAAAGTCATGAACCATTCTTGTCAAAGGAAAGAAGAAAGCAAGAAATATGATTGTTTTATCATCAAGAATGTTCTGTCTAAGACTTGAATACAAGGTATGTATTTCATTCTACGCCTCTGTGATATCACCAAACGTGCTGCCTCTGTTTCCAACGCCCACCTCGCTATTCTCATTTATTACACCTATTTTTCTCTTTTGGTTCGTTTGTTTGTTTGGGGCTATCTGCTTTCTATAAACCAGTGAAGTCTAATCTTCCTGAGTTTCTGCCACAGGCATCCCCACTTGGAAATGTCAGGGACAATGAAAAAGCGAATCTGTTCATCACCTCTCAGTCTAATCCTGAGGAGGTTGCTTTCTTCCATCCCATTCAAGTGAGTTCCACACCATAACATGACATCAATATTCATTTTTTAAAATTAAACCTCTGATTTCATTGGTTTTCTCTCTGTCTTTCTGTCTCTCTCTCTCTCTCTGAAGTCTCTGTCTCTCTGTCTCTCTCTCTCTCACACACACACATACTCTGTCTCTGTTTCTCTGTCTCTCTCTCTCTCTCTCTCTCTCTCTCTCTCTCTCTCTCTCTCTCAGAGTTTAGTGATTTGTCTAGGGTCATAAAGCTAGTAAGTGTCTGAGGCTAGATTTGAACTCAGGGCCTTGAGACTCTAGAGCCAGTGTTCTATCCACTGGGTCACTTAGCTGTCACTTACTGATTTTTTTGGGGGGTGGAAGGTGGCATTTTCTCAAATGAGATCATATTTGTAAAACTTTTAGCATAGTTCCTGGCACATATTAGGTGGTTAATAAATGCTTTCCCTCTTTATCTTCCTTATTGGGAACTCTCAGGACTAATACAAATCATCATCTATTCTGTCATTTCTAGAGTTACAAAAAGTTAAGAGACTCTCCCAAGGTCACACAGACAGTGTATATTATTTCACTTGATCCTCATAACAATTGTGTTTGATGGGCAAGTCAGCTATATTGTCACTTGAAAAATAAAGACACAGAAGGTCTAACCTGAGGATAGACATTTAGTTAGTAAAAAAGGAGGATTACGCAACTCTCTTGATTGCCAGTACTCTTGGGCCCTTTCTATCTCAAGAGGTAGCACGTTGGAGGTATGGTGGATTTAGCCTCTAGGACCTCAAATTCCAGCTCTTTTGTTTCATCTGCATGACCTTAGTCAAGTCAATTCACCCTCTCGGCCTACTCTGCTCATCTGTCAACTAAAGATGTTGTGACCCCTAAGACCATTTTTAGCTCTGGGCCCGAGAGCACAAAGATGTCATCAGAGATTAAGAGTGAGATTTGGAGTCAGGAAGACCTGAGTTCAAGCTCTACTTCAGATACTTACTAACTGGGTGAACCAGGGCAAGTCACTTAAACGTCTCTGTTCCTCAGTTTCCACATTTATAAAATGGAGATAAGAATAACATGTACCTCAAAAGATTGTTGTGAGGATCAAAATGAGAACACCGGTAATGTGTTTTGCAAACCTTAAAGTACAGCTAGCTATTATTATCAATATTAGTGCTAAACTACTGGCAATACCATAGCAGAATACCCACATGCAGACATAGATACTGCCAGCACCTGTAGTAGGTTGTTAGCATCAGTAGGCACATTAGAATTCTTGTTTGTTTCATTTCTGCTTTTTTGATTTTTTTAACATTATAGTAATTCCCTAGTAACCCATCCTCTCTGCCATGTACAAGTCTCTCTCATAACAGAAAAAGAAAAATTAGGAAAATACCATTAAAACATCAAATGAACATAATGGTGTATTGTACCTTTTTTTTTGTCCTGCACTTTTTATTCTATAGTCTTTATTCATATAAAAGCTGGTCTTTTGGAGTCAATCATGGTCACTGCATTTAATTTAAATTCAGCAAGAGCCCTTTTAGCCTGGAATCACTTAAGTCTTGATAGCAATGTCTGCAGAAGAAAAAACAAACAAACAGGGCTCCTGCAAACTTCCAGATACCTTTAACAAGCAGAGTTTAAATTCATCTGATCAATTCTCTTTCCAAAACACTGGAGGTTAATTAATACTTGTCTAATTTGGAGTGTGTGTGTATGTATGTGTATTTAACATTTTTAAGTAAATTTTTCTTTTCTGGTCTGATGTTATTGCTAGTTAATTGGACTCGGTATATTCGAATTAGTGCCTTCTACGTCCTGTGGTTTGGGCCCTGATTGTATTATTGGCCTATTTTTCTCACTTGCCTCAGCATTCCTGGTTTCTTGATTGTTGTTGTTTGTTTGTTTTTATCGTTTAGCAAATACCTTGACCCTTCACGACAGCAAAAAGTGCTCCTGATTTAAGAAGTAGGGTGGAAAGAATCCTCATTTTGGCCTCAGAATCTTTTTTGTGGTGTGAATCCTTTTCCCGCTATTATTTCTGGAATGCTGTGAGAGACATTTCATCCATCTAAACATCATTTTTCAATAAAATTAAGAAGTTGCGCTGGGCAATCTACATAGTCTCCTTTAGCACTAAATGCTATACATTCCATCCTTAATTAGTTTTTCCAAGTCCTACCAGATGAAAACTAGATAAGTCATTGTCATAAAGCAAGGAAGCTGCTTTCCAATATTGACTAATTCATACCTGGGCATGTAGCAGGTCAAACGAGAATTAGATAACATTTGAAATAATTAATAGAGAAAACCAGGTTTCCTGCCCTCAAGTCATGCAGAAATAAAGATTTGAAAAAATTTTTTTCTTCCTCCCTCAATTTCTTTCTTTCCCTCCCTCCTTCCTTCCTGCCACCTTTCCTCCCTTTCTCATTCCCTCCCTCCTTTTCTCTTTCCCTCTTTTCTTCCTTCCTTCTCTCCCTCCTTCCTCCCTTTCCTCTTTTCTTCCTTCCTTTTCTCTTTCTCTTTTTCCCTCCTTCCTTCCCTCCTTCCTTCCTTTCTTCCTCTCTACTTATGCACTTAGCTTCTTCTCCTCCCCATTATCCTATCCATTTCTTTTTCGTTTGCACCTGATTTAAAATTGAGCAACAACAAAAAAATAAACTAAACAAATAATGAGAGTTAATTTTCCCAGTAATATTTTTGTGCATGAATCATTGTATAAGCTGTGGGTTTATTTTTTATTATTTTTTAACTCCACATCTTGATCCAGGGCAGGGATGACTCTAGCTATTCAGCTTGGGGGCAAGTCTCTTAACCTCAATGAGCTGCAGTTTCCACATATGCAAAATAAATGGTTCAGACTAGATAACCTTGAACTCTCTCTAGATCTAGGCTTCTCTGATCATATGATCCAGTATGAACTATGTAAACAGCAAGGGACTTTGGAGGATTAGGCAGACCAAGCTGTCAATCATCTCTTAAGAGAGAAGGTACTTGAATAATTCTCTCCTTCCCTTTATTTGAGCAGATCTTCTCCAGCTGTTTCTTTCCATGCAGCTCAGCCCCCTGAACTTTCAGGATCGAGTGTCTTTGTAGTACCTATCCAACCATCATGTTGCTGAAACTGCCCCCAGTGAAAAGGAAAAGTAAAGAGAACTGGCTGCCCTTCATTTCCTCACAGGATTTTTTTTCAGGCTCCTAATTTTAAACTAGGGCTATGCTAACCTCTGATTCTTGCTAGGCATGCAATCCACAACATCAATTTTTCCTACTTTGACCAATGACTCTAGATTAGATCCTAGCCCCCAAAGCAGTTTCCACTGAAAAGATGGTCTGTTGTCTCCCAACAGGAAATGTTCATTTTCTCTCTCTTTCCTTTGAACACATAAAAAAGTGAACAAAGCAAGACACTTAACATGTTTCTGGTTGTTTTTTTTTTTCCATAAGTGGAGGGAAGTGAGGTCAGAATGCAAAATATTTTTATCACAATAAGGTCTCAGCCTTCCTAAGCCCAGAGGGAAGCAAAAATAGTAAAATGAGCATGCAGCCCTTTGGGAAATTTGGCTTCTCTGGAGAGAGAAGAAAGTAAATGTGTCACCTGTCTCTGTCACCCTTCAAGATTCATTGTACTTACTGGCGTTGCTGTCTGCTTCCCCTATGGCTCCATGCTCTATCTCTGTCTTGGGATCATGTCTGTTTCCTCTGTTTGTCTCACACTTTTAACTTAAGGTGTCTTCTTCCTCTTCTTCCTGATTGCTTGGTATTTACTTGCCTGGGCTTCTCTCCCTTCCATATTCTTCTACTTTACCAAAGGTGGGAACATGATGAACTTCATAATTTAGGTAACTGTGAAATGCCTCTTACCAAATCTCTCTGGCTCAATGATAGGTTGTGGCCGATATTACCTTCTTCTTGAACCTCTAGAAATATATAAATATGTGTGTGTGTGTGTGTATGTATATACACATATATGTGTGTATATATACATATATATGTATATGTGTGTGTGCATATATATGTGTATATATATATGTGTATATATATATATATATATATATACATATATATATATATATGTCAGAATGAACCAGATCATATGCAAATGATTTGAAGTGATCTTGGATTGAATTTGAAACCTCCCCAAAGCTAATAATTCTGACAACGCTCCTCAAATATTACAATGTATCTATGATGTGATCAAAGGGGATACTTTTTCAAACAGGCAGATTGAAATCTATCCCTACTTTCTTATTTAAGTGACTCCTATGCATGTCTCCTCTGCATCTCCTCTTCTCCTGTCCTCTCCTCTTCTTTTCTCTCCTCTCCTTCCCTCCTTTACCCTCTCTTGTCTTCCCCTCTCCCCTTATGTCTCCTCTCTCTTTCTTCTCCTCTACACTCTTCTTGTCCCCTCTTGTCTTCTGTCACCTCTCTGATTTTTTCATTATCTCTCCTTTTTCCTTCCCCTTCCTTATTCACTCCCTTAGCTTAACATTTTAGCATATTTTTTTAAGTAAAAATTATGATTGTACTAGAACACAAAAGCTATTATTTAGGGTTATTCATTTTAAAGACATATACCCTTGACATTTTACTAAAGAGTTTCATCAGTGTTAATGCATAAATGGAACAAAAATGGGGGTGCTACAACAAACCTTAATTTGTAGACAATTCTCTCTGAAAACCTGATTGCTGAAGTGCTGTTTTTGGAACAGACATTTAGAACTTTTTAAATGTCTGTTGGACACATGCACTTAAGCCAAAATAAATTTCACCAGTCTCTAGAGCCTGCAGCACAATAGCTTTACTGTTTTTATCTCCAGTCTATTTGGGGTCAGAATTATTTTTGCTTCCACTCTGTCCACCTTGGATGGGCTGTCTGGAACTCTAGTTAATTCTATAATATTAAAGAGTTCATTATCTATAAATTCATCTTCTCCTACTATCTACAGTATAACCATTTTTGCAACTCATTTGTACTTTTCCCTTGCGATATAAATTCATACATTCATTCAAGAAGCATTTTTTAAACACTTAATAAGCCCCAGCCTTTTTTTTTTGGCGGGGGGGACCTTTCATCTCAAGGAGCTTGTACTTTATTAGATGGAGTATAAATCTAGAGAATGTGTATCCAAATAAAATACAAAGTCATTCTGAGGGACGTACTAACACTCCCTGTGATTAGTGGCAAAATTTGATTGCCAAGAGAAATTCATCAATCTTATACAAATTGCCAGACAACTCCAGGAGGAATGCCAGGATTAGAACAGAGGTCTATACACAATGTTCGGTGGTCTGACCAAGGCCTTTTGATACTGTCAGTCAAGAGGGCTTGTGGAATAGCATGGCAAAATTCAGTTGCCTGGAGAAGTTCATCATAATTGTATGCCTATCCATGACAGCATGTTTGATTAGGTTCTGGATGATGGCCATACTCTTGTGATTTCCCAGTCACCAATGGAGCAGGGCTGTGTGCTTGCTCTCCTGCTTTTTGAGATGTTGTTTTCTGTGATATTGTCAGACTCCTTCAACGATAACAAAAATGACATCAGGTCAGCTAACGCACTAACAGTAAATTATTTAACTTGAAAAGGGTTCAAGCCAAGACTAACGTGAAGGGAGAGTTGGTGTACTAATTTTTGTTTGCAAATGATTTTGTACTCATTGCAGCCTCTCAGGCTGAGATACAGTAGGGTATGGATCAATTCTCTGCTTCTTTTGCTCATTTTGTCCTGACAGTCATAACACCCTCACTGTTTCTTCACCAGCCTGCACCCTACTATCTATATGTGGACTCATCAGTTAAAGCAAATGGAGAAATAGTGCATGTTGTAGTTAAGTTCACTTACCTTAGCTGTATACTTTTCAGGGGTGTACACACAAATGATGAGGATGACACACACATTGCCAGAAATAGCTCAGTGCTGTGGAGGCTCTGAAAGAGAGCATGGGGGAAAAGAGGTATTAGGCTACCTATGAAACTTTTAAAGGTCTACAGAGCTGTTGTGCTGACCTCAGTGTTATATGTATAAAACATGGACAGCCTACCAGTGCCTTGCCTGGAAACTGAATCACTTCCATTTGAATTGTCTTAGGAAGTTTCTGAAGTTCACCTGTCATAATAAAGTCCTTTCTTGAGCTGAAATGCCAAGAATTCAAACCCTAGTGCAGAAAGGGCAACTCTGATGGGCTGACCATGTTGTTCAAATGCAAAACATATGTTATACAAGGACACTCACAAGATCACTCCAAAGAACTTAGGAATCAATTGTAAGACATAGGAGACACTGACATAGGACTGCCCAGCATGTCATGCCAACATCCAAGAATATGCTGTGCTTTCTGAGCAAAGCAGAATTTCAGTAGTTCAAAGGAAATGTGAGATGTGCAAATTTAGACATCTCTATTCCAAATGTTCATATGGACTATTTGTGTCCAATCTGTGGTAGAGTCTTCTGAGCTCATATTGGTTTGATCAGCCACGGTCAAGCACACTGTACATTGAAACCGACATAATGATGTTATTTTGGTCCTCTTTCTACTGCAAAGAACAATCCACTAGGGTAAATGAGTCTCCTGTCTCATGAAGTGGTAGTATATATTAAATTTTACACTATTTTAAGTTATTATTTTGTAAAATATATTTATTGGTTCTACATCAATGGCAATACGTAGTGGAGATTTGAATAATGTGGGTACTTCATGTGATTAATCTTTTTTCACTAATCAGGACCTAGGCCTATACATATTAATTATTATTTCTAGATTCATGAATGAATGGACAAAAATGCTACCTGTACAAGCATGTACAAACATACACATACTTACGTGAGAAAGACACATTCTATATTGCTAAAAGGAGCTCTCAGAACAAGGAAATCAGGTATCTTTAAAGTATTGAATATTTTTGCTTTTACTGTTATTGGCCTGAATTTAACAAAGATAAAATACTTTTCTGTATATAAATGGAAACTTAAAAATCTAATGACTTCAGATTAGTGTATGTACTTTTTCTAGGTGTGTGTTCAACTGAAAATGAGAGCAAAGGTGGTCACTTCCTACCCCACTCCTTCATCCCAACCTGTTTACCAAAATAATTACCCACAGATAAATTCTACTAGCATCAAGATTGAGGGTTTAATTTAAAACTCGTATCAGAGATGGACAAAACAATGTTTTCATTAGAACATTAACTCTCTGAAACTGCATTTAAGTAGTATTTTGGTTTCTGGCTCACCATTTTAACAGTGTGCTGCCTAGGAGAACATTTGCAATATGAGGAAAATTAACATAACAGGAGCCTTCACTTGGGAAATTCTTGGCTCTGAGGTTAAATCATCAGTTTAATAAATGGGTTACTAGTGTAAGTGTAAAGATTTATTGCATAATAATATTCTGGCTACTGAATATTAACAGAAATAAGACCATTTCCTAAGGCAAAGAGGAATGGTTATATATAACAATGAAACAATGAAGTTACAAATGTTTGAAGTATTTAGCAGGGGTACATTACCACAGTATTCCTAGGTAAAGAGTATAAGAAAATGATATAAAATATTTCAGAGGAATCAGATTGTCGATCAGCTAAACACATCATTGACAAAGTGCCTCCCTTGTACTATGTGGTACCATGAGAGAGTGAGACTGGGAGATTCTGGGTTGCTTATGCAATTTTACTCATTATCTATTAAAATCAGATGACTGTTAAATCTAAGAAGGAAAGGTAAGTGCATGCAATGAATCATTGTGTTTATGTTAAGGAAAACAAAAGAGAGAAAACTGGATTGAAAAGTTGCTTTAGAAAACACCTAGCAAAGAGGACATTTTTTCCTTAAAAGTAATTACATCAAAAAAATCAAAGAACTTTTGAGTTTCATATTTTTCTTTTGCTTCTAAGCTCTCAAACTTCAATGGCACCAAACGAATCCTTCAAAATCAACTTCTCAATCTATAACCATTTATTAAACATCTCTTAGGCACTGGGGATATGAAAAAAAGAAATAATCCTTGTCCTGTCTTTGCTGTTGTTACTAAAAAAAAAAAATGGCCCAGTCTTTCTACATCCAGGATTTCACATCTGAACCTAATTGTCCCTGGCTGAAGGGATATTCAAAAAAGGCAAATGGTCAACATTAAATCTCATTTTAAGGCACCTGTGTCTCTAAAAGGAAAATATACACACATATATACACAATGTGGGGGGCGGAGAAAGAGGCGTCAATGCTATTTGGAATTTCTAAGGAACATTTTCCTAGATTTTTAATTATTGAGTTCCATTTTACACATCTAGTTATAATACATAGTAAGTAAAGTTAATACATAGTAACTTCAGAAACAATTCAAAAAGATCAGCTAATTATGTGCTGATTACATCACTTCCTTACAGATCAATTTCTTTTTGGGTTCCAATAGGAAATCCAATTCCAGTCATTTATTTAGCAAACTTAAAAGTCATTTCCTCATTGCCTAAGTCATATTGTAGAAGGGAGACAGAATCAAACATTCCTTCAGGAGGGTTAGTATATCATTGTTTATAAAACACTATATGAAATAAGTATCTTC
>CM053583.1:177675636-177708557 GCA_028627135.1 Pseudochirops cupreus
TCTCTCTCTCTCTCTCTCTCTCTCTCTCTCTCTCTCTCTCTCTCTCTCTCTCTCTCTCTCTCTCTCTCTCACACACACACACACACACACACACATACTTCTGGAGGAAAAATGAATCCTTTTAAATATTTTATGTAGCATTTTTTGGTTTTGCTATTGTTCTTTTTTTTTATTTCTCAGCAGGTATTCCATGCCTAATATTAGTTGTTGTGTTATTGGGTTTGTCTATTTGTGTGTGTTTTAACCAAATATATGGCTTCATTGCTATAGGGAATTCCTAGTGAAGAAACTTCTAAGACCAATGTAGGTTGGCACTTGCTTTGTAATTTATAGTCTTAGAGTTGCCTGAGACTTTGTGTACATTTCCTAGGATCACACAGATAGTATGTGTCAGACGTAGGTCTAGAAACCATATCTTCTAGACTCTGTCTGAGTCTAGTCTATCCACTATGACATGGCCTCAATGCCATATCCATGACCTTACTAAAATGAGTTAAATTCATTTATTTTCCCCACTTTCTGAGATGGCTAAATTTTAATTCAAGGAAGCCTGATATAGTAGAGTAGTAGAAATATTCAGACCTGCTTTTGAACACTACCTCAGACACTAATAATTATATTATCAAATAAACCTTTAGAGCCTCAGTTTACTCATTTGAGAAATGTAATGATTTTTATATACCGCAACTTATAGGGTGGTGAAGAAACACTTCCCCAAGTGCTTCCTAATTATATGTTGTGTTTTTATGCTAGCTTTTAAGATGCCAGTCATATTCTCTGCATCTTTGAATATTAATGTCATCTAGACTAATTGGGAATATTCTGTCAATCCACTCTCTTAATGGTGATGTTAAGCATCACTATATTTACCATTGTGTTTGGCTAGGTGAGTTGGTTAGAAAATCATGTTTATGAGGCCAAAAACATGTGTTTAATTTCCTATAGGCTAGTTACTTTTATTGTGTTCTCTAACTTCAGATTGCTCTCCTACTCCCAGTCAACACTAAATGACCAAGTTGTTCATTGGTTGGTTGTTGTACTTTGTGGTCAAAGAGGACCCAAATGACATAACTATGGGGTCAAGGTACAGTGGGTCCAACTGTGGCCAATCAGATCAATACAAGCTCAGAAGGCTCTACCATGACTCAAGCACAAACAGTCCATATGAAGATTTGGAATAGAGGTGTCTCTAAATTTGCACAACTCATGTTTCTTTTGAGCTATTGACATTTGTTACAAGGAGAATCACTTAAAAGAGTGTGAATGATTTAGCACAAATTACCCCTGATTGAGGAGGGATCCTTAAGAAAAGAAAAGCCTTGTTTAAAGTATTTTTCAACATAGAATTTTCTTTTTTGAGATTTCCCAGAGTATATCAGTTTTGTTTCTCTGTATATTTGTAATGTAGTCATCTCACCAATGTATTTTCTTGGTTCTTCAATGCAAGAGATCTAGAAGAAAATAAAATGACATTTCAACCATAGAAACAAAAATATTACCAGACCTGGACCAGTAGCAACCTGAATGCGGCCATGGGTCAAACATATAAAAACCATAAAACAAGGTACGAACTATGAGAAACATTTTCATAAAGTGGTACTTTGATTGTGGCTTACATTGACATGATGGAATTCTGGGGTGGGGGGGATACCAGATACAATATGATTTGGATGACAGAATTGGAGAAATCACCAGAATCATAGTTAGAAATGGCCTTTTTCTCAAGGAGCTATTGAGATACATATCTGACAGTGAGTTCCTTATGATAAAAAGGTCATTTAATCACAATATTTGACTGTAATTTCTATTGATTTCATAAAGCATATGCAATGGAGAAAAAAGACTATGGAGTATAAATTTCACTATATAAGACTATTTACCTGAAAAAAAAAAGAATAATAAAGGGTTATGAGCTTAGCTGGTGATTTTATCCACAGTGTCATAGATTAGACAGCTCATTTTAGAAGAATCTGTTGCTCTGCGAAGCTTTTTCCCTCAAATCTCTTGTGTGCACCTACCATCTGTTTTTAAAAGAGCAATATACCTGTCTAGCCTCCAGCTCTTTTGCCTGTAACTCCAGCAATCAGAAGAAACATCCAGTGGCTTGTCAGAAATAGCAGCTCTTTCTGATTTTTCCAGAACAGCATTTTAGTTTCTTGGATCAGAAGAGATAGCTTGACTTTTTTTTTTTCTTCAGGAGAGTGGCATGGTAACACAATAGTAGTTCTCTGAAATTTCATGGAAGAATCAGGAAAATGAGAACAATACACTTGGGGTCTCATTCCAATTGATAGGGAAAGGATCAGAAATTATGTGATTTGTTTTTATGAATCATGATTATGTAAATCCTTCTGATAGGGATTTTAAACCGTTAGCAATATGGTTACAAACTACCTTGTTAGATTTATTGTATATTATTTTTTTTCCTCTTTATGTATTTTGTATTTCACTTTAACTTGTCTACTTGCTGTCCCTCCCAAATGACATTTCACCCCGCTATCTCCAGGAAATGGTTTGGACTATAAATTAATTCTCTCCTCACCTTACCCTTTTTGAATCCCCAGCTTCTGTGAAAGAACCACTTGAGCACCAATCCATAAATGAGGCTATTAGAAGCTGTGATATGATCTTCCCTGATTCTTTCTACTGCCTCCCCCAACAATAAATTACTTTGTACTTATTTTTCGTTGGTATACATAGAGTATCCCGAAAACCTTAACATAGTTTCAAGCTTTAATAACTTTTATATATATAAATGTGATATGTGTGTAAATAGATATACATGCATACAAACATGTATGTGAATTGATATATGTATACACAGAAATACATATATACATATAATATACCTGTACATTCATATTAAATATATTTTCACATTAGTCATGTTGCAAAGAAAAATTAGAAGCAATAGGAGAAACCAGGAGGAAGAAGAAACAGAGAGAGAGAGAGAGAGACAGAGAGAGAGAGACAGAGAGAGAGAGAGAGAGAGCAAATAGTGTGCTTTGAACTATATTGAGGCTTCATCATTTTTTTTTCCTGTATGTGGATAAATTTTCCATCATGAGTCATTTGGCATCATCCTAGATCCTTGCATTGCTAAGCAGAGATAAATTTAATCAAAGTTTGTCAGCACACAATGTGACTATTATTGTGTAAAATATTCTTCTGGTTCTTCTCACTTTACTCAACATCAATTCATGTAAGTGCTTTCAAGTTTTTAAGATATTCACCTGCTTATCATGTCCTACAGAACAATAGTATTCCATTACATTCACATACCATAACTTGTTCACCCATTCCCCAATTGATGGCTATCTCCTCAATTTCCAATTCTTGACCAACACAAAAGGAGCTGCTATAAACAGTTTTATACATATGGGTCCTATTCCCATTTTTTATGATCTTTTTGGGATACAGCCTTCGAAGTGGTATTGATGAGTCAAAGGGTATGCACATTTTTATAGCCTTTTGGGCATAGTTTCAAATTGCTTTCCAGAATGGTTGGATCATTTTACAGCTCTACCAACAATGCATTAGTGTTCCAATTTTCTCACATCTCCTCCGACATTTATCATTTTCCTATTTTGTCATGTTAGCCAATCTGATAGGTGTGATGTGGTACCTCAGGGTTATTTTGATCTCCATTTCTCTCATCGATAGTGATCCAGAGCATTTTTATATGACTATAGATAGCTTTAATTTCTTCCTCTGAAAACTCCCTATATCCTCTATTTGTCAAGTGGGAAATAATCTGTATTCTTATAAATTCAAATCAGTTCTCTATATATTTTAGAAATGAATCCTTTATCAGAGACATTGACTGTAAAAATTCTTTCCCAGCTTTTTGCTTCCCTTCTAATCTTGGTAGTATTGGCTTTCTTTTTGCAATAAGTCTTCAATGTAGTGAAAATTATCCATTTTGCATTTCATAATGTTCTTTATCTCTTGTTTGATTATAAATTCTTCCATTCTCCATCAATCTGACAAGTAAACTATTCCTTGCTCTCCCAGTCTTATTATAGTACAGTATCTAAAGTGTGTACCCATTAAAACTGCTAAATTCTTGAGAGATAAGAAACAACAAGATCCCCAGTTGTTAAGGAAATTACACTCTAATTTGGGGAGACACATTAAAGAAGTTCAAATGTATGGAACATGAGAAACTTTAAAATCCTTAGTGTACAGCAGTGGCCTAAATGGCAAGGCCCATGGGTCATTAGGTTAGATAAAGAGATCAGAATATAATGCCAGAGAAATGTGCAGGATAAGGAAAGAGCAGATGATAACACTGAAAATATAGAAAATGGTAAGTAGTGATGGGTCTCCAACTATTTGCAGGAATAGAGTAGATGACTCCCATTCTAATCAAAGTGTGTAAGGAGTCAGACTAAGAGAAGTAAAAAAGGCAGGCAGTAGGTGTTATAATCTTACTTTTTTACACGTGCTGCATAGTTTAAATAAACATCATTCAGCTTACTTTGATAATATCTAGGCATGTTTCAGCCAGTATTTAAAGTATATGTATTATTCATAGATTTAAAGAATTTTACAGTTTAACCTATACATAAATAAGAGTAGCCTCTATAAGCATTCCTCAGTAGTCATTTATGTTTTACTCAGTAAAATATGTGCATATGTGTATTTTAAACATTTCTTCATTCTATAATTACTAATATAAAGCATAACCCACTATTTAACTTTCACTGAGAAAACCATTATTGTATTGGTGTGGCTAGATTACAGGCCATTTACTCTTCCCATGTGATTATTTTTCATGTCTTTCTATGAAACCTCTTTGGAAAACCCACTCAAACAATTGGTTCTTTAAAAAATAAAAAACAACATTCCAAGTCTATTTTGCTTCAGAGCACTTCCTTCTTTTATCTGCCCAACCCTATTCTTTTATTCTCCTCCTATTCTCTTTTGGGTAAGATGGATTTCTATTACTAATTAAATATGTATCTATATATTTTAACTTTTTGAACCAATTCAAATGTGTGAGGTTTAAGCATGGCCTTCCCTCCTCTCACCATTTTCCCCTCCAAAGTGAAAACTCTTTCTTTCTTGTGTATCTGTTTTATGTGAGATAATTTTCCCTATCCTTCCTTTACCTTCCCCCTTCTCCTAGGACATCCCTCTTTTCTCACCTATCCTTTTTTTTACATCATGGCATTATAATCAACTCACTACTACACCTTCTTTATTTGCAGAATCCTTTAAACTGCACTAATAATGATGAAGTTTTCAGAAGATTTATGTATCATCTTGCAGTATGGATAGGTATACATTAAAAAGTTATTGAGACCCTTATTATTTCTCTTTCTTGTTTACCTTTTTATTTTTCTCTTGACTCTTGTAATTGAATGTCAGATTTTCTTTCTGCTTTGGTCTTTTTATCAAGAATGATTGGATGTTCTCTATTTCATTAAATATCCATTTCCCTCCTGAAAGACTATACTAACTTTTTTGGGTTATTCTTGGTTGTAATCTCAGGTCCTTTTTCTTCTATAATATCATATCCTAAGCCCTCCACTTTGTTAATGTTGTAGCTTCTAGATCTTTATTTCAGACTTCAAATTTTGTGGCATATAAGTATGATATTATGCACAAATTGCTTGTATAATAGCATACGTATACATACCTATGTATAAATGTATGCAAATATGTGTGTGTATATATACATATAAACTTTTAAGGAAGTCAGTCAAGGTTTATTAGAGGCATAGACTCAAAAATACTTGTTTTGGGTTTTTTTTTTTTTTGTTTTTTTTGGAGGGACAATTGGGGTTAAGTGACTTGCCCAAGGATACATGGCTAGTAAGAGTTAAGTGTCTGAGGCTAGATTTGAACTCAAGTCCTCCTGACTCTAGGGCCCGTGCTCTATTCACTGTGCCACCTAGCCAGCCCAACCTCAAAAATATTTGTTGGTGGCAAAACTATACTCTCCTTCAAATGGAAATGAAAAGGTATGTAATTATGGGGGGGAAAAGGTTTTTTTCTTTATTACCCATATTTTATTTTATCATTATTTTAATTTTTTGTCTTTATTAATTTGTTTGTTTACTTTTATGTTATTAGATTTAGTTCCACAATCCCTTGAGTTTCAAATTTTTCCCCTCCCTCTCCTGGCCTCACCCCACCTCCACCATCACAGGATGCAGTGAAGTATAGGATCTGCAAAAAATTTCACATTTGACATTACTCAGGTTGTAAAGAACGATTGTAAACTATGGAATGAACAATGGTAAAGAGGAAACAAAACCAAACAAGAAAAAGTAAAAGCAGGTAGTTTGCTTCAATCTGCATTCCAGTTCTGTTCTTTCTAGTTCTTTCTCTGAATGTAGACATCTTTTTTCCATTATGAGTCTTTTGGAGCTGTCTATAACCTTGCATTGCTGAGAAGAGTGCAATCTATCAAAGTTGATCATCACACATATATTGTGCCTGTAATTGTGTGCAAATTTCTCCTGGTTCTCCTCTTGTCACTCAGCATCAGTTTGTATAAGTCTCTCCAGGTAAATATGAAGTTCATCTGCTCCTCATTTCTTTTAGGAAAGTGGTATTCCATTAAATTTATACACCACAACTTGTTTAGGCATTCTCCAATTGATGGGCATCCCCTTAATTTCCAATTCTTTGTCACCACAAAAAGAGCTGCAATAAATATTTTTGTCCATATTGGTCTTCCACCCACTTCTATGATCTCTTTGGGATACAACCCCAGAAGTGGTATTACTGGGTCAAAGGGTATGCAATTATTTATAGCCCTTTGACCATATTTCCAGAATGCTCTCCAGAGAGGTTGAATCACTTCCCAACTCCATCAACTATGCAGTAATGTTCCGATTTTTCCACATTCTCTCCAGCATTTGTGTTTTGTCATCTTAGCCAATCTGACTGGTGAAATGTGGTACCTCAGAGTTGTTTTGATTTGCATTTCTCTAATCAATAGTGATTCAGAACATTTTTTCATATGCATTTATCAATTGGGGAATGACTTGTATTCTTATAGATTTGACTCAATTCCCTGTATATTTTAGAAATGAGACCTTTATCAGAGACACTGCTTGTAAAAATTCTTTCCCAATTTTCCACTTCCCCCTTAATCTTGGTTACATTGGTTTTGTTTGTACAGAAACTTTTCAATTTAGTGTAATCAAGATTATCCATTTTGCATTTTATAATGCTCTCCAACTCTTGTTTGGTCATAAAGTCTTCCCTTCTCCATAAATCTGACAGGTAAACTATTTCTTGCCTTCCCAGATTGCTAATAGTATCAGCCTTTATACCTAGATCACTTACCCATTTAGACTTGATTTTGATATATGGTATTAGATAATGGTCTGTGTCCAGTTTCTGTCATACTATATTCCAGTTTTCCCAGCAGTTTTTGTCAAATAGTGAGTTCTTATCTCAAAAACTGTAGTCTTTCGGCTTATCAAACAGTAGATTACTATGGTCATTGACTGCTGAGTCTCATGTACCCAATTTATTCCTTTGATCCACTACTCTATTCCTCAGCCAGTTTTGATGACTTCTGTTTTATAATATATATTGAAATCTCGTATGGCTAGGCCACCTTCCATAGCATTTATTTTCATTAATTCCCTTGATATCCTGGACCTTGTTCTTCCAAATGAATTTTGTTACTACATTTTCTAGCTCTATAAATTAATTTTTTAGTAGATCAATTATTATGGCACTAAATATTTAATTTAACTTAGGTAAAATTTTGATTGTTATTATATTAGCTCAACCCAGCCACAAGTAATTGATGTGTTTCCAATTAGCTAGATCTGACTTCATTTGTGTGAAAAGTGTTTAGTAGTCATGTTCATATAGGTCATGGGTTTGTTTTGGCAGGTAGATTCCCAAATATTTTGTATTGTCTACAGTAAGTATAAATAGGATTTCTCTTATTATGTCTTGCTATTGGATTTTGTTAGAAATATATAGGAATGCTGAGGATTTATATGAGTTTATTTTACATCCAGCAACTTTGCCATATTTATTTATTGTCTTACGTAGTTTTTTACTTGATTCTCTAGGATTCTCTAAATACATCATCGTGTCATCTGCAAAGAGTGATAGCATAGTCTCTTCTTTGCCTAATTTGATTCCTTTGATTTCTTTTTCTTCTCTAATAGCTACTGCTAACATTTCTTGTACCAGATTGAATAAGAGGTGATAATGGACATCCTTTTTTCATCCCTGATTTTATGGGAAATGCTTCCAGCTTATCCCCATTACATATAATACTTGCTGGTGGCTTTAAATAGGTACTACCTATTTTTATTTTATTATGTTATTTTATGGAAAACTCCATTTATTCCTATACTTTCTAGTGTTTTTAATGAGAATAGATGTATTTTGTCGAAAAACCTTTACTGCATCTATTGAGATATGGTTTCTGCTAGTTTTATTATTGATAGGATCAATTATACTGATGGTTTTTCCTCGTACTGAACCATCCTCACATTCCTAGAATGAGTGCTACTTGATCAAAGTATATTATTTTTGAGATAAGTTGATGTAGTCTTTTTGCTAATATTTCATTTAAAATTTTTGTATCTACATTCATGAGGGAAATTGGTCAATAATTTTCTTTCTCTGTTTGGTCTTTCTCTGATTTAGGTATCACAAAAAAGGTATTTAGGTGTCACAAAAAGAATTTGTTAGGACTCCTTCTTCACCAAATTTCCCAAATAGTTTGTAGAGTATTGGAATCAATTGTACTTTAGATCTTTGATAGAATTCACTAATAAATCCATCTGGCCCTGGACACTTTTTCCTAGGGAGTTCTCTGTTGGCTTGTTCAATTTCTTTTTCTGAGATGGGGTTAGTTAAGTAATTGACTTCCTCTTCAGTTAATCTGGGCAATTTATATTTTTGTAAATATTTGTACATTTCACTAAGATTGTCAAATTTATGTGCATACAATTTGGCAAATAATTCCCAATTATTGATTTAATTTCATCTTCATTGGAGGTAGATTCACACTTTTCATTTTTGATACTTATAATTTGGTTTTCTTTTTCTTTTTTTTTAAATCATATTGACCAAAGGTCTACAATTTTATTGTGTTTTTTTTTCATAAAATCAGTTCTTAGTTTTATTGCATACGATTTTTATTGCATCATGATCTGAGAATGATGTATTTAAAATTTCTGCCTTACTGCATTGAATTGTGAGGTTTTTATGCCCTAGTACATGATTGATTTTTGTGTATGTTCTCTGTAATGCTGAGAAGATGCTATATTCCTTTTTATCTCCATTCAGTTTTCTCCAGAGATCTATCATATCTAGCCTCTCTGAAATTCTATTTGCCTCCTTAACTTCTTTCTTGTTTATTTGGAGGTTAGATTTATCAAGTTCAGAGAGAGGAAAATTGATGTCCCCCACTAGTATAGATTTGCTATCCATTTCTCCCTCTAATTCCCTTGACTTCTCCTCTAGGAATTTGGATGCTATACAACTTGGAGCATATATGTTGAGTAATGATATTGCTTCATTCTCATTGGTGCCTTTTAGCAGGATTGATTTTCCTTCCTCGTATCTTTTAATTAGATCCATTTTTGCTTTTGCTTCATCTTAGATAAGGATTGCTACCCGTTTTTTTTTTTCACTTTAGCTGAGGTGTATTAGATTCTACTCCATCCTTTTACCTTTACCCTTTGCATATCCCCTTGTTTCAAATATGTTTCTTATAGACAGCATTGTGGTTTTTACTCCATTCTGCTATCTGCCTCTGGTTTATGGGAGAGTTCATCCCATTCATATTCACAGTTATGATTAATACCTGTGTCTTTCCCTCCAACCTATTCCCTCCCGTTTTTGTTTTTGTTTCTTCCTTCTCATTTCCACTCCTTAATAGTTTTCTTTTTGACTACTACCACCCTCAGTATTCCCTCCCTGTGCTCTCCCTTTACCCACTCTTTCCCCTTACTACTATTTCCCTCCCTTCTAACCACCTCTCCCTCTTCCTCCCCCCTTTACTTCTACTACTGAATTTTTATACTTATCAGAATATGTTATTCCCTCCTTGGACCCAAACAATGAGAGTAAATTTCATAGAGTGTTCTTCTCTTTCCCTCCTTTGCTTCTATTATAATGAGTTTTTGTGTCTTTTCATGTTAGAATCCTAAACTTAACTGATTATGTTGATCCATCTTTTAAACAGAAACAATGAGAATAAAGTTCATATGATGTTCATCTCCCTTCCTCCTTCCCCTCTACTATAGTATGTTTTTATGCCTCTTTGTGTGGTAGAGTTTACTTTTTTTCCTCATCCTTACATTTTCTCCCATTACAATCCCTTTGTACACCTCAATAATGTTTTCTCCATCAGATTATTTCATTTATACTCATGCGTTTATACCCATGTATATCCCTTTTAAATGTCACAATAATTATATAAATTTCAATATTGACAGGTATCCACTTCTCATATAGGGATGCAAAGAGTTTGCTCTTATTGAATCCCAAATTATGTGCATGTGTGTACGTGTGTGTGTGTCTCTGTGTGTGTATGTGCGAGTGTTTGTTTTCCTTGTTTACCTTTTTATGACTTGAGTCTTATAATTGGAGATTGAATTTTCCATTGAGCTTTGGCTTTTTCATCAGGAAAGTCTTGAAGCCCCTCATTCATTAAATGACCATTTCTTTGCCTGAAAGATTATGCTCAGTTTTGCCAGGAAGTTGATCCTTGGTTGCAGTCCTAGCTCTTTTGCCTTACAAAATGTCAAATTCTTATTCCTCTGATCTTTTCATATAGAAGCTGCTTGGTCCTGTTCAATCCTGACTGCAGTTCCATGATATTTGAATTGTTTGTTTTTGGCTGCTTACAATATTTTCTCCTTGACCTTGTAATTTTGGAATTTGGCTACTATATTTCTTGGCATTTTCAATTTGGTATCTCTTTCAGGAAAAGTCTGGTGAATTCTCTTGATAACTATTTTACCCTCTGATTCTATGACCTCAGGACAGTTTTCTTTGATAATCTCTTGGAGGATGTTGTCCAGACTGCTTTTCTCATCATGGATTTCCAATAGACCAATAATTCTTAGATTATCACTCCTGGATCTATTCTCCATGGCAGGTGTTTTTCTAGTGAGATATTTTACACTTTCTTCCAATTTGTCAATCTTGATGTTTTGTTTGACTGATTCTTGATGCATCATTGAGTCCTTAGCTTCAATTTGACTGATTCTAATTTCTAGTGAATTATTTTCCTCAGTTATTTTTGAAGCTCCTTTTTCATATTTCAGTTTTCATTTTTAGGGATGTATTTTCTCCAGTTAGATTTTGAACCTCCTGTCTCAGTTCACCAATTTTACTTTTTAAGGATTTGTTTTCTTCAGTGAGAATTTTTTTTTCCAATTTGGTCACTGTATATTTAAATTTATCTTCTACCCCTCTAATTTGGCTTTTAAAATCTTTCTTGAACTCCTCCAAGAATGCTTTTTGGGCTTGAGACTAGTTCATATCTACTTCTGTGATCTCAGGTGTGAATATAGAGTCCATGTTGTCCTCTGAATTTGGTTGTTCTTCCTCCCTATGATAGGATCATATTGTTCTTGATTTCACAGATTCCTTCTTGCTCTTTGTGATTGCCTTTGTCCTAAATTTTTAGAGTGGATATCTGCTTCTGGGGTTCAGATGTACCTTGCTTCTCAGCCTGGGAGGTAAGGGTTTGGTTGTTAACTTTGTGTGCTGTAGCTTCTGGGTGTCTAGATTGAGGACAAGACCAGGACTCTCAGTGTTTCCCCTTAGTTACCCTGAGGCTCAGGGTAACCTGTGGGGGAGGGGTGGTCTGGCCACTTCAGATTTGCACTTCTGAGCCTCTGGGCTACACTTCAGGCAGGCTCAGCAGCTCAAGGCAAGCAGGGCTGGTGTTTGCAGATTCCCCTGGTGGTGCTAAGACATACTGGGACTTGTGTTGTTAGTGCTTGCTGGATCCACTCCCCTAGGCTGCAGGAGCTCCTGCTTGTCAGCTGATGTGGGGCTTGTTGGGATGCCACCAGCCCTTCACTTCACACTCTATACTGCCTCAGTTATACCCTTCCTCAATGATACCCAAGCCTGAAGCTGTTTCCACTATTTCAGGATTTTACTCTGGGTGGGACATTTATCTTATGGTTTTCTGGATCAGGGAGGGAGAATCTGAGCAGCTACATTTTATTCTGCCATCTTGACTCCTGGAAGTTCAGGTGGGTGATTTTTAAACATCCAGGCTATAGGCCGATAGCCCCAGAAGAAGCTGCTGTTGCTGCTGCAGGCCGTGTGCTTTCTCTTACCCAGCTCTGACCCATCCTCTGTCCTGAGATGGCTGCAAATCACCCTTGGGGTGGGTGAGTCAGGTGGCTGGGACTCCTTTCTCACTCTGCTGTAGCCTGCTCTCAGGTCCACTCTGGTGCAGCCCCCACGTGCTCCATGCTCCCCCTGCTCAGACCTACGTAGGACTTTCCTGGGCTGTGAATCTGCCACACTCTGTCTCCCAATAGGTTCTGTCACTCTAAAATCTGTTCAGATTCACTTTTTAAAGTTTAGTGACAGAATTCATGGAGGAGCTTAGAAAAGTTCCTACTTCCTTTTCACCATCTTGGCTTTGGCCCCAGGGAAAAACATTTTTAGGCAAATTTATCACTTTATTATTTATTTAGTGTATTTTCCCAAATTACATTAAAAAAATTAACATTTGGGCTTTTTTGAACTTTTGAGTTCCAAATTTGCTCCCTCTTTCTCCTACCTCCTCTCTGAAATGGCAAGAAATTTGATATAGATTATAAATTTGCAGTGATTAAAACATTTTCATATTATTCATGTTGTAAAAGAAAACACAGGAAAAAAAAATAAAGCAGAATAAAAAGTATGATTCTATAAGCTTTTAGACTCCATCAGGTTTGTCTCTGGAAATGGATAGCATTTTTCATCATAAATTATTTGGAATTCTCTCAGATCTTTGTATTGCTGAGAATAACTTAGTCATTTACAATTGATTATCATATAATATTGCTGTTATTGAGTACAATGTTTTCCTGGTTCTGCTCATTGCACTTTGTTTCAGTGCATATCAGTCTTTCCATGTTTCTTGCGAGAGCATCCTGATCATCATTTCTTATAGCACAACAGCATTCCATTATAATCATATATTTCAACCTATTCAGTCCCAGTTGGTGGGCATCCCTTCAATTTCCAATTCTTAGCCACCACTAAAAGAGATACTATAAATATTTTTGTATAATTTTGTGTAAATAGGTCATTTTCCTTTTTTTAAAATCTCTGTGGGATAAATACCCTGTAAAGGCATTATCAGGTAAGAGTGTATGGATGGTTTTATAGCTCTTTGGGCACAATTATAAATTGCTCTATAAAATGGTTGAATCAGTTCACAACTCTACCAACAGTGTAGTTGGTGTCTCAATTTTCTCACATCTCTTACAAAATTTGTCATTTTCCTGTTCTCTCAAATTAAGTGATCTGATAGGTAAGGGGTAATACCTCAGAGTTGCCTTCATTTGCATTTCTCTAATCAGTGGTGATATAGAGGATGTTTTCATATGAGTAGAGATAGCATTGATTACTTTGTTTGAAAACTACCTGTTCATATCCGTTGACCATTTATCACTTGAGGAATAACTTGTATTTTTATTAATTTGACTCAGTTCTCTATATATTTGAGAAATGAGGCTTTCATTAGAGACAATTGCTGTCAATTTTTTTTGTTATGATTACTTTGTACATCCCTCCATCCTATTTCCCCTGTTTATTCTACTCTCTCTTCTTTCACCTTATCCATCCTCAAAAGTGTTTTGCCTCTTACCACCACGTTATTCAGGTTTCCCTCTATTCTATCACACATATACCCACTTATCTTATTCCCTTCCCCTCCTGCTTGCTTGTATAGATTTCTATACCCATGTAAGTGTGTATGTTATTCCCTCAATGAGTCAATTCCAATGAGTGTAAGCCTCAGGTACTCCCCTATGTCTCCCCCATTTTCTCCTCTAGTGGAAAAGGTCTTTCATACCTCCTTTATGTGATATAACTTACCCCTATCCTACCTCTCTTTTCCCTCTCTTCCTAGTGCATTCCTCTCTCTCACCCCTTAATTTTATTTTGTTAGATAATCATCCCATCATATTCAACTCACACCAATGCCCTCTGTCAATGTATAACTCTTAACTGCCACAATATTGAGAAAGGTCTTAGGAATTACAAGTATTTTCTTCCCATGTAGGAATGTAAAGATTTACACTTATGGAATCTTTCATAATTTCTCTTCTGTTTACCTTGTTATGCTTCTTTTGAGTCTTGTATTTGAAAGTCAAAGTTTCTATTGAGCTCTTGTCTTTTCACCAAAAATGATCTTGAATGTTCATTTTTTTTCATGGAAGAAAATCATTCATTTTTGCTAGGTATGCAATTCTTCAGTGTAATCCTAGTTCCTTTGCCCTCCAGAATATTATATTCCAAGACCACAGATCCTTTAATGTTGAAGCTGCTAAAGTTTGTCTTATCCTGACTGTTTCCATGACATTTGAATTGTTTCTTTCTGATTGCTTACATCATTTTCTCTCTGACCTGGTTGGTTGAGATAATCTGAAATATTATTACTGGGAGTATTCATTTTGGGGTCCATTTCAGGAAATTATTGGTGGATTTTGTCAATTTCTATTTTACCCTCCAGTTCTAGACTATCAGAACAGTTTTCCTTGAAAATTTCTTGAAAGATGATTTCCAGGCTTTTTAAGTTTTTTAATTATGGCTTTCACATTGTCCAGTAATTCTTAAATTATCTCCCCAGATCAGTTGTTTTTCCAATTAGATATTTCGCATTTTCTTCTATTTTCATTCTTTTGATTTGATTTTGTTGTTTCTTGATGTCTCATTGACGGATTAGTTTCCATGTGCTCAATTCTATTTTTAAGGAATTATTTTCTTCAGTGAATTTTCATACCTTTTTTTCTGTTCAGCTAATTCTGTTTCTGAAGGAGTTCTTCTTATTAGATTTTTGTTACTCTTTTCTTATTTGGGCTTTTTTGTTTTTTAAGGTACGATCTTGAATATTTTTTTGTGCTTTCTTTAGCAAGCTGTTAACTTTTTTTCATGATTTTATTGCATCACTATCATTTATTTTCCCACTTCTTCCTCTGCCTCTCTTATGTGATTTTGAAAATAATTTTTAAGCTCTTCCAGGAATTTGTTTTAGCTCTGAGTTGAATTTATGTCTTTTTGAGGATGTAGCAATTTTGACTTTGTGGTCTTCTTCTGAGTTTGTATTTTGCTTTTCCCTGTGGTCACAATATCTTTATGTGGGCAGGATCTTTTTTGTTGTGTGTTTATTTTTCCAGATTATTTCTTGACTTTTAACTATGTGCTCTTCACCTGGGGTGGAGGGGACACTGTCCTATGCTTTAGGTGTTTGGGCAGCTGTTTTCAGAAGTATTTCTGGCAGTCTGCTAATTTTCAATTCTTCTGAGGTTGTATGATCTAAGGAAATGTGTGTTTACTGCTTTTCTGTCCTATTACCTGGTCTGTTAGTGAGAACAGGCATTGTTTTCCACCCTGGAACTGTGACCAGGGCCCCTGCTCCCCTTCAGTCTCTGGTCTACTAATGATCATCCTCACTCTGGAATTGAGACCAGAATTCACTTAGGGGCATGCTCCAGAGTCTTGATCCCAGTGCCAACAAAGAAACTCCTGTAATTCTCTGGCCAGTTTTCCAAATCTCATACCATCTGTGGCATGAAAGCTCAGGAAGCTGCTGTTTCTTCTTCTGCTGCTGCTTTGCTAGTATATGGCCTTCCCTGGACTGCACTCTTTTCACCCTATGTGACAGACTATATATAGCTATAGATAGCACTGATTACTTTGTTTGAAAATTGCCTGTTCATTTCCTTTGGCCATTTATCACTTGAGGAATAACTCGTATTCTTATAAATTTAACTCAGTTCTCTATATCTTTGAGAAATGAGGCCTTTATTAGAGAAATTGCTGTAAGTATTTTTGTTATGATTACTTTGCACCTCCCTTCCTTCTAGCCTTCTAATTTGTCTTGATCTGGAAAACTGCTTCACCTCATCCTTTTATATGTTG
This sequence comes from Pseudochirops cupreus, assembly GCA_028627135.1. Classification (NCBI taxonomy): domain Eukaryota; kingdom Metazoa; phylum Chordata; class Mammalia; order Diprotodontia; family Pseudocheiridae; genus Pseudochirops; species Pseudochirops cupreus. The sequence continues at coordinate 177,691,738 of CM053583.1, forward strand.
TGCTGCTCCAGAATTTGTTTGGAGGTGTTTTACAGTTGTTCAGGAGGGAATTTGTCATAGCCCAGGTGATTCTCTGCTTTTTATTTGCCATCTTGGCTCAGCCTCTGGATAAAGGATTTATTAAGCACTCTGTGAAAAATACTGAGAATAAAAATGGAATGAGAATACAAAGGTTGGCAATGCAAATAGAAGATGAAGACAGTGCCTATTCTCAAGGAGCTCACATTCGAATAGGTGGAGAAGACGGAGAAAACACATATGGAAGGTTTCTGTTACCATTCAGATAGAGAGGCCCCATGACCTTAGGATTAATCAGATGCTAATGAATCTTGAGTTAACATTACCACTGATCAAATACAATTTTCCGTTGTTGAACCATTTCACAGTATCAAAGACATTGCTGCCAAGACCCTTTTTTCCTGGGTCTTTATTAACTGTGTCCGCTATACCCTCACGATCAGTAGCCAGCCTGCTATTGAGGTTATTTCTTAGGATGAAAGCTTCAGTGTCTGAACTGGAAGTAGAATTAGTAGTCTGACATTGCTACCATGCATAAGACTCTTGGAATTACATTCCAGTCATCATCAGTTAATCAACATTAGGTGCTGATTGTTTTAAAGAAGGTAGATTCCTTCTCCACAGTAATTCTTCCCCTCAGTAATGACTTAGGAATCCTGGTTCCAAGCAGGTTAGTGGTCTATAGGGCATTGATTTTCCCTAGGCTTTTGGGTTCAGGGTCCTGGTCTGTCTACATCTGATTTGAAAGGTGAGGCATGATTTGTTGAACACATGCCTCTTTCTCCCTTAGGGTGCATTGCTGCTTTAGGTCAGCTGGCTTCTTTACCTCATTGGTGAGGAAATTTCTCTTTCAGTAGTCCTATCATATAGAAGGAAAAAGTTGTTTGCTTAACATTTTAAATTTTTTCCTCATATTATAATTCTGCTCAATTTTTCTAAGTATTCCTAAAAAAATGCATTTAGTCTCATCTTAGTATGAAAGTATTGCCATGGCTTGAATCCCTTCGTAAGTCCTTTTTCTTATCCTAGGTATAAGAGATTTAGAAAATATGGAAGAAAATCCAGGGAGAAGATAAGTGTATACTTCCAAAGAATTAGCAGATGAAGCCTGGCAAATGAACTGCCAAGTGTAGAACCTAGAAAAATGTCTCAGTCAAAGTAGCCCCTTAATACGTGTTTTTGAATTCAAATGCCAAAGAATCCTGACATTATATCACACTGAACAAATATAAAAATTCCTTGTGGAAAAGAAATCCAACTCTTTCCCTAAATTTACCCTTTTATGTTAATTAATGCATCACATTAAAATACAGAAGTCTGGATTCACCACTATCCACCTGCCTGAGCATCTGTCTGAGTAAGACCGAGCCATTTCAGCTGGCTTTCATTCCTTTCAGATTAAGCTTGTACTCCTGAAAATTTAGAACAGAAACAAAAAGTGTGATCTTAATACAAATTTATCATCACTCAAAATATATTTCTTTTTCAAAACCAGGGCCATTCATATTTTCCAAATGTAAGCAAAATATCCCATCCTCCCTTTGATACTTGTTTTGTAGCTCATTGAATGTGAGGTGTCAAATAAGTTCACCTGGAAAATATCTTCAGTGCAAAGTAAACCATTACATAAATATAGTAGTCCAAGGACACTCTAATACCAGGCAGAGCAATATTGACTCAAAGCCCATTGATAATTCTTGGGCCACAGCCAATTTTACTAGAGAATTTGCTGTAGATGCATATTTGCCATGACTTTGCTTTTAAACCTATTTTATTTACTGCATAGATTGAAACTACTTGACAGCAATAAGCTTTCTCTTTTTAATTTCTTTTTTTTTTTAACTTCCCGTCAGGATTTTGCTCCCTAAAAGCTTTTCTTTTCATTTGATTAATTAAACAAATTTATATACCCATTACAAGGCATTTCCCCAAGTGTTACTGGAAAAACTAAGCATACATTTTCTACACCAAGTATGAAAGGCATAAGTTAAAAAAAGACTCAAGCTGAGTGATACATGAAATTCCCCTTTACAATTAATAAACGCACTTAATACACACATATACACACAACTATATCTGGCAGGTTGGAGCATGATTAATCTGCTTTCAAGCAATCCATCATATTTGTAGTAACAAACCCTGGGCTATTTCTGCCTTTGGATAAGCAAGCACTCAGCTCTGATCAGCATGTTGGGGTTAAGTCACCATAATGATACATTTCTTGGGTTTCATGCCAATTTTATGAAATGAGCTGAAGATTTTGACTTTGACTATAACCTGAGAGAAAACTACATATGCAAAAAAGAACATGAGGTCAGTTCAATTTACTATAATTCAGCACCCTAGGAGAGGTAAATGTGCTGCTTTTGGTTACTAATTGTACAGCTTCAACATACAGACAACCTTCACAGAATCAAACTTTCTAGTCTGGGTTTGCTTGGGCTACTTGAGGATGGGATGATTGCAATGGGCAAATGAGAGAAGGTAGAACTACTAGACTCCTTTTTTGCTTTTGCTTTCCCTACCCAAAGAATAAAATTCATATGACAGATAGGAAGGCAGACACACACACACACACACACACACACACACACACACACTCACAGAAAGAGAAAAAGATTGGAAATATCATTCTCTTACAATACATAAGCTGCATGAGGATATGGATCACATCTTATCTAGACTTTGAACTTACCCTAGTACTTAACTTAGTGACAGACATACAGTAAACATTTAAAATATTTCATTAATTGAATTGTTGATTTGAAATACAATTGAGGATGTAGTAAGTAAGAATGTAATCTCAAACACTTCAAGATTTCAGTCACAGAAAATTTAAAAAAAATACACTATCTATTACCACAAGAACTTGTAGATACAATTGTAGAATTGGCATTGTTGGTCTTTTTATGGGATCATGGTGATCAGAGAATGGGAAAATTATTAGAGTACTATATCTAGGTAAACATTTTCCTAATTAGGGGGAAAATCGGTTATATTTAGAAAACTAAATGCAAGAGGATTAATTGATATAAAAATTCTGTGATATTTTAGAATTATGATTTCACAGCACCTATAAAAGCACCTAGTCAGACAATCACTATGGTGTTTTCATCAGGGGGTAGTCCAAGTTTTATTTAAGAATTTCCAGTGGAAGAGACTGTAATACCTCCTAAGACCACCCATTATGATCTGGAAGAACTCTAATTTCTAAGAAGACATTTCATCCATCCTACATGGATCTCTCTGAACCTTCAAACTGGTGTTTAATTTCTTCTCATTCTTTGGGGCATAACAAAACATAGCAAATATTCCTTCCATAGGATATTCCTTCAAATATTCGAAAATGACTATCATATCCCACTAAGTCTTCTCATTCTTAAGTCAAATACCTCCAGTTCTTCAACTATTTTTTTTTATCATTCAACAAGAAATATATATAAAAAAAATTTGCCCAGTGGATAGAGTTTGGACCTGGAATCAGGAAGACCTGAGTTAGAATTTGGGCTTAGGAACTTCCTAGCTCTGTGAATCTGGGCAAACTATTTAATGTCAATCTGTGTTAATTTCCTCATTTATAAAATGGAGATAATATCCAATGTTATTGTGAGGATAAAATGAAATAAGAGTTGTAAAACACCAGAAAAGTTAAAGTACTGTCTAAATGTTAGCTGTCATCATCACGATCATTTTGTGCCAGGCATTGTGAAAAGTGCTAGGATGTATAAACAAAAATAAAAGTGACACTCAAGGAACTTGCACACTATTGGAGAAAATAACTTGAAGAGAGGTAATATTTTTTTAAATGTAAAATAAATACGAAGTAGAGAAGGGCAATTGGAGCTGAGCGGATTAGATGAGGCATTCCATTAGGAGTAATACTTGTCCTGAGCCTGACGTAGGCTAGGGATTTTATGAGGTGAGTCAATAAACATTTATTAATAGCCTTTTAATATGTTAGGCATTGTGCTAAGCACTGGGGATATAAAGAAAAGCAAAAGAAAGGCCCAGCCTGGAGGATCCCAGAGTCTAATGGGGAAACAACATGTAAACAACTGTGTATAAACAAATTATATACAGAAGAGATGTTCAATAGAGGCAAGGCACTATCATTAAGGGAAATTAGACAAGTCTTCTTGGAGAAGGTAGGACTTTATCTAGAATGTGAAGGAAGCAAGGGAATTGAAAGGCAGAAATTGAAGGGCATTTCAGTCATGGTAGACAGTGAAACTGTCTTAATTTAGGAGATAGTGCCTTGTCTACAGGATAACATGTGGGACAGTGTTATTGGATTGCAGAATATATATTGGGCAGCGAGAGAAATACCACACATAATGTGTAAAAAGACAAGAAAAGTATGGAGAGTGGGAAGGTTACAATAGGACTTTGCATTCCAAAAATGGAAATTTTTTAGATATTTGATCAAGGAGAAGATCAGATACCAATAGAGTTTATTGAATACAGGGTGGGTTGCTATAGAGGTAGGGGTGAGGTGAGTGGTATTGATATGGTCAGATCTACAATTTAGGAACAGCATTTTGACAACTAATGGAGGATTGACTCAAGTGAGAGTGATATGACAGGGAGACAAACCAGTAGGCTGTTGTAATGGTCCAGATGTGAGATGATGAGCTCTGGACCTGAACTACCTGGATGGTGGCAGTGTCAGAGGAAAGAAGGTAGCATATACAAGAGATATTACAGAAGTAAAATAGATGTTTTCACAACAAATTAGGTATAGAATGTGTGTGTGTGTGTGTGTGTGTGTGTGTGTGTGTGTGTGTGTGTATGAGAGAGAGAGAGAGAGAGAGAGAGAGAGAGAGAGAGAGAGAGAGAGAGAGAGGAATTGAGATTGATACCTAGGCTCTCAGTCTGGTAAACTGGGAGAACACTGTTACCTTACACAGTAATAGGAAAGTTAGGAAGGGAGAGTTTTAGAGAAAAGAGGATAAGTTCAGTTTTACACATGCTTAGTTTAAAATGTCTATGAAATACAGCCAGTTTGAGATTTTTAAATAAGTAGATGGGACATGCTAGTCTGAAGGTCAGAAGAAAGGTTAGGACTGGATGAGTAGATATGAAAGTTATTATTAGAGAGATCACATTTGGATGCATGAGAGATAATGAGATCACCATATCGGGTAAAATAGTATAAAGGAAGGAGAAAATATGGCCCAGGACAGAGCCCTGAGTAAGAGGAAGAAGGGAGGAAGGTGGGCATTCTGGGCATGGGAATAGCTCATCAATAAGTAAGGAGAAAGACAACAGAATATTTTTATCATTTTAAAATGGACTATTTTATTTTTGGAGTTCCAGGCATTTTAAATCATTATGTCCCTTCTGCTGTTCTTTTTCCATTGATTAAGTGAAAATGACAATGACAGCAATAATAGCAACAACAAAAACCAAATCCCTCAAAAGAAAGCTAGGTAGTTCAGGAAAACTAATCTTCCACATTATCTATGTTTTTAAAATATATTCTACTTTCTGTATTTTAATTTCATCACTTCTCTGTCAGGAAGTGATTGGCCTATTTCTTTCTTCATTCTTTTGGACCCATAGTTTATCATCCTGTTGAATGGATTCCTAAAGTCTTTCAAAGTTGCTTTTCTCTGATAATGCTATTGTTGTAAACATTGTTCTCCCAGTTCTGCTAACTTTCTTCTTCATCCATAGATAAAAACTTTCCACCACAACCCCCAGTTACCTCTAAAATTCTCCATTCCATCCTTTCTTACAGTACAATAATATATGGTTAGATTCACATACCTAAATTTGTTTAGCCATTCCATAATAAGAGGATTCCGATTATTAGCTACCATAAACCGATCTGCTATAAATATTTTTGTACCTATAGACCATTTCCCTCTTTCTTTGACTTCTTTGCAGTGTACACCTATTAGTAGTACAGCTAGCTGGATCAAAGAGTATGTACATTTTGCTAAATTTCTGGGCACAGTTCCAAATGACTTCAGAATGGCTAGACCAATTCATAGTGACAAAACACTATAGTAATGTGTCTCTTTTCCCACAGCCCCTCAAACATTTGTCATTTTCTTCTTTTGTCATCTTTGCCAGTCTGATAGGTTCAAGGTAGAATCTCAAAATTACTCTAATTTGCATTCCTCTAATTATTAGTGATTTGTAACAGTAGTGTCAAAGTCAAACAGAAATGAGGGACACTTATTCATATATAAAGATACCTATGGGCTATGCAATGGGTTAGTTTTTAAAACATATTGTTATCTGTGTTTTATTGCATTTTTACTTTTTATTTAATTTATTAATAAATTGTTTAATTTTCATCTAATTTTGTTCATTATTTCCCAATTAGATTTTAATCTAGTTCATATTGCTCTCAGGAGTATTGCAGGCTATATGCAGCTATAGCAGCATGTTTGACACCTTGGATTTAAGTAACTTTTCTATATAATTTTTACTAGATTAGATCTTATTCATGTTATTTTACTATTTATCTATTGAAAAAAAGCTTCTTGTCTCATAAATTTAAGTTAGTCCTTCCCTTATACATCTTGGATATGTGATCTTTATCAGATATACTTTTTCAAAGATTTATTTTCACAGTTACCTGTTTCTCTTCTAATTTTATGATATGTAATTTTACATAATTTTAAAAAAGATAGTGAAAATTGTCAATTTTCTCTTCTGAGATCCTTAATGTCAATTATTTAGACATGAATTTCCCCCCATAAATAGATACAAAAGGTTATATCTTCCTTGCTCCTTCAATATTTTTATGATTTGTCCTTTTATATCTAGGACATATATACATGTATGTGTATGTGTGTGTGTGTGTGTGTGTGTGTGTGTGTGTGTGTGTGTGTATATATATATATATATATACATACATACATACATATATACATACGTAAATAAAGAGAGAGAGAGAGAGAGAGAGAGAGAGAGAGAGAGAGAGAGAGAGTGAGAGAGATGCATACTGTGAGGAGTTTGTCTAAAACTAATTTTTACCAGACTGTTTTTTTTATTTTTTAAATTTTCCCAGATTTTGTCAAACGGTGAGGCCTTCCCCAGATAACTGGGATCTTTGTGTTGTTGCCATGTCTGTTTACTTTTATATGTTGTATACATAGTCTGTTGCATTGATCTATTGCATTCTCCACTTCTCTCACAAATATTAGCCTGTTTTAATGATTACTACAATATAGAACAAGGCTGTTTGAGATTTTAATATTAATAGATCTCATCCTTCGCACTACTTGTTTTCCATAATTATCCTTGAAATTATCGACCTTTTGTTCCCTCATACAAGTGTTATTATTGTTCTAAATCTAATTTAAAAAAATTCTATTGGTAGTCAGGTATAGCATTGAATTAGTTAATTTATTGGTCATTTTTTATAATATTATCTCGAATGACTCATGAGTACCTAAAACTTGTTCAATTACAATCAGTCCTCAACTTTCTTGGATTTAACTTTCCTAGAAAACAGTGAGGAAAAAAAGAAAAACACAAAGGCTGATACATTGAACCTTTGGGAAATAGGGAGTTAAGTTCTCATGAACATCCAGAACTGTAATCTTTTGCCAGAGATTGCTGAAAATACACTTTTCTATATATAAACCTTTATAACAAAATATTAATTCCGATAATATGAACTTTCCCTTATAGCATAAAAATGAAATAATTCAAAATCACAACACTGAAAATAAAATAAGTAACATACAAAACATTTTTTCTCGCTAGTAATTTCTGAGGATCCTGTCATGTTTTGTGCTAAGATCTCAATGAGAAAAAAAATCAAAACACTGATTTCAGATAATATTCACTTTTTATAGGATGTGATATGTACAATACCATAAATATTATGCAGCAAAAAATATTTTAAAAAACAAACATTTTTTAACTTGAATTTTACTTTCCACTGTGTCACAGGGCAGTTTGCTGTAACCCTTTCTAATTTGGTCATTAGTCACTGCTGTTTGACTCTGAGACTGGTGAGGTTACAGTGGCATGAGTAAAATGCCAGTCATTTCACAAACTTGTGTTCATAATGCCTGTCATCTTTTCTCTTCTCTGCATAGCCACAAATGTACATGGTTGCCAATGCAAAAGTGAAAATGAGATTACTAACAAAATCACTGAAAAGCTTGAAATCATGAAAGTTAAATGCACAGTTGAGGATTGACTGTACTTAGGATCTTTTTTTAAATCTGCAAATAGTGCTTTATAGTTAGATTTATATAGATTCTGTGTGAGTTGAGATAGAATATTGCAAATAGAGATAAGCAAGTTCACAGTTTTCTTGTGAATAAGAGCAACATATTTGGACAAGTAGGTTAGAGGAAGGATTTGAAATTTCAAGGAAGGAAGGAAGGATTTGAAATTTCAAATCATGGAGGTGTTTTTGTTTGTTTGTTTTTCCTAGAGGAAATAGGGAGCGCCTAGAGGTTTTTTAACAAGGGAAAGACATGATCAGAGTTGTACTTTAGAAATCTCAGTTTGGCAGTTTTGTGGGCAATGAATCAGGGAAAGAAGACTAGAAATATGGATACCAATTGGGAGCTATTACTGTTGACCAGAGGAAGTTGATTCTAGAAGGCAATTTTGGTTAATTGCATGAGAAATACAAATAAAAAGAAGACAAGCCAACCTCATCTAAGGCTACACTAATAAAGATTCATGGCACCACTTTTAACTCCCAAATTTTCTCCACTAACCAACATCAGGCTAAGCTTTTCAACCTAGAAGTTCACTTTCCTCTATTTCTTCCTCATCTTGGAAGTTCACTCCATTTCTGAAGTTATATGCTCTGGTTCCTTCCAGATGCTCCATTTTAAGCCAAGTGCCCAGACTAGCCATGTTTTCAGCCCTCTCTGATCTCCATTCTTGACTCTTTAGAACTGCCATATCTTCTCCCAACTCCCCATCACCTTATTTTCAGCATCCTTTTGCTTATTCTTCCTCCATTCAAATGTAACAATCCTTGAGAGTAGGCAAATAGTGCTTTATAGTTTTTCTTTATAGTCTTTCTATGTGTATTTTTATTCCCAACACTTAGCCCAGTGCATGGCAAAGAGTTAAGACTTAATAAATTCTTGTTCACAACTTATAGAGAGATTTTTATTCAGGTATGGGTTGATTAGGTGAACTCTGAGGTCCTTCAAACTCAAAACTATTATCCTTCTATGACAAGAACAAGTATGGGTTTATAAGAACAAGCAACTATGGAAGACAAAGCCACTGATCAATGAATGTCAAAAAAGGATGTGAATAAAGCATCAAAGGAACAGTCCCATATTGCTAATAAACATAAGAAACATAGTTCCAATCACAAATTAATGAAATACAAATTTAAAATGTCTGAGTTTTTACCTTATACCTATAAATTTGAAAGAAATAACATAATGTAACATAAAATGAAAATAGTCAATGTTAGAAGGTTGTAGGAAGATCACTTCAGTGGTATACTGTAGTGTAGGGAACTGTGAATTGGCCCAACCATTCTGGGATGGAATTTGCAAGTATATTTTTAAACGTGACTAAAATGTTGATAGAGTTTGACCTAAAGATCACAGCTATGCATATTCCCCAAAGAAAGAGAAAAGGTCCCTTATGCTCCAAAATGTTAACAGTGGCACTTTTTTGTAGTAGACAGGGAAAATAACAAAATTTCTATCAATTGGGAATTGAATCAATGAACTGCATTACTCGAATGTAATGAAATATTAGTGTACTGTAAAAAAGTGTGAATATGAATAATTCAGAGATACATGGGAAGACATGTGAACTGATAGTAAAGTAATCAGGATTAGAACAACAAAGCAATATATGGAATAACTACAACAACACAAATCAAAAGGAAACAATAATATTAATATTAATAATACTGAATATTATCCAACTCATTTTGATGTCTTAATTGGTTTTACTTACCTCCTTCTTTTTCTCAGTCTCTTTATACTCATTACAAAGAATGGCTAACTGGTAGAAAAGGGAAAGGGATATATTTATAAACAAAAATAGTACAAAATATACTATTTCAATAATACATTTTTCATTTTTTATTAATTTATATACTGGCTAGTTGTTTACAGCATTCAGTTCCCCAATCCCTTGAGTTTCAAATTTTCTTTCCCTTCTTCTTCTTCCCCCTCCCCCTCATGGTGGCACGCAATCAAATACAGGTTCCACAAATACTTTCTCATTAAAAAATAATACATTTAAAAAAAATGAGACTAAGAATTTCCCGTCTGTAAAAGGGATATTTTCCTGATAGCTCACAATGATGCTTTATAAATGTAATATATCTGAATTTGAGGAAACAATTTAATTAAAATCTTTCACAATATCCAAACATGCAAGATTGAGATAAGTGTCCTGGATGATGTGGTTTGATATATTTGAATTGTTTGACAAAAATTCAAAATTCAAAATTTTTTGTTGATAAACAGATTGATGTCACCCTTCAGGGTGTGGGAAATAGCTCCTATTGGAATGCCATAGGATATTGTGTTGGCCTTGGCCTGTTTATATTCTCATCAATGACTGGGAGGAAGGCATATGGAATACTTTTTTGATTTGTGAATGACACATTGGCTTAGCATTTGAGACAACATTGGGATAAGGATACTAAAGGAATTCCAAAAATAAATTGGTGGACTGAAACTAAGTCAGTGCAAAAAGGTGGTTAGAGAGCTGGTCTTTGAGGTATTAAGACCTGGGTTCATATCTTTCCTAAGACACTTACTCAGACACCATGTAACTGTGGATCTCCTCAGCGACTGACGATTGGAAGAGCTGGTTGAGGAAACAGCTTAATGAGGATGAACATATTCTTAATGCTTAAGCCGCAACTCACAGATTCCACATCATGTACTACAGACCTTTTAATGAATAGTCTAGTTGTGGAAGATTCCTGAATATGGATTAGAAACTTTTAGGGATAATCTAAAAGAACTATTCATATATAGTCTAAAAGTTTCTATGAATCACTTATAATAGGAACAGCCTATCAATTGATAAATAAGCATTTATTATTTGCCTCATCTGTGATAAGTGCTGGGGATACAAAAAGAAGCAAAAGACATTTGCTGCCCTCAAGGAGCTTACAATCTAATGAGGCACACAACCTGCAAACAAATATGTTCAAAGCAAGTTACATACAAGATAAATAGAAGAGTTCAAAATGTCTTTGATTGTTTGCTAGGCAACTGATGGTTTTTAAGTTTACATTTCTGCATTGGAAATGACTAGATTCTAATAGTAGTTAAAAGACTCATCTTCCCACCATGAATGTACCAATTTGGCCATAGGCCTCAAAGATTCTCAGGAGTCTTTGCCTTCTTCCACTAGATTATGGACAAGGTAAGCAGGGGCATGAACTACATGGAAGTTTTAATGAATATTGGTGATCTTAGTGTCTCTGCAAAGACATCAGAACAATAGACAAAAGATTGATGGAAGTGTTTGAGAGAGCTGGTGTGAAACAGTCAAATGCCAGTTTGGCAAATACTCTGTTAAGTTCATGAGCCACATAATATCTCAGTAAGGAGTGGACACTTATCTATAAAATATAGAAGTATTCAAGGATTCAGAGACTTCAATAATTAGCTAATAAAGAACTTTCTTTCTCAATGATTTTATTCTAGTATATATAGTTGGAAAGAACCAAACATAGAAGGATAGGAGAGGTCAGCTTTGCTGGAACTCTCAAAATTGATTTGTTCGATGTAATGATAAATCACAATTCAAAAGAAAACAAAAGAAACAAACCAAAAATGGGGATTCTACCCATCTCCCGATAGAGAGGTAGCAAATTTAAAATTCTGAAAGAGACATACATTTTTAAAATAATGTGGGAATTTGTTTCGCTAGAGTATATAAGCATTAAATATTTGTTTTTCTTTTTAAAATGTTCAAAGGGGAGCAGTGAGAGGGACAGATTAATAAAAAATCCTTGAAAAATTAAAGGGGACTGATACTGAAAAATTCAAAGTCTATATGCTTGGACCTAAATGTGAAGTGAAGATGGACAATAATCCATGGACATTTTTTGACCAATGTCAAGTGTTATAGTGATCATCATAATGAGGGTAGGACCACCATTCAACTAATTAGTTCACCATGCAGTCAGGAAAGACAAATGTGGATTACGATATCCTTTCCTATAGTCTTCATGAATCTGAAGTTATAATGATAACTATAGAAGATGTGAAAGCTCTTTGATATACCCCCAGACCTAGTTGTCTCTTTAGAGTTTTGAATATGAAGTATAGTGCTCTTCTTCAAGTATTTTCCTTGGTATGAATACTATATTATATATATTTTTAAGGCAGAACACAATGGAAAGTGGTTTAAGTCTACATATAGAGAGACTTAAACCACTTCCCATTGTGTTCTACCTTGAGAAGGAATAAATCAGTTCTGAGAGGCCAGTGTCCTCTGTTTAACTTGGTTTTACATTTTAACAAATGTCTGCATTTTAATGATTATGAGTCATAAATTAATACATTTTTTGGCTCCAAAAATAATTTAAAATAAACAATTTTATAACTTTTAATATGTCAGATGACCTCTTATCTTTAATTTAGAGCACCAGTGATATCCTTTTAGGACTAAAAATACCAAATAAGTCTTTTGAGACCATGAGTAATAATGGATGCTAAGCTCACATTTGATTTTGTCAATGTGATTATAGATTATTTCTGTGATTTTATTGAGAAATTTTGCTTAGAGATTACTTTGTACACAATTTTAAGAATTATGTAATAAATACATTTTGGAATCTATTGCCACCAAATAGATACAGATTGTGTTCAATTTACAAAACATCTATATTTATAGCTATCACATTTGGAGTCCCTGTGATAACTGCCATGGGATCCACATTATGAAAGCTTGCAGTTTTTGGATGATCTTTGGATTTAGAACTGAAAACTGAAGATTCTATTTGGCAGAATAATTATGGGGAGCTGATCTTGGGAGTCAGGCAACTAAGAGGCTCAGTGGATAGAGTGCTAGACCTGGAGTTAGGAAGATCTAAGTCAAAATCTGGTCTCAGATATTTACTAGCTATGTGACCCTGGCCAAGTCACTTCATCTCTTTTTGCCTTAATTCACTGGAAAAGGAACTGACAAAACCTTCTAGTATCTTTTATAAGAAAACCCTGTTTGGGGTCCCCAAGAGGTGGATATGACTGAATGACTGAACAATAGCAGATTTGGTAAGGAGAGCGCAGATAACTTGCTGTACAAATGGTCTACAAGGTAGCCTGCTTGCTTGAAAAATATCTCCCTATACACCAACATCATTTTCCCCTTTAATTATTTACACTGCCAGACATCTAAGCAAGGAGAGAGGAAATGAGGTATGTGAGGCATCATTTTGAAATGAAATACCTCCAGAGCACTGAGGAACCATCACTCACATATTAGTGGGAGTTAAGTCAACTTACTTTCACTCTAAATCCTAGATGATATTGGTCATATTGATGATATGGGCTTCCCATCAGAAAGAAAAAAGGGAAGGCTATTTTACAGGGTGGATAAGCCAAGAAGAAGGCAGCAAGGTGGCTTAGCAGATAGAGTGCTGGGCCTGGAGTTAGGAAGACCTGAATTCAAATTCAGCTTTGGACAAATTACTCCACCTCAGTTTGCTTAAGTTCCCAGGAGAAGGAAATGACAGACTCCTCCTGTATCTTTGCCACAAAAATCCCATGGACATATTGGCATGATGGCCTATAGGGTCACAAAGTGTGGGAACAACTGAAAGACTAATCAACTAGAATCTAAAAGTGCTGTATAATTGGGGCTAGATGATGGCATTGGGTGCTGACAGAGAGTACCAGAGCTAGTAGAAAATTGACAAAACCAAATTTCAACTATTTCAAATTTTGCCAGAGTCAAAGAGAATTTATATATATGCTTCCCCCCCATTCCTTGCCCTCTTATTCATTCTCTTCCCTAGCTTAAGTTCCTCAGACTCAGAGCTCTGAACAGTACTATAAGTACATTATGACTTAAATAAATTTGCAGTGCTCAATAAGAAATCCACTCACAATAGAGTATGGGATGTTTTTGTAATCTGTTCCGAGCTTTAGGCAGTCAAATTACAAATAAACTTTTGGAACACATTCTATTTTTAAGTTGAGGATTGCTTAAGACATTCTTCTTTATATTAAATATATTCCATTAATATTTCTTTAGAAATACTTTTTATTATTATTTTCTATGCTTTGTAATAAAATGAAAATAATATCGAGATGCAAAGCCATACACACTATGATTTTGATATGTATCGATGTGTAAAGAAGATGAAGATTATATCAGCAAGCCATTGTTGCTCTCTGTTTTATTACTTCCTCCCCACCCATACAATGCTATATTCAAAATATTATAATAAAATAATGAACACTTGCAAAGCTAACTACCTTTCTCAGTATATAACTTTCATATTTGTTGCCATCACTTATAACTTGTTCAATCAAGCATAACCAAAAATATTGCCAAACTGCCTATTTGATTTTCCAAATAAAATAAAGAAGGTCATTAGGATTTTATACATGTAAAAAAATCTATGACAAGCCATGTAAATCAATTTTGTGCCTTTCAATTTCCCCTCTTTGAAAATTTCAAAAGTAGGAAAAAGTCCAATAATTATTTCTAGGATTTTCGATTCATCTCAAAGCCTCATTTGTGGATGATTTTCTAAAACATAGAGCCTCTGATAGTATGTTTCACATTTATTATCTTTTGTCGCAAGTTTCTCACACTTCTTCATTGAACAAAAAAGAAAAGAAAAATCTCAGTTGGCTGTGTGAAAAGAAAGTCAAATTGCCTTCACTGGTGAGATTTGTAAATTGGACCCCTACCTATCAAGAAGAGAACATGAGGAGAAAGGCATATTAACTAATACACAAGCCAATCCCAGTTTAACACTTCATCTTAGATGTATGTGAAAGGTTGTTAACACAATGGGAGCTAGAGTCACAAAGTGATCAAGAGAAAAGAAATTATTTAGTTATAAAGTATTAAGATAATTGTACAAAATTGTGTGCCCTAGGTACTTTTAAACAAAATTTAGAAATAATATTTCCTAATATAATTAAAGAATAACATGAATGATCATTTAGGTTTCTCCAAATTTATCAACACATTGTCTCTGCTGCTTTTTGCATAGAAGAGAAGCAAGAAGTGTCAGATAAAACACAGACAAAGCAGGCTTGTAGCACTATAGAGTCTTAAAAATTCAGCTAAATTTGGAAACTAAGGACCTGGGTTCAAATCTCTATTTGCTATCCATGTAACCTTGAATGAGGTTCCTTACCTCTGTAACATTATATATAAAATATGAGGATTGCCCCACTTGATTTCTAAAGTTTCTTCCAGAAAGAGAAGGGAAAAGTAGAGATTTTAAAGTATGTGTGAAATGTATTTTGAGCCTGATTTGGGCTTGTGAAATGATTAAAAACTCAGGCACTCATTAGCTGGTGACCCTGAGCAAGTCACAATCTCTATTTACCTTAACTCCCTGAAGAAAGAAATGACAAACCATTCCAGTATCTTTCCCAAGAAAATCTAATAGTCAGTATGACCTATGAGGTCATGAAGAGTCAGACACAATAGTGCTTTAAGCCCAATATTAAAATGAAACATTTCTTGATCATGGAGGATTAGGAGTAAAGACTGAACCTATGATTCATGTTGTTGGTATAAGAGTTTCCAGCAATGGAAACTCCCTGTACTCAAACAGGTTGGCACCTTCTCTTCAGTTTACATTGTTAGAGTTTCCTAGATTGTTGAGAAGTTAAGTGACATTTTCTGGGTCACATAGCCAGTGTTTCAAATGTTGCAGTTGAACCAGATCTAAGAGCCAGCATATACTCTCTCTTTCTCTCTCTCTCTCTCTGAAAACTGACACTCTACTGATTTTATTTTTTTTTGGAAGAGGGAAGGCAAGGCAATTGGGATTAAGTGACTTGCCCAAGGTCACACTTCTAGTTAAGTATCAAGGGTCTGAGGTCAGATTTGAACTCAGGTCCTCCCAACTTCAAGGCCAGTGCTCTATTCACTGGACAACCAAACTTCCCTTCCTCTACTGAGCAGTTTTTTTTCAATGTTCTTTTGACTGAAGGCAGACACTTGAGAGTGTAGGGACACTTCTTTGATTGGTTTCTCCTTCTTAACTTGGAAAGTCCCTAATTTTTCCTCCGATTAGAAATCACATTACCTAATTTTTTTCTTTTGTTTTTTTAATTTTATTTTACTTTGCATCATTCATTTCCACAAGATTTTGAGTTACATATTTTCTCCCCCTCTTTGCCCCGCCCACCGCCCCAAAACAGCCATCCCAGTGTGTCCCCCGTCCCGCAGTCTATTCTCTCCTATGTCACTTTTTGGTAGGGCAGGATGGATCTCCCAACTGCAGTGCCTGTGTATCTCAAGTTCCAGTTGGATGTAGTCAATAATAATAATAATAATAATAATAATAATAATTGCATATATGTATAGATAGATAGATAGATACACATTCATAACACTTGATTATGGAACTCCAGATTCCAGATTCTTTCTCCTCCTCCCTCGCCACCCACCCCCACTGGAAGGACAAGCAATCAAATACAGGCTGAATATGTGAA
Organism: Pseudochirops cupreus; assembly: GCA_028627135.1. Taxonomy (NCBI): domain Eukaryota; kingdom Metazoa; phylum Chordata; class Mammalia; order Diprotodontia; family Pseudocheiridae; genus Pseudochirops; species Pseudochirops cupreus. Next base: position 177,708,375 of record CM053583.1, read on the forward strand.
ATTACACAGAACCTCTCCATAGTGAGCACACTGTGAGAGTCTGATTAAATGTCCCTTCTTCCTATCCTGCCCCCCATCCACTCTCCACCCTGTCCCTCTCCCTCTACAGAAATGTGAACATTCATCAGCCCTCCCCCCACCCTGCCCTCCCCTCCATCACCCCACCTCTCATCCCCCTTCCCC
>CM053583.1:177709057-177733221 GCA_028627135.1 Pseudochirops cupreus
GCTGGGACTCTTCCTATTTACTTTCGGCTGACTGGATAATGAAGACTCCAGGACCGAGGCCCAAGACTGCGAACCAAATCCCGGCCGCTCAACACGAGAGCTCTTGGCCTCAGAACAATTGCTTAGTCCCTCTGCTGTCTGCACGGCGCAACCGGGAAGCTGCAATGCAGAGGCGGGTGCAAAACCTCTGCCTTTTGCTTTTCTGCTCTGGAGGCCTTTCGGCTGGACGCTTTTCTCCCCGCAATGCCCACTGACCTAGTTCTGAACGCTGCTTGCAGCTGCTGCTAATCTGCTCCTCTGCTCCTCCCATCCAGCTGCCCCCGGGGCATAGCCCAGGCTTCAGGCCAGGCTGGTTTTGGTTCTCAGTGTTGATATGGTTCCTCGTAGCCGAGCTGACTTTAGTGGGAAGTATCTTTATGTGCGTTTTGGAGTTCTAGGATTGGTTTAGAGTCCTATTTTATGAGTATTTTGGGGTGGCTATGTGAGAGCTGCGATATGTTGCTGCCGCTATGCCGCCATCTTGGCTCTGCCCCCCACATTAGCTAATTATACATCCTGGTTTGTACCTGTAAAGTGTTTTCTTTTATTTAATTTGTCTTATTTGATTAAATGTATTTAATGCATTAAAATCTGTCTCCCCGTATTTTAAGTCCGGTGCCAAAGCTGAGGAAGGCCACTGCTCCTCATTTGTTAGGCAGTTGGCATGCATTGCTTAATAAATCAGTATACTCAGAAGCTTGGACATTTGCTTCATCAGTTATTTCATCTTTCACCCAACACACCAAAATGATACTTAAGGGACAAGAGTGACCATTGAGAGTGACCTTCACGACCAGGTCAATGGTGGCCAAGATCAGTATTCATTGAACAGTGATACATAATTCAAATGGTTCAACCACTGACTGCTATCTAGAAACTCTGCTGAGATTGTGCTCACTCTCCACAGAGAACAAGATGGGATAGGGCAGAATGTCCTAGTAAGGTGTTGGGGAAATGACGTATGAATTTTTGTCCTGGTTACATCTTAAAATTAATTATCACCTTACCAAAGGCATTTTCACCTAAAAATAGATGAAACACCACTTGATAAAGGATTGAGATGATGATATTAGGGAAGACTCACATCTATCAAGCTAGGGGTGCCCCTAGAACACCGAGAGGCAGATGTAGCAAGCTGGCTCTGGAAGAGTGGGCCAAAGCATACTTTTTACCCTACTTAACGTGGCAACTCCCTCAGGCAGCAAGGTAGTCTGATGGTAAAATTGGATTCACATTAGCACCTACCTCCCAGGGTTGTTGTGAGAATTAAATGGGATGATAATTGTAAAAATGCTTAGCTGCCTGGCTTACAGAAGGCTATATAGAAATGTTGTGATGATTGTGATTATATGTTGCTCCTACCACAAAATAGGACATAGCCTTCCTTGTGGGTACCGGGGGATTGGATTATAGATGTGATACGTGTAATAGAGCTATGTTTATTAACATGTTTATTAAATACCTCTCTTTGTAAGACATGATGCTTTTTGGATGCTGATATACCTTGGATACTGACTCTTTTTTAAAGGACCATTTTAAAACTGCTTTTGATTCATTCTTGTCCACTTTAATCCATCTATATAGATACCCAAATGGAGAGAAGCAGGTAAACTGTCACAGATATTTAATTATAATATATGGAAGTGGGAATTGTCTACTGTTCAGAACAAGACATTTATTTTTTAAGTAGGTAAATATTCATTTTATATTTTGTTTACTCCATTAATTTGCTTAATAAAACATTATCAAAAGAGAAATGAACTCATTTCTTTGAAAATTATTTCAAATTTCTGAATTATTCATGTTTTTGAAAGCTAAATTATATTTTTAATTCCGTGCAGATACAAAGAGAAAAATTTCCCCAAACTTTACTGTACCTTTGAAATTGATCTTTCCTCTCAAAGTACTGGTAATCTCTGTGGCCCTAGATTTGTCTTTTTAAATTTTTTTAATTTTTTTTTGTTAAGATGAGGCAACATGAGAAATTTGCAAAGAGTCAATCAAGGGAATTTTAGCTTGTAAGTACTTGAAAAAAATACAGAAAAGGGCTTTTGAATCAATTGATCAATAAGTAATTTCTTAAGCACCTACTATGTCCTGGGCACAAGGACAAAAGTAAAAAGAATGAAAAGGTCCTATTCACAAAGCAAAAAACAAAACAAAACAAAACAAAACTTGCATTTTAATGGGTGAGATGATAACTGATATAAAACTATATACATTAAAAATAAAGTTAATAAATACAACTATATATGAAGTACATCATTGCAAGTTTTGGGAGGGATGCTGGGAAAATCTTCATGAAGAAGATGATACCTGAACTGTGTCTTAAAACACGTACAATGTGAAGTCAGAGATTAGGAGGGAGTACCTTCCAGGCATTAGGGAATGTTAATGAAAAGAGATGGGAGATGCAGTGCCATGGTTCAGCAACAGAGAGAAGACTATTTTGCCCGATTCATAGAATGAGGTGGGGGAAGAATGTCTAATGGGACTGGGAAGTTTGGCACCAGGTTGCAAAGGGTTTAAAAACTAAATGGGTTTATATTTTTTCCCATAGGCTAAAGGAAGCCACTTTATTTGGTTGAGCAAGGGAGACATATTTCAGATCTGTGCTCAAGGGAAATTATTTTGGCAGCAGTGAGTAGGGAGGATTGGATTGGTAAGACTTGAGGAAGAGAGACCAAATAGCAGATTGTGACATTTAGAAAGTTTGAGAGATATAATTTCTGGGTAGTTATTTATTTTATTAATGGTAGCATTTTAATAAAATAGGTTAGTGGCAATCTTGAAAGCCAAAGACAATCATGGCAGTCAGCTCATGGTTTATATGCCCTTGGAAGTGGGCAGTTACAGAGGGTGGCAATCCACCCTGATCGGTTAAAATTAATGAGAGAATGGATATTACAATTAAAGTGTAGGACCTGTTCTAATGAACTTTGATCATGACATTTACTGCTAAGTAATCCCTCCAGCTCTGGCCATCTGTAGTGTCACTGCAATATTTTACAGTGCCTACGATCATGATAAAGACCGTGACTATAAATATTGCATGATGTTCAATCACAAAAAATATACCAAATTCTCCAGGTAGAGGACAGAACTGAAGCATTTATTTAAACACCAGAAAACTGAATCCCAAAACCAGTAAGCTGATTCCATCCTAGTACTAAAGATATTAAGAAGCCATAATAACACTGAGAGTCACAGCATACTTCAGCCTGCCCACAAACCAATACTAGATCAATATCTACTCACAAGCCTCTCTGACTACTTGCCTGAGCGTCCTCTCTCCCCTACCATCTTGCTAGCTCTGATCAGCTTCCTGTGGGCTCTGCTTCCCTTCAGCAAACTCCTCCCACCAGAAGCTCCCTGTGACTAGATTCAACCTATTAGGGGGCAGAGTTTATCTTCACAGCAGGGAAGCTTCCTGTGGGCTCTGCTCTACCTTTTAGCAAACTCCTCCCACCACAGGCTCCATGTGACTACATTCAGCCTATCACGGGGCAGATTTTACTCTCACAGCAGGGGAGATCTTCAAACTCCCTCCTAGGTCTATTAAGGGACAGGGAAGATCTTCAAATTCCCATTCCCATTACAGCATCTAAATAAAGAGCCTATATCCCCTCCCCAAGTCTGAGTAGAAGACAATGGCCTGGGAATTTCATATTAAAATTAGAAATCTGATCTACTGGGGGTGGTAGCAATACCTAGAATGAGGAATCTGCCAACCCTAAGAACATCAATCCTGTCCTTGAGAGATCAGTCAAGTAAATAGAACAAGGGGAAAAAAGCTTGGGTCTCCCTAATTTCAATAATTACTATTAATATGAGAGGACAAAAATCATTTGTCTTAAGGGTTTTAGAAAATTTTAGGAGAGAGGTGATAAAGAACTTCATTAGTGTTAATGGAGAGAAGTAATCAGACATGAGAGATTTTTGAATATAGAAACAGCAAAATTTGACATATCTTTGGGACTAGGAAGAGTGAGGCCAGGATAATGCTGAGAGTACAAACCTGAAACACTGTATTTTATGCTGAAGTTTTGAAATAAAGGTGCAAATTTGATGAGAAAGTATCTAAAGAAACCAGTGCCTCTTCCTATAATAGGCAAATTTATTTATATAAATCCACTATGTTTCACTCTCCTTAGCCATAAAATTAAAGGATGACATTAGATGAATAGCTTCAGGTATAATTTATTGGAATTAGATTTTAGTGGCTGTCCAAATAAGAATGTCTTTATTGTAGTTTCTAAAAGTTGACTAAGAAGGTGTGAATTTATTTAATACACCAAAACCAATAATTTGACAAATCTACCCAAAGATAACTATTAATAAATAGTAAAATTAAGTGGTTTGAATTATGTTCTCTTATCTCTTCTTCTATCCTCTGATTCTGATAAAGACTAAAAAAACAAAAACAGTGAAGAGGACAAAGGAAAGGAGAAGGCAGGGATATGGATAAACCAACTGGACCTTGATTTGTTGTTGTCATTGACTAGATATCATTCTGATGAACAATTTTAATTCCACAAATTCTGATAGTAGCTGGAGTGTTTTATCAGTTTATTAGATAAAATGTGTATTTGGGTAGATGTTCTCATATATCATGGAAATTACCACCATCCATTTATATTGAACCCATACTAATAGTTTTAATTAACTGAAATTATCTGCCTGGTATTAGTTTCTCAGCTTCACTCACATTTCAATCTCCATAAATTATTTCTCAGTCGTTCATTCTGTGGAATGCAAATGGTTGCTGTGCCAGATCTCTGGAACCCTGGTAGCTGGACTGATAGCCTATATGGTATTCAGCAAGCTGACTTGACCTACCTGAAAATACTGAATCAAGCTTAGTTCATTATGTTGATTTAGCCTGAAAAATGAATGAAATTTTCACTTATGGAGTCAACTACTTTCTGTGGGTATTACAGGAACATTATTAATGTTTGAATCAGAAGTATCTTGACTTGGCCAAAGGAAATTGCATTATTTTTCTCCATGAAATATATTTATAAGTGATATTTTTTTTTCATTTTCAGTGGAAAAAAATAAGTGAAATTTATATGACTCCACTTAAGATTTTTTTTAGAGATATTGAGACTATGGTCTACATTCTTTCTAGATATAAACCTAATACATTTTCCTATATGAGAACATATCATTTCTCTGTGTAACCTCCCCCTACACACAGACACACACACACACACACATACACACACACACACTGCTTCCAAAATCTTAGAGCAGTTTTCATAGTACAAAATTGCACTAAATTTTTTCTGACACACGCGTATACATATGAATGTACATAGTATGCATGTACAATATGTATACATGTATACATTGCATACATATACACATATATGTATATAAATAACACATGCTTAACATACATATGTGCACAATATATATTTACTCACACATATACACATTATACATAGATAGATAATAGCTAGATGATAGATAGATAGCATGATGATAGATAGATAAGAGAGAGAGAGAAAAAGATAGATAGATAGATAGATAGATAGATAGACAGATAGATAGATGGATAGATAGATGGATAGATTCATTGATTGATAGATAATAGGTAGATAGATAGATTCTCCCCAAATTCATTGGCCTTTTTTTCTCTGATTAAAGTTTTCTATAAAACAAACTTTAAGGACAGAATTATTGGATTTCAGGCTAGAATCATAGGATTAAAATAATAAGATTCCAAGGGTAGAATCATAGTACTAAAGCCATACATTCTGTTTAATGATAACTCTATGATAGAGTAACTGTTGAAGTAATCAGCAATAGGCATATTGGATATGCGCTAACACTTTTCTACACATAGAGTCCCTTCTTCTTTCCCAGAAATGCCCCTCCCTTCAAAAACAATAATAACAATAATTAAAGCCATATAGGACTTTTAATGTTTACAAAGCACTTTACAATTATTGTCTCATGTGAGCCTCACAACAGCTTTGGGGAAAAGATGCCATCCATATACCTACTTTACTCATAAATGACGCTGAGAGAGGTGGACTTTACCTAAGTCTCCCAGCTGGTAAGCAGAATTGTAACTTGGGTCTTCTAGACTCCAATGTTTATATTCCATGTACCAGACCATTTAACTGTATCAAAAGAAGAAAAACAATATAAATACCCAATTGTTAGTTTAAAATTTGGTAGCTGAGTATAGAGAATTGATCACTAAAAACAACAAAAAGAGGACTGCTTTACCAAATGGATACTCTCCTTGCTATTTTTCTATTGAAAAGAAAGTCCATCATTGTCTATGTTCACACATTGATTTAATCCAGCTAGGGAGAGAAGGCTCACTAGCCCTCACTAGCCACAGTCATGGAGTGCTTTTGCATTTGCCTTGTTCTAATACTGAGGCCACCTGCCCTTCTTCGGAGTCCCCTAAGCTCCAGAAAATAGGTGGCCAATCCATGTTATTTGGTGGACTGCTTGAGTTTAGTTATTAAAGTTGTAACATAGATTTATATTTTTCTCTATCTTGAACTGTTTATCCAACAAGCTTAAAGAATACATTGAGCTAATTTACAGCACATGGGTGGGCACAGAAATTATTTAATACCATCTAATGTTCTTTCCAAGTGGTTCAGTATTTCCCTGAAGTGCACCTGTTTCCTTGGTCAGCAATATTGTTTAAGATTTTATTTGGGAATAAAGTGTTCATTCATGTGATGAAAATTAACTCCTTAAGAGCACTAGGGAACTAATAGTAAATTGTTTCTTCTCTGCTACAGAACCATAGCAAATTACTAATTAATGATTTCCTAGGGAACACTGAACAAGCTGAATTTTTGCAAATTCCATGAGAAAGCACTATATGTTTTCTCCTCTTTCTCCTCTTGCTTTTAGCCCTGCTAGACATCAGGACTCTTTTTCTTTTAATCCTTTTGCTTCTTTGTCTTCAGGTCAATTTCCAAAATTCTATGGAAGATTTCTAGGACTCCAGAACAACTCCAGAGTGTTGGGTATATATGTGGGTGGATATAGCCAATGAAGGATCATAAGATCCTAGCTATGTCTCTTGACACCCCAGAATCCCACTAGCCAGCCCAACCTCCTTATTTTATAGATGAAGATACTAAGGCCCAAGAGTGGTCAGTTAAGTGGTTTGTCAATGATCACATGGTTAGAAAACATTAGATATAACATTTGAACTCAGATACACTGAATCTAAAGCCAGGACACTCTCTTATACTGCATGGATATTTTCTATCAGATACACTGAATCTAAAGCCAGGACACTCATACTGCATGGATATTTTCTATCTAGGCCTCAGAAGCCACTCATGTACATTTTTCAACACTCTGCTTAATAATAAAATTATTTGATCAGATGCTTGTAAAGGAATGAAGATTACTCATTCAGGCCACTAAGATATATTGCTTAACTCTAATGGTCTGAAAGAGACAACTCTTTAGGCTGTTTACTAAGAGAGACTTTTGGAATTGAGCAAATGATTTGTTCTTCTGCAATGTTAATTTGATTAAGCTTTATTATAATTACTAAATGCTGAATATTTTGGGAGAACTGTAGTTGTTTTGCCATGCCTGTTGCACTATGCATGAGGCAATAAAAATGAATGAGGAGATGGGAAAAAGGGAAAGACAAGGACAGAAAAAGGAAGAATGGAGATAGCCACGGAGGGAGAAAAGAAGAAAATTAATGACAATAATATTAATAGTTCTGTAACTGCCACTTTTAGAGACATCTATTTAATTTCAGTAGTTCTTATAAATCCATATTTATTAGCCCAATATTTATATATAAGCCAATTTAATATTAGAAGTTAAGAGTTTACAATTAAGTAAAATTTTAGCAATAGTATAATTACATTGTAGAGAGGAGAAAACCATATTTTCCAAAAGTGAGCAAATTAGTCTGATCATATAACTATTTTAAATAAAAATTCTAGAAACTGCACATTAACATATTATTTTTCCATTAATAATCAAAGAACAATAATGCATCTGAACAAAGGAAACACTTGTATAGTTTGAGATGCTGCTTTCATTTAAGTAATTAATTAATCAGTCTTGAAGTTTCCAGTTTTGATATCCCATGTGAATTTCCTAATGGGTGTTCATTTGAGAGCAGCCATATTAGCCTTGATAAAAAATAAATAAAATAGAATGAACATTTTACTTAGTATTTTTTAAAAATATAGTCTCCATTTATAATTTAACCAAACTCATCTTTTGTTGCTCCTGGCTATTTGAAATTCTATGGTAATTTAAAGACAATTTGCATGAGCTTTTGAGGGCTTAATAGAGATAATAATTTTAATCTACTATGGAATGTCTAATATATAATAGACAAACATTTTATTGTGAGATGAGATTATTAAGGCATTTTGCCTAATCAAGAAAGTAATGGAGTTATTAAATGGAGATAACCTTCCTCTCCTCTCCTCTCTTCTCCTCTCTTCTCTTTTCTTTTCTTCTCTTTTCTTCTCTGTCTCTTGCTCCATCCCTTCAAATGATAATAAAAAGCCAAACCAGGAAAGAACATCTCTAGTATGTGTTTTGGAAATAAAGTCCATATGTTACAAAGGAGAATCTCTCTTACTAGGTGATTAATGGCATGCATATGACCCTGGTACTAATTAGGAGAATTGACTAAAACCTTTTCTGAAGTCTAGGAATTGAATTGTGGCTACACATGGTTTTCAAACATCCCATATTCCTTTCTCTCTCATCAACACCTGTATTTTCTCACTTTAGATTCTGGAAAATAGTTCCTGTGGCTGCTTAGGAAATAACAATTTAATAGACTTCATCAAGTATAAGCAGTTTTAGTATAAAATCTATTTATGATTAAATAAATTGTGTGGTATCTATGTCTTAAGAGCCTATGTGGTATACTGGATAGAGTCAGAGACACAAGTGGGGCATACTCGAGTTCAAGTCTAGTCTTTTAACACATATAGATGGTGTGAACCTGGATAAGTCACTTAATTTCTCAGTGAACCAAAGAGTGCTCTAATACTGTAAGTCAAAGAACTAGTGTTCATAGGTTCTGGTACAGAGGGTCCCTATACCAATGAAATAACAGATCCATTCACCCAAATGGTAGGGAAATGTATTATCCTTTCAACACCACAGGAGACCCTACTTCAGGAGAGACTATATTGTTTTTTCATATTTGTATTACACACTCTGCATAATTCTCTTTTTAAAACTGCTGTTGATTTACTTTGGTTTATCGTGTCAAGTATCACACTAGATATAATCAATACAATGAAAAAAAATATATAAGAGAGTCCTTGTCCTCAAAGAAATTGCATTCTACTGGGAGGATACACAGCATACACTAGTAAGTTGTTAAGAAGTATGTTATAGTAATCCAAGAGAGAGAGAATGCTAAATGAATTACAGAAGTGATTAAATTATGTTAACTATAATGGTCTTAGGAGTCTCAAATAAGTATGAATTTGAATGAATTCTAATGTGTTTACTATGTATGGTACATTATACTTAGTACTGAGGGGGGAGCAAAAATAAAGGAAAAAAATGAAAAATATATTCTCTTCTTTAGGAGCATCAAATATTTCTCCTTGATTCTCATCTAGTCTTTTTCTTAACTTTTTCCTTAGGCAAGTTCATTCACTGTCTTGCAATCCCTTGATACCCTATTGTGGTAGTCAGAAAATAGTACTACATCTCTGTTCTGATACAATCCAACTGTTGTCTTCCTAGTCCTGGCATTAGTTTGTAATTGCTTTTTTCTTTCGTTTTTTATGATTAAAACAATTTAATTCAACAAATTTTCTTAAGGTTGGCTTCTGGGCTGAGCCTTGAAGGAAACTAGTGATTCTAAGACACATGAATAAGAATGGGTCTGCAGAGAGTGGACTGGATCAAGCCACTAAGGTAGACTTCAAAAATCCAGTTGGAATGTAGAAAACATGAAAGGGAGTAAAATGAAATGAGTTGGGAAAATCATCTGGGAATCCACCTGGAAAAGGCTTTTAAGGTGGTTATACTTTACATTAGAAGCCACAGGGATTCATTAGAGATCTTTGAGTATGAGAACGACATAGATTTAAGAATATTAGGTAAGGGGAAGGAGACACAGAAATAGATACCGCAGAGGTACTATCTATGAGAAATGGTGACTGAATTTATGGTTTGTGAAAGAGAGGGAAGACTCAAATGCAATGGTGAACTTGTGGAGAGGATTGGCAAAAAAGAAAGAAAGTGCCCTCACTCAAAGGAAGGTCATGCTTTCACTAGAAATAAGGAAGAGTAGAGGAATTTAGGTTTAGGTAATTAGTTCCGTTTTGTATGTGTTGATTTCAAGGTGGCAATGGGAATAAGCTAACCAGATGGAAATATCTAGCAGACTGATGATGACATAGGACAGAAATTCAGGAGAAAATATAGGAATGCTAGTGTCAGCACACATAGACATACCTATCCCAAATTCTATACATACTCATGAGAAAGAAAGACTAGGGCAGAGGATTTGGTGGAAAACTATGATATATAAACACAATGGGATAATAATATTTAATAAGAGATGAAGAATATTGGAATGAAAAGTGGAAAGATTTGCATGAAATGACACAGAGTAAATTAAATTGTAATAAAGACAGCAATATACAAAATTACTATAATAGTATATGTCAAAAGGTCAGATAAAGCAAGTCAGATACCAAGTAATAGAAAAAACAAATATGGAATTTTATAAAAGATAATGAAACACACCTTCTCCCTCATAGCAAAGATATGGAGAAGTACTGGCAAGAATACTATATCATATACATTGTTCAACAATCTCTGTGCTGTATATATACATATATACATAGACAAATATATATATATATATGTATGTGTGTATGTATATATATGTGTGTGTGTGTATGTATATATATGTGTGTGTGCATGTATATATATATATATATATATATATACACTTATATATTTATATATTTCTGTATTGTAAGCAAAGGTTTCATATGAAGGGTATGTGTGAGAAATAACAGTGATGTAAGGAAAAAAGAAACAAATAAAAAATATATTTTAAAAGAAAGGGATAAGTGAGTAGGAGGTAAAGTGGGAAAAAGTATAGACAGCTCTGTTTGAATATAAAGGGAGAAAAAAGTATAGATTAAGAGGATGTCAGCAATATTTGAAGATGGTTGTTATTGTTGTTTGCTTGTTTTAAGACTGGGGGACACTTGAACCCATTAGTATGGTAGATAGCAGAGAAAGATCTAATTGATAATGGGAAGCTACAAATGGGAGCAAAGAAAGAAATAATAAAGGGGTGAACGAAATAATGAAAGCTCCCCTAAGAGGTAGGGGGGGAAGAGAAGAAGAGGAGGAGAATGGGATCAAGAATCAAAGTCTATAGTAAGAGAATTATCCATTGACAAGAAAGAGGAAATTGGGGGAAACAAGGAGAAGTGTAGGGTTTTACATCAGATGGCTTTAATCTTTGCAGGGAAATAGAAACCAACTTTTTCTGCTATATGTACAGAAGGATGTGGTCAAGACAGAGAGAAAGAGAGAGAGAGAGACAGAGAGAGAGAGACAGAGAGAGAGAGTCCGTTTCTGAGTACCAAGATGCATTATAAGGTATTTTGGAATATATGGGAACTTTCTTTTGTTCATTTACATCCTAGGAGCAGTGAAAGTGTTGGATCAAATAGTGTAGCTTAAAAGTGTACTAAGACTAAGAAGGGAAGAGTGGCTAGGTGGCTCAGTGAATAGATCACCAACCCTGGAGTTAGGAGAACCTGAGTTCAAATCTGACCTCAGACACTTTACACAAAAAACTAGCCTTGTGACCTTGGGTGAGTCACTTAACCCCAACTACCCTACCTTACTCCCTCCAAAAAGCAGAAAAAAAAAGACTTTAGGGACACCATGTATAATACTATGGTGACATTTGCAGCAAAATCCCAAATCATCACTCTGAAGAATTAGGGAAATTCACAGTCTATCAACAATGTACTCATCTGCCTGCTTTTCCACAGCACTTCTGACACTGTCTCTTGATCTTTCATAATTTGTGGAGAGGTGAGACCTTAGAGTTGCTTATTTGTGTTTTTTTTAATTGTTAATAATTTCGAAGATTGTTTTTCATCTTTTTATTTATCATTAGCCTTGTTTTTTTTTGAAAAGTGTTTGCCTAAGGGAAGTGGGAAATTGAGAAAGAATTTTTACAACCAATGTCTCTGATAAAGGCCTCATTTCTAAAATATACAGGGAATTGAGTCAAATCTATAAGAATATAAGTCATTCCCCAATTGATAAATGGTCAAAGGATATGAATAGGCAATTTTCAGAGGTAGAAATTAAAGATCTATTAGCATATGAAAAAATGCTCTAAATCACTATTGATTTGAGTAATGCAAATCAAAACAGCTTTGAGGTACCACATCTCACCAGTCAGATTGGCTAAGATGATAAAACAGGAAAATGATAAATACTGGAGAGGATGTGGAAAAATTGGAACACTAATGCATGGTTGACGGAGTTGTGAACTGATTCAACCGTTCTGGAGAGCAATCTGAAACTATGTCCAAAGGGCTACAAATAATTGCATACCCTTTGACCCAGTAATACCACTTCTGGGGTTGTATCCCAAAGAGGTCATAGAAGTGGGAGGAAGGTCCATTTGTACAAAACTATTTATTGCAGCTCTCTTTGTGGTGGCAAAGAAACTGGAAAAGTCTTAGGATGCTCAACAATGTGTTTGGAGCCTACTTAACTACTTAGCAAATGCTTTTAAAAATTAATTGAAGTATAGAAATTAGTATGAAAGAAACAAATGGAAGAAAAGGCAAGCATATAAAGCATAATCTTAAGTGGGAGTGGATTAAACAGCCACATAAAGAAAAAAAAGTGGCAAAATGAATAAGAAATCAAATCAGTTCTACACAAGAAAGATCTAAAAATAGAAGTATACATTTAAGAATACAGATAACACTGAATTAAAAGGAAAGGTTAGAACAAATTTTTTATGTATCAGATATTCAGAAAATTGCACTTATGTTATTAGACAAAGCAAAAAATAAAATATGATATCAAATGAAATAAGCATGGGAATTTCATAATGCTTAAAGGAAACTTTCAGGAAGAAATAGTTTCTCGTGTTTCAAGGAATGCTACGATTCTATAGGTAATATGAAGGAAAAAATATCATTTGGTTATGGTAGAGAGAGAAGAGATGAGTACTGGTGACTCCCTTTGGGATTACTGAAGCAGCTTTTCATCATCATTGACCTGCCATCAACAACAGTACAGAGGTTGGTTGTCTTTACATTTCATGCAGCCAGAATATGGCTGAGGACCTCCAGAGACCTCTCAAACATGAGACTCAAGTCACTACTTTCTCCCTGTGGTTCTCATGGGAATACATAGTATGGTGAGAAGACTCTTGAGTTCTATTAAGCATTATGAAGTCCTAGGTCAGGAATGGGAGATTTCCAGGGAACTGATGATATTTCTTTCACTGTTATCACTTGAAGGTAGTGCTTCAGAAGAGAAAGGTTGATTTGGGAAGTAATAACTCATTAAGATGTTGTCTGGGAATAGAAGTTGAATTTGTGGACCAAGGCTTTCATCATTCAATCAATTGTTTGCCTGATTGGCAAGAATTCATAAAGTTTCTTCTATGTTTCAGACAATGTTCTAAGTGCTGAGAATATAAATAAAAAGAACGAAATAGTCCTTACTGTCAAGAATCTTGTAACCTAATGGGAAAATAACAAATACATATACAGAAACATATCAGACATTATTTAATTGTGTTGCATTAATATGAATTCAATAGTTTATAATAGTAATACATACTAGCTATAGCATGCATATGTAATATACATATATATTAACAATACATATATATTCTAAATTGTTGTTCAGTCATATCCAACTCTTTGTTGCTCTGGGGTTTTCTTGGCAGAGATATAGGAATGTTTTGCTGTTTCCTTCTCCATCTCATTTTACAGATGAGGAAACTGAGGCAAACAGATTGAAGGGATTTGCTCAGGGTCACTAGTAAGTGTCTGAGATCCAATTTGAGTTTAGAGGTGTTCATGACCCCAGGTCTCTATCTCCTGAGCCACTTAGCAGCCAATATTCTAAATACTGATAATAACATATTTTGCATACACGTATGTATGCACATAAAATCTTATATATACTAAATGTTAATACTCATATAGATATACTAGTCTATGAATATGACTTAGCTAAATATAAGGCAATTAAGGGAGGAAGAATACTATCATTTTAAATGTACTAATGGACTTATGGAGCCTATTGAGTGGAGGCTCATAAAATTATTTTTGCTAAAATCTTCATGCAGTAACTAGGCTATCCCCTGTCTTTGAGGGGCCCTCAGAAAAGTTACTCCATTTCAAATTTCTTTGTGGTTTGCATTAACTTAATAATAATAGCTCCTAGGCATCACACTGTGTTTCCTTTTCAGTAGTTAGGCTAAGGACACAATTAGTTCAAAGAAACAAAAACATTTAATGAAAAAGCAGTGAGAAAAAAATGGTAATAAAACATTCCTCCCCATACTGCAGTGTACATATTCCCCACAAATACAGTTTCAGTGGGAATATTGGACATAACAAGGGGGCACCTGAGGAGAAGATTCATTTAGGGAACATATATGGCCAGGGTATACACATGGAGAGCAACTCACATTTTGGCACTGCATGGTCTCTGATGTCTTTTGGTAATGCCATCTTGCTGATCCCACTGGTTTTCTCTCCACTGATCTTGAATGGCAAATTGTATTCAAGCTAAGGATATTGGCAAAAAGAAAGAAAAAAAAACTTCATGAAGACTTGCTATTGACTGCTAAGATCTGTTTCCTACTTTGTCATGATGCTGTACTGGCATATAATAAACGCATTTGTCCTTATCTTAAGTTTATTTCATAAACATTATTCATTTTCTCAATTTGGTTGTCTGTGTCACATGCAATAAAGCATTTCCAACAGGCAGGGTACACCTATTATCTTAGTGCAATGAATCAATGTTCTTGTGGTACCAGAATACAATGGAGTTGCATTCATTCTGTTCTGTTCTCTCTCAAGGTAATTATCACAATGGTTTCAAGTACGGCTAGCTTGCAAACTTGTGTTGTCTCATATATTTCATAGATTCATAGGAGCAGTTGAAACTCACTGGCTAAAATGCTAAAGTAATAAGTAGACTGGACACAGACTAAATGGTGGTGTTTCAGAGTTCCTTCCAGGTCTTCCAAGCTACTGTAATAGTCTATAATAGACAAATTACCAACTGTAGATTAACCCTACTGATATTCCTTTGATTTGCCATTCAGGCCAATTCTCTTCTCCCCACCACCATTTCTCTCCCAACCACTGTAGTGCCAAGGTAATATTCACAGTGCCTACAATCACATAAATACCTGCATGATGCTCAATCACAAAATACAACAGACTCTCCACATGGAAGACAGAAGTAAAACATTTATTCTGACACCAGAAAACCAAACCACAAAAACAGTAAGCTGATTCCATCATAGTAACAAAGAAGTAAATAAGCCATAACAGCACAAAGAGCCTTTAGCCTTCCCACAAACTAACATAAGCCTAACTGTCACAGCAGGTGGCAAACACAAGCCTGTCTTTCTCCCTCAGGAGCATGTTCTCCTCCCAGCTATCTAACTGGCTCTGACTCCCAGCTTCCCAGTGGGCTCTGCTCCACATTTTGGCAAACTCCTCCCACCACAGGTTACATGAGACTACATTCAGACCATTGGGAACAAAGTATATCTTGAAAGTGTGGAAAGTCTTCAAATTTCACTAGGCTCAGTAAGGGCCAAAGGAGATCTTCAAATTACCATTACCATTACAACCCCTAATGGAGCCTTAAAACAAGGACAAGAATAGTGTGTAGTTGTGCTTTTAGGTGATGGTGATCATAATGAAAACTATGACATGGACTAGAGAAGATGGCCTCTGAGGCCCCTCTCATTGTTGTAGTTCTTTGAGTCTGTTACCTTCTCATGCTTTTCATGCTTTTTGTATTTGAACATCAGATTTTCTATTCAGCTCTAGTTTTTCATCAAGAATGCTTGAAAGTCCTCTAGTTCCTTGAATTACCATATTTCCCCTAAAACATTATACTCAGTTTTGCTGGGCAGGTGATTCTTGGTTTTAATCCTACCTCCTTTGACCTCCAGAATATCATATTTCAAGTCCTTCCATCCCTTAATGTAGAAGCTTCTAGATCCTGGGTTATCCTGATTGTGTTTCCACAGTATTCAAATAGTTTATTCTTGGCTGCTTGTAGTATTTTCTCCTTGATCTGGGAACTCTGGAACCTGGCTATAGTAGTCCTAGGATTTTCTTTTGGGGATCTTATTCAAGAGGTGATTGGTGAATTCTTTCATTTTCTCTTTTGTTCTCTGGTTCTAAAATATCAGGGCAATTTTCCTTGAAAATTTCTTGAAGGATGATTTCTAGGTTCTTTTTTGGATCATGGCTTTCAGGTAGTCCAATAGTTTTAAAATTGTTTCTTCTGAATCTATTTTCCAGGTCAGTGGTTTTTCCAATGAGATATTTCACATTGCCTTCTATTTTTTCATTTGTTTGCATCTGTTTAATAGTATCTTGATTTCTCATAAAGTCATTAGCATCCATTTGTTCCAGCCTAATTCTGAAGGAATTATTCTCTTCAGTGATCTTTTGAAATTCTTTTTCCATCTGGCAAATTTGGATTTTTAAGGCAGTCTTCTCCTCATTGGCTTTTTGGGCCTCTTTTGCCATTTGAGTTAATCTATTTTTTAAGCTGTTATTTTCTTCAGTCAGGTTGTTGACTCTCTTTTCATGATTTTCTTGCATCATTCTCCTTTCTCTTCCCAATTTTTCCTCCACTTCTCTTATTTGGTTTTCAAAATCCTTCTTAAGCTCCTCTGTGGCCTGTAACCAGTTTACATTTTTCTTGGAAGCTTTTTGTGCAGGACTTCTAACTTTGTTGTCTTCCTCCTTCTCCGTGCCTTGATCCTTTTTGTCCTGAAGAAAGGAATCTAAAGTTGGATTGCTCTGCTTGCTTTGCTTCCTTTGCCTGCTCATGTTGCCACTCAATTACTTAACTTTTGAGCTCTTTGCCACAGTAGAACTCTGTTTCCAGAGAGGAGAGCTTTGTCCCAAATGGCTGGGGTTTTTGCAGCTGCCAGAGCTATTAGGAGGGCACTGTGTTTTCAGCACCCACATACACTGGCTCAAAGGTCACACACTTTGGGACCACCCCCCAAGACCACAATCAAGATCCAGGCAGGTTAAAGCAAGAGTAATTGCCCTCTGAATGCTTGCTTCCCGTCCCCTCCCCACCATGATGTGCAGGCCAGGAACTCTGAAGCAGTCTCATGGAGGAGCTGCAGGCCTACACACATCTGCCACTTCTAGCTCCAGAGGCAGGTGCTCACCAGCTCCTCTATCTCGCCCCCTCCCCCCCAATTCCAGAAGAGTTCTTCACTGACCTCACTTTTTCATTGGCATTTATGGGTTAATAATTCTGGACACTGCCATTGCTGTCCTGGACACTGTCCAGAAATCCACTGCAGCCACTGCTTGTGGCCACCCTGGTGCTAAAATCAGGCCTTATGTGGGGCTGGGCTCAGCTCCTAGCATGCTGAAATGAATCCTTCCTTTCTGTCTGCTGGGCTGCCTTCAACAGGAGATTTGTTTCTCTCTGTCACTTTGTTGGTTCTGCAACTCTAAAATTTGTTTAGTGCCACATTTTATAGGTTTTTGTGGTGGTTATGGGGGGAGGTCACAGAAGTTTTCCTGCTTCCTTGCTGCCATCTTGGCTCTCCTCCTCAAGTATTTTTTTTTTGAAGAAAATAATATTTTCCTTACCTACCCTTTCCTCATGTAGATGCAGTGATAAATAACTTATGGAAGTTGTAGTATCTCATAAACATAATTCTGAGATAAGTATAAGACAACATTAACATGGAATATAGTTAAGCATCTAAATGCTTTGACAGTACAAAATTATATCTAGTGCCTACAGCCAATGTAGCTTACTGCCATTCCTTCTAGGGGCATTGAGACAAATGATGTCATAATGGATGCTCTGTATAGCACTTCACACATTTCAATGAAGGCATTGCATATCTTTATTTTAATTGAAGGTCTGCTCCATTGATTATCCCAAACTGGCTTGTTATTGTGGAGTAGCATAAGTTTTTCAAAGTACATATGACTTTACTTCAAAGAAGTTTGCTATGATTTCTGCAAAGGTAATTTGTTAGGTACTATAGGACAGAAAAGTATATTATATATATATGTGTGTGTGTGTGTGTGTGTGTGTGTGTGTGTGTGTGTAAGCAAGAAACTATTGCACCTGAATGTCTCATCACCTCAGGAAACAGAGCTGCTTTTATTTTAATGTAGACATTTTCATGTATTCTATACACTCCACTTGGATACTGTGCTCCTACATGTGTCAACAAATGGCAAGTCATTATTCTTAGTGCGTGATTCATCAATCTCACTTGATTTTTATATATAAACCAAGTATAATTACATTTGTCCATGTATAGAAAATACAGGCAAAGAAAAAATTCCTCTTGGGAACCAAAGTTTTCAGTTTTATCTTCTCCATTTACCAAATTGTGCAAGGTCATTTCCCAAAATTCTATTTCATGTTATAGGGATGGTCTTAAGAATCATTTTGATAAGAAGGCAATAGCCTTCTTAAATTAAATTAATTTAAGTTAAATCTGTTGGTTATGAAAATGATACTAATAAATTGCTTTAGAGAGGAAGGACAAATTAATCTTTTGTTTTTATGACTGAAATCTTATTTTACTTAATTTTAAGGTGAGTTTACTGAAGATTACTTGCACTTCTTTGTTTTGCATGCTGTTATCAATCTCTCCAAAGCAATTTGCTGAATTTACAGAGCATCAGATCCAGGTGTAGTTGTGCAAAGAATGTAATTTTATTAGTTTGCTGTCAGGGTAAAAGGGGAAATCAACATAATAAGTACATTCCCATACACTTAGAAATATACTGAAGAATTCATCTGCCAGTTGCAAAACTATGCTAAAGTTCTAAGTGAAATAAAAGAGCCAAATTGAGAAAAACACTCAATTAAATATTGAACAATACAATCAAACTGAGATTTCATCCTATTTTATCATGTCTTTATGTTTTTATAAGAATAAAAAGGTTAGGGCATATGTGGGGCCTGGTTTAGAAAATTAGGTGTGGAGAAGCTATAAATCAACCTATGAAAAGGGCTTGTCCTACAATTGTCCTGAAATGGATTACAAAATAGGGAAATGGTTAAGAAAAAGAAAAGTCCTAAAGATGTTATCTAGGAAATGATCCAAAAAGGAAACAGATCTGTAATATAGAGAAAATGAAAGACAACAAATGGAAAACCTGAGTGATTCATTGGTACCCACATAATATCAAAGTATAGGAATGATTGATCTATACGGGAAAGGTTCTCTCTGTGAAGAATGTTGGCAAGGATCTCTAAGAGTAAGGTAGCTGGAAAATATGGATTGTGATCAGGACACTTATAAGGATATACACATTCATGAGAGCATGGATTCATTGAAACAGTAAAGTATTTGTGTGTTAGGACTCCCAGAGGATCTTTGTGGAACACATGCTTTGTGATATTCTACCTTGAGTATTTGATTATTTCAACTCCCACCAGGGCTATAGGGGTAGTTCTGATTGGTTGAGATTTTCTTTTCTAATACTATAATTTGTAAGCCCCCACTAATGTATTTCTACCATGATTGTCAGTTCATTGTTTATCAATTATTCAGCTGAATTTAATTAGTTTTCATAAGCCGATGTTTACCATGGTGATGTGGTATGAAGTTATTATTAAATATCCTCCCCCCCAAATCTGTGATATACTCTCCTGCCATTATAAACAAAATATAGGGGGAAGTGATGAGTTCATAAATTATTTGTGAAAAAAGAGGGTCACTTACAGCTCTCAGTGACTAGAAGTCTTTTTTTCCCCTTTGTGGGTGTTCAAGAAGTTTCCCGTAGAAATGCAGTAGCTTTTTTGCTTGGATCTTTGTAGAGTTCTGACTCTGACTTGATGCCTTGTCCTCATTCTGTCCTTAACTCTGGATACAGATAATGTCTCCAACTACTAATACTGATACTAATGGGAAGATGAAAAGTCTAAAATTCATTGAACCTTTAAATTTAAGATCCTTCTCCAAATAATAAAAGTGATGAGGGTAAGAAGATATAGATCACGGCTAAAGTAGAGAATCTCCCCTGCCACCTCTCAAGTATTACCACCTCAAGAGCTTTGCTGAAACACTTTCTTCTGGTTCATTCTCTTGGGTACCAAGTGATTTATTATTTTATAGATGATCTGTAGAGTGTGAACAAGTTTCTTCCACCAACCCAATTTTTTCCTGCACTTAATATAAGGTCTTTAATTAATGGATTGAACATGTTCTCACTTTGGCACAAGTGAGTGGTGGAGTAATTTACAGACCCACTTAAAACCCTGATCTACATACCCGCATGCATGCACACACACAGCCACATCCACACAAATGCAAACACACACACACACATAAACACACACACACTTTCTCTCATTTTAAGAAACTAGATATGGTACAATGTTAAGACCATTTTATCTGATGTGAGGAAAACTTGAGTTCAAACCTCCCTTTAGACAGTTAATTAGTTGTGTGACCCTGGGAATATCACTTAA
Source organism: Pseudochirops cupreus (assembly GCA_028627135.1). Taxonomy (NCBI): domain Eukaryota; kingdom Metazoa; phylum Chordata; class Mammalia; order Diprotodontia; family Pseudocheiridae; genus Pseudochirops; species Pseudochirops cupreus. The sequence continues at coordinate 177,729,839 of CM053583.1, forward strand.
TCTTTATCTAATCTACCTCAGGTTCCTCATCTATAAAATGGGGATAAAATAGTACCCATGTGCAAGGGTTGTTGTGAGGATTAAATGAGATATTATTTGTAAAGCGTGTTGCAAAACTTAAAGTACTATATAAATCCCAGCCATGGTCACTTGTATAGAACAGAATGGTTCTAGGTTTCAATATCTAGAGACAAATTCTTAATTATGTACAACAGAAATCATTGCCACCAGAGTTACTATTTTTCACATAAGACCAGAGGATCATGTTGTATTGGTATGTGTGTGAAAGCATATGTCCCTGTAATGGCAAGCAAAGGGGTACTGAGCAACTTCTTTCAGCTGTCTAATTATTTAGTACCTTGTTTAAGTTCAAGTTCATTTTGACCCTTGCCCATGATTGTGTCAAGTTATTATTAAAAAATAGGACTTGTGAAACTCACAGTGGGAAGAAGGGGTAGAACAGGGAGGAGCTAATGACTATATATAAGGAGAAGCCCAAGCTGGGAAAGAGCAGAATTGAGAAGGGGTCTTTGTGGTGGCCAGGCACTTTGTTTGTCTGTTCTGTTTGTGTTGATTTTTGTTTACGATGCTTTGTTCAGAAGCCCTAGGACCTTACTGGAAGCCCTGAAAGACGATTTTCTTGTTCTCTGTTTACAGAAGTCCTGAAGGAGTGTTTAGGAGGTCCTGGGACTGTACTGATGATATTCGTTGAGTTCCCAGACCTTGTTGGTGGGTCTGTGTTGATTTCACAGGCAGGTAGTGAATTGATGATGGTGCTGGCAATGTGTATTAGTGTTATTGGGGTTCTATTAAGCTTTGTCTTCCCAGAAACAGAAACTGTGAAGGACTTGAGCTGGACTGGACACTGTGAGCTTCAATATGTAACTAGACAAGGACCTGGATGAAGAACTGGGTGAGAAGCTGAGAGCTACTTACCTGGGAATCCAAGTGACAATTGGGTAGATTCAGGTAGGAGTTGGACCCATGGAACAGGAACCATGGAATCTGAGAACCAGCCTGGGGTCAAAATGAAAAGATCTCTCCTTGGGTACTTAGTGTTGATTGAGAAGATCATGACTTACTGTCACAAAGGGGTGGGAGAACTCTATTCTGTACCTTGTATCTCGTATGGATGATTGAGTTAAGGATGATTGGACACTTATCTTCAATGAAGAATAAAAAAGACTTTTTGACTGAGAGATTATGACAATGTGACCTAGGGGTTGAGAACTTTGACATTGTTTTTTGTATCCCTTAAGGAGGCTTGCTCCTTAAGGATAATTGAGTTAAGGACTTACTGAATGATATCTTTTGCTTAAAACTATGTGGCCACTTCAGTGAAAACTATGTTTATAACATTTTGGATGCTATACTTTGCTTTCTGTGAATGTTTTTGCCTTAGTTTATTGCTGAATAAATAGAGAGTTCACTATACTATGTATGTGATCAGAACCTTAAAGCTATTCACAGCAACATTTCTCTTGGAGAGATGCTTGTGCTTGGCTTTACAGTCCCACAGTGAGTGATATCTCCAGGAGACTTAACAAGATTGTGAGGTGATGAGAAAGAGATAATAGTTAATTCACTGTGACTTACCTTAGGGCACACTCCAAGGAAACTATGCATGTTTTGACAAGACTAGGCTTCATGGGAATCTCCATCCTCAGAGATGGGGAATGATTGCTTACACACAGACTGAAACTTAATAACAGATCTGTCTTTTCAGGAATCTTGGGTCTGGTTCCATAGTTTCTTCCTTGGGGAATCTATGCATTTTATATAAAATTCTTCATTTTGGGAGCACAGTTAATAAAGTTGGAAACCCCATCTCCCAGTATTTTCTTCATTAGTACAAGCAATTCCATGTGTTATCAAAATATATTTCACATTGTTGGACTTTTTTCTGATGACACATGGAAATGCTTGTTGGTAAATAAACGAAAAAAAATCTAGCCAAAAAGTAAAACATAGAACTAATATACAATTTATAAATTATTTTTATATTCATATTTTCATTCTCAAAATCAAAGTATAACGTGAGACTTATTTCATTAGTAAATACAACAGTTTTCATTTCATATATTTAGTTTTCCATTAATAATGATGAAAGTGACTTTAATAACTAGCATTTATCTAGCATTATTAAATTTGCAAGATGTTTTATGAATATTATTTAAATTCTAGCCTCACAACAACCCAGGGAAGAAGATGCAATTATCATTCCCATTTTACAGGGGAGAAAATTGATTCTAACTGAAGGAATATGACTTGCCCAGGGTCACACAGGTAATAAATATCTAAGACAGGATTTGAATTGAAGTCTGCCTGTCTCTAAGTGTTATATACTATACTATATTTATTTTCAATAAATTGTATTGTTACAATAATTTTGTTTATCAAATCATATTCCTATGGAAAAACATTTTGGACTTTGCACTTTTTGAACCATATTTGTGACTTCATTGGTATCAACAAGTCTCAGTGAAGAAACTCCCTCTACAAATGTCTCTGCACACATGCTTTGCAAATTAAATCCTTTAAGAGTTTTACAGGATTTGAAAGACTAATTGACTTGCTTGGCTTTACAGTCCCACGTGAGTGATATCTCCAGGATACTTAACAAGATTGTGTCATACAGCTTGTATATGACAGAGGTGTAACTTGAACCCAAGACTTCCTGATTCTAAAGCTGACCTTCTATTCACAATGCCACACTGTCTCTCTATAATTAAATCATATTTTAAAATTCAAGGTAAAATTTTGAAAAAAAAAAGACATTTACTAGCAATATTCCAGCCATATTGCATGTCCATTTAATGCCTGAAGTATTGTGATGATAGACAAAATGAATAACTCTCAAAACATAGAGAGAGTTGTTTTCATCAGTCTATTCTGCACTGCTCTCACTTAGACTTAGAATGGATGGCCACACCCATTCACTCTTTGAATTGGCTCACTCAATTTTGCCCTCCACCCTGGAGGTCTACATTCCCAGATTTAAGCCATCATCACTTTCATACCTTGAAACTCTGCCAGGGCCCTGTGGATACCCTTGTTGAAAGGAATTATACTCCTACTCCTTACCACCCTACCTCTTCAATGCCTGTCCAATGTGTTTTTTCTTTATGCAACCAATCACTCACAAGGTAATTCCTCCACACAGTACGTGCCATTATATAACTAGACATTCTAAGAATGCCATTTTAAGTTATTAAACAAAACTATTTGCTTAAAACAATGGCCAAAGGAAAAAAAATTAGCAAGATGATAGATCAGGCCTGCACAAACTGGGTCCTGCCAAAGGATTTCTTTTTTTTTTTTTTAATTAAATTCTTTATTAAATTTTTTGAGTTACATCTTTTCTCCCCGTCTTTCCCCCGCCC
>CM053583.1:177733721-177749237 GCA_028627135.1 Pseudochirops cupreus
AAAAAAAAAAGAAAAAGAAAAAAAAAGAAATTTTCTTGACAGAGATCCCTGGAGGGGTTAGCCATTTCCTTCTCCAGCTCATTTTATAGATGAGGGAACTGAGGTAAACAGGCTTAAGTGACTTTCTCAGGATCACATAGCTAACAAGGCTGGATCTGAACTCAGGTCTTTCTGACTACAGGCCCAATGCTCTATCCATTAGACCACCTTGTTGCCACTCATTGATGCTGGGCAATCCTATTATGCTTCCTTTATCAACTTAATATACTACTTTCCACAGAGGGTCTTCCAAACATTTCCATTTACCTCAAACTTCTCAGGACTCACCCTCCTCCCACCTTCTCAGTTGAGATAATTGATTCATATTTTCAGGGGGAAAAATAATGGCATTCAACAAGAGTTCTGTTTTCTCCCCTCTTTCTCAACTCCTATCACTTGCATATTTTCCATCATAATCTCTTCTACCCCAGTTTCATATGACGAAGTGGCCTTATTATCTACCAAGTTTAACCCCTCTACTTGTTCTAATGATCCTATTCCAACCTGTCTCCTCCAGCGAATTGACCCCTTCTATCATTTTCACTCTAATCTTATCATTTATTTTCGGTTTCTCCTTGTCTCTTGGCTCAATATCTGCTGCCTACAAACTTGTGTCCCCCCTCTGAAAAAAGCCCTCACCATCCTCACTAACTATTTGTTCTATATTTCTCCTTCCTTTCATAGCTAACCTCCTCAAGAAGGCTGGCTACAAAAGGTGCCTCCACTCATCCCTTATAATCTGACTTGACCTTATCATTCCACTCCCCTCTAAAGTTACTAATGATCTTTTAGCTGCCAAATTCTATGGTCTTTTTTCAATTTTTAATTCTCCTTGACTTCTCTTCAACTTTTGACAATGTTGATCACTCTCTTCTCTCACTTTCTTCTCTTTTGGCTTTCAGGACACCATTCTCCTCTCCTAGTTTTCCTCCTACAAATGTAACCATTCCTTCTCTGCCTCCTTTGTTGGATCCTCCTCTAAATCATTTCCTCTAACCATATGTATCCCTTGGGGTTCTGTCTTGGGCTTCTCTTCTATCTCAAAATTACTTCACTTGGTGATCTCATCAGTTCCTAAGAATTTAATTACCATGTCTAAGAAGATGATTCTCAAATCAACCTGTCTTGCTCTTACTGACCTCCAATCTCATATTTCTAACTTTTTTGGATATGTAAAACTATTTGTCCAGCAAACATCTTAAACTAAAAATGTGCACAAAAGAGCTCATTGTGTTTCCCCTTAAACTTCCCTCCCTTGCAACTGCCATTATTATTATAAAGGACAACAACATCCTCCTAGTCCCTGAGTCTTACAATCTAAAAGCCATTCTCAACCCCTCACTATCTCTTATTCTTCCTCCCTATATCCAATCTCTTGTCAAGGCTTGTTGATTTTGCCTTTTCATCATATCTTGAATATACTTTTTTCTCTCTTCTGACGCTGACAAAACTCTAGTTCAGGCCTTCTTAACCTCTCACCTGCATTATTGCAATAGCTTGCTTGTGAGTCTGAATCTGCCTTCTCAAGTCTCTCCCTACTCCAATCCATTTCCCATTCAGCTCCTGAAGCAATTTTCCTAAAGATTGGTCTGATCATGCCACCTTCCTATGGTTTCCTATTGCCTCTAGGATCAAAAATTAAAAGCTCTGTTTGGCATTCAAGGCTCTTCATAACCTATCTTCCTCTTAATCTCCCCATCTTCCTGTACCATACTCCCTGAAATATATCCTTCAATCAAGTGAAATGGCCTCCTGGTTGTTTTGTGATGTATAAGACACGCCATCTCTCTGCTCTGAGAATTTATTTTTCTGACTGTCACAATGCCTGGAATTTTTTTTCCTTCACAACTCTGTCTGCCAACTTCTGTGGCTTCCTTTAAGTCCCAACTAAAACGCCAAATTTTATGGAAAGTCTATTTCTTTTAGTGGTTTTCCTCTCATTTTTTTTCCTATTTATCCTATATGTAATTTGCTTTGCACATGTCTTTTATACATTATCTCCCCTATTAGAATATAACCTCTTCAAGGTAGGAACTGTTTTGTTTTGTTTTGTTTTTTATCTTTTTGTATTCCCAGTGCTTAATATAATGCCTAGCAAATAGTAGACATTCAAAAAAATGTTTATGGATTGATTGCAATTACATATTCTATAAAAATACCTTCTTAATTCCCTTTTACCATTAATGCCTTTCTCCTGTTGATTTTCTCCAACTTGTGCATACAGTTGGTTTGTACATAATAGTTTGCATTTTATCTCAGCTGTTAGGCCGTAAGCCTTGAAAGTAGGTAAGTCAATCTACAAACCATTATAAAGAGCCTACTCTGACTAGGCACTATGCTAAGTTCTGAGGATAAAAAGAGAGGTAAAAGAGTCTTTTACCTCTAGGATCTCACAGCTTAGGTGGGAAGACAATATGCAAATAACTATGTATAAAAGAGCTATATACAAGAGAAAGGAAAGGGGTAGGGGACACTTTTTGGCCATTTTTATTGGATCACAGAATTACCTGGATTATCTTTTGTCTTTCTCCCTCCCTCCTTCCCTTCCTTCCTTCCTTTCTTCCTTCCTTCCTTCCTTTTTTCCTTCCTTCCTTCCTTCCTTTCTTTCTTTTTCTTTCTTTTTTCTTTCTTTCTTCTTTCTTTCTTTCTTTTTTCTTTCTGTCTTTTTTCTTTCTTTCTTCTTTCTTTCTTTCTTCTTTCTTTCTTTCTTCTTTCTTTCTTTCTTTCTTTCTTTCTTTCTTTCTTTCTTTCTTTCTTTCTTTCTTTCTTTCTTTCTTTCTCTCCCCAGAATTTACACAGTGTCTGGAATATCTTAGGTACTTAATAAGTGATTAACTGACAAATCATGCTTGTGTCTTCTTCCAAGGTGTTCAATACTCCCATTCTCTCTAATTCAATCAAATCCAATAACTTTTTAAGAGTCTACCCATGCTCAAGATAGTGGGTTGGGTACTTGGAATGAAAATATGAAAATTTATCCATTCCTCAAGAAACTCATAATTGAAAGGGGCAGGGAAATGTGTGGGGTATCAACAAACATTTATATAATTGAATAATATACTTGTCCAACTGACCTGGTTTTTCAAGTACGAAAAGTTGCATGTATCTCTCAAGGGTGGGGAACCTGTGGCCTCAAAGCCACATATGGCCCTCTAGGTCCTCAAGTGCAGCCCTTTCACACAATCCAAACTTCACAGAGTTTGTGAAGTTTGTGCTGCAATCCCCTTTCACTTACAACTTGTATAATTTGTTCAAAATTCAGCTCAAGTGCCTCTTCCTCTTGGAAGCTGATTCCTGATCTCCCAAATTGCTAAAATGACTTAGAGATTCCTTTAGATATAATTTTTCATATAGTGTATTTTCTGTAGGCATGTTGTTTTAGGGACTACTTTGATTTTGTCTCCAGGTCCTTGTATGATGCCTGACACCTAATGGACACTCAAATAATATATGCTTAGTAAAGAAAAGAAAAAAAAAAGATAAGGAAAAGTTGATAAGCCCCAATCTTTCATTATGACCAGAAAAATAACATAAAATAGGGCAAAATAAATAGATCAGTATTGTGCAGGATGTCAAATATGCTATTGCTATTATTAACTAAATACTATTAACTCATAGAATATCAGAGCTTGGATGGATATTTGATATCTAGTCTAATTATTTCATTTTATAGATGAGGAAAATGAAGTCCAGAATGGTTAAAAGCCTTGGACAAAGTCACACCAGCATGTCAGAGCAAGAGAAGGAACTTACATGTGATTACTGGGAAATCAACAGGTATTGTTTTAATACCCAGGGACAAGACTTGATGATTGAGAAACCAAATTCTATAACCAAGTAAGGCAGTCAACATAGCATTGGGCCAGGAGTTAGGGAGACCTGAATTCAAATTGAGCTTCAGATACTTCATATAGCACCTACTAATAGTACCTACCTTCCAGGGTTATTTGAAAGGAGATAATGAAATAATATTTCAGAATTGCCTTGTAAATCTTAAAGGGCTATTAGTTATTGTTATGTACATTTTGGGCCCTGAATCCCCCAAAGAATCAATATAATAAACACTATAGCTATTTTGAAACAAACTAATGAAATAGCACCTGTGAAATATGTTTAGACAATCCTTTTTTGAAACTGTTTAGACGGTATCAAGTAGAATGACTTTTTTTATAATGAAAAATTATCTTTCATAGGTCAGAGAACAAAGCTCTAGCATTATTAAGCAAACAAATGTCAGAGACGTTGGTCTTCATAATGTGTGGAAAACTTAATTCCTTCCCTGATACAGTATCAGAGGCTTTGCCCCCATTGTAGATTTAGGATTTCCTCTTTCTTACACATCACAGTTATTTAGAAAGTGACTGAGAGCATACCTTTAGCCCAGTGGGCCACTTCTCTTCTCCATATGTCAGCTTTATAATGAAGTTGTCAGACAGAGTGATTTATCTTTCAATCACATGGTCCTTTAAAAATTTCCTTCTTGGATAATTGAATGTCACTCAATCAAAAAAGCCTTTACTTCTTGCATTAGGATGTCAGGAGATCCACAGGCAATCATGAGACAGTTTGCCACATATGGCTATATCCCATACTTTACTAGAGGGGCACTTCCTGGCTAGTTCTAGTATATGGAGGAAGTATGAAGTTGTCCCAAGAATATTTTCTTTCTTTCCTTCTTTCTTTTTCAACATTATATTAAGTAAATTGTGAAATTCAGCTCCAATCTTATTTTAAATATCTTTCATGTTTGCTTTGGGAGCTGTTGCTCCCCTGAACCAAAAAAAAGGAGGAGTTCCCTCAAAGTAAGTAGCCTACTGCTTTTTAATTTTTTGTGAATGTTGACTGATCAGCCTCCAGTTTATCTGAAAAAGAGACAAGAGGGGCATAGCAAAGACGGAGGGGTAGAAACAAGACTTCCCCACAGCTCTGGCTTCCACATCCTTCAATACATGTAAAAAATGACTCTAAACAAATTTTAGAGCCACAGAACCCACAAAGTGACAGAGAGAAACAAATCTCCTGCTAAAGAAGTCCAGCAGGCTGGCAGGAAGGGGCTCTCACACTGATGCTGCAAGTGAGTCCAGCCCCGCATGAGGCATGTGGTTTTGGCCCCAGGGCAGCCCCAACCAGCATAGGCCAGAGAAGACTTCAGGAGACTGAAAGACCACAGCTTGTGGCTGTTTCCAGACTTCTCAAACCTTAAATACCAAAGACAAAGTAAAATGTCACTCTGGAACTCTGTTGGAACTGGGGGGGAGGGGGGACACAAGAACACAGGCCAGCCTCCCTGCCCTCACCTGGGAGGAGAAGCAGTGGAAGTGAGGTGGCTCTGCCACGTGGCTGCCTCAGGAGCTACTGGTCTGCAGATTGTAGGAGAACGAAGCTACAATTCAGAGGATAATTCAAAGCTCTTGCTTTGACCTGCTTGGATTGAGATCATGATCTTGGGTGGAGGTCTTGGGGTGTGTCACCAGGTGCCACAGCCTGTGGGGGCTACAGAGACAGTGCCCACCTAATTGCTCTAGTAGCTGTGAAGACCCCAGCAATTTGGTCAAAGTTCTCTCCATTCTGAAAGCAGAATTCTACCCTGGCAAGGAGTTCAAACGCCAAGTAATTAGCCAACAACGTGAGCAAGCATAGGAAACACAATTCTACAATAGATTCCTTTTTCAGGGACAAAAGGGTTCAAAGTATGTAACAGGAAGAAGACAATGAAGAAAACTCCTGCATCAAAAGCTTCCAAGAAAAATATTAATTAGTTATGGGCCATGTAGGAGTTCAAGAAGGATTCTGAAAATCAAGTAAGAGAAGTAGAGGGAAAATTGGGAAGAGAAATGAGAATGATGCAAGAAAATCATGGTAAGAGAGTCAACAGCCTGACTGAAGAAAATAACACCTTAAAAAATAGACAAACTCAAATAGCAAAATAGGCCCAAAAGCCCAATGAGGAGAAGAATGCCTTAAAAAGCCAAATTTGCCAGATGGAAACAGAATTTCAAAAGCTCACTGAAGAGATAATTCCTTCAGAATTAGATTGGAGCAAATGGAAGCTAATAATTTTTTGAAAAATCAAGATACTATAAAACAGATGCAAACAAATGAAAAAACAAAAGTCAATGTGAAATATCTCCTTGAAAAAAAAAACTGACCTGGAAAATAGATCCAGGAAAGATCATTTAAAAATTATTGGACTATCTGAAAACCATGATCAAAAAAAGGGCCTAGACACCATCTTTCAAGAAATGATAAAAAAAAATTACCCTGATATTCTAGAACTAGAGGGTAAAATAGGAATTGAAAGAATTCACCAATCCCTTCATGCAAAAGATCCCCAAAAGAAAACTCCTAGAATATTATAGCCAAATGCCAGAGTTCCCAGGTCAAGGAGAAAATACTGCAGGTAAGTCAGGAAGAAACAATTTTACTATTGTGGAAAGATAATCAGTATAACACAAGACCTAGCAGCTTCTACATTAAGGGATTGAAGGGCTTGGAATATGATATACTATAGGCCAAAGGAGCTAGGATTAAAACCAAGAATCACCTACTGAGCAAATCTGAGTATAATTTTTCAGGGGAAAATATGGTCATTCAGTGAAATAGAAGACTTTCAAGCAGAAAAAAACAGAGCTGAACAGAAAATTTAACTTTCAAATACAAGAAGCAAGAGAAGAATGAGAAGGTAAACAGGAAAAGGAAATCATAAGTAACTTATTAAAGCTGAACTATTTGCATTCCTACATGGGAAAATGATAATTGTAACTCATAAGACTTTTCTCAGTATAAGGAGATATACACACACACACACGCACACATATATATGCATATATATGTATGTATATGTATATATACATATATTTGTATGAATAGGAGGAGGCATGTGTATATAAATATATATGTAATGGTATACATATGTGCTTACATGTATACATAGAGGGCACAGGACAAGTTGGATAAGAAGAGATGATATCTAAAAAATAAAATTAATAGATGGCAGAGGAATATATTCTGAGAAAGAGAAAGGGAGAGATAGATTAGGGTAAATTATCTCATATAAAAGAGGCAAGAGAAAACTGTTACAATGGAGGGGAAGAACAGGAAGGTGAAAGGGAATGGTTCAACCTTACTCTCATTGAGTATGGCTTTAGGAGGGAATTACATACACAATCAATTGGGTATCTTACCCTACAGGATAATAGGGGGAAGGGAATAAGAGGGGGGATGATAGAAGGGAGGGCAGATTGGGGGAGAGAATAATTAGAAGCAAACATTTTTGAAAAGGGACAAAGTCAAAGGAGAAAATAGAATAGGTGAGTATTGAGGACCCTGGGCCAGTGAGACTCTCACCCTGATGGCTGAATAAGCCCCCTCAGATGAAGGGATTGCTGCCAGGCCTGGATCAGTTCCCCATCCCCCAGGGAAGAGTTCTAGCATGCAGGTGTGAGGATTGGATCCTCAAGATAAGCATGGTGTTTTTGCCCCTGGCCTGGGAACAATGTAGTGTGCAATGTCCACAGGGGAAAGCCATTAGGAAGCATCCTATAATAGGCTTGCACTTAGAACAATAAAGGACACTCTATTTTTCACCACTCTTTGAGTCCCCATCTTTCTTTTAACTCACCCTCTATCACAGACTCTGGGTAGATAACTCTCTCAGCCCTGCTGGGTGATAGCAGGGCTCCCCACATTCTCTCATCTCTGCCATAGAAGGCAAGGTTCCCTGACTTGGCCCACCACAGGTGAAGGGCAGGATAGGAAGGAGGGAAATATAGTTAGTCTTTCACACTATACCTACTATGGAAATATTTTGCATAACTACACATGTACGACCTATATTGAATTCCTTATTTTCCCAGTGGGATGGGTGCGGAGGGAAGAAGGGAGAAAATCTGGAACTCAAAGTTTTAAAAACAAATGTGTATAATATATAATATAATATACAATATATATATTATAATACTGGGAAATAATATGTAAAGGCACTGGGGTATAGTAATCCATTTTGCCTTACTAGAAAGTTGGTGGCGGGGGGGGGGGTTATTGGGGGAGGATATAAGAGAAAACAGATTGAGGAAAGGGGTATTCAGTAGGCTAGCTATTTTGGGGTCAGAGGTAGGGGAAGATGAGGAGAAAAATTTGTAACTCAAAATCTTGTGGAAATGAATGTTGAACAGTAAAAATAAATAAATAAATAATTTGGAAAAAATAAGAGACAGGAGAGAGAGAGAGAGAGAGAGAGAGAGAGACTGAGGGAGGGAGGGAGGGAGAGAGAATGAGAAAATGAGAAGGGTGAGGATTCAGGTTCAAATCCTCTTCTTCGACTTACTACCTGTGAGATAGGATGAATCACTCAAAGTCTCTGGACTTCAGTTTGGTTATTTGTAACATGAATATCTGAATCCCATTCCAGATCCTATTGCATTTTATCATTTTCCAACTATTTCACAAGATGTTTCAAAATTAGTCTTATGGCACCCCATCTGGGTTCAGGTTTCAAGCCTTTATGGCACTGGCAGATTGGGTCTTGAGAGGGTAACAACACTAATACTCAGAGTTTTGGGGGTAACTGACCCTATGGATGGCTACTCTCAAAATACTTGAGGTAATCAGCTTCCACAATCATGCTTCCCTGTAACAGTCAGTAGACTTGGTAGAAAAATAAAATCACATAGCAAGAAAAATAGGTGTAATGCATTTTCCTTCAAACCTGGGATGCGTTCTCCCCCAAATGCATACAGGGTGCCTAGGGAATAAACATTCAAACACTTGATATATAAAGGTAGAAACATGCATAAGGTAAGGATCACTCCTCACCAAGATCATTCATCACTCTGGAAAAACAGTCACAATTTCCATTCTTTCTCTGGAGAGTCCCTATAAAGTTTACAACTGGGCAGAGAGTTGGTCTTCATAACAGATAGGAGGCTTTGCTGGCAGGCTTCCCAGGGCTTCTAACTGGGCGCAGTGGCTTTACTAGATGGGTGGCTCAATGTTTCCTGCTCCTTGAGGGAATTATATATTGACTAGATGAGTTAATCACTGGCTAGACTGGGACAAATGATTTTTCTTGGCTTCTATTGATCTGGACCAGTCAAGTTATTCTATGGCTAGAACACTTCTTCCAGTCAGGTCTGGGTAGGTAACTCAAGCTGATGGGTAGCTGTTGGATGGGGTTGGGTAAGTTGCTCTCTCCTTGAGCAGCTGTTGATGTACTGGACTGGACAGTTAAGTAGATTTCTGGGTTTTTGCTGTAAGTTTGGACAGGCAGATCATTCAGCAGTGGGCTTTTCTCTGTGCGCAGTGTGTCTACTGAATAGATTTATTCTCCGAATTGCTTATGAGCTGCTGGAGTAACAGCCATCTCCATCCTCTGTCTCATCTGGTTGTTATGATGCTCTTTTTATCCATAGTGATAGAGTGTTCTTTTCAACCAAAACAATGACCCTTAGCCAAGTATTCCTCAGAACACAGGCTCCAGGTTTCTCATTTTCAGGCAAGAAGTGGGAGAGATCTTGAATCTCTAATGTGACAATTCTTTCTGTTCCAGTAAGTTACCACATTCTCGTATATGGTGATCATTCAGATATAATTCCCAAATATTCCTTGGACTCCTGTGCATGAATGCTTTGGAGGCAAAGACTTGCTTTGCTGAGCCTTAAGCAATTTCGGCATCAAATCCTTTCTAAGATTTTCAATGCTGTTTTTTTTCCTCTTTAGCACTTCTGCTTTGCAGTTCTAAAGGGGGCATATCCTTGCACTCAGATTATTTTTAATTTAAAAAATGAGCCTTTGCATCTTTTAAGCCAAGTTTATCTCTCCAAGTCAAGCTATAGGACATCTCAAAACCCCAAAGTTTAGCATCTCTTATGGAATGGGTGAATTAGGTAACTTATATTAAAAAAAATTGCATTTGTTTTTAGAATGTAGTGTAGCATTACAGTAACAAGTAGCAAAATAATCAATCTTTAAAAAGAACAAACTCCACATTGTCAAATAATACACTGTTCATTTGCTATGGAATTCCCCTTTGTGGAATCCTTCAGTTTGTCAAAATATTCAAGTTAAATTTTTCCCCTACTGGAACAGATTTGGTATGCAAGTTCTAGGATATCCATTCATTAGCCTCTTCCTGCTGTTCTCCATTTTATTAATGAAGGAACCCATCACCCCCCTGCTAGTAGGCACTTAATTCCTTCCCAGAATCCATATGTTTTCCACAGTACTCAGAAACCAGAATTTCTAACAAAATCATTTTCAACAAAGCCTGAGTTCCAAGCGTCAATTACATTCCAAATATAGTTTTTCATAGTTATAGTTCATTTTAAAGTATCTCCAAGTTGTTATTATTGCTAACATGATTTCTGGATAGGGCATTAGGCAATCTAGATCTTCTATGAAAAAAATTTATTCTTCCAGGCCTTCAGAATGCTCAGTGTGAAACTCACATAATCACAACTGCTTCTATTCCATTCCATTCCATGACTCTATTTACTTTGTGTTATCAGCCTTCATTTCACTACTGTATGTGTTACCTGTGTTAATATCAATCCAATTCAAATTAGATTGTATCAATGTAGTGACATCTATAGAAGGTGCATATGTGAGATTCTTTATTGTTCACAGAAGTCAAGATCTTGAATGGTTTATACTCCATAATCAAATGTTTGTTTGCATTTCACAGGGGATTCTCAATTACATAGCAAAGAATGTGATGCTGAATTTGGCAAGAGTTTTCTGTGGCACAAGTTGTGAAGATATTCATGCCTTTTTTCCACCTAAGGCTATCCCTTGAATTCTTTTAAGTCTAATTTTACTACCTTAGGGACTTTACAACATTTGTGTGTGTGTGTGTGTGTGTGTGTGTGTGTGTGTGTGTGTGTGTGTGTGCGTGTGTGTGTGTGTGTGTGTGTGTGTGTGGAGTACACTGTTTCAATTCTTAGGGAGCCAATGGATGCTTAGGCCAATTGTAACTCAGTTCAATATATAGATGTGTGCTTTTCAGGGAGTTCCAGACTAATTCAGTGAAAACCCAGTATTGTTCCAGAGCCTAAGTGTGTGTGTGTGTGTGTGTGTGTGTGTGTGTGTGTGTGTGTGTGTGTGTCTGTGTCTGTGTCTGTGTCTGTGTCTGTGTCTGTGTCTGTGTGTCTGTGTGTGTCTGTGTATGTGCGTGTCTATGTATGCACGTGTATTAAATCAAGCTTTGAAAACTCAAATTTCAACGATGTCTATAATATAATCTAGATCATCAATATCAGTGATATTGACTATATAGCATGTAAGAATTTTAATTTATCTTTATTATTAGGTCTTGGAAGAAAGTTATGGATAAATATCATTCATATAGTATTTGATTTTAGAAAGTGTTCACTATTTTATTTCATTTAATCCTTACAACTACCTTGTCATATAGATGCTATTATTATCCCTGCTTTATAGAAGAGGAAACAGGGGAAGAGAAGTAGATTGATTTGTCTAGGGTATGTAACAGAAAATTTGAAATTGTGTTTTCCTGAATCCAAGTTTATCACTCTATCCACTGTTTGACCGAGCTAGATAACTGACTCTCTTTCTGCATGGAAATGTTGGGTACCACACCATTCCTTCTCAAATAGCTACTTGAAAAATTGGCGGTGAATTAAATGGCATATTTTTGAGGTGTATTCTAAATATCATTGGTTTTGTTCCTAAAAGGCTTAAAATTTTTTAAAAAATATTTGCAGAATCATGTTACATTGTCATGATGAGTTTTAATTATGTAATTACCCTAATACCATTTTTTCTCATTGTCCTACAATTAAGTTTTTGGAGAAAAATTTTTTAAACATCAACTTTTATACTCTTTCATTTTCCTGGATTTCCTGGATTTCATTTCCTGACCCATGGCTGCCAATTTTATTGGTGCTTTTGATTAGGGGAATTTGCTATAGCAAAGGAGAACTAGTAAGGTGACAGAAATATTCCCCATAAATTTTATGCCCTTTATTCCAACTCTAGAAGTTGTAAGAAATCATTCAGAAGAAAAATAAGAAGAACTGAAAAAAAAGTAAACAAAGAATATTCCCATAGTGTAATCCTCATTAAAATACAAGCCATCTGCCACATGAGATACTCATGTCGAATGTTTTCTGTCCCTACAATGGACTCCAGAATCCTGGTAATTTCTCCAGAGGCTGCAAATTGAAGGGAATTTGGGGTATAACAGAAAGTCTAAGGGACAATTACTAGTTATGTTTAGTAAGCATTTGTGTGGGAACTAGCTATCTTGAGCCGCATGTGGAGGGTTTTCCGAGACACAGGCTCCAGCCCTTTCATAGTTTAAAAAAAAAGAAAGAAAAAAAAAGGTAGGGCAGGCAATCTCCTAAGTAAATTATTGAACACTTAGATTTCTTCATAGAAACTTTCTATTCACATTTCCCACCATTAAGGGGTCTGTAAGGTAGTAGCAACATGCAGTTAAAAATAATTGAAAAGTTATATTAAGTGGAAGCAGATTATCCATAAGGGTTTTCACCAGCTACACCCAGAGGGCTCTCCTTGCAGATGATGATTCAATCAGAATTTTCATTTCTTCCACAAGGGGGAAATGAAGACTCAACAGGTAGGATGGAGTTAAGAGGTACCAAATGCCAAATATTCCCAAACCTCTTCTATAATGACCATAGAAAATGTGCTGAACTGAATTTGGAGGAAGAAAGCCAATGAAAAGTGACAGTGAGCAATTTCCAGTCCAGGAGAGCTAAGGCAGACACAAACAGAGGTCTGTGGACACCAGGCTAAGGACTGGCCAAGAACTGAGCTCATTACAGAAGTGCTACCCTGTGGTGGTGGTAGCACTGGGCTATGGAGATGGCAGCAGCAGTGTGGAGTGGCTTAGTGTCCAGTGATGTAGAGGGAACTACAAACTTGGATAGAAATAGCTAGAGACCCTTGTCATTTTTTTTTCTCAGTCTAGGTGATTTTATGCAGCCATGATTAAAGAAACAAACAAGTTGAGTGTATTTCCCACCTCTTGACTAAGGTCCTAAGCATCCTAAATGGCAATTATGGGAAACTGATAGTTGTGAAAAGTCACAAATATTAGCAGAAGAAGGAGCAAAAAGAGTTATTAAAATAAGAATTATAAAATCAGACAAATTTTGGCCAGCAATGCCCCTAATAAGAGCCCACCAGCACCTTGCTTCTCAGGAACTTTTGAGGATATAACTATAGTCCAATTCAGGACAATAAGGTTGATTGTTTGGCTGGTTGGTTGGTGTCCTTTGTTCTTTTATTTTTCCAATTTATTTATTTAGTTTTAGTTTTCAACATTCATTTCCACAAGATTTTGAGTTACAAATGATTCTCCAATCTCTCCCCTGCTCCCCACCCCAAAATAGCTAGCCTACTCAATACCCCTTTTCCCAGTCTGTTCTCTCTTATATCCTCCCCCATGTCCCATCAAATTTTGGTAGGGCAAAATGGATTTCTATACCCCAGTGCCAGTATATCTTCTTTCCCAATTGCATGTAACATGCATTAACACTTTTTTTAAACTTTGAGTGCCAGTCTTTCCCTTCTTGCCTGATCACCCACCCCTACTGCTAAGACAAGCAATTCAACATAGGTGGTACATGTGTAGTTCCATAGTAGTTATATTGTGAAAGACTAACTATATGTCCCTCCATGCTATCCTGCCCTTCCCACTTATTTTATTTTCTACTTTGATGCTGTCCCTTTTCAAAAAGTGTTTGCTTCAGGGAGCAGAACCAAGATGGCAGTGTAGGAGTAGCAAAGTTCCACAGCTCCCACATAGCCACCTCAAATACCCATAAAATATGACTCCAAACAAATTTTAGGAATCTAAAATTCACAAAAATACACCCCCCGCTGAAGGCAGCTCAGCTGGAAGGGATCATTTCAGCGCTGGGAGCCAAAACCAGCCCAGCCTGAAACCATGGCTTGGCCCCAGGGGTGCAGAGGTGGGGGGGGGGGGCGGTGTCCAGGACAAGCCGCAGCTGGAGCTTCAGGAGAGTGGATCAGCAGCAGCTGTGGCAGTTTCCAGAACTATCAAGCCATAAGAAACAAGGACTAAATGAAAGGTCAGTGGAACTCAGCTAAACTGGGGGGAGAAAAGCAGTCTGGCCAAACTGCCTCCAGGGCAAGGAAGCGGCAGAAGCAGCAGCCCTGCAGCCACCTCCACACTGCTGCTTCAGAACTCCCGCCTTGCAGAAAGCAGAGGGCCAAGCAATCATTCAGAGGCCAAGTGTTCTTGCATTGAGCGGCCTGGATCTGGATTGTGGTCTTGGGTGGAGGTCCTGGGGTGAGTTTTCAGTGAGCCAAAGCTGGTGGGGGCTTCAAAAAAACAAAAGCTCCCTAATAGCTCTGGCAGCTGGGAAAATTCCAGCAATTTGGGACAGAGCTTTCCCCTCTGGAAGCAGAGTTCCACAGAGCTAAAAAATCATTGACTGGCCAATATGAGCAGGCAAAGGAAGCAAAGTAAGAACAACAAACAAACTCTAGATTCCTTCTTTGGGGACAAGAAGGATCAAAGCAGGGAATGGGGAGAAGACAACACAGTCAAAACTCCCACATCAAAAGCTATCAAGAAACATGAAGAGTCCCTAAAAGCTATAGATCAGCTTAAGAAGGATTTTGAAAACCCAATGAGAGAAGTGCAGGAAAAATTGGAAAGAGAAATAAGAATGACGCAAGAAAATCATGAAAAGATTGTCAACAACCTGACTGAAGAAAATAACACCTTAAAAAATAGATTAACTCAAATGGCAAAAGAGGCCCAAAAAGCCAATGAGGAGAAGAATGCCTTAAAAAGTCAAATTTGCTAGATGGAAAAAGAATCTCAAAAGGTTTCTGGAGAGAATAATTCCTTCAGAATTAGAGTGCAGCAAATGGAAGCAAATGACTTTATGAGAAATCAAGATACTATCAAACAGATCCAAACAAATGAAAAAATAGAAGGCAATGTGAAATATCTCCTTGAAAAAACCACTGACCTGGAAAACAGATCCAGGAGAGACAATTTAAAAATTATTGGACTACCTGAAAGCCATGATCAAAAAAAGAACTTAGTAAAGCATCCTTCAAGAAATTCTCAAGGAAAATAGCCAAGATATTTTAGAACCAGAGGCGAAAATAGTCCTTGAAAGAATTCACCAATCACCTCTTGAAAAAGATCCCCAAAAGAAAACTCCTAGGAATATTATAGTCAGGTTTTGGAGTTCCCAGATCAAGGAGAAAATATTACCAGCTTCCAAGAAGAAACAATTTGAATACTGTGGAAACACAATTATGATAACCCAGGATCTAGCAGCTTCTACCTTAAGGGATCAAAGGGTCTGGAATATGATATTGCAGAGATCAAGGGAGCTAGGATTAAAACCAAGAATCACCTACCCAGCAAAATTGAGTATAGTGTTCCAGGGGAAAATATGGTCATTCAGTGAGGTGGAGGACTTTCAAACATTCTTGCTGAAAAAAACC
>CM053583.1:177749737-177770014 GCA_028627135.1 Pseudochirops cupreus
TACTACTACTACTACTATCTATCTATCTATTACTAGTACTACTACTATTATTACCATTACTAGTATTACTACTAATACTTCTACTACTACTACTACTACTACTATGACTACTACTATTACTACGACTACTACTGCTACTGCTACTACTACTACTACTGCTGCTGCTGCTGCTGCTACTGCTATTACTATACTACTGCTACTAGGTAACATTCATATAGTACCTATTACAATATGCCAAGCAATGTGCTGAGTCCTTTAAAAGTGTTATGTCATTTAATCCCCTCAGAATCACTTAAGTAGGTACTGTTTTTGTTTCAATTTTACAGATAAGGAAACTGAGGCAAATTGAGGTAAATGACTTGCCCAGAGCCACACAGATAGTAAACCTTTGAAGCTGAGTCTTTGAACCTGATTCCAGCTCTCATTCAATATACTGTACCACCTAGCTGTCCCAAAGCAAAGAATTAAATTTTTCTACTGTTTAATATATCCATTATATCACAAATTATTGTATTTAGATTCCACATTCCATAAGAAGTCAGGAAACAGGAAACTTTGTTTTGTTAGAAAACAAACTTGGAGCATTATACTAAATCATACACCATAATAAAATTCAAAACAGATATTATTTAAAAATAAAATATTAAATATTTTAAAAAGATGTGAATGGAAAGTCCCTTAAAGATCCACGATTAGAAGGTAAATTCTTTTGGGTTTTTTTGCTTTTGCAGGGGGGAAGACAGGGCATTTGGGGTTAAGTGATTTGCCCAAGGTCACACAGCTAGTAAGTGTTAAGTATCTGAGGCCAGATTTGAAGTCAGGTCCTCCTGATTCCAGGGCCAATGCTTTATTCACTGTGCCACTAGCTAACCTAGTTAAGTGATTTTTCCAAAGTAACATAATTAGTAAATAGGAGTAGAAACTCTGGTTTTCTGATTCCAAGTCTTGTGCATTTTTGTCTATTTGTCATATAAATTTTGGTGCCTCACTGAATACAATAGCATATGATTACTACATTTCAGCATTTATGGATAAGACCAATACTTGATGTGCCATCACAAAACAAGAAACATCCAAAACAAAAAGGCTACCTTGTTCACAAAAGGAGAAAAATCAGACTAATTATATTGTATCCTTCTTAAAGGAAAGGGTTATTTCTTTTCTCTCTTTTGCATGTTTCCATAGTGCTCTTTTTAGGATGCTGGAGAATGATGGACTGAAATCTGCTTGATGACTTAATAAACGGTGATTTGCAGACTGACTGTTGTAATATTATGTAGACAGTGTCTGATTGCCATTGACAGCCAAGAGCTAGAGAGCCAAGATGAGTGAAATTTGTTTCATATCCATCTGAAATCTTCTACTAAATTTCAGGTGAGCGTTTTTATGAGGGAAATAATCAAGAAATTTCCTATGGATTTCAGAGACTCAAATAAGATATTTGACTTGTTTATAGAATTGCGCATTGCAGAAGATTCATTCAGAATGGAGGTTAACTGTTATCTTTAATAACTTTATTTATTGCTTTGTTTAATATCTTATTATTTGATCAGACCTGGAATTGATAGGAATTGTTTTTTAAGATGAAAATTTGTTTTCTAGATGATGTCAGTCAAAATATCATGATGTCAGTCAAGACACTGTTTACAGATGCATATGATGTTAAGATTATCATAAACTGGAAAATAACAAAACAATGGAACCATGAATTTAATAATATATCTTTAGAGATTTCATTTATTTAGTCAACTTCCTCTGTGAATGCAGATCAATTAAATTCAGTGTATCTTGATAAACATTTCTTATGTGCCAGCCACTCTGCTGAGCGACAGGGATACAAAGAGAGTTCAAAGATAGTCCCTGGCTTCAAGGAACTTACAATCTTTTTTTTTTTTTTGAAATTGATTTGTTTATTTACTTTAGTTTACAATATTCACTTCCACAATCCCTTGAGTTTTAAATTTTCTCCCCTTCCTTTCCCCCCTCCCCCACCTCCATGTCGGCATGCAATCAAGTATAAGATCTGCAAATACTTTCACATTGGACATTAGTCTGGTTGTGTAGAAAGATTGTAACCAATGGAGTGAACAATGGGAAAAAAGAAGGAAAACCAAACATGAAAAAGAATGATAGCATGTAGATTGCTTCAGTCTCAATTTAAACTTTGCTCTTACTATATCTTGCTGTTGGACTTCCTTGGAAATGTATAGGAATGCTGAGGATTTATGTGGATTTATTTTATATCCTGCAACTTTGCTAAATTTATTTATTGTGTCAAGAAGTATTTTACTTGATTCTCTAGGATTCTCCAAGTGTATCATCATATCATCTGCAAAGAATGATAGCTTAGTCTCTTCTCTGCCTAATTTGATTGCTTTGATTTCTTTTTCTTCTCTAATTGCTACTGCTAACATTTCTAGTACCAGATTGAATAAGAGGGGTGATAGTGGACATCCTTGTTTCACTGCTCATCTTATTGGAAAAGTTTATCCCCATTGCATATAATACTTGCTGATGGCTTTAAGTAGATGCTCCTTATTATTCTAAGGAAAACTCCATTTATTCCTGTACTTTCTAGTCTTTTTAATAGGAATGGATGTTGTATTTTGTCAAAGGCTTTTTCAGCATCTATTGAGATAATCATATGGTTTCTGCTAGTTTTATTGTTGATATCATCAATGATACTGATAGTTTTCCTAATATTGAACCATCCTTGCATTCCTGGGATAAATCCAACCTGATCAAAATGTATTATTCTTGTGATAAGTTGCTGTAGTCTTTTTGCTAATATTTTATTTAAAATATTTGCATCTATATTCATGAGGGAGATTGGTCTATGATTTTCTTTCTCTGTTTTGTCTCTCCCTGATTTAGGTATCAGTACCATATTTGTGCCATAAAAAGAATTTGGACACCTTCCTCACCAATTGTCTCAAATTCTTTGTAGAGTATTGGGATCAATTGATCTTTAAATGTTTGATAGAATTTACTAGTAAATCCATCTGGTCCTGGGGATTTTTTCCCACAGAGTTCTCTGATAGCTTGTTCAATTTCTTTTTATGAAATGGGGTTATTTAAGTAATTTACTTCCTCTTCGGTTAGTCTGGACAACTTATATTTTTGTAAATATTAATCCATTTCACTAAGATCATCAAATTTATCTACATACAATTGGGCAAAATAATTCCTAATTATTGTTTTAATTTCTTCTTCATAGGAGGTACATTCACCCTTTTCATTTTCGAGACTTGAAATTTGGATTTCTTCTTTCTTTTTTTTGTAATCATATTGAGTAAGGGTCTATCAATTTTATTGTTTTTTTCAGAAAACCATCTTTTAGTTTTATTTATAACTTCAATAGTTTTCTTACTTTCAATTTTATTAATCTCTCCTTTGGTTTTCATTATTTCTAATTTAGTATTTAATTGAGGATTTTCAATTCGTTCTTTTTCTAGCTTTTTCAATTGCATGTTCAATTCATTGACCTCCATTTTCTCTAATTTTTTCATGTATGCATTCAGGAATATAAAACTTCACCCTAAGAACTACCTTTGCTGCATCCCACAAATTTTGGTATGATATCTCATTATTGTCATTCTCTTGGTTGAAGTTACTGATTGTTTCTATAATTTATTGTTTGACCCACTCATTCTTTGGGATTGAATTATTTAGTTTCCAATTAGTTTTTTACCTATCTTTCCATGGCCCTTTATTGCATATAATTTTTATTGCATCATGATCTGAGACTGATGCATTTAATATTTCTGCCTTTCGGCACTGAATTGTAAGGTTTTTATGCCCTGGTACATGGCTGATTTTTGTGCATGTGCCATGTACCATTGAGCAGAAGGTATATTCCTTTTTATCCCCATTCAGTTTTCTCCAGAGATCTATCATGTCTAGCTTTTCTAAAATTCTATTTGCCTCCTTAACTTCCTTCTTGTTTATTTTGGGGTTAGATTTATCAAGTTCAGGGAGGGGGAGATTGAGGTCCCCCATTAGTATTGATTTGCTATCTATTTCTTCCTCTAATTCCCTTTAGTTTTCCTCTAGGAATCTGGATGCTATACCACTTGGTGCATATATGTTAAGTAATGATATTGCTTCATTCTCGATGGTGTCTTTTAGCAGGATGTAGTTTCCTTCCTTATCTCTTTTAATTAGATCTATTTTAGCTTTTGCTTTATCTGAGATAAGGATTGCTACCCCTGTTTTTTTTACTTTAATTGAAGCATAATATATTCTACTCCATCATTTTACCTTTATCCTGTGCATATCCCCTTGTTTCAAATGTTTTTCTTGTAGGCAGCATATTGTAGGATTGTGGTTTTTAATCCATTCTGCCATCTGCCACTGTTTTATAGGGGAGTTCATCCCTTTCACATTCACAGTTATGATTACTATCTGTGACTTTCCCTCCATCCTATTCCCTCCCCTGTTTATATCTTTGTATCTTTCTTTTCCCTTACCCTCCTTAAGAATTTCCTTTTTGACCACCACCTCCCTCAGCATTCCCTCCCTGTTGCCCCCTCCCCCGTTTTACCTACCCTTTCCCCTTGCTACTCTTTCCCTCCCATCTGACCACCCTTCCACTTCTTGCACCCCCCCCTCCCCTTATCCCTCCTACTGCCTGCAGGGCACAATAGATTTTTATTCTTAACAGAGTATGTTATTCCCTCCTTGAACACAAACCAATGCCAGTAAATTTCATACAGTGCTCCTCTCCCTACCTCTTTTCCCTCTATTGTTATGAGTTTTTGTATCTTTTCATGTTAGAATCTAAACTTAACTGTTTTTATTGATCCCTCTTTAAATCAGAACCAATGAGAGTAATGATCATATGATGCCCATCTCCTTCCTTCCCTCCCCTCCACTTTAGTATGGTTTTATGCCTCTTCTTGTGGCATAATTTACCATTTTCTGCCTCACCTTTTCCTTTTCTCTCGTTAAAATCCCTTTCTTCACCTTAATAGGTTTTTTTTTAATCTTCAGTTTAGTTCACTTATATCCACACCCTCTATCTATGCACACCCCTTTTAAATGTCACAATACTTATACAAATTTCAGTATTGACAGGTATCCACTTCTCATATAGGGATGTAAACAGTTTGCTCTTATTGAGTCCCAAGTTATGTGCATGTGTGGGCATCTGTGTATGTGTATGCGTATGCATGAGTGTGTTTTCTTTGTTTACCTTTTTATGTCTTTCTTGAATCTTTTAAGTGGAGACTGGATTTTCCATTGAACTCTGGCCTTTTCATAAGGAAAGTCTGGAAGTCCTTTATTTCATTAAATGACCATCTCCTTGCCTGAAAGATTATGCTCAGTCTTGCCGGGTATTTGATCCTTGGTTGCAGTCCCAGATCTTTTGCTTTACAAAATATCACATTCCAATCCCTCTGATCTTTTAATGTAGCATGCTGCTAAGTCCTGTGTAATCCCGACTGTAGTTCCACGATGTTTGAATTGTTTCTTTTTGGCTGCATTCAGTATTTTCTCCTTGACCCTGTAGCTGTGGAGTTTGGCTACTACATTTCTTGGTGTTTTCAATTTGGGATCTCTTTCAGGAGGAGATTGGAGAATTCTTTCAATAACTATTTTACCTTCTGATTCTAGGACCTCAGGACAGTTTTCTTTGACAGTCTCTTGGAGTATGCTGTCCAGGTTTCTTTTTTCATCATGGCTTTCTGGTGGGCCAATAATTCTTAGGTTATCTCTCCTGGATCTGTTTTCCAGGTCAGTTGTTTTCCCAGTCAGATATTTTGCACTTTCTTCTAATTTTTCAATCTTTATGTTTTGTTTCACTCCCTCTTGCTGCATCATAGAGTCCTTAGCTTCACTTTGACTGATTCTAATTTTTAGTGCATTATTTTCTTCAACAAGTTTTTGAATCTCCTTTTCCATCTGTTCAGTTTTCATTTTTAGGGAGGTATTTTCTCCAGTTGTATTTTGGACCTCCTGTCCTCCAATTTTACTTTTTAAAGATTTGTTTTCTTCAGTGAGATTTTTTTCCATTTTGGTCACTGTAGATTTAAATTTATCTCCTATCTCTCTAATTTCATTTTTAAAATCCCTCTTGAGGTCCTCCAAGAATGCTTTTTTGGCTTGAGACCAATTCACATTTCCTTCTGTGGTCTCCAGTATGAGTACAGAGTCCATGCTGCCTTCTGAATTTGTTTGTTCTTTCTTACTATAAAAAAGATTTGATGGTCCTAGGCTTAGCAGTTTCCTTCTTCCCCATTGTGATTGCCTATGTCCTAGATTTTTAAAGTGAATATCTGCTTCTGGGGTGCAGAAGTTTTGAGCTTCTCAGGCTAGGAGGTAGGGGTTTGGTTGTTCCCTTAGTAGGCTATAGCAACTGAGTGTGTAGACTGAAACCAGGGCCAGGACTCTCAGTGTTTCTCCTGTGTTACCCTGAGGCTTACAGAGTAACCTATGGGGGAGGGGTGGTCTGGCTCCTTCAGGTTTCCACCTCTGTGTCTCTGGACTACTGCTCAGGCAGGCTTAGTAGCAGGAGGCCAGCTGAAGCACAGGGCAGAGCTGCAGCTTGCTGACTGGCCAGGTGGTGCTAAAGCACTCCTGGGTTTTTGTTGTTAGGGCTTGTTGGCTCCACCCTCCTGGGTTTATACTCCAACTTGTCTCCCTTCTCCTTTCCTCAGTGACACCCAAGCCTGAGGCTGTTTCCACTAATTTAGGGTTTTACTCTGAGTAGAGCATTTAACTCCGGACTTTTCTGGGTCAGGGAGTGGGGATTGGAACAACAAAATTTTATTCCTTCATCTTGACTTCTGGAAGTTCGGGTATGTAATTTTTAAGCATCCAGGCTGCAGGCTAGTGGCCCAAGGAGAAGCTGCTGACCCTGCTGTGGGCCCTGCTTTTTCTCTCACCCATCTCTGAAGATCCTCTGTCTTGTGGTGAGACAACTGCAAACCCTTTTGGCTGGGTGAGTCTGCTGGCTGGCTGAGGCTTCTTCTCAGTCTGCCATACTCTGCTCTCAGATCCATGCTGGTGCAGCTCCTGTGTGCTCTGAGTTCTCCCTGCCAAGACCTGAGTAGGCACTTTCTTGGACTGGGAATCTGCCACTCTCTGTCTCCCAATGCTTTCTGCCACTCTTAAATCCATTCAAATTCACTTTTTAGCTTTTAGCAACAGAATTCTTGAAGGAGCTTGGAAAAGCTACTGCTTCCTTTCCTCCATCTTAGCTCTGCCTCCAGGGAGCTAACAATCTAATGGGGAAGGGGAAAAACATGCAAACATATATATATAAAAAAAATATATATATATATATATATATATATATATATATATATATATACACACACACATGTACAAAACAATTTACCTGCAGAATAAAGAGAAAATAATCAACAGATTAGTTCCAAGAGAGAAGGCAGGCACTGGAGTTAAGAGTGTTTAGGGAAGACTTCCTGTAGGAGGTGGGATTTTAGACATCTTGGAAATTTGTTATATTACAAAGTTGACTAAGGAAACTTAGACTTTAAGTGATTGCTCAGGGTCACAAAGTCAGTATGTGTCATAGCAGAATTTAGGCAAGTCCCTCCTCCAAAGGGCTCCACTTGAGGCTATTAATAGACTGGGAAGATCTCATTATCCCATTAGCATTACACCAACTCAGATGAGAATGAAGTTCATGAGATGCCCAGTTTCTTAGCCTTACCCCACCTTCTGTTTGTTTACTCATTTCCTGACAAGGTGTATTTATAGGAAATAATTTTTCTTTCCTCTTCATTCATTCCCAAGTTTACTCTGTCTCTATTTTCT
This sequence comes from Pseudochirops cupreus, assembly GCA_028627135.1. NCBI lineage: Eukaryota > Metazoa > Chordata > Mammalia > Diprotodontia > Pseudocheiridae > Pseudochirops > Pseudochirops cupreus. The sequence continues at coordinate 177,757,520 of CM053583.1, forward strand.
CCTTTGTCCCTCCTTTCCCTCATCTCTGCTACACTTTCTCTCTTTTTCTTCTTTGAACAATCTGACCCAGAGTTTATATGTCTTTGTTCCCTCTTTCATACTTAAAGTTGGAGAGAAGGATTATAAAGGAATAACACTCTCTTCTCATTTGAAAATGTAAGGAGTTGATTGTTACCTAGCCCTTTTTATTTTAAATTAAATTAAATACAATTTTAATAATTTTAATAAATTTTAAATTAAAATTTGTTTTCTTGCATTATTGCCATAATAAGTATTTCTAGTATAATTTGAATAATAGTGGTGTGGATGGACATTTTTGCTTCACTACTTGTTTTTCTGGGAAGATTTAAAGTTTATCACTATTACATATAATGCTTGCTCGTGTTTTTAGATATATATTAAGAAAATCTCCATTGATTTCTGTGCCTTCTGATTTTTTAATAGTAATGAGCATCGTATTTTGTTAAAGGATTGTTTTGCACCTATTAATATAATTATATCATTTTTATTGTTATTGATAAGGTCAATTGTATTGAAAGTTTTCCTAGTGTTTAAATATTCCTGGATTCCCAGTATACATCCCACATGTATATGATTTTGGCCATAGATTGCTGTAATCTCTTACTAATATTTTATTTATATTTTTTGCATCAGTATTCATTAAGGAAATTGCTCTATAGTTTTCTTTCATGTTTTTCTTCCTGGTTTAGGTATCAAAACTATATTTGTATCATAATAAAATTTGGTTGTACTTCTTCTTTACCTGTTTTGTCAAAGAGTTTACATAGTGTTGGTTTCATTTTTTTGCCTTAAATATTTTGTAGAATTCACTTGTAAATTCTTCTGTCCTTGGGGATGTTATCTCAGAAGGGTCATTAATGGCTTGTTTAATTTCTTTTTCTAAGAAAGAGTTATATAAGTATTCTGATTCCTCTATTGTTAATCTAGGCAGATTATATTTTGTTAATATGCATCCATTTCACTTGGATTGTCAGTCTTAATGGCAAATAATTGGGCAAAATGCCTTCTAGTAATTTCTTTAAATTTATCTTCATTTGGGCTGTATTTATTTTTATATTTTTGATAATAGTAATTTTCTTTCCTTTCTTTTTTAAGTTAAATTAACCAGCGGTTTATCTATTTTATTCCCCCCTCCATAACACCAGATCCTATTTTTATTTATCAGTTCAATGCTTTTCTTTCCATTTTAATTTCTCCTTGCATTTTTAGAATTCCTCCTTTGGAGATTAAGTGAAGATTTTTATTTCTTTTTTTTTTTTCTGTTTGTAATTACATGTTCAATTCATTGATCTGCTCTTTCTCTATTTTATTGAGGTAACTTTTAAGAGATGTACATTTTCCCCTTACTACTGTTTCAAAAAGTGATATGTTGTCATTCTCTTCAAAGAAATTGTTTATTGTTTCTGTGACTTCTTTAAACCACTTATTCTTTAGGATTAATCCACTTAATCTTTAGGATTAGATTATCTATTTACCAATAAACTTTTAATGTATGATTCCATGACCCTTTATTAAAAGTAATTTTATAGCATTGCCATCTGAAAAGAGTGAATTTACTATTTCTGCTTTTCTGCATTTAGTTGTGAGGCTTTTATACCCTAATACATGGTCAGTTTTTTTCTGAAGGTGCCATGTGTGGCTGATAAAAGGGTATATTCCTTTCCATCCCAATTGACTTTTCTCCAGAGATGTGTCGTATCTTCCTTTTCTTATTCTTATCATTCTTACTTACTTTATGATTAGATTTCTCTAACTCTGAGTGGAGATACTTGAAGTTCCCCACTCATATAGTTTTATTGTTAATTACCTGCTGCATTTAATTTAACTTTTTTTTCCTTAATGAATTTGGATACTATTCCATTTGGTGCGTTTAGAATTGTATTGCTACTACTTCATTGTGTATAGTACCTTTCGATAAGATGTAGTTTCCTTGCTGATCAGTTTTAATACATTTATGTCTGCTTTCGTTTTGTCTGAAACCATGTTTGCTGCCTCTCCTTTTTTAAGATGGCTGAAGCATAATAGATGCTTCTCCAGGCCTTTATTTTAATTCTGTGTGTATCTCTTTGTTTTAAGCTTGTTTCTTGTACACAACATATTATTAGATTCTGGTTTCTAATCCCTTCTGGTATCCACATTTGTTTTAAGGGTGAATTCATCTCATTCATATTCACTGTTTTGATTACCAACTGGGCATTTCCTTCCATACTATTTTCTTGTGTTTATTGTTCTCCCCCTTCTCTCTCTCTCTCTCTCTCTCTCTCTCTCTCTCTCTCTCTCTGTCTCTCTCTTCATTCTCTATCTCCTCTAAAATCTGTTTTGCTTTTGACTACTGCCTTATTTTACTAACCTTGCCTTTAACACCCCCCTTTTCACTTCTTCCTTTCCCCTACTAATTCCACTTTCTTATCGATCCATGTTTTACATCATCCCAACATAAAGGACTCACCCCTGCACTCTCTTTCTTTTTAGAATCCTTATAATTGTAATAAAATTATGTAATGTGGTAGCTGTTAAATCTTGTCTGATCCTGACTGTGGCTCCACATTATTTGAATGGTTTCTTTCTTGCTGCTTGAAGCATTTTTTTTTCTTTGACGGGGAACTCTAGAATTTGGCTATAATCATCCTATGACTTTTCATTCGAGTATCTTCTTCAGAAATGATCAGTAGATTATTTCACTATTTTACTTTCTGGTTCTAGGATATCAGTGCAATTTTCCTCAATAATTCTTGAAATGTGATGTATAGGTTCTTTCTTTGATCACTGCTTTTGTGGTAATCAAATAATTGTTAAATTATCTCTTTTCAATCTATTTCCAGGTTAATTGTTTTTCCCATGAGATATTTCACATTTTCTTCTATTTTTTTCATTCTTTTTTTTGTTTTGTTTTGTTTTGTTTTTTCTTGATGTTTCATTTGGTCGTTAGGTTTTACTTGTCCAATTCTAATTTTTAAAGAATTATTTTTTTTCCCCCAATGGATTTTTGTAACTCTTTTTTCCATTTGGCCAATTCTGCTTTTTTTTTTTTATTAATGAGTTATTTTCATCAGTGCATTTTTATACTTCTTTTTTTCATTTAACCAATTCTGTTTTTTTAAGTGTTATTTGGTATTTTTGTGTGTCTTTTACTAAGTTGTTAATTGTCTTTCCATAATTTTCTTCTTTTGCTTCTATTTATATATCTGTTTTTTTGCCTGCTGCGCTTATTGGATTGTGAAAAGAATGTTTTGGTTCTCCTAAATATCCTTGTTGGATTTGTGTCCAATTTCCTTTTTGTCTTCATTTGAGGCTTTGCAAGTAGCTGTTTTGACTTCATTGTCTGTTTCTGAGTTTGTGTCTTTTTCTCCCCTGTGACCACACCAGCCCTTTATTACCTGTCTATTTTTTTTTGTTGTTGTTTTCCATCCTATTTATTCATTTTGAGTTTTATGTTAATCATGTACATTGTCCCTGGCATGAGGAGAGGGAGAGAATGCTGTTTCAAGCTTTAGGCTTTTTTGTACTGCTATTTTCAGAGCTAGTTCTGGGGTGGTGGTAGAGGTTTTTGATGCTTTCAAAGTGGTATCATCTGAGAAGAGTTGTGGTCACTTCTCTTCTGGTCTGCACCTTTGGGAGTGCAATTGATACTGTTCCTCAGAGTCTTTGATCCCTTGGGACTCAAAGTGATACTGCCCTTCAGAACTTATATTCCCTCTTGACTGAAAGTACTCTGCTCCAGAACTATGACCCAGAAGTGGGTATAAACAATGAAGTTGCCTAAGAGTGTCTGATACTGGGTCCAGTGCTAGTACAGGGGTCCTTTGTAATCTCTTTTTAACCAGTAACCAGGTCCCCTTACTTCCTCTGTTTTGATAGTTCCTGAAGTTGTTGGTGTTTCTGTCACCATTGCCTAGTCTCACCACTGTTGTTCATTCACATGAGGTCCACAGCGGTCTCCTCTCAACTATCACATATCTCCTTTCCAATTTTCCTATGTCATATTGGATTGAAAGAATGTTTCACTTTTTGTTGGCTCTCTCATGCTAAAATGTGACTTGAGGCATTATTTTAAACTTCTTTGGAGGTGAGTACTGAGGTAGCCCGTTTGAATATTTTCAGAGAGAGACAGAGAAAGGGGGGGGGGGAGGGTAGCTTAAATAATTTCTGATCTATTTTTTTTAAAGAAAATACTTAATGGAAATTTTTCCTATCACTAGGAATCAATTCATTTGATTGTTATTTTTAGATAAAAGACAAAAATAGGGAATCCACTGATTTTCAGATAAGTGTGGCAGAAAGTAACATAAACCATAGATTATATCAATCATAGCTTGGTTCCAATAATTTTCACATATCAATAACCTTACTTCTTAGAGTTTGGATTCTGGTTGTACATGGAACTTATTTTAAACACTGGTAAGAAACGAACATTTTCTTCTGAACTAACAACTGAATGATTTGTTTAGACTCAAATCACACAAAATTAATGTCTCCAGCATTTTCTCAAGAAAGGCATAATGGTACTACTTATCTACTTTATTCCCCTCCTCTCATCCCCACATTTATTCCTGAGATTTTTTAACATTAAACTGAAAACAATTAAAGAGTGGTTTACTGTTATTTCTGCCAACCACCTTCAAAAGTTTTTGAGATTTTCAATCATATTTAATGAAAAGCAATGATAAAGTTAATTGTTAGTAAGGTTAACAAGATTCTAGATCTACAAAAATATCTCCATCTCTTCTGCCATGTCTTGCCACCTAGAATGAATGATACTTAATGCTGTTTGCTCTATGTTTTAGGGGAAAACAGAAAAGGATTATGATTTCTCAATAATGTAACGTGATGTTCATGCCTAAGATTTTCTTTCACTGTGTTAGCTCAAAAATAGGCAACTGTTGCCCATATCTTTCCACAAAATTAAAAAAAATAAAGCAGTGAGCCACTGTGGTCCTCCATCCTCTAGCCTAGTTCCTTTTAAAATTGTTCTAGGAATTTGACTCAGCAAAAAATTTTAAAAAAATAAGTGTCAGATGAAGCTGGTGGGACTAGAATATTTTCAATTCCCATTCCCATACTGTCTTTTTTTTTAAGCTCTGCAAATCACATGAGAAAAAATACTGAAAAGAGATGGGTACAGTTGGAAAAGCTGAAAACCATTGCTTTATTTTTATCCGTCCCAGAAGGCAAAATTACCACACCACTGATATGGATGCAAAAATGGTCAATAAAATTGTCAAATTGTCATTTGACAAGTAAATACATGATAATTTCAGGATAGATTATTAAATATGTATGAAGGAAAAATCCACTGAGCAGGTGATATTTAAGATGAACCATGAATGATAAGAATGTTTCTGAATAGTGAGAAAAAGGAGAAAGTACATTCTAAGCATGGAGGAAAGTTTAAAGGAATGAAGGGGAGGGGTGGAAAATGGTAACAATCCATTCACGATCAAACTTTAACCTACCTTTCTTCATTTAATGAGCAAACTTTTTTTTGCTCTTTCACACAATATGTGATCTACCCATACTGTCCTACTTACTGTTCTCCATAGGAAACATTACATTTCTCTATCTCTATGGCTTTATAACCAATCCTCCATGACTAGAATGAATGTCTTCCCTACTGCCACTTTATGATTCTAATTTATTTATTTATGGACATTCTATTCCTCCCATTTGAACATAAGCTCCTTTTAGAAAGAGCCTATTATTTTTGTTTATTTGTTTTCCTGTGTCTAGCACATAATAGACCCTTAATTCTTTTAGAAGGAAATAAATAAATTCGTGGTGGAGACCTGGCCACATTTGTAGGAAATAGACAATATCTAATAGAGAGATAGAGATCAAGTAGGAAATGGAGGGAATAGTTACCTGGGCAAATTTCCAGCAGAGAAGAGAGGAGACGGCATTAAAGAGATGAGTAGAAGGATTAGGTTTTGAGGACTAGAGGAAAGTGGAATGAAAATATAGGTAAGTTTTAAACCACAAATATATGCAAGTCTTTAAGTATAAGAGGAGTAGGATGGAATGGAAAAAAAAATCTGAATGTAAGAAAGTTAGTACATAAGTAACCTGAAGACTAGTATATTATATCAAAAAGGATATATAAGCAGTGACGAGAACAGATGGAGAAAACTTCATAGGAAGAGATAGTGAATAGTGATTGCAGACAGCAAATGTCTGGAAGTGGAAGAGGGAGCAAATACTAAATTGATTTTTCACCAGGACCCAAGAATATATGAATGTGTTTATGTTCAAGTGATCCTGGGAACAGTGGTAGAGAAGGAGTCCATCTCAGAGAGGGTGGCATTAAGAAGTAGTGTCTTATGGAAAGAACCATTTTTCCAGAAGGCACAGATATGGGGATTTTGTGAGATGAAGAGATCACAAATGAAAGGCATCCCATTGAAAGCAAATCAAGGATCCTAGAGGGCATAATGAAGAGGGAAGTCAGAAGAAGACAAAAATGGGAAGAGTGGGCTTGAGCACATTATTAATGAAAGTAGAAGAACTGGTAGGGGAATAGGATACTTTTCTTTGTTCCTGAATCATAGGGATAAAAGGATGGGAGAAAGACAAATTATTTGAAGCCTCAGCCCTCCAGAGCCCCATAGTGATTGAGCTCAGTCTTGGTTCAAACACAGTTCTATTCAGTTCAGGATTACCATTTCAAACACAAGGGATCTGGCAGGGTAAGCAAAATATGAAGATACCAGGCAGTTCTGGCAGGGTAGCTAGGTGAGAATTTACCAATTGAATTATATCAACATCATGTCCTTCCTGCAAAGTGACAGTGTATGTTATACAATATCAGGCATACGTTAATTACTTGACACTAGTTGGATGATTGACTAACGATGCCATATATGGGGAAGGATTGCTATCAGTAAATTGGAAAAAAAAAGTTATGCTGTGAATATTTTTATTGCTATAATACTTTAACTTCGGGCACTTTCGTATATATGCCCAGAAGTAGAATCATTGTGTCAAAGTATAGAAAGACTTGAATACATTTAATATAATTACCAATGATTTTGCTTTGGATGAATTAAAAACTCTAACCAGGTAACACAAAAAATGTTTTATTTTTTCTCTACAACCTATTCAATGTTGTCTTTTTTTATATTAATCTACTATCTTTACCAGTTTGATGGAGGTTCGTCAATATCTTAGAGCTGATTTAATTTGCATTTTTAAATAATCTTAAATAATTTTTGACTCCCTACTTCTGCCTTCTAGCCTCCCTGACTTCCTTAATACCTGAGCTGACATCCCACCTTCTGTAGTCATCCTTTTCTGGTCTGTCCAGCTGCCAGTACTTCCTGTATGAGATTACTTGGTATACTGCATATGTCTTCTGTGCACCCATTTAAAGGTTTTCTCCCATTGGAATATGACCTCCTTGGAGGTCATATTATTATTTTAAATATTATTTTTTATTTGCTTTATATATTTTTATATATTTTATATATATTATATATATATTTTATATATATTATTTTAAATAATTTTCATCCTTTTTCTTGTTGTCATTTGTAATTCAGATTTACTTTTGGAAAAAATGCTCATATCCATGGCCACTTTTCAATTGAGAAATCATTCTTAATCATATCTTTATATTAAATCTCTCTGAATATCAAGATTTTATAGATGTTTGATGCAAAAATTTTCCTCATTCCATTGCTTCTTTACTTCAGTTCTAGAGTCACAGTAAAATCACACAAAAGCTATTTAATTTTATATATTCAAATATTCCCCTATTGTCTTTTAGAATTTTATCTCGTCAGGGTAAGAATTCTTGATCATTTTTATTTTTTCAGCTTTCAGAGATCTCACACGTTTTTCAAATTTTGTTGTCTTTTGATTTTGTTTTTGCCAATCCTTCTACTTCTACATTTTGGAATGACAAACTGATCTTTTCTTTTTCAGAAAATCTGTTCTTTTCAAGTGATGTTCTGTCATTTACTGTAAAGCTTATGGTCTTTAATTTGTCCTTTTGATTTTAACTTTAAAACCTTTAATGCAACCTTAAAGTACAAACTTCTCTTCTTATTTCTTCTTTTAATTTTTTTTCACCTTACCTATACTTGGTATGCTAAGCATACAACAAGAAAGAAAATGACCCATGGCCTCAAGGACTCTACTAGAGAAATATACCATAAAAAAGAAATAAATTCTAGATAAATTTGATGAGCTAATATTATTCTAACCTGAGTGACCTAGTTTCCCAAAGGTTGCATTTATCCCTCATGTCTTTGTCTCCCAAGTAAGTAACCCGTAAATTCTAGTTCCTTCTACCTGGATCCCTGAAGTGTATTTGCTCGGTTGTATTCATTCTGCCATCAATGGCATCATTTATTTGCACCATACATTTGCCCAGTTGTGCCCAATTGGACCTCATAGTATTGCTAGTTTTTCCACCCCGATTTGTCAACTCCCTATTCTTGAACCTGAACTTAACCATACAGTGAAAAATAATTTTAGACCTAGAAGATCCCATAAAAATCATGCAGTGCATCCCTTTCATTTTATATATAAGAAAATTGGAGTCTACATAGTGAATCTTGTATCAAGTCACCAAGCTAGCCTTGTAGCTGAAGTGAGAACCATCTCATGATTCAGCTTGTTAGGCAAAAAAAGTATTTAATAAGAGATTATTTTGTGACAGGCACCAAACTAAGTACCAGGGAAATAGTAATAGCAAAAAGCAATCCCTGCTCCTAAGGAGGTCATATTCCAATGGGAGAAAGCCTGTACAGAAGATATATGGGTGCACAGAAGATATGTGCAGTATACGAGGAAAGTAATCTCATACAGGAAGTACTGGCAGCTGGACAGACCAGAAAAGGATGACTACAGAAGGTGGGATGTCAGCTCAGTTATTAAGGAAGTCAGGGAGGCTAGATGGCAGAAGTAGGGAGTCAAAACATTCCAGGCTTATAGTATAGTCAGTACAAAGGTACAGGGAGGGGAGATAAGAGTTTCATATTGAAGTAACTGCCATTTGGCCAGTATTACATGGAATGGAGGTAAGTGTAAGAAGATTGAAAAGAAAGGAAGTAGACAGGTTATGAAGAGCTAACACTAATGCATGGATGTACAGGGGTCAGCTTAAACCAGCTTTTGAGAACCAGCTGTTAAATGTTCACTGTGAGCAGTTACATCTCAGAAATGAAAAACAAAATTCTGTATGTCAAAGATCAATTTATTAATTTGTAACTGAGTAGTCTTAAGAAATTGATGTTTAAATTTTAATAAAACATTACATTTGTACATGTTGTGTATATAACTTCCACCCAGAGAACTGATTGTCAACATTTATCAGTAAACCCTTGATAAATGTCAAATTGAGGAGGTTATATTTTACTCTTTCCATAAGAGGGTGCCACTGGAATTCACTGAGGAGGAGATTGTCATGGATATACCTGAACTTTAGAAACAATCACCTTACAGCTGAGCAGAGAATGGATTGAAGTAGGAAGAGACTTGGGGCACAAAGACCAGAAGTTTTTGTTTTGTGTTGTTTCCCTTTTTTTTTTTATAACCCAGGTCATAAGTGATGAAAGCCTGAACCACAATGGTGACTGTGTGAATGAAGAGAAAGGGATGGATTCAAGAGATGTTATGAAGGGAGAATTTACACTTTTTTTTTTAAAGATTGAACATTTTGGGTAAATAACAGTGAGCAATTAAGAATTACATTGAGACCACAAACATGGATCAGTGGGAGGATGGTGCTTTTAGAGAACTGTTTCAATGTTCTAATGCCTCTCCCTATACGATGTCTGTCTCTGCCCAAATTCAAGTACTAACCCCTGCAACTACATTTGTCTGTGATTATATTGCAGTGTTCTTTCAAGCTTTTCTTCCTAGGACAAATTTCTAACTCCATCTCTGCTTTCCAGATTCATTTCCACTTGTTTATGCTGGGAGACCTTAGCCAGTGGTTCTCAACCTTCCTAATGCTGTGACCCTTTAATACAGTTCCTCATGTGGTGGTGACCCCCAACCATAAAATTATTTCATTGCTACTTCATAACTGTAATTTTGCTACTGTTAGGAATCATAATGTAAATATCTGATATTCAGGATGTATTTTCATTGTTACAAATCGAACATAACCCACAGGTAGAGAACTGCTGCCTTAGACCATTAGGATTAACTGCCCAGCCAAGTCTCACCTGATCTTATGTTATCCTCCTACCATTAGCTTGAATTTGAAAAGATCTGACAGACTTTTGTGACTAAAGTAATTGGTTTCTTTAAAAGTTTAATTATTTAATGATATAGGTAAAAGCAGATATTCTTTCAAAAGAGGATATCAAGTAACATTATATATACCTTATAGTGAGAGAGATGATAAGAAAATATCTTGTGCAAAATTCTATTGATGAGGATGTTTTTAAAGACTAGGGCTTCTGAGTTTATTAAAATTAATATTCTTTGTATCAGTTGAGCTATGCCATACCTGACAAAATCATTACTTTAATCAGCATTAGCCTTGATGGTGTATTTTCATTTGGCAACTGCTTATTAGTAATAGCAATAAATCCATGCAAACTGTGTGCTCTGTAAGATGAGAAAAAAAGATGAGTCTCTTTCTAGGCTTGATGTAATGTATGCTTTAATGATGAGAAAGCCAATACCCATTGGTTTAACAAGAAAAACACAAGAGCAATAGCTCAAAACATGGATTCATTATCCTTTCAATCTGTAACTAATTTGGACTGCATAAAATCATTTAGGTTAAATATGAGCCTTGATGATCATCATGGCTGTCGTGTGTGAGATGCATTCAAATTCTTCTTCTAGTGTCTGATCCTAATAAACCAAAAACATATTTTTTTTCAAATACCACAGATCTTTTGGTAATCTCATACAAGCACAAATGTATCTAGTTGGGATTGATAGAGTGCTGCTTATGTAGATGCCAATGATTTGACCAAAATATCATAATTTAGGAAGCCTGAGGGCTTGATACATTTACCAGATTACCTGGTTCTGGTGTATACAGTTTTATTTCTTTGTTTATTTTGTTTATATTACATGCAGAATATTAACTCTTTGAGGGCAAGAATTAGTTTCATCTTCTTTGCATTTCTATCCCTTAAAACAATGCCTGCTGTATAGTAAATACTTATTAAATGCTTGCTGACTGATTCATCTATTCATTCATTATTTGAACAATAAATTATTAGTATATTCTATGTACAAGAAACTGTTCTGGAAATCACCTGTATTGTTTGAGACACTGAATGAAAGAAAAAAAATGCTTAATCCCTGCCTACAAAAATGTTTTTATCTAGTGGAAGAACTAGGCCAAGAACATAAGTAACTATGATAAAAGACAGATGATGATAAATACCACAAGGTGTTTTGAGGATTCATGGAAGAAATCATACTTCATTAGAAGACGAGAGGAAATGCAGGTAATTTTTTAAGCTAGATCTTGAAAGATGAGAAAAAAGCAGTTTTTATTAAATTTTTAAATGAATATTTAGTCAATCAATCAACATATAGTAATCATTTTAAATTAATTAATTAATATTAAACTCTATACCAGGCTTGTTGTCATTGTGTTTGTCCTTTGTTTTCAAAGAGGACCATGGCATCAGGGAGATGATGACATGACTTGCAGTTGACTTTGTTTTGAGTGAGGAAAGGCTTTCCCTCCAGGGACATCTGGGTCCAGTGGCCAGATATTCATCAGGATGACTAGAGATGGCTCCATTGGTTGGAGGATACAGAGAACAGTAATTTGAGGAATGAAATGATAAATATTGTTGTGGAAATAGTAAGATTAATTTCAAGATTTTCAGTAGAGATGTATATGTAGTTGGCAATTGGGAGAGCTCAAGTAAGCTTGAGATCCTGATTTCAGAGTTGCATTGTGTACAGGTTAACCATTAGCAACACTATGTGAGTGAGAAAAAAAAAATAGGTAAAGATGAGTACAAAGTGAGAGAAGAAAGGGGAAAGAAGGATGGACCACATTTATGGGGTTAAAGATGAAGAGGAGGCAGAGGAGGAAGTGCCTAAGAGTTAGGAAGGGAACCAAAATGACATATTTCTTTGGATAATTGCAGGCATCTATGATTAAGTGTGGCTAAGACTGAAAAACCAAAGCAATCGGGAATTCTGCTTTAGCAATTAATGCAATTTTGTTAATGTTGAATCCCAAACTTTCTTCAGGAAAAGTCCAGTCACTCAGTAGGAATATTCTACAAATACAATAACTCAAATGTAATTACTTGCTTGCATAATTTTCTGATTTTTTTTATCCCTGCAATATTTTTCGTTGTCAATGCTGACACATCATAGTATAAGAGATAATTCAAGTTTTAGTTAATATTTGTAAAGTAGTCCTAAGTTAAAAAAAAAATAAAGGTTTAGAGTTTTCACAACATTTTTAAGGAAATGAACACATGAGAATTCTAAGATTTTGCTATGTAGTTTAGTTATTATTTTTTTTTATTTCATTGATTT
>CM053583.1:177770114-177783717 GCA_028627135.1 Pseudochirops cupreus
AGAACAGAATAATGGGGCCAAGTCACACTGCATATGTAAAAATCATGGGTAGAAAATTTTGAATGGCATTTGGCAAAGGAGAGTCAGGAAACTAATACCTCTGCCCTACTGATCAGAGAGTTGGCCAATTTACCACAATTAGCAGTTAGAATGTTTTCTTTAAGGGATTTTTTCTTTGTTCTTAAAAATACATAATATTGGACTTTTATTTTGGCATTTTCAGTTAAAGAGGGAAAAATAAAAGCAAATCCTCCAGCCTACAATAAACAAGATGTGCTTGTATAAAATGAATGAGTTTGGGCTACAATATATAAGAACTCTGCTAAGTTCTAGAGATACAAAGAAAAACACCAAGAGAGTCCCAGCTTTAAAAGCACTAAAATTATAATAGAGGAAGACAAAACACAAATGAGATTTCAGCTGCAAGTCATATGGAAAAGTCTCATGGTCTTTAGGATATAAACAATGCAGATGGGAATTCATTTTATTCTATGTTGTTTCCACTGGTGAAATCATATGCATTTCAGAGTTTCTAGTTCCTAGTAATCCCTCTGAAGTCTTTCCCATTCATTGAACTACCAGCCCATGATCATATGTCTTTATGGTGCTAGGATTTTAGGCTGATAATTTGGAATTGTGAACTCTGAGGTCTAGGATTTTGAAGAAAGTGATTAAACTGCTACAGGGGTTGACAGAAAAATTGAAGGGGAAAAATCAAAGACCTAGATAAAAGACTTTGTGTGAGGTTCACATTGCAAGTGGTTGTGTCATGCCACAGGGAAGTGTTTGAGGCCCGGGAATTAGTTGGGTCATGTGGAGGTCAGGGCATATTGCACTGTCACCCACCAGGGGATAATGCATTGCTCAGGACTCTCTTGTGTGGGCTTACCCTCTGTTCCTGATTGGCATCTCCACACCTTGGGGGCTTCATACCCTTGTAATTGTACTCCCTCTCTCACAATTCTGTTCAGCTGGGTTCTATCACGTGTGGTAGGTGGATCTGGGGTCTATTTAAGACCTAGGGCTGGGAAGTATCTTGGGAGCCTTAGTATATGGCTTCCCCGTGGAGAGACCTTAATAAACTTTTCTGTTTGGGCCTCAGAGCCGTTACTCTTCTGTTCCTGAAAGGTACGCTAGCATCTTTGAGTTGGGTGTGTAACTGGCTGCCTCTGCTGATAAGTTAGGGCACTCTAAGAGAGAACCCTGACAACTTTGTACTCAAGATGAAGACAAAAAGTATTCTCGATGAAGGCAAAAAGATAGTGGTGTGCTAGACCCCATTGGTGGGGGCTTGTGAGAACCCATTAATAAATTTTCATTGTGTGCATTTACGTTTTGGAAATTGTCAAACTATAAACTAGCGTTTGATTTACCGTTTTGTTGATTGTGATTTGATAATGTGATAAAATAATGCAGATTAAACTTAAAAGTTATCTTGGGTACATTTTTTCCCCAGAGAGTAGGTTGGTAATTATTTACCAGCACACACCTGCAAAAAGATTATGGTAATAGATGGATTTTATGTATTTAAGATTCTGGAGACAGAGATAGTACTGAGTTATGACAAGATCCAAAATGTAGCTGTTCTCAGTCACTTTTGCTTGATTCTTTTGCCAGACCATATCCTTCAACATTAAATATTCCTTAGGATTCTGCCCTGGGTCTTTTTTTCTTCTCCCGCCATTCTATTTTTCTTGGTGATCCCAGCAACAATTATGGATTTAGTTAGAATATCTATGTTATTGGTGGTGAAATCTACCTTTCCTGCCCCAAACTCTTTACTGAGCTCCAAACTCAAATCTCTAACTGCCTTTCAGATATCTCAAATTGAACATCTCAAACTCAATATGTCTGAAACAGAACTCATTATCTTTTCCCCCTAAATTCTCCTTCACCACCTTCCCTATCTGTATAGAGGCAACATTATTCTCCCAGTCCCTCAGGCTCACAACCTAAGAATCAGCCTGAATTTTTCATTATCTCTAAGTTCTCATATCCAATCTGTTGCTAAGGACAATCAATTTCACCTTTGTAACAACTCTTGAAGAGACCCTCCTATTTCCTCTGACACCACCCTTATTCTAGTTAGGTCCTCATCATCTCACACCACAACTATTACAATAGCCTCCTGGTGGGTCTGCCTACCCTTTCCAGTCAGCCACTAAAGTGATTTTCCTAATTTTTCTGTCTGCCTATGTCACTCTCCTACTCCATAAACTGGAGTGGAATGTTACTGACTAGGATCAATTACAAAATACTCTGTTCAGTACTTCAAGACATTCATGACCTAGCCTCCTCCCACCTCCTACCTAGCCCTTTGACATACCTATGGCAAGAAGGTTTGACCTGGATGAGGATGTAGCTAAGGAGACTAAGAAAGAGTGGCCATATTGTATGAGTAGATATGACACAGATTAGTGGGAGAGAATGTATAGGAGAATCATTTTATTTTTACAATATATATAGTATTTTTATTTATTCAATATATATCTATATTGAATAAATAAAAATACTATATGTATTGTAGAAATATTTATGTATGCAGATATTTATATATACAATATATATTTATACAATATATAGTATTTTATTTATACAATATATATTTATATATGCTCTATATTTATTTATACAATAAATAGGAGGCCATTGTTTTGTTGCTGTGGCTGCTGGGGCTATGATCACAAGAGGAGAGAATGTAAGGAAGATAGCCACAAGGAAGAAACGCAGAGTCGATGGTATTAAGAACAAAATCTGGATTTTCCCATTTCTTTCTCTACTACAACTCTTATGCCTTCCTAGAAGAATGCTGAGGCTTTCCCACTAATCTTTGTTTCTTTTTAAGAGTTTGTTTTGTTTTATATCCCCCCATTTGCTTTTAAATGAGCTGATTCTTCTGAGATAAAATTCATTATAGTGCTGATTTATACTGTTACCAAGAGATAAAATGTAGCCAAGTGATGGGGTAGGCAATAGAAAGGATATAATACAATGAAAAATAGACTTTTATGTTGTTAAATATCTATCTATCATCTATCTGTCTGTCTATCTAATTATATCTCTCACTAGCTCTATATTTATCTATCTATCAAATCACAGAAAGGGATAGATTTCCTCATCTGGGACTCCAGATAAACCAAAGATATTCTATTTATACAAACACTATAGCTTCCCAAATTCAGAGAAGAGCAAGTGAATCTGGACCTTCCTAGAAATATTGCAAAACTAACAGTTTGCTGGAAGGTATGTCTCATATGTACCCTTTCCCATCTGTTAGTTTAATAGGAGGTCCATTCCCTTAAAGCATAGAATCAAGTGTATTGGGCAAAAAGTGAATACAGCTTTAAATCAGGAACTGGAAACAAAAGATACCAACTACTACTTTGCTGGCTGGAGTCTATGCAGGATGAGAAAACAAAACAAAATAAACCTAGTCCTCCTTCCCACCCACATTGTTAGAAGTATGTTACCGTTGTTGGTGTCAACATATATGTGTGTATGTGTGTGTGTGTGTATGTATGTGTGTGTGTATGTATGTATATATATATATATATAGTAGGTCATTGTATATATACATATATATAAATATTGAACCCAGCCTCCTACCCTATATACATATATACATATATATATGTATGTATATAGGGTAGGAGGCTGTGTTCAATATTTTTTAATTGATGAGTGTCCATGATTAAAGATCCATCATGCAGAGACAACTGTCATAAGTTACAAACAAGTTTCCAATATGGATCCACATAAGGTGTTTCCCCAATGGGTGCATCTTCCACAATGAACAAAAATCATCACAGGTATCTCTTTCCCATGCCCCCATAAAAAATGAAAAAAAAAAAAAGAAGAAAAATAGTGTCTCAGGGCTGATTTCCCCTATGGATCTTTATTTAAACAGCTGCAGTTAAGAAAAGATTAGTCAGGTCAAACACAATGAGATTTCATTATTAAATTAGGAAATGAGAAAACTTTAGATATGCCATGCTGCTGCTAAGGATGAATATCCTTAATCTGATTTGGATAAACCCATCTTCATTTGACTGTTTACCTAGATCAATGAACATGCTGAATATAGAAGCTAACTATATGAAGACCTTAAACATATGAGGGCATTTGGTGCCATTGCCCCGTTTGAAAATGAACCAATTGCAAATTCTTCCTGACTTCTTTCCTAGTTAATTATGAGATACTGAAGGGACCTTTAAACCTTGGTAGTTTCTCTAGTTGTTCCAGAATTTCTGTTGTAACCATGAATACTTTCCTTTGACAAGCAGGGGAATGGGAGATGATGAAGACATGTCCCTTGTCCTCCAGGGCTCCTGTGCCCCCTGTCACTGGGTGGCTGAGGTATCAATCATCACCAGGCCAACAGCCAGCAATAGTGTAACAACCAATTAATGCAGCTGCTAGTGGCCTGATGGAGGCTGACAATTCAGCCAGTCAGTGACATTGATGGAAAGACAGAAAAGGTAGGGACCTGTTCTTTTCACAATAAATTCCACATTTTTCTGTGCCCCATTTTGCCTAGGTCCCATTAGCCCCAAATTCCTGTGTGTAAATGGTAATAGTTACAAGGAAATGAAACTTATGAGATTGTATTTGATATATCAGTATTATTGTGACAAGAAAAAATGAGAAAAGAAAAAATATTTTAAAAATTAGTGCATGGTTATTGGTAGGAATAAATGTTTGAGACTCTTTTCTTAACTACATATATGTATTCTTGCTCAATAAGTCCAGAAAAAAAGGCTTTCATACCCTAACCTATACCTTTCAAAAATATTTTCTCAGAGTTTAATTAAGATATTTTATGAACAGGATACTACCTAGAAATCTAGGAGAAGACCATTTTCATTTTACTTTTCAGGTTTATCAATCTGCTGGTTTCAGAATGGTTTATTAGCACTTCTCATAATTTCAAATTTACTGTCATACCACCAAATTGGAGTAGTCGTGTAGTGGGCCATATTTAAAAATCTTTGTTACAATAATGTGTGACATGTGATGTAATTTCTTTTAAGTCAAACCTAATTTCTTCTAGGCCTCAGGCCAGGGAGACCACATTATGAGCGGTATGGCCATTTGAATGCTTTCCGGCACCATTCACAACACCAGCGTCTATGTATGTGATTGCCCAATGTGCTGTTACTGGAAAAAGACTACTGTCTTCTGATGTTGATTGGTGGATAATATAATGGGATACTGTTCTTTGGGAAATGAGGTGCTTATTCATTTCTTCTTGCATTTCATATCTTCATCATCTCAGATACCTATCTAGGTGCCAACTTGGCCCCCAACAGCCATGGCTGTTCTGCTCCCTGAAAACATAAGGCTAGAGGAAAATCAATGCCCAGAAATGTCTTTTTTTAGTGACCAGGGTGCTCCAGGCTCAGAAACTTTGTCATCTCTTAGATTTATCAGGAATAAAATTACATTTTATTTCCATCAACCTATGCCTCCCCCCCCAAAAAAAAATCCCCACCAATAATCACATCATGACCCTTTGAATTCCTATTGCTTTTTCTGAAATACAAATACTACATACAGTATTTGTGCTACATATGTATATAGCAATGCAGTATACATATATACGTGGAATACACCACATATAATGTATGTATATGCGTGTATAACTGAGTGTGTACATACACAGCCTATACATTCTCACATTAGCAATGTCCAAATAATTTGTGTTTCTTTCTACACTTACAGTCATCACTTCTCCATTAGATGGTGTTTAGGAGTAGGGTGTGTGTGTCTGAGAGTATTTGTGTGTATACATACATTTCAGAACAAAACTAGCATAGTAGGAAGAAGTAGTAAAACACAGTTCTTCCCACAATAAACCCAACAGAGGTATAAAAGGCCTAGATCAGCAGTGATTGGGAAACTGAGGAAGGGACCATAGTGGATCTTTTTTTCCCCATCCAGAGCTCCTCAGTTTTGCCCATAATGAGTTCTTATCCAATTGAGTCCTCATGTTTTACAGATGAGGAAATTGAATCTCAGAGAATTAGAGTTAGTTTCCTGTGGCCCTCTAGGCATGCTGGGAGGACTAGCCAGAGGTTCTCTAATTCCAAATCCAAGGTTCTTCTTTTTTTTTTTTTTATTGGAGACTATTTCATCAGTAATTATGGTCCAGTTCTCATACTTTGGTTAAGTTCTTAAGTATATTTTGAAATTTATATTTATAGCAAGGGAATAAATCCAAAGTTATTTTTATTGTATCATACTACCATGCCCACTCAATATCTGACTTGCTCTTCTGGTACATCTCATCTTCCTAAATAGGAAGATTAAAAACTTGGCATGTGGGATAAACTCAACTTCACAAAAATGGTTCTGTTCTCAGTTGCATTGGTCTTTCTGTCCACTGATTGGTGGGTCTGACTACTTTTCACCAATACATCAAGGAAAGAGTAATTGGACTTCATAGCAGGCCTAGCAAAAGAGCAATACTTTCTTTACTACTCTGGTATCCCTCCATGCTGCTTTTAATGGTACTTTCTGTAGGTACTTTCTCATTTCTTCCCTGGGTCACAACCCTGCTGCTTCTTGATTGGGTTGTTGGGTGAGGGAAGAGGAAGGACATGCTGAGCAAGAGGTGATGTTTTCTGAGCTTTCTTTTCTTTTATCCTAGGCATTTACTGATGCCACTACTCTATCTTTAAATACCAGTTCTCTTGGTAATTTCTAGCTGTTTCTGGACCTTTACTTTTCATTATATATTATCATCTCAATGTAGTGGAGTCATTTGCCTTCAACACACAAATCTCCCAAACTGCGTTTAAGTCAGTGAATAGTTGAAGAATTCTTTCTCATTCCTCCTTAATGCCCATGCCTTCCCTCTGAGATTACCTCCAATTATAATACACACACATGCGTGTACGTATAGTATTTATACATAGTATCTTGCACATTGTTTTCCCCATTAAACCATGAATTTATTGAGTGCAGAGACTATATTTTAAATAAAGGCTTGTTGAGTTCTTTTGACATCCTTCCTGATTATCTGTACATGTCTTTCTATCCTTTATTCTTTCTTTTCTTTCCTCCTACCCTTTCTTCTACTCTTCCTTCCTTCTTCCCTTCTTTCCTTCCTCACTTTCTCTCTCTCTGTCTCTCTCTTTCTCTCTGTCTCACTCTCTCCCTCTTTAAAGGAGGAAGAACAAAAATGTAGAGCTCTTAATATAATCTTTCCCAAACCCACAAGCCCAGGACTTAATTTCATAGCTATAACTTAGCCGGATACATACCCTCTTATTTCTCGTGTTGAGAGGAGAAAATTGTAATATTGAAAATGTGTCTGGGATTTTACTGTATTTCCAGTTTTATGTGGTTGCAGAGGAAAGTCAAGTATTTTATAACAGTATATAAATTCACTAATGGGTTGTTCTGTAATAGATTCTTGAGATTTCTCACTCCCAAGTAATTATTTAAAATAATTTCCTCCAGACTTAAAATTATTATAGGATGTCAGATAGCATTACCTAAGAGAAAAGAAAAAACAGCAAGGGCAGGGTTATACCATTAGTGGATGTGAATATGTAATTTGTCATCTACTTCTTCCATTTCATGGGGAAAAGGGAAAGGCATTTCCTAGTTAAAGGAAATAGCTAATTACTATTCTTTAAGGAATAAATGGAAAAGAAAGCATTTTCTATCCTTTCCTTTTAAAAATCATAGCAACGGAAATATAAAGTGTGAGAATGAATTTCTACAATTGTAGCTTTTACATGATTTTCAACCTGACATTTTCCTGTGAGACTCTCACTAATGTCACTAATTTGAAGTCACACTGTTTTTACTTCACTCTACACTTTTGAATAGAAGTTTTGTGTTTTTTTTTTCTTAAAGGAATAACATTTGTGTGTGTGTGTGTGTTCTGGAGAATTTTGTCAGTGTTCTTCGTCTTATTACAGAGCTAACCAATTCTCATGTCCCAAATATAGTTTAGTTTGATCTAGGGTATAGTTTTTTTTTTAATATTGTAAAGGAATTTGATGTCCATATAGAATTTCTTCCCCCCCCCCCCCCCAGATCCTTTATATGACCCTGCTCAATCTCTTCTTTTTCCCTCCCCCCAAAAAGGATTCTAATTTCAGGGTTTATGAATTTCCTATGGTCTGACTGTCCTCTTACATGATACCCCTTGTGGCCAGCGGCACACATTTGGGAAATGGCTGGATATGGTTAAAGCTTCAATGTGGGGCAGTGGAACAGAGGGAATCTAACTGACCTCTAGGGAGACAAAAGGATTAAAAGCCAAATGATTCTTGCCAGACTGGCATGTCTAGTCAAACCAGCCCTGAAATAGCTCATATAAAGGGCACAGTTCTAAATATCAACTAAATATCCTTCTTCTAGCTCTTTCCCCTCTGTATTTTGAAGGTTGGAAAGAGTCATCGACCACAGGGGCCCAATTTTCATGTCACCTTGTCAAATCCCTGTTACCTTGAGCTATAAAAGCACTCAGGTTGGGACAGTGCCTTGCCCATATTTAATTGGCCTCACAAGAAGGTTCATTCTAAGAAGAGAAATCAGGGGATTGATGGAAAGAAAATCAATAAAGTCTTTTTGGTGACTTAATGTTTGGAGGGAATTATTACCTCTAATTCATTCCTATGAAACCCTTCTAATCGCCTTTCCCTTCTTAGAAGCATAAGGAAATATTATTGTATCTCTCCACCTTGATCCTCTTTTTTATTTTACAAATATCAGGTATAATTAAGTTGCCTTAGTTATATCCTATCTCATCCTTATACATAATCAATTGACATTTATTTAAAGCAAGGATAGGTTAAGCCAATACCTATTCAAAAACATATTAATTTAAATAGAGACTTCATTAGCAAGCTTGCATTAAGAGAGGTAATGCAATATTCCATACTGGACAGAATGTTGAATTTGGAATCGGGCGAGTTTAAATCATGTCTCTGATATTTACTAGCCATATAGTTTGTAGGATTTACTCGTCTCTCCGAGGGCCAGACACATTACAGGTCACCACATGGTCTTAGATTACTCGGCAGAATGTGTGGCGTGTCTTTTCTCTAAGGCCATCAGCTTGAGCTCTCATTGATTATTGAACAGTGACTAGTATTCAGTTCCATTTAGCCACTAAACATTAATTGGCTTTTCCAAATAAATTTTGACCCAAAATATACATTAAAAATAACATGTACAAGTTTCCCCAAAGAGTTCTGGGATATTCTATTCTTCAGACTTCCCAAGTCACTGGAAGAGTAGACGCAAAACTTAGCTCAGTTGCCATTTAGAATTCTTACGATTAACTTCATGTCCAAAGGCAATATCACTGCTAGATAAGTCTTCCTCTTCGCTACTCCTTTGACAGGGGACCTGAAGGACACTGCTTGCTTTTCAGGGCTTTGATGATGGGCTGGCTGCAAAACTCAACCTGAGTTCCAACTCTCAGATTTTTATGGCTTATTTTCTTGAATTTTCAAAACTCCCAAGGTCAGAGTTTTCTCTTTCTTCATAGGATATCATGAGAGAAGGCATCACCAAGATCTCCCTGAAGTGAATAAGACAAAGGTCCAGTAGCCTCTTAGAGGCTACTTAGCCATCTTAGCAAGATGCCTGTTAGAATGCCTTTCTAGTCAATCAAAGAGTCTCCTCTTGAACATGTGGTTAGCTGACAAGAATCATGTGGTTAGCTGACAAAATATCTATACATGCTTAAAGGCTTTTCCAAGTCAAGTCTTTTACACGTCCTGATGATTCTCCTGGAAGTAGATTTCTCAGGTTTTCCATGTAGAAAAACATTCTTCCAGGTGCTCTATACATGCAGACACCTCCCATTACAACTACATGAATATGAGAAAGACATTTATCCATCAAATAACAATTGATTGCTAGTCCAGGTTTACCATATCATTTTTATGTGTGCTACTGGAGTAGAAGTGTTAAGAAAATTATCCCCAAAGTCTTTGGGATTACTAGACATTAATAACCTTCTATCCAATAGCTTTGTCTCTCTTCAGAGATAAATAGTCTTAACTTAGAGTCTGAAATGTAATATGCTGCTGCAGTTGTTGTTACTGTGGAGTTGTTTCAGTCTTTTCCAACTTTTCGTGACCCCATTTGGAGTTTACCAAGTGTCTAGAAGTCAAATGTTCTCCTAAGCCCCAGAAGTTTCTGAAATATAGTCTTGATCAGGAAACAGAAATTAAAAGAAATACATATTTTGCCCTGATTAGGCAAAAGAGTATAACAATACAGTTCTCTTGGGACATAAATATAGAAACTCTGGACTATGATGTGGTAGAAGCTATAGCTTCTGGACTCCCTGTCATATATTCTAAATTTGTTTATTTTCCTCTAAAAGTTAGAGAATATATTTCTAAAATTTGATTCATCAAGGACTAAGTCAAGGACTAGAATTAGGGCTCAAATCATTTACATTATTTCCTGACCACCTAAGATATAAAAATGTTTAGCACCTGAGGAGTCAGTGCCTTTTAAGGTACATGGGTATCCCATCATATAATGGTAATTAATCTGAATTTAAAGATCCCTTTGTTTTGGCAAAGATAGCAGGTACTTAGCACTTAGTAATTGATCAAGCCTCTGTTGGGGAAACAGAAGGTATGAACTCCTGTCTCCTGCTGCTGAGTAACAGGAAGGGTTGGCTAAAACAGGAAGCAGCTGATGCTGTGTGTATAAGGAAAAGCCCCAGAGAGGGACAGTCAGAATTTCTTGGGACCAGCATCTGGAGGCAGAGCAGTTGCTGGAGAGAATTGAGAACTGTGGGAGATTTTCTTCTTGGAGCAGGTTCCATGGAGGCTGAAGAGGAGCTGAGAAGGCTGAAGAGGAAGGCATCCCCCAGGCTGAAGAGAATGGTTTTGATTTTGAAAACCTGGATGGAGTGATTTTGATTCTGGGAGCCAGCTGAGACCCTTTGTGGGTCCAAGGGCAAGCCAGAACTGCCAAGGGATTGAGGAAGCATGACCGTGATGCTGAAACTTTGTTAGTGGCTTTGTTAGTCCTTGACTTCACGGGATTGGAGACTGTGAGGGATTCCAGATGGACTGGACACTGTGAACTTCAATATGGAATGGGAACTGCCTGGAGAACTGGACAAGGATCTGAGAGCTGTCTGCCTTTGAACCTAGGTGACAGTTTGGTGAATTCAGGTAGGATCTGGGACCATGGAAGGGGATCCAGGAAATCTGAGAAACCACCCCAAGTCAAGCTGAAATAAGACTTTACTTGGATACTGTGTACTGACTGAGAAATTGTAAATTTATTAGTGACCTAGGGGTCGAGGGTCTGTGTATTTTCTGATGATTGTATAGTGAAAGATGATTGAGTGACTAAATTATTGTACTTAGTGATTGATGGATGAATAAGTAATTGATTTGTAACCCAGTATGCCCATGAGTGGAAAACTTTGACAATTGTACTTTGTGATTGAATTAAGGATTTTGTGAATACTTGAGTTACTAAATGATTGTCCTTTGTTCAAAACTCTGTGACCACTGTAGTGGAAACTATGTGGCCATTTTCTGTGATAAGTTGTTGTGAATGGTATATTTTGATTTTCTGTGAAAAGTTTTTAACACTGTGAATGTTGTACCTTTGTTTACTGTGAATGTTTTGCTTTGATTTGTTATGGAATAAATAGAGTGTTCATTATACCGTGTAATCAGAACCTTAAAAGCTGTTCACAGTAGCATTCTCCTGAAAAGCTTGGATTTGCACATCACCATATCACTCTGTGTACCTTTCTAATCCAAAACATCCTTCTGATTAGGTGTGTTTCTCTGAGAGAAGAAGGGGCTTTTCATGGTACTTAGTAAATTCTTTTTTCTAAATTTTGTATGGTGTATAAATGTGTAATTTGGTTTCAGTCCTGAGCTTGAAACACTGGGCTTGGCTGAATCAGACTTTCCACAAACACAGTATCTTAGCTCAACCATGACACAGGAATGTGGGATCTAGAGAGAAGTAGATATCAAGACAGCTGGTGATTTCTCCAGATCAAAATTCTGGTGGTGTTCGGGTACTTCTAACTTCATTAGGCTATCATCATGGCCTCATGGAACAGAGTGAATAAAATCATTGGCCTGCCCCCTCCAGGACTAGCATCACCATCTCATATCCATCTGTCCCTTTCACTCTTACCTTCACCAGTAATCATGTCATTTATCATCGGATTTTCTCAGTCCAAACCCTCAAGTCCTTTTTGTCAGAAGATGACATTTGCAATTTGAGGTAATGTTATATATGTGAAATAGATATAATAATAGTTCTACCTATCACAGTCTACTGTCCACCATGAAAAAAGTCTCTTGGAGACATATTTTTCTCATCTTTAAAGTGGAGATGATTTCTGCATGACCTACTTCACTGTGTTGGTTGTTGTGAGGTTCAAATAAAATAGACCATATAAAATGAAAAATTTACATTTTGCAAATAGTACTATATAAGAGATGTCTGTTCTGTAGGAAGGAGTACAAATCTTCTTAATTGTAGAATGTGTCACAAAGAAAATTGGGATTTGTTCCTAAAATTAGAGTATTATTCTTGGGGAAAATTCTTATTTCCTCTTTTTTCTACCACGGGTAACTTTTTTGTGCTTTATTTTAGGCTTTGATGTTCCTTTGAAATACTCGCATAATTTCCTCTAATACTCAATAAAAATTGTTGGTTTGGGACAAAGAAAACTATTTGCAATTCAAAGGAAAATGGGTATTTGTACATGAAATGATATTGATGTTAAAGAATTTTACTATCTTTAAAGAATCATTAGAAACTCAGAAACATTGTTAAAAACAAACTTTTGGCTATTGCATACTATTGTGTGGGTGAGAAATTATCATACACTTCCGACATTCAGCCTTATCGCAGGGTCATTCTACAACTTCATAAGGTAGTTCAGAGGTGGCAATGACTAAGTCACTGTGAGGTGTCCTTGAAATAGTCAAGGACTAATTATTCTGCTAATGTTGCGTGATTATTTTAAAGGCTATTTTTACCATGAAATTTTCCTCATGGTAAAAAGTGCCCCATTCTGCTTCAACAGCTTAGCATCGTGCCCTTGAAGCCTGGGTCTTGACTTTTCAAAAACCATGTACTTTGCTGGGGCTGGATCCATGCTAACTGTGCAATTGAATTGTTTTTCCAGTTACCTGTCTGTCATGGACAATTTATTAAAACAGATGCATCATTGCTAAGCATGTATCATAATTTCCTACTTAATATTTGAAAATTGGAAGGCACCTGCTGATTGCCAGATCTCATATTTTGGGCAAAGAATTTGATTGCTAGCTTACGGGATTTGTGTCATGTGATATGTGTTACAGTATCTAAAAGTTCCCTTTATAGAAAAAGGTACTGAATACATCATTTTCATCAAAATGAGGAAAAACTCTATTAATCTCAGATTTGATTGTATTCCTAGGTGTCATGATATTTAAATGGAGTGAGAATGATTCCCTTGTCCTAGAAGGGAATTGTGACGATAGCAATTTAATATTCACAAGCACTTATATCTCAAAGGGTAATTGTTCTCCCCTTTTATAAAACTGATGTTTCAGGTCTTTGATTCACACAATAGGTTCCCCCTCCC
>CM053583.1:177783817-177796037 GCA_028627135.1 Pseudochirops cupreus
TCTCCCTCTCTCTCTCCCTCTCTCTCTCCCTCTCTCTCTCCCTCTCCCTCTCCCTCTCTCTCTCCCTCTCTCCCTCCCTCTCTCTCTCTCTCACATACACACACACACGCGCACACACACTCACACACCACAAACAACCCATAAAAGAATATAAGTATATATACATATATATATACACACGTATATATACATATATACACACATATACACACATACACACACGCGTGTACACGCGCACACACGCACATGCATACACACACATATACACATGTCTTTATAGGAATACATATGTGAGTGCGGGTATTTATGTGTATGTAGACAGTGGGCACAGGATCAATTGAATAGGAAGGGATGATATTTTAAAAGGTGTAATCAAGAGGTGGGAGAGGAATAGAATGAGAGGAGAGAGGGAGAGACAGAATGGGGTTAATCATCTCATATAGAAGAGACAAGGCATAACTGTTACAATGGAGGGGAAGAACAGGAAGGCAAAAGGGAATGGGTCAACCTTACTCTCATTGAATTTGACGTAGGGAATGACATACACTGTAAATTGAATATCTTGCCCCACAGGAGAGTAGAGAGGAAGGGGATGAGAGGGTAGATGATGGAGGGGAGGGCAGGTTCCAGGGTTGTTAGAAGCACACACTTCTGTAAAGGGACAAGGAAAAAGAGAATAGAACAAATGTAGGGCAGGATAGAAAGGAAGGAAATATAGTCAGTGTTACACAGTGTGTTCATTGTGGAGATGTTCTGCGCAACTACACATGTATGGCCTGTATCAAATTACCTGTCTTTCCAGTGGGGGTGGGTGACAAAGAAGGAATGAAAAGAATCTAGAATTTAAAGTTCTAGAATCAAATGATAATACATATATATGTATGTGTGTGTATATTTATATATATACATATATATTATTATTATTATCATTATTTACATGCAACTGGGAAATTAGATCTATAGGCACTGGGATAGGGAGATCCATCTTCCCTTACCAGAAAGTCAGATGGGTGATGGGGGAGGATATAGAAGAGAGCAGACTGTGGGAGGAGGTATACAGAGAATTTGCTATTTTGGGATGGTGGGTAAGGGAAAGAACGGGGGGGGGGGGAATTTGTAACTCAAAATCTTGTGGAAATCAATTATATAAACCAAAAAAAATAAACAAAAGTTAATCATAAAAAAATACCCATAAAAGTCCACCACAAGACAAAAAAAAAAAACGAGAGAGAGAAGAAGAAACAACAAGACCCCATCATTCCAAAAGGAATGCAAGAGGATACAATAGAAGAAACACTTATTCCTCAGTGTGAAGACCTCTATTCAAATTCCACTTCTGATGCCTATGACTTCTGGCAAATCACTTCACTTCCCCAGGTCTCTGTTTCTTTGTCCATAATATGGTTGGAGTGGATGGTTTCTGAGGTCTTTTCCATTCTAGATCTCTGAACCATTGATAAATCTGATGATGGTCTTTCAGGATTAACACAACTGATTCTTCTATCTGGTCATTTCTCACTTAGTCTGATATTGCTCGAAATTACAGAAGCATTGAAGAGATCATATATAACTAAGCTTAGACATGATTTCTCCGATGTGGAAGCACATACCAAAGATAAGAGACCTAACTACAAAAAAATAAAAATTAAAAATTAAATTCATGGAAATGTTGAAATCAGCCCATATAAAGAGAGCTCTAGCACCCATGTAATTCCTTACCAAGAAAGACCCAAATGGGGTCACAATGAGTCAGACATGACTGAAACAACTGAACAACAACAGAGTTCCTTATTCCTCAATAGGATAAACCTGATAGCACATCACTCCCTTTTTATTTATACTCTGTGGTCTTATCTACCTTTAATTGGACAATGGACACATTCAGTGGAGAATGAGAGAGGTTCTTCGTTGTGCTAATGCTTGTATCAGTGATTCTGGTAACAGCATGGAAACCCAGGAGGCAAGGTATAGTTTTGCAAGATCAAACTGCACACATCACATTTTCTATATTTTAAGATACTAATTTCTTTGTATTATTTAAGTTCTAAAACAATGGAGCACATATTGCTTGGTCTATTTTGTATTGTTTGTTTGCCCAAGTGAGAGAAATGCTACCTCTTCCTCATAAAATACAATTCTATTTATAGTGTTCCAATTACCTTAAGCTGTGGGTTAATAACACAATATAAAATCAACAAAGCAACCAGAATAGAATTCTAGTACTAGAAGGGACCTTAGCCATAATTTACTTTGATTTCTTTTTCCCTAAAAAGGAAACTGAGGAAATAGACCCCAAAAGAATTTATTATGCCTACTGTGTGTTGGGAACTAGGGATAGAAAGACAAAAATGGAAGGTCTATGTGTTCAAGGAGCTCATATTTTATTGGGGAAAACAATACATATTCTTATAGGTATGTATGATATAAAAAATATGATATTTTAGTGTGGGCAAGTAGTAAGAGCTTATGTAGATCAAGTTGAAGAAAACATTTAAAGGAAGCTAAAAATTCTAGGAAATGGGTGTTGATTTCAGGCACGGGCTATGCATGCAAAGGCACAGAGATGGGAGAAGGCATGTATGTGAAGAACAGCAAGGTCAACATGGCTGGATTATAATGTACATTAAGGGAAATAGTGTGTAATAAGACTAGAAAGGTACCTTGGAGCTAGGTTGCTAAGGGTTTTAAATGCCAAATGGGAATTTGTGTTTCATCCAAAGGTCCATTAGAGTCAACAGAGTGAGCAAGCTGCTTTCACATTCAGACTTATGCTTTAGGAAAATTATTTGGCAGTTATGTAAAGAATCAATCAGGGGAGAAAGAATTGAAGGAGAGAGGAGATTATTATAATGTCTAAGGAAGAAGTGATACAGATCTGAATAGTGTGGTGGTTGTGTTAGTGGAGAAAATGGGTACACACACAAAATACATTGTGGTGATAGAATCAACAAGTCTTGACAAGTGATTGAATATGGGAGTGATCAGAAGGGGAGGATGGGGGTAACTCTAAAGTTGTGAATCTGAATGGCTAGCAGAATGGATATAGGGAAGCTTGGAAATGGAGTAGATTTGGGGGGAACTAGAAAGATGCTTGTGTCCTTGACAAAAACATCAAAGACATTAACAGAAATATATTGAATATTGCACACGCACACACACACACACACACACACACACACACACACACACAATCCAACACATCTTGAATTTTGATTTGATGGCTATTGGAAACTATATCCATTTCCTTTAGTGGAAACTCCATCTACCATTGCAGAATAGTAACTATTCTTCAACTTAAAGCTTCAAATTTCTGCCTGGGAAAATGGTAATGCTTAATGACTCGCTCCAGTTAGTGCAATGGCAAAGCTGGCACTAGAATACCATGTTTCCTGACTCATGGGCAGTGGATGTCGCTAATTCCCTCCGTTTGCTGGTACCTTTGCTATTATTTTACTCTTTATAAAAGGTTTCTCTACTGAGATTAAAATTCCAAACAGAGGTTTGAACAGTAACTATACTGAATTGTTTTGTTTTTTTTCTGAAATGGTTATTTCTCTATTTTCTCTCTTTATTTCATATTTTCACTCATCCATCATTGTGTTTACTACCACCCTTTTTGATTTATTTAAACTACATTTTAAAAATCCAGTTCACTTTCCTTTTACCTCTCCTAAGTTATGGATGATCTAATTGCAAATCTAAGAGCTTTTCTCCACCCTCATTCTCCTCGACCTTCCTACAAACCTTTGACTCTGTTGATCATTTTCTATTCCTTAACACTCTCTTCCCTTTAGGTGTTTATGACATCATTCTTTTCTGATTCTCTTACCTGTCTAAGTAATCCTACTCAGTCTTCTTTTATTGATCTTCATTCAGGTCAAGCCTGCTAACAATCGCTGTCCTCCAGGACTATGTCTTGGGCCAGGTAGGCTATGATAATCTTATAAATTACCATATATTCATTTACCATTTCCACGAAGATGGATGTCAGATGTATTTGTCCAGCTTTAATCTCTCTTTTTGTCCTCTAGTCTTGCACTTCAACCATCTATTGGACATGTTAAACTGGATATTCCATAATACCTTCAACTACATATGTGCAAAGCTGAGGTCATTATCCCTGCCCCCCCCCAAAAAAATACCAACCTTCTCTTCTTTCTAACTTCTCTATGACTTCTGAGGGCACCACTATCTTCCTAGTCACACAGTCTTAAAAAATATATGTCATCCTCCATTTCCATATCCAGTCAGTTACTAATTCCCACCAACTCTGCCTTTATAACATACGACACCTTCCTTTCTTTGAAATTGATACTACTATGATTTAGGTTCTCATCACCTTGCACATGGACTATTTGCACTAATAGCCTGATGGGTGTTTATTTTTAACTCATCTTTTTAATTTTCACCCCATGCTTTTAACTGTCAAATCGATCTTCCTCAAGTATATGTCTATGTTCCGTAATGCCCGTTCAACTCCAGCTCTATTTGAATCAAATCTTGTGCCACTCTATTACCTCCAAAATAAAGTATAAAAATCTTCTGTTAGGCTTCTTAAGTCATTCATTGGCTAGACTGTTCCTATCTTTCCAGTATTCTTATCCTTATTCCTTTCCAAATACTTTGTGATCTAGTGAGGGCCACCATGTCATTCCTCAAATATTACTATTCCCCAGCTCTGGGAATTTTTCCTGACAGTTCACCATGCTTACCATTCTCTCCTCATTTCTGCCCTCTGATTTCCTGACTTCTTTAGGATCTCAGCTAAAATATGATGTTTTGCAAGAAGCCTTTCCCAGTCCTTCTTAAACACCGTGCCTTCCCCCTGAGATTATCTCCATTTCATCCTGTTTATGTGTTCCTTTTTCCATCATTATTTGCACACTGTCTCTTCCATTAGATCATGCACTCCTTGAGAGCAGGGGCACAATTGTTTTACCTTTCTTTTATATTCCCAGTGCTTAGCAACACAATGTCTGGGATGTGTATGTACTTCATACATGCTTCTGACTTGTTGACTTCTGTAGCTACCCTAGGAGACACGATACCAGCTGTAGAGATGATCAATCATTACATAAACATTTAAGGATTCTTTTGTGGCAAGCATTGTGCTAGACAACGGGGATACAAATACAGAAAAGAAACCAACATAAAGTTCAAATGTATTGCATTCTATTAAGGGAGACAATATACAAACATGTCTATATACTTAGTATTCAAAGCATACAAAATAAAGGGAAAAATGATTTTGTGGTATATCATTAGCTGAGGGAATAAGGAAAGACTATCTTGTGCTTTAGGTAAGGCTTCTAATAGGTGGAGGTGCAGTAGTACTTTTCAGTTCTGGGTGAAAGATTAGAAAGAGACAATCATACAGGAGATAGAATGTTGTGGGGTGGGGAAAGTAAAGTAGATGTTCTAAGATAGTGTATATAGGAGGAAATTTGAGTATAAGGCTGGTACCTTGTACCAGATAGGCTGGACCATGTTATGAAAGTCTCAAATTGCCAAATAAACTTGTTTGTATTTTATCCTAGAGGTACTAGGGAACCCCTGGAGATTGTGTAGGGGAGCAACATGGTCAGATTTGTATTTTAGGAGTATCGCTACAGCGTGTATGAGGATATAGTGGAAAGGGGAGATTGTTGATGTTGAGGGAATAAATAGGGGTCTACTGTAATTGTCCAGGTCAAAAACAATGATTAAGGCTTGAACTAGGGTAGTGTCTATGTGAATGGGAAGGAGAGAGTTCGGGAAGATGTTGTGGAGGCAGAAACAGGATGGTGGTAAGAAAGAGTGAGGAGAAAACTATGATTCTAGAATTGTGAACCTAGCTGACTATAGGAAAGGAGGTGCTGTGTATAGAAATAAGAAAGCTAGGAGTGTATTTGGGGAAAGATAATGGATTTTCTTTTGGACAGTTTGAGTTTGATATTCCTATGAGACTTCAGTTTGAAAAATTCCAATGGGTTAATTGATAATGTGAGACTGGTTCTAAGGAGAAAGATTAGAGCTGGGATGATAGACCTGAAAATCATAGATATAGACATGATAATTGGATCCATCACAGTAAATGAGATGAGAGAGAGAGAGAGAGAAGAAACTCAGGTTCTAATCCAAACTCCACCACTTGCTGCCTCTGTGAACTTGGATAGTCACTCTCTGAGCCTTGGCTTCATCCTCCATAAGAAAACAAAATAAAGGAGTTGGAATAGATCACCTTTAAGGTCCTGCCTAGTATTCGATCTATGAGCCTTTCTATTTACTTTCCCTTGTTTGTGCCAACTTGTGGCTTGAATCAGTCACACTGTAGGCCATTTTGATTAAGCTAGCAGCTTACTCTCCATTAAATTAACTTGTTCTGCACTGGAGGGTGGGGTAGATTCAGATATCTAATATAAATGCAGTATGGCAACCCCTATTGTGTGTAGCCCACATAGAGTTACGTGAGTATTATAGTTAAAAATTGTTTCACCATTACAAAGAAAGCATTTTGCTGTTATAGAAAAAAAATCACCACACAATCATGTTTTCATGTGCCATAAAAGTGGTTTTTACCAGAAAGTATCATTGATTTACTTGTGGTAATGTAGGGGCCCTTGATTAAGAGTTTGACAAATCCCCATTGAAGCAGCATAATAAATCAATCTTTTACTGGAAAAGCCTGAGAGGGGCGTAAGTGAAGATGGTATACATTAATACCTGAGGGATAGTTACTAACCTCTGTTCTCTGGTGATCAATCATCTTGGCTAGGTTGTGCTGACAATGTCTGGAGGTCATCTGGTTAATGAGACAGCATTGGGCAAGTCCTTCCCAGGATTGCATTGTATCAGTCAATCATTAACATCCCCATTAGACACCCAGTTACAAGCATTACCCAGAGGAGAAAATTCTGCGGAGACTATCCAGAACAGATAAGAATAATGATTATAAATGGGTGATCTGAGAGAAGCTAATAAAGGGATATGATGGATCATTTTATACCTCCCCACAGTTGGTCCTGGAGTACTATCATTATATTGAAATTAAAATTGAGTTGGCATGATATATTCTCTCCACAGTCATTTTTATCATGCCATATGGTAAGGGTGGGTTAGTGAGGATTGAGAGAGAGCATTATCGTGATGTAAACTGGAGTCTGATTCAGATCAGACTCATTAAGTGCTTTTTTTTTTTCAAATTTCAAAATCCAGAACAATGTGACTTTTTGGGAACATCAGAAGCATAAGCAGCTTGCTATGAAATACTGGTGACATTTATTGACAAATGGAGAAACATCCACCCGGATGATAGCTATTTTGCTGTCTAGAAACATATCTATATCTGTAACCAGATATCTATTTATACACAGATACTCAAAACTTTCTCTGGAGACTTGACAGAAAACAGGAACAATGCGCATTCAGTAACTTTCTTTCATACGAAAATCAATTTTTATCAATTTGATGAAAAAACAAAAACAAACCTCTCATGGCTATATAGACAAAACTACTGATGGATTCTTAGAAAAGTTTAGTTTTTAAAATTTAAACAAGAAAACAATTCACACTCTTCCAATTTTATGTTTTATCTAAAAAAGAAAATTAAGATGAAATTTGAAGGAACCCCTTGAGTTCCCTGTTACAGCTGTATCAGTCTCTGACTTTGTGACTTGCGATCTGTCTGACTTGTACATACCATGTAGCTTAATGTGAAAAGAGAGGAATGAAAAAAAGAGAGGTGAAAAGAGAGGAACAACTTGAGGGATGCTTTCCTCCAGCGAGTGCTCCAAACGGGGAAGCCTTCCTTTGTGCTGACATGATTCAGATGTTCAAGCAAGAATCAGTGGAACAGAGTGGAAAGACAGTTGGATTCGAGGCAGAAAACTTGGATTTTTTATCCCAGCTCAGATATTTAGTAGACATGTATAACTAACTTCATTATTCAGCAACACAGAATAACAGGTTCTTTATCTGTAAAGTGGAGATAATGACTGCTGGAAGCATAATGAAAAAGCACTGGTCTTAGAGTCAGACTGTGTTTTAAATCCTTCCTCTGACATATCACGGCCATGTGATCCCAGGCACATTGTTTAGCCTTTCTTAGCCTCAGCTTACTTATCTGCAAAATGGAGATAGCATGATCTGCTGATGGTATAGTGGTCAGAGTATAAAACACATAGCTGGCAAGGTATGCATTCGCATTTTATTTCTGGCATATCTGACTGTGTGGCTCAAGACAAGACATTCAGTACAACCCACGAAGCATCAGACAATCCACTAAGTTTTTAAGTTGGTAGAGGAAGATTCTTCATAAGGAATGGAGTCCTCTCTCAATGAAATAATAGGTCCATGCCCCACCCAAAGGAAATTATACCTATAGGGTTGTAAAGAAAGTGTTTTGCAAACTGGAAATGTTACATTAATGTGAGCTATTATTCATAGTTTTAATATTCTTCATTCAATAAGTTTTATTTAAGAATTAACAGTAATTAAACACATTTAGTGCTATAGTAATGTGTTAATCATAATTGAATATACTCAAGAAATTAGAGGAAATGAATGACAAAAAATACATTTATTAATTGCTTTCTAAGTTCCAGACACTTTGCTAAGCACTAATGATATAGATGCAACAAGAAAGAATGCTCACCCTCAAGGAGTTTGTATTCCAATATGGAAGAAACACAGAAAGTGGGGAGAGGTGAGGATGTATGTGCTATGGCATGGCCTGAATGGGACATGATGGCCTAATTTCGGGGAAGATAAAGTACAGTTCACCTCTCACAGCCTAGGGTCCCAGGGACAGAATCCAACGTCCAGTGGGAGGATGATGATGAGACTGCATAATGTGACAAGAGCTGGAAAATTTCCTCAATCAATTATATGAGAATGATCCTTTAAGGTAGGGGTCCTTAAACTTTTTTAATCTCTTCTCACAATAATATTTTACATATACAAAGTAAAATATATAATATAAAGGAAACACATTATGTTGAAATATAATTATGTTTCAGCATATATACTTTTATATAACATATGTATAATTACATATGCAACATGTATGTATATACATGGGTGTATATATAAATAAACATATGTTGTATTTATATGCACACACATGCATGTGACTATATACATGCATACATACATGTGTGAATATATGCATATATATGTGATTTTCACAGTGATACAACTAATAAAGTCTGAGACTGGATTTAAACTAGGTCTTCCTGACTCCAGACTCAGTACTCTATCCATTGTGTCACCTAGCTGCCTGCAAAGGTGGGTGTGGGTGTGCGTGGGAGGGGGCTGTAGAATAGAAGAGAGACAGGGATATGAACTGAACCTGTGATTCCATTGACACAGGCAACTTCCTCCTCCAAGACAGATAAGAAATTTCTGTGCAGCTATGTAGTCTTAGAGAGTTGTCAAGATCAATACACATTTACTAAGGACCCACTATATGCCAGGCTCTGTGCTAAGGTAGGAAAGATGCAAGAAGAGTAAAAAAAAATAAGTTCTTCCCTCTACTCAAGGAGCTTACATGCTAATGAGGAGTCCACTACCACAATGTATGTGGCTTGCACACACATATGTATATAAATGTGTATATACACACATATATGTACATATCTATATGTCTAAGTATATCTGTCTAGGTATATATGTATGCATGTATCTACCTATCTATCTATCTCTATATGTCTCAGAGCTGAGAATTGAATGCAGAAATACAAAATCTCTTGGTTCTTAGCCCACTCTCTTTCTCTCTCTCTCTCTCTCTTTCTCTCTCCCTCTCTCTCTAACTTTCTCTTTCTCTCTTCTATGACACATTGCCTCAGTAAGGAAAAATACAAAACAAATATTCTGGATTCTCCTATTGCAAGTACATACACACACATACAGAATACATAATACATGCACATGCATATACACATATGTGTGTAGGCACACATGTATACACATACATATATATTTGTGTATATGCATATGTATGTATATGTATGTGTGTGTGTTTATTTATTTTGAGGTGAGATTCCACTGAATGTGTAACCCCAATTCTAGGAATCATTTATAGATGAATTTCAGACTAACCAAAATGTATACTGGTTGCTATACTTTAGCAGAGAAAACATTGTGTCCTACCAAAGTTGGTTGGGTCATCATATAGTTAAACTAAGTTCTAAGTTAGGAGGAGGAGGAGAAGGAAAGGAAGTAAGTTACCTTGCCTTTTATTTCATAAATGACTTCATTTTTATGCTCATTATTGATTTTTTTTCTTTATACATCTCTATTTGCTGGCTTCAGTACATGTGGGATATATTCTGTGACCAACTGAACAGTTTCTTTTGATTACTTTTTAGGAGAGAACTTATTCAATCTAATGCATATTTTCTACTCTGTCATGAATGTGCTATCTTATTACTTTGTAAATAAAATAAACTTTGAGATCCTCTCAAAGTAATTTGACCAAGGTCACATGAGTGTCAGAATCAGGATTCAAAGCAATATCTTCTGACTCTGAATCCAGTGCTGGCATAATTTAAATCTTTTCAAAACAATAACCTGAAATGAAAAATACAGGAAAACTCATTATGGTGATATTACCACCACCAAAAAAAAAAAAAGAATCATTATCTGAAAAAAAATTCCCCCAACAGTAGATACCATGTTGCTTTTGTTTTCAAACTGTTAAATAACATTATTTTATTTCATTGAAGGTCTACTTTCTTGTCAAAAATTAAGGAGAAGAGGATATTATATTTAAATTCTTCAGATGTTGCTGAAATGTGCTTGAGTATAGCAGTTTAAATTTCTTTATTTGGGGGTATAAGTTGATCTACTCATGATCCATGAAAAATAGATAATGTTAATGCATTGTAAGAATATTCAGTTTTCACAGAGTACTGCAATCTTTTTCCCTGAAGAATAATTCTGTTCTACCTTCCACAGTTCAAATAGGATAAAGAAAATCTTTCCTCTTCACTATAGATGACAGACAATATTATAGATTGTGACTGTGGTCAAACTAATCACCTTTAAAAAAAACAAAACAAGTATTAGGAACTCTGATGGATCTAACGAACAGTGGAGAACATACAGATGATGAAGAAGCATATGGCAGAAACATAAGGCTATGAAAGACTTATGAGATTTTTCAAGGTAAATCTGTTAAAATACCTTTTTATTTTTGATACAATTTCATGGGCAACTATTTTTTAGGGTTGTCGGCCTTTCATTCCCTTGGAAATCCAACAATAACACCTCCTTGAGATGGGGAAAACTTAAAGACAAGGCAGTACCATGTCACTGTAGAAGACAGATGTGGGCCACAGAAATGTCCCTCTTTTGAATGTGACTTTATGTAGACCCTATTTAGCAAAGGGAAGAATGAAAATCATGCTACTGTGTAAGGAATAAAGAAACTCAAAACACAGAAGGCACCCAGTCCAGCATTCAAAATAGGGACAGCTGTGCTTTGGAAATATGGATGTTTGATCCCACGTATCACAATGACCTGACTATTATGCATGATTCAATGCTAGCTCACAGCCACCGAACTTACCTTGAAACTCCTTTTGCTCTCTATGCACTTCACCTTGTGCACACAACACCATTCAGTGCTGCTTTGCTAAGGTGTAAAACCTTTTTGTGAAGAGATGCAAAGTAATTGCAATTAGTCTTAATATGGCTGATCCTTCACATCTCTCTACGCTCCCTCCATTCAGGTTAAGGGCTTCTGTTTAATAGAGAGTATAAAATGCTGCATGCAAAGAAAATGCATATTTTACTGTCCAAAAAATCCTGCTGATTTAGTAACTTTGATCCTTACAACTTTAAACGAAAGGAAATGACTAATGCTGTTAAATCAACGTTCTTTCTAGCCAATATTATGAGACCTGGCTGGACCAGGATACTATTCTACTAGCATCATCCCATATCTCTTTCCATCAATAGAGTTGCTGGATGAAAAAGTTTCTCTGGAGATTAAAGAGACTTCTATCTTCCTACTTTCTACTCTTCTCAACTACCAAGACATACACATACACACACACACACACACACACACACACACACACACACACACACTCACACACTCACCCCAAGGACAGAAAAATCTGTAGATTTTTATTGAATTTCCTGAGCAAAGCATTCACTACACAGTAGGTAGAATTGACTCACTTCTTAAATAAACACTACCACTACAGCAAATGAAAACTTATAGGGAAATATATAT
>CM053583.1:177796537-177813778 GCA_028627135.1 Pseudochirops cupreus
ACTAGAAAAGTTTTAAAGATTTTTTTCTAGCTCTAAATCCCAAGATACCATGACCTAGAATCTAGACTTTGAGCTATATAGATGTCAGTTATATCTTGGTTCAACATCTTCAATGGTTCCAACACCACCTTTAGGATAAATTCCAGCTTTCCTTGTGTGATAGTCAAGGCCCTCAATAATCTGCTCTCTCTCTCTCTTTCTCAAGACAGATAGATGGGTGGATGGATAGACAGACAGAGACAGACAGATGGATAGATAGATGATAGATGGATAGATGATAGATAGAAGATAGATGAGAGATAGAGATATATCACAAAGGATAAAAAAAATCAGATTTAAGCATGGCAGGGGTCTTGAATGTCAGCTCTTTATTTTACAAGGGAACTGAGGCACAGAGAGGTTCTGACTTGGATCCAGCCCTCCTCCTACTCTTTTCTTCCCTATTGAAATTTTTCTCTAAATAATACAAGCTCTGGCTACTCCCTGTAAATTACTTCAAACCCTGTTGATGAACTCACAGATTTGGGCTGGTAGGGTCAGCCTATCAATTAATCTTTCTCTCTAAACACTAATTTCTATCTGAGTCTGGATTCCTACAATACCTACTTCCTAAAAATATGGAAAATATAAGAATATTACTTGCTTTTTTTTTTTACAATTTTCAAATAAAGTACACTTAAAAAAAAAAAGTTCCTTTGTAGCAATTACCCAAGCAGGAAAGTGGGTGATCAATTTTGAGTCCCAGGATGGAACTCTAATCCTACTTCAGCTTGCTTAGTATTGTATAGCCTCAGGGATGTAGTTTCACCACTCTGGGCCTCAGTTTCCTCATCTGTAAAATGAGGGATTTGGGGTGGCTAGGTGGCACAGTGAGTACAACACCAGCCCTGGAGTCAGGAGGACCTGAGTTCAAATCCGATCTCAGACACTTAACACTTACTAGCTGTGTGACCTTGGGCAAGTCACTTTACCGCAATTGCCCTGCCTTCCCCCCACCAAAAAATAAAATAAAATAAAATAAAATGAGGGAGTTGGAGTACAAGGTCTCTAAGGTTCCTCCCAGTTCTCAAACCAGCATGGCCCCAATTGGATAATGCTGTCACCATGATAATACCACTTTGTAATCTTTCACATGGGTTCTGTTTATCAGACATTTTCCAGGCTGATGTTTCATTCAGTACTAGCTATGCACGGTTACAGATGGAGCGATAATCACCTGTTACGATCAGCACAGAGCAATTGTTTTGAGGGAAATAAAAGCAGTAAACATAAGGAAAGGTTGTTTTGATCACGTTAGTGCAATCTAAAAATTAGAACTTCTTCAAATGAGAAAAAGAAAACATTTGTAGCTCAATAGGTTACCTGCTATAGTTCTTTGCCTAGTGTTTTTAGATGAAGATACTGTGAAAGTCAAGACAAGTGTTGCTTAAAGAGCCTTGCTTCCTTGGCTCCTGGATAAGCTTGGGAGGCCCATAGACAAAGATCAACTGCTTGTTTTGTAGCGGTAGAGCATGGAAGTCTAGGTTACCGGCTTTCTGCTGGCTTCTAATAAAAGCTTGTTATTGCCTGCCTGCACGATCCTTTAAATGCAATCATCACTATTGTTTTGTAATGTTGCTTTTCAGTCTATTTTTATGCAAATGAAAGACATGGCAAAACATCTCTGCTGTAATCAACTTAATGGCAATGTTCAGGTTGGGTATCTAATCCTAGTTTGTTGTGTTTGGAATTTTTTTTATTTACTATACTACTTCCTCACAGTTAAATAAGTTGAGTGCAATGCAGGGCCCAAACAATACAGTTTAAATTTTTTTCAACTTTAGTTAATGGATAAGAAACCCTCCTTAAAATGCCATCGTTTCTAACCTACTGATCAGTCAAGCAGAAACAGGGTAATAGTGTTGATAGGAAACACACAGTACAATTTGACTATAGGGTGCCCTCCCAACATTGCCACATGGATATGTTATAATAGGTTTTTCACAGAGATAAATGCAATTCACCTTTAGAAGCGATACAGAAGATGTAATTAACCCTGGAACCAGCTGGATATTCAATTTATCATCTCTATTAGCCATAAACATTTTAAATCTGAGAGTATACGCTGTAGTGTGCCAAGAGAAAAAGAAAGTGGCATTTGGGGGTGCACTAAAACAGAAACAAGGAAGTCACTGTCCCCTGCCCTCTGTGCTGAGCAGACCCCATTAGATTGCGTTGTAATGTCCCATTCAGTTTTCTAAATTCAAAAAGGATATTCAGAAGCTACATCCAGAGGAGAACTGGGATGGTGAAAGACCTTGAGTTTGTCACATGAGGATCCATTGAAAGAAACAAGGATATTTAGATTGGAGAAAAGAAGACTCAGATCATAACAGAAAAGATCACTTTCTTCAAGTATGTGAATTAAGTCATAGGGATTAGATTTCTGTTTAGCCTTGAATTATTAGAGAGAAGTTGCAGAATCAAGGTTAAGCCTGATATAGGGAAGGTCATTCAATAGTTAGAGCCATCTAAAAGTAAATGACTTTTCTTGGGACATAAGGGTTCCCTTTCCTCAGAGGTCTTCAAACTAAAGACAAAAATGATCAGCTGTCTGGTATGTAATAGTGAGGATTCCTTTCAGGCATGAGTGGGACTAGGGGACCTCTGGGAATTCTTTCAATGCAAAAATTCTATAAATCTTTGGTTAAGTCTAGATTCAAGAAGGTCCTTATTGCCCTTACCTTTCTATTAGAACTGTAGAAGGATAGATAGATACATAGATACCTGTATACATACATACATGCATACATATATGAAGATGTATATGTATGTATAAGTGTATATCCATATTATATATAGTTTATGAAAGTCTTATACAATAAATGCCCATATGCAAGCATATTAGATAAGCATATCTTTCCTTGTAATTCAATTCTTCATTGTTCTTCAATAAGATTATATCTTTATCTATTAGAAATATCACCTTTACATTTTAATTCTATCAAAAGTGAAGTCATGTTTATTTTTACAGTTTCTGTAGGTTATTTCTTCAAAAAAACTTCCTGTTCCTCCTAAGAAATGGTTTGGCAAGAGCACAGATCTTGTTGAACATTTAGCAAAGTGCCTCTTACTTTGCAATAATTTTTTTAATGTAATCAGGATAGAAGCCAACACATATAGGCTTATAAATAAGTTAATGTCTTGCCCTGGATATCTGCTGCCTTTGCACATAATCAGAATTATTATCTGTCCAGCAGATGGGTGCTTAGCCAGTTGGAGAAGAGTTATACTTGTACAATCTTTGAAAAACTGGCTGAAGGTTTTAACCATTTTTATTTTTTACCCATCTATTTCCCATGATATCAGTGAAATTACTTGGTGTCTTAATTGCAAAGATCCAAATTAATATAAAGTGTACTAATTAAGGGACAGTTATAAAACCTTTTAATCTGTTTCCATTTACTCTTCTTTAATTTTACTATTGAGAAAATAGTATTAACTGCAGTGAATATAAAACTCAACTGCATAGCTCCTCAGGAGAACCTTCCAGACATTTAACAGTCTTTGGCCATATGGATTTGACTTGTTCAGTTCCAGAATGGCTTTAGTCCATAGATGTCTGGGTAAAAATTCAGAGTAAATGGACATTTTGCTGAAGTTGAAAATGACTACTGGCCACTTGGAAAACTGGGCATGTCACCAGTCACTTCCCAAAGGCTACATGCTTTTGGGGAGAGGCTTTGTCCAGTTAAATTTAGGTTCTTCTTTTTTGATAGAACATCCTCATGCCGATCCATGACTTGATGCCTCTTATGAATTGCTTCAGCCTTTGTGCTAAAGATCAGACTCTTACCTGAAAAAAAGTCTCCTTTTCTATTAGAGAACACAATAGCCAGGGACTGTTCTAAAGAGATAGTGCTGTGGTAGAGTTGTTCAACAGCATTCTTTAATGGAGGCAATTTGATAGAGCAGGAAGAGTACTGACTCTGGAATAAGTGGATGTAGATTAAAATTCTCTCTTTCATGTTTACTACTCATGTCATGTTGCATAAGCACCTTTCCTTTGTCTCAGTTTCCATATCTGTAAAATGAAGGGTTTGGATTAGATGAACCCTGAGACCCCTTCTAGGTCTACTACATGACTACTTATTCTCATTATCACTTCTTTCCCTTCTCATCAGAGAATTTCTAGGTTTTTCTTGTTTGTGTTACTATTTTCCCTTGATTTAAGTATTTCAGAGTTCATACAAACTATGGCTTAAAATTAAACTGTTAATAAAAATCACTTTTTTACTTCCTTTGTTAATGAATGAAAGCAGTGTCATGTATAATTATACTGTAATAAAAATGATGACTTTAGTAGGTAAAGGGAGTTACATGGAAGAGATAGATGAATAAATGAAAAAGGCATTAATTAAGTCCTTACTATATGCTATGCATTATGGTAAGAGCATGGCTTATGGGAGCATCAAAGCCCATGGGACCTCTGATCTCTAGATTAGACTATAAACCATAGACTCAGAGATAAACAACAGGGAATTACAATACTTTTGTAAAAAGCAAAATCATTCATGAGGAAAATATGGATATCATTTAAGTGCTTAGTGGAATTCCACATTTACATCAAGTCCAAAATCACGAGTCCAAGATTTGAAAAGGGGAGAGGGCAAGAAAATAATTCAAAATAAGTTCTTGTATCGAGTGACTTATTTCTACTGTCCCAGGGTAGTACCAAGCTAGGGTGTCTGGTATCATTGCGCCCACATTTCAAGCCCAGTCCATGCTTGAGGGTTTACTAAATTGGTATATGGAAGCAGACTGGAATTTTTATTTTAGAAAATCTGTCATTTTTAAACTAAAAACACATTCCCATGACCTATGCCTTTTTTAAGATTAAAGTGCTTGTCATAATTCTTGACACATCAGTGAGATACAATAATTAATGGATGTTAGTTGCTTTTAATGCTGCTCAGTTTGGTGATATACAACTTGCACCTTTTCAGACTCTTTTAGAGTTGTGCCTTGTGATATATGACTTCTTTGGTAAGAATAAAATAGCCAAAGAACAATTACTTGCTTTGGGAAGATGGCATTTTATCAATGGAACTTCCATTAAGTAAGTCTTCCATCTTGTTAATGTCATGCTCTTTTTTCAAGACCTTGACATCATTATAATGTGTCACTGCAGGGGGAAAAATGTAATTTTTAAGTGCCACAGATAGAGATGTGCATGCTTTGTGTGCGTGTGTTAAATTAGCATTGGGAATCTTCTTTCTGCAATAATACTCAGGATCGTAAAGGGAAAATGTAGCAGCAGAACACGTCACTTTGACAAGCACAAATTCTAGCTACACAAGTACTTATGAACATTTACTCTTTATGGATGTTATCCTAGATAGTAAACTCAAAATAATTCCTATGATGTTGTTATACTCTCTGAAAAGCTCTGCTGAGTCTTAATAAGTGACTGTGAGATGTCACTTAAACTCTCTGTAACCCAGACACTTCTCCCCTGGAATTTTTTATATTATAGAGGAGAAAAAGGTAGATGAGGAAGAAACAAAGAAAAATGCAAGAAAATAACCATAAATAATAATAAACAAGAATTCTCTTTGTGTGCTATTATTTGGTCTTACTCTCACCTTTAAAAAAATGAATTTAGAGCTTTATTTTTTGGTTGTTATTGTTGAGACCTGTTGAGTTTTTTGTGTTCTCATTTGGAGTTTTCTTAGTAGGGATACTGGAATGCTTTGCCGTTTCTCTTTCCAATTCATTTTACAGATGAGGAAATTGGGTTAAGTGACTTGCCCAGGGTCACACAGCTAAATATGTGAGGCTGGATTTGAACTCATGAGGATGAGCCTTCATGATTCTATCCACTACACCACCTAGTTCACTACCAGCTAGCGCTACACCATCCATATGTGGAACCATCAATTACAGCAAACAGAAAGTTTTGGATACTGTGGATAAGTTCACCTGGCTACTTTCCAGGCATTGATAATGAGGTTGACACATATATTGCCAGAGCTAACTCAGTATTTGGGAGGCTCCCAAAGAAAGTGTGGGAGAGAAGAGGTATTAGAGCAGCAGTTTGCAACCTGTGGGTCACAACCTCTTTGGAGGTCAAATGACCCTTTCACAGGGGTCGCAGGGGTCACCTAAGACCATGGGAAAACACATTTTTCTGATAGTCTTAGGAATCAAGACGCTGCTCCTCTATCTGTCTCCAGGGGGGTCCACCCATATGCAGATACGCCCACATACGAGTATTAAAGGGTTGCAGCATTAGGAAGGTTGAGAACCACTGGA
Organism: Pseudochirops cupreus; assembly: GCA_028627135.1. Lineage (NCBI taxonomy): Eukaryota > Metazoa > Chordata > Mammalia > Diprotodontia > Pseudocheiridae > Pseudochirops > Pseudochirops cupreus. The sequence continues at coordinate 177,802,832 of CM053583.1, forward strand.
TTAGAGTGACTACCAGACTGAGGGTCTACCTAGCCATTGTCCTGATCTTATTGTTGTTTGCCTGTGAAACCTGTACAGTCTACCAGCCCCATGCCAGGAAACTGAACAGCTTATGTTTGAATTGTCTTGTGAAAATTCTGAAGATCACTATGAGGATAAGGTGCTGGATACTGAGGTCATTTCTATATCTAAACTGTCAGGCATTCAAACTCTACCACAGAGAGCACAACTCTGATGGGCTTGCCACATTGTTCACATGCCAAACATATACTTGCCTAAAAGGCTATTTTATGGAAAACTCACACAGGGAAGGCACTCACATGGTTGTCAGAAGAAGTGATACAAGGATACTCTCAAAGTCTCTCTAAAGAACTTTGGAATTGATTGTGTGAAGTGGGAGATATAGGCAAAGGACTACCTAGCATGATGTGCCAGCATCAAAGAAGGCACTGTGCTCTGTGAGCACAGCAGAATTGCAGTAGCTCAAAAGAAATGTGAGATGTACAAATGAAGAGCCATTTCACCCCAAATGTTCATGTAGGCTATTTGTGTCTGACCTATGGTAGAGCATTCTGAGCTTGTATTGGTCTGACCACTCACAGTCTGATGCACTGTACTTTAACTCTAACATAGTGAAGTTATTTTGGTCTTCTTCAAGAATGAAGAAACCACATTTGACTTTGTGAACTAAGATGGCAAGGGAAGAAATGAAGAGTGTGATGAGTTCAATTTTGCTGAAAACATCAGTTTTCTTGAGTGCCTATTATTTCTTAGGATTTACGTGTGTGTGCATGTGTGCTTGTAAATATATGTTTATATACATGTAGATATGCATATAATATTTTTCTGAGCATATTGATTTATTAAGCAATGAATGCCAATTGACTAAAAAAATCAAGACCAGACCCCTCAGAAAAGCACTGGACTCTAAATTCAAGGGGAAACTGATTTTTATGCATTAAAAGCACATAATTAAAAGAATATAAACCAGGATGCAAGATTAGGTAATCACATATAATATTAACAAGAATTATTCAAAAATAATATTTAATATCTTATTTTCCTCTTAGAAAACTGACCATGAGGTTCTTATTCACTGCTTGAGCTTTTTGGTCTTAACATGTTTAAGGAATAAACTCTTCCTTAAACATGATTAGGGATAAAGCTATGGAGGCAGCAGTACTTATATATTAGTTTTTTACCTCAAATTAAACAACCCCCAAAACAGAACACACAATCTTCCATTCCCAGTAATTTCCTCTTCGTTCGCTCTCCAAAAAGTGACCAAAATTCAGGGAACTCAAAATTCATGAAGTCCAAACAATGCCCGTACAGGAATCCCCTTTATAGCATCTCTTACAAGTAGTAATCCAGCTTCTGCTTGAAGTGGGTGATGGAACACCCACTAATTTCAAGGCACCCTGTTCTATTTTTGGACATTTCTAAAGGTTATTTCACCCATTCATTTTGCGTTTCATCAAGCTATTGTCTATTTCTCCACAATTTTTACCCATTCCTACAAGTTGGGTCTTCTAGCACAAAGCAAACAAAGTTTAATCAATCTTCAATATGATGCCTTCGAAGACTTATAGTTATCACATCTCTTTTTTCCCCTCGCACAATCAATCCTGTATCCTTAGTGTCATTGACTGAGCTTCACATGGCATGCCTCTCAGGGCCACCATCATGTTAACTGCCTTCCTCTGGATGTTCTCCCGTTTATGTTATGTTCTAGTGTCCAGAACTGACCAAAATACTCCACTCCAGAAATCATCTCTTCAATCTGCATGTAATATCTCTATTAAAACAGAGTAGGATCATATTGGCTTTTTGCCATTTCACACTATTGATTCACTTCTCATTTCAGTGTGTTGACATCTCTATATCATTATTTTTTACATGAACTGTTGTATCCCATATACCTTACTTGTGTTATTCGTGTAAAATAATTTTGTATTATTTTATTTTGCATTCCCTCCATCCCCCCTCCCAGACAGCAATTCTGTTTTGTTTTTATAAAAAGAGGAAGAGAAAAATGTAGAAAAACTGATCAATGCAGTCATAAGGCCTGACTTCACATATAGGTTAAGGATAGAGAGTGGACCTGTGATTTCACTGCTCTTGGCAATTTTCTGTGAGGAACTTCCTTTACCAATGCAGGTCAGCTCCTTGATTGCAATTTATAGTCTAAGAGAATTGCTTAAAGAACTAAGTAGCTAAGTATTTTGCTCAGCACCACAGTATCAAAAACAAGACTTGAATCCAGGTATCCTAATTAAATGTTATCTTGATTGCTTCAATCTACCCTTATGATCTAATGAAATATTCTTGGATCTTGATTCCAGCATTTGTGTTAATTCTCCATTCAAGATTTATGTCATTGGCAAATCTGAGAAACATATAATCTCTGACTTCATCCAAGTCATTGATTTAATAAAAAGTCAGAACCTAGAGCCAAGCTCCATTCCTGGGGTGCTTCTCAAGAGAATTTCAGATAGGCTGTCATCAATCCACTAATAACCAGTCTTTGGATTTTGTCATTAACCCGGTTCAATATCCATCTAACAGTATTATTAGCTAACCCTTACTTCTACATCTTGGCTACTCATTGTGTTGATTTATTATAATGTCATTACAGGCTCTTTTATTCCACTCAACACTAATTCCTTCCCCTCTTTCCACAAACATACTCAGGACTTCCCTTTTATTAAAATTCTTTCCTTTGGCCTGGCTACCTCAATGAGCTTCTAGCCTATTATTTCTGTTCTTTCATTTCTCAAGTTATAGAAAGAGTTACACATGCTAGCAGAACATAATTGATCAGCTATTCATTCATCAACATTCTTCATTCTGACTTTTCAGCACAACCTTAAAACTATCCCTTCAAAGGCGGCATTGAAAATTCAGTGACATTTCTCAGATCTTTACTTTTTTTGTAGTATTTGTCCTTGTTAGCTACCACTTCTTTTTCATAATTCTTTCCTTCCTTGATTCACATGACTAATGCCTTTCTAGCTTCTCCACTTTTTCTCTGGTTCATCAGTTTTTATTTCCTTTTCTGACTCCTCATCTTTAGGTTACATACTATCCTTTAGTGTTCTCCAAGTTTTTATCCTTGACCTGCCTATCTTCACTCCCTATGCTTTCTTTTTTCTTGAAATAATTCGTATAATCAACTTCTTGCTTTATATTTCTGCTCATAAGTATCACTGGTACCTTAAGGTCTCCATATCCAAAATGAAACTCATCTTGCTCCTATTATGAGCTCTTCCTTCTCATTTTCCTATTTCTATTAATTATAGATTTCTAAGCATTTAAGTTGAAAAGGCTGAGCCAATTGTCTTTCTTTCCAATGTCTAATACATATAATCAAACCCTCAGCCTTCTTCAGTCTACACTTCTAAGGCTCCTGGTACTATAACACCTTACCCAACTTTTAGTTTACCTTCATATATTCTACACCATTACCTAAATAATTCACTTAAGAAGGTCATGTACCCTTCTTCTGCATTTGTACTTTGTATGGGAAGACCCTTGGAATAGAATACTTTTCACCTCCACGTACCTTGATTTCTGCTCATTGAAATCTTATCCATTATTAAAGCCTAGCTATAAAGGCTTTTCCTTCATAAAGCTTTCCTTGGTCTCCAAGTTGGAAAAGATATCCCATTTGTTTGGCTTCAAAGAGTATATGAACTTGAAGCATATAACTGTTTTGGAACCAATTAGGCAGTAGACAAGAAATGTTCTTGTTACAAGAACAAGAGGCAATTCTACAAATATTTATAGAGTGATGTTGTTCAGTTGTTTACCAGTCATGTATGAATCTTTATGACCCCATATGGCATTTTCTTGACTAAGATACTGGAATGGTTTTCCATTTTCTTCTCCAATTCATTTTACAGATGAGGTAACTGAGGTACACAGGGTTGTGACTTGCCCAGGGTCACACAGCTAGCAAGTGTTTGAAACCAGATTAAAACTCAGGAAGACGAGTCTTTCTGACTCCAAGCTCAGCACTCTATCAATTCTATCACCCAGCTGCCCTTACCGAGTGGAAGGGTTTTTTTTTTCTTTTTCTTAACAGGTAAGCCTGTTCATGAGACTTACTTAGCTCAAGGAAGCAAAGGGTTGAGCTTCTGGCATAGCTTCTTTGTTGTCTCAATACAAAAAGATCCAGGGTATAATGAGCTCAGACTATCACTCCCTCAGCCTTCTGACTGGTGGAATGTCACAGCTAAGTAAGACCTAGGGAAGCTTCCCTCAACTGAATAAATGCTGCGTCCTCCAATAAAAAAAAATCACTTTGTGCTCTGAATTTTCTTTCCTGAAATAGTTAAGTAGACATCTTTTCATTAACTGCTAAATGTTATACATTCTATTATCTAGCCCAAGACAACAGACTGGATTAGCCAAGTCTGGATAATTGTTATTGTTGTTAAATCATTTTCAGTTATGTTTCATTCTTTGGGACCCCATTTGGGGTTTTCATGGCAAAGATACTGGAATGGTCTTCCACTTCCTTCTCCAGCTCATTTTATGGATGAGGAAATCAAGGCAAATGAGATTAAGTGACTTGCTCAGGGTCACACAGCTAGTAAGTGGCTTAGGTCAGATTTGAACTCAGAAAAATGAGTCTCCCTGGGGACTCTAGGCCTGATACTTTATCCATTGCACTACAAATTGGCCTAGATAACTGCAAGTATCTATTATATAAAAAGCAGTGAGCTTGGCAGTGGGATAGATATAAAATATAGCCCAAATTTCTTAAATCTTAGTTTAAACTTAACCAAAACTAGCATTTCAGTCAAGCATAATTTAAATAAGACATGATTCTTACACAAAAAGATCCTATAGTCTAGTCATTGGGAAATTATATATACACACACAAATACATACATACATACACACACACACATATATATGTGTGTGTGTGTGTGTGTCTGTCTGTGTATATACATATACATGTACATGTATACACACACATATATTCTTTGAGTCCTTTTCTAACTTCTCATCATTTCAAATGCTCTTGCATCCCATCTTTGAGAAAACAAGATGGTTAAGCTACTCTTCCCAACGTTTTTTTTTTCCCTTTAGCAACTGTAATGGCAAGCAAAGAATTACTTAGTGCCTTGCTTCAGCTACTTCAGCTACTTAAGTAGCTGAATAGGAAGGCAAATCACCATATATAAGGAGAAACACAACTGGGACAGAGCAGAACTGAGAAGTTTAATGGTTGTGGATGCCAGGGACTCTGTCTGTTCTGTTGTATTTGTGATACTTTGTACAGAAGCCCTGGGACCCTACTAGAAGCCCTGGAAGAGATTTTTCTTGTTGTCTGTTTACAGAAGTCCTGGAGGAGGACTTCAGAGGTGCTGGGACTATATTGATGATTTCTGTTGGGTTCTTAGACCTTGTATGTTGGTCTATGTTGATTTCACAGGCACATGGTGAATTGATGATGGTGCCAGCAATGTGAATGAATGTTATTGTGTCTCTGTTAAGCTTTGTCTTCCCAGAAACAGGAACTATGAAAGATTTGAAGTGGATTGGACACTGTGAGCTTCAATATGAAATGGGAATGGATGAGAAACTACACAAGGAGCTTGAAAAGAAGCTGAGAGCTGCCTCCCTATAAATCCAGGTGACAATTGGATAGATTCAGGGAGGAGCTGGACCCATGGAACAGGAACCATGGAATCTGAGAGCCAGCCTCCAGTCAGATGAAAAGACCTTTCCTTGGGTACTCAGTACTGACTGAGAAGATCATGATTTACTGTGATCAAGGGGTGGGAGAACTTTATACTCTGTACCTTGTACCTCTCAAGGATGATTGAGTTAAGGATGATTGGAAAATAATCTCCAATCAAGAAGAAAGAAGACCTTTTGGCAGAGATTAAGACAATGTGATCTAGGGGTGGAGAACTTTGACCTTTGTACTTTGTGTCCCTTATGGAGGATTGCTACTTAGGGATGATTGAGCAAAGGACTTACTGAATGGTATCTTTTGCTTAAAACTATGTGGCCACTTTAGTGATAAATTGCTATGTTATTTCATTTTGAGAGCTATACTTTGGATTCCGTGAATGTTTTGCTTTAGTTTACTGCTGAATAAATAGAAAGTTCACCGTACTATGTAATCAGAACCTCAGAGCTATTAACAGTAGCAGTCCTCTGGAGAGCTGTTCATGCTTGGCTTTACAGCAACTTGAAGTGTGGTTGGTCTTGAAGACTGAAGAGAACTAAAAAGACTTAGGATCTCTCTCCCACTCCTGACAATTCCACTCCAACCCCAATGCTGAATGATCTCCACCAATAAGGAGACAATATCATTATCAGTGAGCTTTGGGACTGCAGTTACATGATACTGATCATTTTTTCCTACAGTACTTTGTATTCACTCCTCCTCTAATGCTCATCAGAGCCTCTCTTGTATTCTATTCATCTGCGTGTATGATAGTGAGCTCCATGAGATCACAGACTCTTTCTTATTAATTTTTGCAATCTGTACATAGTGGGCATTGAGCACACATTGAATTTAATGGATTTGAATGCCTGGTGTATCCATCTCTTCCTTTTGATGTGTGATGACACTACCCCAGTCTTTTATGGTAATTTCTACTGTATTTTTCCCCCTCTCCATCAATTGTGTCATGACTTGTATATATTAAGCCCTTTATAAATATGCATTGACTAAATGAATTTCTGACAATGGTATCACCATTCTCTCAATGTCTTTGATTTGTTTTGTCTGCTTCTTAACTTAGATCCTATCAACCATCATTTGCATTTAATTCTTCTGTATAAATCTTTCGATAGGTCTTCTCTATATTTAAGCATTCTTTTGATTAAGTCCCTTCTCTATTTCCACTGTTGCTATTCCAAGCCCAATACTAGTCACTTCAAATCTGTCTTGTGTGACAGAAGTTAGTAATGTACCTACTAAATAAAGAGGAAGTAAGACACTCCCTGTCCTCATGGATTTTATAGTCTAACAAATAAGTGAGATACCAGCAATTATACAATAGAATCTTACAGAAGTGTATTAGAGGTTAAAAAAATCAATATATTTTAGGACAGAGAAAAAAAATTATTGCTGAACAGGAAGATCAGAGAATTTTTCTTCACAGGGTGGTGATTGAATTGAGCTTTAAAATATGGATAATAATTAATTATGGATTATAATTGGATATAGATTATGCTTATGACGCATGTGTGGATAATAACTGAATGTGAGAAGAAGTAGTGTGGGGCAGTCTAGAAATAGGGTGCAATATGAGCAAAAAAAAATACAGTGCATATTTGGTAGGCCAAAAATAGTCCCATTATCATAGACCATTGTGTGTATCACACGCACTCACACACACACACACACACACACACACACACACACACAAATTGTGAGTTATATTGGGAAGAGAGAATAACAAGAGTTTTTAGAGTTCATCAAATCAATGCCAGATAGAAGAGATAGACCCTTACTGGCTCAACAGTATGGAATAGAACATTTTTGATCTGAAGAGTAGCATGATCAGAAGAAATACAATTCTAACTCCCAGACAGTATGAGAGCTGTGATAAACTGGAGATGAGAAAACCTCCATGAAAGCACAAGTCTAGCCAGGTTCATTGAGAGCCTATGTAAAGATGACGTTAACAGAAATAGAGAGGAGGGGTTTGATTTGAGGAATATTGCGAGAGGATAAGCAAGAAGCCTTAGCAACTCACTGGTTATCCGAGGTAGCAAAGCCCAAAGAAAGTTCCAATGCTCTGCATGTGGAGAGGATGGGTAATGCTGCTGGCATGTAGAGAGATTTAGAAGTCTGAACCAGAAACAACTTAAGGGGAAACACAAAGAACTTTTTGCATTTTGATTTGATTTTGAGGTGTTAGTATGAAAAAAGGTGGAGATGTTTACCAGGCAGTTAGATATATTTTTGTCATTATATCCCTAGGGCATAATACAGTGCCACATACACAAGAAGTAACTAATAAATGCTTATTGAATCAAATTCAAGATGCAAATCTAGAGTCATTTGAACAATGGTCTCAATTTGAATTTTCTGTCACTTCTGTTGTGTCTAATTCTTGGTGACCCCATTTGTGGTTTTCTTAGCAAAGATACCAGAGTGGTTTTCCATTTCCATCTCTAGCTCTTTTTACAGATGCAGAAAATGAGACAGTTTGACTGTCTCTGCAACAGTTTGACTGCAATGATTTGCACAAGGTCACACAGCTAATAAGTGTCTGAGGTCATATTTGAACTCAGATCTAGCACTCTATTCACCATGCCACCTAAGACTCTAGTTGGAACTAGGGAGTGAATTAGAATAGGATTATAGGAGTAAATTAACTAGAATCAACTATAGAATTATAGAAGTGAATTAAATCAGCAACAGGGAAACTATAGAGATAAAACACGAGAAGGTCAAAGATAAATTCTTAGAAAATATCCATACACAAGAAGGTAAAAATTATTGAAGAAGTCATGGAAAGGACATTTAGAGAAATATAAGAACTGGAATTATTTTCTGTTTGTATAGCCAAGGTAAAAGAGTAACCAGTAAAATGATGGCAGTTTCAACACTGCAGGGATGTCAATAAGAGCTCATGTTTATTTAGTATTTAAATGTTTATGTAAATTTTGCATACTTAAAAAAAATTGATCCTTACAACTGTGCTGGGCAACAGGCACACTGTGTCTGGCCTATGGTAGGTTCTTAATACATGTTCATTGATAAATTGGTTAATGAGGAGGAGGAGGAGGATTTTTATTTTTTCTACATTTTACAAGTGAGGGAAACTGAGCAACATGTTTTTTTAATTAACTTAGATGAAATAACTTACCATTATGACACAATTACCAAACATTAGAGGTCAAATCCATTACCAAATCCATCCTGATTATAGATTAAATCCTTTTTCTTTTGTACTATAGTCCCTATGAAAAAGAGAACTCAAGATCTCAAGACCAGATGAACTTGTAGCATGAAAGCACAAAGTACTAGCACGTTGAAGCCCTAGAATGTAGAACCATCATCCATGGTTCTGAAAGAGGTGTAATGTAACAAAGAAAAGTCACTCTCATCAATTTAAAAAAGTGGATAGACTCTGCCAGTCAAAAGATTAATAAATTTGACAGCACAATATCAAAGGATTGACTTGTTACTACCTGGAAAAAAAAGGAGAGAGCAACATAAGTCAGCATGACTTTATCAAAGGCAAATCATTCCAAATTAGCTCAATTTCTTTACGAACAATTTATCATCACATTTGGTTTTCTAACAATTATCATTTCAAAATAAATCTTCTACTCCATGGAACTACTGTCCCCTTTGATAAAATCATGTCATAAACATCTAATACACAACATGTAACATTACACAATTATAGTTTAGTAATGAGGAACCAGTATCAATCACAGCATTTGTTTAAAAAATGTATGTATTTCTCCGATGCTCTTATTTACATTAGCTGTTACATACATTGTTCTCTTGTTTTATTTTTCCTTTATTTCTTCTCTCTGAATCAAATTCATATAAGTACCACCTGAATAATTCATATTTGACATTCCTTATGGTATAACATTACATTGCATCCACATACTTCAATTTCTTTGGTCATTCCTCAATTGATGAACACACACATTGAAATTCCTGATTCTTGCTACCATAAAATGGGTTGCTATAAATATTTTAGTCCACATGTTACTTTTTTTTAAACTGACCTCCTCACGTAATAAGTATAGTAGTAAGGTAAGTACATGAAATAGGATAAATAATTTAGTAACTTTTCTTGTAACTTTGAAATTGTTTTTCAGAGAAGTTGGCTGAATATATAGTCCCACTGATAATGCATTAAAGTGTCTGTCCTCACACAACTCTTTCAACATCAAGCATTTTTAACCTTTTTTTCTTCACTAATTTGATTGGTATGAAATGATGCCAGTGTTTTAATTGGAATTTATTGTTAATTATTTGGAGGTTTCTTTATTTTTAAAAGCTTATAATTTGAAATCCTCTTTTTAGAAAATCATTTTATCATTTAAAAAAATAACAAATAATTTACAGCATCCATAACTGATCAATTAGTTACTGGAGAATGACCCTTCAGGTCATATTTTAGTATTTATGCCATATACATTATGGATATCAGACTTTTATTAGAAATGTTGAATACATGCATTGTTGACAATTTCTGCATTCTATTCATACAATAGTTACATTATTTTGTTTATGCAAAAGCTTTTCTATTTTTATATGATTGAATTATCTCTTATCTTCAGTCCTTTCTTCTCCTACTGAACATGAATTCTCCCCTAACCACAGTCACAAAAGGTAGCATCCTCCATTCTCTAATTTTTATAAAAGGTGCCTTTTTCATGCACAGAATGCTTATACATTTTCAACTTATTGTGGTATGTTATATAAAATGTTTGTCTAAACCTATTATTCATTAAACTAATATCCAGTTTTTCCAGGGTTCTTTGTCAGGGTTCTCCCAACCTGCCTGAAGGGGCAGCTGGTTACTTACCTCAAAGGAGAAGGCACCAGTGTTTTCTCCAGAAAAGAAAAGTCATGGCTCTAAGTTCTATGAAAAGAAGTTTTATTGAGGTCTCTCTCGGGAAGCCTTACAGCTGGATCTTAAGACAGGCTCTCCCGGGCGGAGCCAAGATGGCGGCGTAGAAGCAGCAACATATCACAGCTCTCACATAGCCACCCCAAAATACCCATAAAATAGGACTCTAAACCAATCCTGGAACTCCAAAACGCACACAAAGATACTTCCCACTAAAGTCAGCTCGGCTACGAGGAACCATATCAGCACTGCAAACTGAAACCACCCTGGCCTGAAGCCGTGGCTGTGCCCCGGGGGCGGCTGGATGGGAGGAGCGGATGAGCTGAGAAGCTTCAGGTGAGCGGATTAGCAGCAGCTGTGAATGGGA
>CM053583.1:177814278-177828551 GCA_028627135.1 Pseudochirops cupreus
TGAATTCTCAATACCTTGTACATATTTTCAACCATCTCAACTTGTGGTGCTGCCAATAAAATGTCATCCATATAATGCAAGCAATAACCCTGAGGGAACTGATCCCTGAGGGGAGCTACAGCTTGATTGACATACCATTGGCATAGGGTGGGGCTGTTAGTCATACCTTGAGGGAGAACTTTCCATTGAAAACGGGCCATAGGGCCTCAATGATTTACTGGAGGCACTGAAAAGGCAAATCTCTCCTTGTCCTGCTCATGTAAGGCGATACTGAAAAAACAATCCTTTATATCAACAACCCATATGTGATAACCTTTGGGAATGGCAGGCACATCAGGCAGCCCTGGTGGCAGGGCTCCCATAGTTTGCATGGTAGCATTAACCTTCCATAAATCAATCAACATTCTAAAAGCTCCTGGTTTCTTCTTAATAACAAAGACTGGGGAATTCCATGGGGACAGGGATTCTTCAATGTGTCCTAAATTCAATTGTTCCTTCACAATCTGATGTAGAGCTTCCAGCTTGTCCTTAGCCAATGGCTATTGGTCTACCCACATAAGATTATTGTTTTTCCATCTTATGGGCAGACAATTAAACATTACCAGTGGCCTTATCCAAAATTGGTCACTTTCATATTCATTAATTTCGATACGTCTCTTTCCCAAATGTTTAGTCCTAAACCAGCTGCCACTAGGGGAATGAATAACCCCTGATATTGTTCGTAACTCCACTGCAGAGGTTTGGCGGATTCTAGGACCCTAAGGGTCAAGCCCACACCCCCGATTTCCTTTTCTTGTTCTTTTAGGGGCCAATTCTCAGGCCACTTTTCTGCTTGTAGCACAGTCCTTTCTGCCCCTGTATCCAGCAGCCCAGGAAAATAGACACCTTCCACTGATTTTGTGATCATAGGTTGGGAGGCTTCTATATACTAGGTGAACATTACTTGTTCTGAGGGAGAGAAGGAATGAATGGGGAAGGCCAAAGCAATAGGAATATCTTTACTAACATATAGCTCATCAATATGTGGGTTGGTGACAACTCATTCCTTAGTATCTTGCTCTAAAATGGCGCTATGCACTATAGCAGCACTACAAGGATGATTCAACACAACATATTTAGAGGGCAAAAAAGATATGGGCAAAAGGACTGTGGTAAAAGGTGCTATTTTCCAATTATCTAACAAGAATATTTCCAGCTCTATCGTGGGTTCAAAACTCTAGCTCTTCAATATCGTTCCCACAGTTGATAGGGGAAGGCTGGAGCTGATTGAGCCACTTGCATAACCTGTTGCAGGGCCTGTGAAGGGCCCCCCCCCCAAAAGTTTCCTGAACCCGCTTTCCTTTATTTCTCTTTACTTTCTTTACATTGTGAAGCAAAATGACCTGGTTTGCCACAGTTAAAGCACTCACGCATTCCCTGAGTTCTATCCTTCCTTTTAATTCCTATGCTACACTGTGCATGCAGGTGCCCTTTCTTCCCACAATTAAAGCAAGCCCAATCCTCAGACACCGGTAAGCCTTTATGTAAAGCGGCAGCAAGTAATTCAGTCTGATACACCTGAGAACCCACTCCCCGACATCTATCTATCATTTCTTCTAATCCTGCATCATTCTTTAGGCCCACCATCATCTTTTGACAATCGACACTGGCCTTCTCTCTGACCATAATTTTTATTATCCCCTGCCCCAGGACATCCCCTAAAGTCCTGACTACAGCTTCCTGCATATGAGCCTCAAAGTCAGTGAAGAGCTCTTGGGGTCCCTGTTTCACCTTGGACATAGACAGGCCCTGATCTTTATCAGACACCGAAGATTTCCAAGGCTTTGCAGCACAAATGGCAATGTGATTATAATCTGCTGCTTGATAATGTAACTGCTGTGCTGGGACCGAGTATACATCACTGCCCATCATCTTGTCTATTTCTTGTTGGGGTCTAGGGAGCGTCTGAGCCACCTTCTTACATTCTTCTATGTATGCAGCATTCCAAAGCACATTTTGCCCAAGGGTCAAACATGCTCAGGGAGAGCATACCAGTCACAAGGGCACATGATGTTGGAGTCAGCTATGTTGTCTAAACAACTCATTGTATAAGGGGCATTTGGGCCATAACGGGAGCGTCTTTTAATTCTTTTACCAGTTTCCACGAGAGGGTAGCATAAGCATGCCTCATTCACTTAGGGTCAGTTGGATCGTCAGATGCAACAGCGACAGGGAATGCGTGAGCCAGTATCTCGCCCGCTCCCCTTGCCTGCTGTATTATTTGCTGAAAGGGAGTTATGGTGGGGGATACAGGGACGGAGAAAAGGTCCCAGTGGGACTCATATGGAGGGGCCAATGGATAAGGGGAATAAAGGTCATCTCCTTTTTTTTTCCTTTTTCTTGCCCAATTCTTGGTTACTTAAAGTTTCCTTGGCCATTCTGTTATTAATTTCACTTTCCCAGTGAGCCTGATTACACCCCTCTTCCTCAGAGTCAGAGTCCGTATCTTTCTTAAATTTCTTTACAAATTTGTCAGGACCATAAAAGGCAAATTTCAAGACATTCCACAAAATATTCCCCATCTTGAGTTTTCCAAGTCCTGCAGCAACCATTTCCCAGGCTCTTCTGTCCTTTTCTGCTCCTATTTTACATTCCCTGTTCTGGGCACCATTTGTCAGGGTTCTTTGTCAGGTTTGCCCAACCTGCCTGAAGGGGCAGCTGGTTACTTACCTCAAAGGAGAAGGCGCCAGCGTTTTCTCCAGAAAAGAAAAGTCATGGCTCCAAGGTATATGAAAAGAAGGTTTATTGAGGTCTCCCTTGGGAAGCCTTACAGCCAGATCTTAAGGCAGGCTCTCTCTCCCTCCAAGGCTTGGGTCTTTTATCTACCCCAGATCCACACACCACACGTGACACAGCCCAGCTGAGTAGAATTGTGAGAGGGGAAGTGCAATTACAAGGGCATGAAGACCCCAGGGTGTGGAGACAGTAGTGAGGAACCTCAGGTATCCCACGTAGGAGAGTCTTGAGCAATGCAATATCCCCTGGCCAGGGATGGTACAATATGCTCTGACTTCCATGTGACCCAGCTAATTCCCAGGCCTCACACTTCTCTGTGCCTCAACATTACCGCTTGCAATCTTGCATGTATGTTATGATCCTCACATAGTTTCTCAGTAATTTTTATCGAATTAGGAGTTCTGTCCTTAGTTGTTTGAGATCTGGGGTTCATCTAACATCGAGTGACTATTCATATGTGTTTTAGTCATAGTTATTCAGGTTCCTTATCTGATGTATTTTTCTTTTTTTTTTTTAAACCAATGCCAAATGCTGTGAATGATTACTTCCTTATTAAATATTATAAGATATAGAAATACCTTTCATTGTGTGATAGTATTGTTTCTGTTGAAAATATTTGATGTTTATGCTCCTTCAAATGAATTTAATTACTACTGGCATTTGTCATTCAAAGTATAAAACTAGAACGAAATAGCAACTAAAGTAATAGAATTCTGTACATTTAGTTAAGTAATACCATAATTTTCATTAGAGGAAGCTAGGTGGCCCAATGAATAGAACACTGGGCCTGGATTCAGGAAGCCCTAACTTGAAATCCAATCTAAGACAGTTACTAGCTGTAGGACCCTGGGCAAATCACTTAACCCCTGTTTGCCTTAATCCACTGTGGCAAACCACTTCAGTATCTTTGCCAAGAAAACGTCATGGACAGTATAGTCCACAGGATCACAATGAGTCAGACACAACTGAATGCCAGAGCAATAATAACATAATTTCCATTATGTTGGTATGACCTAACCATGAACACTAAATGATGCTCTAACTGGTTAGATATTCATTTCTGGGGGAAAAAAATAGTTTGGACTTATATAAAAACAAACGGTAGATAGTTTATTCACTTTAGAGATATTTAATTAAATATTCTTTAAAAACTACTAAATATCCACACAAACTAAAACTGCTTATTGATCATTTACATGTAATAAATTGTGTAATAAATTTTAAAGCACAGATAACATAAAATTTTGTAACCTTGTCCTTTTTGTATTGTCATCTTACTGAGGCTACTATTCTTCTGTTATTATTATTTTTATTGACTCTTTGTGACCTTTTTGGGGTTTTCTTGGCAAAGACATTGGTGTAATTTGTCATTTCCTTCTTCAGCCCATTTTATAGATGAGGAAACTGGGGCAAATACGGTTAAGTGATTTGTCCAGGATCACCCAGCTAGTAAGTATCTTAGGCTGGATTTGAACTCAAGTCTTTCTGACTTCAGACTTGATGTTCCAACCACTGCACCACCTAGCTGCCCCTGAGGCTACTAATATGTTCACTTTAAAAACTATTTTACTAAGTTTTTTTTTTTAAGGAAATTCCTATATTTAAATATCCTTTGCCTAAACTTTGTTAATACTTGGTACATTAACTTTTCCCTTCATTTTATTTTTCTATTTAAACATTTTTACTGCTACCAAATGACAGTTGATAATGGAATAATATTCAGTTTACCCCTGACTTCTTTGAAAAGTTCTTAATGGCTCTCTAATTAAAAAAAGGCACTACTAGCTAATCCTTTTTTCATCATTTTCAAGAAGAGTTTTTCTATAGGTATATTAACACAAATGAGAGTTACATTTTATGGAACTATTATTCTACATCTATTAATGCACTTGCTTTGTTTTTATGTTATTAATTTAGTTTAAAACTTTCTAATATTAAGTTTTCTATGCATAACTGATTTCAAGTCAAGTCAAGCCAACAAACATTTTTTAAATACCTACTATGTGCCAGGTACTCTGCTAATCTCTGGTAATCCAAAAAAAAACCTCCATTGAATTAATTTATTGGCACATGTCTTGAAACAGTATTTTAGCTATATTGTAAATTTAACACGTTTTTCTGTATTCTATTGGTAAGTTAACTATCATTGTGATTATTTCTATTAGAAAATACATTCAAATTCCAAACAAATGATTTGGAAACACACTTTTTGGACACGACCTCTCCGTAAGTTGGGGACACTGTGTCCAATTATTTCCTTTCTATTGGCTCATTTGCAGAATAGTGTCATATAGATATTTATAAGAAATATGTTTTTTGTTGGAAGATGAATTACAATTTATTTAGTTTATAACAGTTCCAACCAGTTAATTTGATGAATGAGTGTTTCATATATAAAATGCTGGACTCTCCATGCTGAGCATAGTTATAAAAGTTCAACAGATTTCAACATCACGATAATTTCCTATTTTGAAATTTGTTTCTAAAACATTTTCTATAACTAAATCACAGATTCTTGATTTTTTTCCTACTCTAAAAGGAATAAGCAGGCATTGGGGTTCATAGATCTACCTAGGTAATTATTTATGTCACTAAGAAGGAAATTTATATATTTTTCTGAGTGAACTGTCATAATTATCATGATATTTATAAAATTCTGGAAGTCAAAATGTGTTGATATACTCTGAAGTTTCTGAGTACTTTCCATAAAACTGGGAATTGGGAGTTTTAGACATAGTTCTTTTTATGGAATTTAACCTAAACTTTCAATCCTATGAGAGTCATCTAAAATTGGTAAAGGAATGAGTACCCCAAGGGGAAAGCACACAAGACGGGTATATGGATTAGAATTTTTTACTGCCGGAAGAACAGAACTATTTTGATGTATTTCTTACTGAACTTGAGCTTGTACTTCATTGATTTAGTCTCTTTGGACCTCTTATACATGCCCCCATTCCCAAGAATCTCAGAGTGGCTAAGAAACTAACAAATTATTGAAACTTCAATTCCTTTTGCATATTATGAGAAATAGATAATAAAAGAAAAAGCTCTGTGACACCTTTGAAAATCACATAAAATTTCTAACACAATAAGAATATGGCTATTAAAATTTGGTAAATAAACCTTTTTTAATTACCTAAAACAGGTAAGGCACTGCGCTAGATAATGTTTAAACAAATATACATTGGTTAAGGCAATCGTGACTAAACGGACATGGGAAGGGCAGGGAGAGAAAATATACATGCAAGCCCAACTATGATGGCAGGGAAATTAAGCATGGAAAAAGACGTCCAGACCAAATGGTGTGAGAGCTATCTGGAAGCAAAGATCAATTTCATGGGAGGCACAGATAGAGGGAGAAAACCATAGAAAGTTGCATGTTTGGGGGAAGTATTGGGGACAGCTTCATGAATGAAGGAACTTGGAAGTTGAGTCTTGAAAGAAAGCATGGATCTTAACAAGTAAAAGTAAGGTTTATCCATTTCATAGATGGCAGACACTCTGAAGATATCTGTAGAGATGGGAAAGGATAAGATGAGATGATTTGAGGAGTCCATTTTGACTGGAATTTAGATGTGAAGAAGAGTGAGGTAAGTAGCATGATGTAAGATCAGATAGGCAATTTCAAGACAGACTGTGGAGGACCTTAAACGCAAGAGACTTTAGGCTTTATTTGCCAGTCACTGGGGAATTTACAGAAGGCTTTTATATAGAGGAGCAAAATGGTTATAGTAGTCCAGGAGGGACACAAACAATAGCCAATTGTTCTGAACAAAGTTCAGAAAAAATGTTTAGAGTTTAATTAAAATAATGACTCCTACAATAAAGTTTTCTTAAAATTCAGTTATTACTTCCAGTGGTGGAGACTGCATGGCAGAACAGAGAAAACACTCTGCTGGGGTCTCCCAACATTCCCTTCCAAACTGCTTTAAAATCCTACCTTAAATCAGATTCTGGAGTGGAAGAGCCAACAAAAGGTCAGAGTGAGACTTTTTTCCAGCCCAATGTAACTTGAAAAGGAGAAATAGGCTGGTCTGGAGCTCATGTGAATACATCAGTGGTGAGATAAAGTGGTGGTGACAAAAGTAAAGAGATGAGTAGTAGTCAGATAGCTATTAGTAGAGCAAGAGAGATTAATATCATGAAAACACAGAAAGGAGAGAGTATCCAGGAAGGAATGGTGTGGTATAAGAAGCTGCAGAATGGTCAAGACATATCAAAATAAAAGAAAATTAGAAGTGGCAATAAGGAGACAATTGATAAAACTGGAGCCATTAATTTCAGCGAAAAGATGAAATCAGAATCAAGATGAGAGGAGAAGGGATTGAACACAGTCAGGGGAGAAGTAGGGATGGATTTACAGATATATGGATTTCTCAAGAAATCTAGGCAAGAAGTGTAAGAAAGATATAAGGTGAAAACTGGCATTAAGGACAGATAAAGCAAGAAATTTTCAAGGATATGGTTGGCATCCAAGTATTGGTGGTCACTGAGGAAGGGGTCTGATAGGTAGAAAGTTTAAGACTTCCAATGATAGTGCCAGCACTTGACAATAGATACATGACTTAAGTTTAAATGTCTAGCTAAAGATAACTCCAAAGTTGCCAGACTGGGTTACTAGAAGGACATCATTAGAAACAAAGGACAGGGAAAGGGACCAGTTTGTAGGGAATATGACAAATTCAGTTTTTAAGCATATTGAGTTTGAGAGCTATTGGTTCATCCTTGGGGTGGAGATCTGGATCTCAAGAGAGAGGCTAATTTTGTACCTCATTATAATAGAGATCCAAAGCTCATTAGTATGGGACACAATCCTCACTAGAAAAGATCAATGCTCTGTGTCAGAATGAAGAGTGGTGTAGAGTTGGTAAAAGTGAGAGAAAGGAGCTTTCAGAACACTTGACATTTAGCTTATGAGAGAAGAAACTAGAGGATACCAATCCCATTTCAGATTACTGAAAGGAGGAGACAACTCTGGGAAGAAACTGGAATGTAGAACTTTAATCATGGCCTTATGCTACACTAGATAGTTGAGAGAATTTTCCCCTTTGGCTGGGATCTTTGACGCTGTCTCAGTTAAGCTAAATTACTTGCTCAAATGGGAAGAACTTCAGTCTTTATTGTAAATTTTCATATTTATACTTTTTCTGATTTCTTATTTGCATTGACTTGAACAAATGGGTTTCTTGATATTATCTGCGTGTGTTTGAGCACATGTTTGTGTGTGTGTGTGTGTATGTATTTATCATGGAACTCATTTGGTGGGAAGGAAATCCCAACAAATAGATATAGAAACTGAGGTTCTCTTTTCCATTAATAATTAGGGATGAGGAATTTAACTTAAACTTATATATACATATACATATATATATATATATATATATATGTATATATATATATATATATACTAGTCTAATAATTTTAAAGGAGTAAATAGATATAATTCTAGCCTGATACCCCCTCTCTGTGAAGAAAGTAGAGTGGTCAGCTGATTTGGGGGTCTCTTGGAATCCTTAGAGAAGAGGGCAAGGAGGTAGGAGAGATGCATACATTCTGACTCCCTTCAAGCCACGCACTTGGTACTCCATGTGCAGAACAGCTTTCTACATATAAAATTGCAAGCCACTTATAGAGGCCTGTATTGAGATCACCAATGGAGAGAGTGCCGAAAAAGGATTTACAGTGGACCTCTTTGGAACATCTGCACTTAAGGGTGAAAGGCAGATAAGGAGGCATGAAAGAGACAAAGAAGGAGGTGTTGGGGTGGGGGGAGAGAAGAGAATACTTACAATGCAGGGCCATGGAAACCAAGAGAAAAGAAGACATCGAGAAGGAAGTTGGGGGTCCTACCATGCCAATAATTTGGAAGGCTGAAAGGAGATTACATTAATGGAAGAGAAATAACAAAGTATACAAAGGTTGTAAGTTACCTCAGTGAAAGCTTTTGATTAAGCAATGGCAGTAGAAGTGAGATTGGAAGGAGTTGAGGAGTGAGTGATTGGTTAAAAACAAAGTTGGGGATAACAAGTATAGACTACCCTTTCTAAGGAATAGGTTGATAAACTAAGAGTGTGGCAGGGAAAAATAAAGATTTTTTTTTTAAAGAAAAGATGCAAAGGTATCTTAAATCTTCTTGGCTTTAACAAAATGAAGACTGAAACCAATAATACTGAAAAAGCTCAGTTAAAAGCTGCTTTGCAGAGGATACCATATTTCAAACCATTCCAAGCCCCACTGCATTGTCTCAGGTGTGAAATTGAAATTGGTTCAAGTTTTCTAGGTTCAAAGGATCACCAATTAAAGTTGAAAGGGATATCTAATCCAACTGCCATCATTGCACAGGTGAGCGAAAAGTGTTAGAAGTTTAGGTGACTTGTTCAAGTTAATGCAGGTAAATATCAGATGTGGGATAAGAATTCATGGCCTCTGACATTAGCGTTACCATATTTCCACTGTACCTTGTCATCAGCAGTGTGGGATTTTTTCTGATCTGCTGATACGTTAGAGAAAATGTTATGTTTTCATCAATGTAATTCATCCGTTTAGGGCTACTTTATTCAACTTCCCTGCCCCCATGCTAGAACTAACACAGGGTTTTTTTTTGTTGTTGTTTTGTTTTGTTTTTTTACTTTTAGTTAGCATCCAGGTATGCCAGTGTGAAGACTAATCTGTAATCCTTCCCAGAAGTAGTTTCCTTTTAATAAGTAATTTGAAAAGACAACACAAAGAAAAACAAAAGGCCTAATTTTCTCAAGAAGCTTGATCAGTGGTGTTGTAGAGTATTGAATTTTAAATATAATTGTAATTATGTAATAATATGCTGTTTTAGTTTTGCTTTTGTTTCTTTTAAATTTAAACTTAGGTGCAGATTAGAAGCATTATAATATAATTATATAATGTAAATTAAATTATTAATTTACTTTAATCTTATTTTAAATTATATAAATAATGATATATGATATACTATATAAATTATAAATTGGAAGAAAAACATAAATTATTATCATTATTGTTATTTTTATTACTCTATCATAAATATTTAAGAATGAGTAGGATATGATGGTCTTAGAGTCAGGAAAATCTGGGTTAAAGACCTTCCTCTGCTGCATATTATCTGTTACTGAATCTCTCAGGACTCTAGACTACTCTTTAAAGTCATAAGTTGAAGAGAAGTTGCCAGACTGCATTGGTGTAGGGTTGTTCTTCAAAAATTTCTTTATGCTAGTCAAGTTCCTAGTCACTATATTTATAATAAGATTTTAACAGGTTTCTAAATGGATGATTGTACTTTTTTGAATATTTTATATTTTTAACTACATGTAAACGTTTTAACATTCATTTAAAAGAATTGAGTTCCAAATTCTCTCCCTCCCTCTCTCATATCTCTGCTCCCTTAAATAGTAAATAATGTTCAATCATGCAAAATACATTTCCATACTAGTCATGTTGTAAAAGAAAACACACCAAAAATGCACAAAAATAAAGTGAAAAAATGGTATCTATAAATTTGCATTCAGACTCCATCACTTCTTTGTCTAGAGGTCGATAGTTTTCATCATGAGTAATATGGAATGGTATTGTTCCATTGTATTGCTCAAAATATCTGTCTTTCTCAGTTAATGTCTGGACAATAAATATTTTTGTTATTGTATACAATGTCCCCCTGGTTCTACTCACTTTGCTCTGCATCAGTTCATGTAGGTTTTTCCAGGATTTTCTGAAAATATATTACTCATCATTTCTGCTAGCATGATGATATTTCATTATAATCATATACCACAACTTGTCCAGCAATTCCCCAAATGGTGGACATCACCTCAATTTCGAATTATTTGCCACTGGGGGTAAAATCAGCTATGAATATTTTTGTACAAATGGGTTCTTTTCTTCTTTTTTTCTTTTCTTCTTTTATTTCTTTGGGATACAGATCTATTAATGATATTGGTTGGCCAATTTATAACCCTATGGACATAGTTTCAAATTGCTGTCCAGAATAGTTGGATCAATTCACAATTCTACAATACTGTGTTAGTGTCCCAATTTTCCCACATCCCCTCCAAAATTTGTCATTTTCCTTGTTATCATATTAGCCAACCTAATAGGTACCTGTTACCTCAGAGTTGTTTAGTTTGCATTTGTCTAATCAATTAGTTATTTGGAACATTTTTTCCCTCATGACTATAGACACCTTTGATTTCTTCCTTATGAAAATTCCTTTTCACATCTTTTGATCATTTATCAATTGGATAATGACTTCTTTTTTAATAAATTTGACCCAATTTGCTATGTATTTGAGAAGTGAAACCTTTATCAGAAGCATTTGTTATAAAAAAAAAAATTTCCCTGGCTTTCTACTTTCCTTCTAATCTTGGCTGCACTGGTTTTATTTGTGCAAAACCTTTTAAATTTAATATCATCAAAATCTTTCAATTTAAGTTTTGTTACTTTCTATCTATTGTTTGGCTATAAATTTATTCATTGTCCATAAATCTCACAGTTAAACTTTTCCATGTTCCCCTAATTTGCTCATGGTATCGCCCTTTATGTCTAAATCACATATTCATTTTGCATTTATGTTGTTATATAGTATGAAATATTGAACTAAACTTAGTTTCTGCCAAATTGTTTTCCAGTTTTCCCAGAAATTTTTGTCAAATAATGAAATCTTGTCCCCAAAAGCTTTGAAATGTGGTTTTATCAAACACTGGATTACGATGGTAATGTATTACTCTCTATTGTGTACCTAATCTATTCCACAAATCTTATTCTTAGTGAAGTACCAAATTTTTTAGATGATTACTGCTTTATAAAACAGTTTGAGATATGGTATGGCTCACCTCCTTTCCTTTACATTGTTGCATTAATTCCCTTGACATTCTTGACTCTGTTCTTTTAGTTGATTTTTGTTTTTCTACCTCTATAAAATAATTTTCAGTAGTTTGATTAGTACAGTACTGGATAAATAAATTAGTTTAGGTAGCATTGTCATTTTTATTATACTTGTTTGGTCTACCCATGGACAATTCATATTTTTCCAATTATTTGGATCTGACTTTATTTATGTGAAAAATGTTTTGTAATTGTGTTTGTGTTTGTCTTGGTAGATAGACTACCAAGTATTTTATATTGTCCAGAGTTATTTTAAATGGAATTTCTCTTTCTATCTTTTGTTGGTGGATTTTGCTGGTGATACATAGAAATACTGATGATTTATACAGGTTTATTTTATATCCTGCAACTTTGCTAAAGTTATTAATTATTTTCACTATATTTTTCATTTACTCTGAAAATTTCTCTAACTATATCCTCATATCATCTGGAAAGACTCATGGTTTTGTTTCTTCTATTCCTTTTTCTTGTCTTGTTGCTACAGGTAGCATTTCTAGTACAGTATTGAATTACAGTGGTGATAATGGGAATCACTGCTTTATCCATGATCTTTTTTGAAAAGCCTCTAGCTAATCCTCATCATAGTTAATGCTTACTGATAGTTTTAGATAGATGCTACCTATCATTTTAAGGAAAGTTCCATTTATTTCTCTGCGTTCTAGAGTGTGTGTGTGTGTGTGTGTGTGTGTGTGTGTGTGTGTGTATGTTTTAACAGGAATGTATTTTGTCAAAAGCTTTTTCTGTATGTATTGAGATAAACTTGTAACTTTTGTTGGTTTTATTATAGAAATGGTAAATTATGCAGATACGTTTTCTATTATTGAATTGTTGCTGCATTACTGATAAACTGATCATAGCATATGATCTTTGTAATATACAGATATAACCTCCTTGTTAACATTTTATATGTGTGTGTGTGTGTGTGTGTGTGTGTGTGTGTGTGTGTGTGTGTGTATTTACATCAATATCCATTAGAAAAGTTGGTCTATAGCTTTGTTTGTATTTTTCTGTTTTAATTCTTCATGGTTTAGGTACCAGCATCATATTTGTGCTGTAAAAGTAATTGGGTAGAATGCCTTCTTCTCCTACTTTCCCATAGAGTTTATAGGTATTGGGATTAATTATTCTTTAAATGTTTGGTAGAATTAACTTGTGAATCTGCCTGACCCCAGACATTTTTTTTTTTTCCTTAGGCAGTTCATGGTCATGGATGGCTTCTTCAATTTCTTTTTCTAAGAAAGGTTGTTTAAGTATTCTATTTAATTTTCTCTTAATCTAGGAAATTTGTATTTTTAAAAAATATTTATTCATTTCACTTTGATTATCAGATTTACTTGCATATAACTGGGGAAAATAGCTACAAATTATTATTTTAATTTCTTCTTCATTAGTAACAAATTTACCTTTTTCCTTTTTGTCACTGGTAATTTGATTTTCTCCTCTCCCTTAAAAAAAAATCAAACTAACCAATGATTTATTTTATTGATTTCTTTTAATAAAACCAGTTCCTAGTTTGATTTGTTAATTTAATGCTTTTTCTTATTTACAAGTGTCATTTTCTCATATAAGATGTAAACAGTTTAAACTTATTAAATCCCTTATGTTTTCTCTTTCCTGATTACCTTTATATCTTTCTCTTCAGTCTTATATTTAAATGTCATTTTTGTATTAAGCCCTGGTGTTTTCATCAAGAAATCTTGAAAATCTTCAATTTCATTAATTTTTTTCCTCTGAAGTATTTTACTTAATTTTGCTGGGCAGACGGTTTCTCTCTCTCTCTCTCTCTCTCTGTCTCTCACTCTCTCACTCTCTTTTTTTCTCATATACGTACATATGTATGTGCGTGTTCATTTGTAGTTTCTGTCAAAGTGTTGAAGGGCTAAAAATGTTGGGAGTTCTAATTTGAAGATGACCCTATGTTAGAAAATCCCAAGGCTTCAGAGACTGCTGAGAACAGCCTTCCTCCACCTTGCAAAAAAAGCAGCTTTTGTTGATTCAGGCTACCCAAAGAAGTAACAGAGTTGAGCTAATGAAGGATTTGCAACAAGAGACCAGTGTATATAGCTACACTTATCCTGAATTAATGAAAATTGAAACCCAATTGCGACAGTACCATTCCCTACAACATGCACAGGACAAGTTTACGAGCCTGAGAACCATTTCTTCCTCTAACTAAGGAAACTGAAGCAGCCTGATAGGGATGCCAGGGGAGTGTGCCTACAGACAAAAAGAAAAGAACCATAAAGGGAATGGTGGATGAATTTCTAATTTTTTTAAAATTAAATTTAAAAAAATAAATATAAAAATTTCAAAAGGAAAATGCTCGACAAAAACCAAAGAAAAAGCACATAATTCAAATGAACATAGTCTAAAACTAAAAAGAATGATTAGTTCTATAAAGGAATACTTAACTTTCTTTAAAAAATGACAAGACACAGAAAAGTGACCAAAATGCCTGACTGAAAAGAGAGTCCTGTAGAATCTCAAGTAAGCATGAAACAAGAAATTCCAGAATATTACAAAACAGATGCAAAATCTGTAAAAATGAATTTAAAATGAATATAGGTTAGAACTTAGAAGTATCAGTGAAGAATTCAATTGAAAATGAT
>CM053583.1:177828651-177840882 GCA_028627135.1 Pseudochirops cupreus
AATGAATTATTGTTTATAATTATGTGTTTAGTTTAATAATCATAGGATTCCCACTAAAACAATATGATGAATCCAAAAAAAACATCATAATATAGGAAATAAAAACAGAAAACTGTTTAGAACTTCTATATTCTGAGAAAATAGCAACAAACAAGAGAATTCAAATATTTCCTCTCAAATAACATAGTACATAAAATATATGTTAGTCAGCTTAAGGAGTCACTGAAGAAATAGCTGGATCATACTCTTTATAGAAGTAAGTAATTTGAGAGGTATTACTTATTCATGACTAGACCACTGCAATGTAATAAAAGTATTGATACTGCCTGTCAGTTTACTGTTCTACCAAGCATATTACCACATAAGTTTTTAGAATGGGATAAGATAATGATAAAATTCATTTGGAAGAACAAGATATCTGTAGCTTCAAGAGAATTTCAAAAGTGTCTGCCATTTCACATCTCGAATTATATTCTGTTAAACTTATTTTAAAGCTTCCACAGCAAAGCTTTTGGGGGCTGGTTAAAAAATATAAATTCTACCACAAGGGACAGAAAAGATGTATCAGTCTCAGGAGAAGAACACAATGGCTTATTGTGGTTTGCTAGTAATACAGAAAGAATGAGAACTTAAAACATAACAGGGCAAAGGACTCAAGAGTAGAGGACATGGTCAAATTTGTACCCACACTATTCTTTCTGCCATCCTATTTATATGTAACTTCATTACAAACCATTATACTCTTTATAATGGTTTCAAATTATTGAAGCTTGGACTATTTCATATGAGTTTTTCCAACTCAGATCTTTGCCAACCAACACAACTTTGACACCATGTAGAGAATCATCTTTCTTAGTCACATGACTAGTTTTTTATTCCATTAATCAAAATCTTGGATTACTCCTTCAAAGTTCAAACTCTTCTGTCTGGCATTCAATTTCTTGTACCACCTGACTGTATCCTACCTTTCCAACCTCATATCATATTGTTCTTTTTCTAGTCCCTCCATTTTCTAGTCAAACTGGGCTCCCAGGTATGCACAGTGATCTCACAGTTCTGGACCTTTACTCAGATTACTTCCTATATATGGGATGCTCTTCTTCCCATTGTTTGATTTTAAATTTCTACCTATCCTTTCAAGCCTGTATCAAATGTTACTTCTCATAAAACACTATGTCTATTCCCCCAGTTCCTCGTAATCTTTATTAGTCTTCACAACCTTATATTGTATTTGTTTTATAAATTACTAATGAATTATTGTTTATAATTAATTATGTGTTGTAGTAATTTATTTTGGCTTACTATGAATATATTGATCACAGGGGCCATTTCTCTGCTCAACTTTATATGGCTCCAGCATCTAGCAAAGTATTTTTTTTAAAAAAAATTATTTACTTTTAGTTTACAACATTCAGTTCCACAAATTTTTGGGTTCCAAATTTTCCACCCACTTCCCTTCCCCTCATCCCCCATGGTGGCATGCAACCTGATATAGGTTCTACATATACCTTCATATTAAACATTAGTTAGGTGGTAAAGAAGAATTATAACCAATGTAATGAACAATGAAGAAGAAGGAACATAACAAAATGGAAAAGAGATAGACTCTGTAATTCTTTCTCTGGATGTGGATATCCTTTTTTCATCATGAGTCCTTTGCAGTTGTTCTATAACATTGTATTGTTGAGAGGATCCCAGTCTATCAAAGTTAGTCATCACAGATATGATATGTCTGTAATTGGGTACAAAATTCTCCTGGTTCTGCTCTCTTCACTCAGTATCAGTTTATATAAGTCTCTCCAGTTTATTATCAAGTCCGTCTGCTCCTCATTTCTTACAGCACAATAGTATTCCATTATATTCATATACTACAACTTGTTTTGCCATTCCCCAAATGATAGGTATCCCCTTGATATACAATTCTTTTTCTTAATTAAATTTGTTTATTTACTTTTAGCTTACAACATTCAGTTCCACAGTCCAGATTTTTTCTCCCTCCTTCTCTGCCCCGTCCCCCCAACGCCCACCATGGTGGCATGCACTTGGATACAGAAACTGGGGTCTTTGGGTTTATCAAACAATAGGTTACTATAGTCATTGACCACTGTGTCTTATGTAACTAATCTATTCCACTGATCCACCCCTCTATTTCTCAGTCAGTACCAAATGCCTTTGATGATTGCTGCTGTATAACAGACTTCAAAATCTGGTATGGCAAGACCACCTTCCCTAGCATTATCTTTCATTAATTCCCTTGATATTTTGGACCATTTGTTCTTCCAGATGAATTTTGTTATTATTTTTTCTACCTCTACAAAACCATTTTTGGTAGTTTGATTGGTGTGGCACTAAAGAAAGAGGTGAATTAATTTGGTTGAAATGGTCATTTTTATTATATTAGCTTGGTCGAACCATAAGCAACTAATGTTTTTTCTGATTATTTAGTTATGACTTTACTTGTGTAAAAAGTGTTTTGTACTTGTGTTCATATAGTTCCTGAGTTTGTTTTGGCAGGTAGACTCCCAAACATTTTATAATGTCTACAGTAACTTTAAATGGAATTTCTCTTTCTAGTTCTTGCTGTTAGGCTTTCGTAGAAATACATAGGAATGCCGAGGATTTATGTGGGTTTATTTTATATCCTGCAACTTTGCTAAAGTTATTTATTTCAAGAAGTTTTTTTTTACTTGATTCTCTAGGATTTTCTAAGTATATCACCATATCATCTGTAAAGAGTGATAGCTTAGTCTTTTCTTTGCCTATTCTAATTCCTTCAATTTCTTTTTCTTCTCTTTTTGCTACAGCCAGAATTTCTAATACCAAATTAAATAACAAGGGTGAGAGTGGACATCCTTGTTTCATCCCTGATCTTATTGGAAATGCTTCTAGTTTATCCCCATTATATATAATACTTGCTGATGGTTTTAGATAGATGCTACTTATCATTTTAAGGAAGACTCCATTTAATCCCCCTGCTTTCTAGTGTTTTTAATAGGAATGGGTATTGTATTTTGTCAAAAGGTTTCTCTGCATTTATTGAGATAATCATACAGTTTCTACTAGTTTTGTTGTTGATATGATCAATCATGCTGATAGAGTTTCCTAATATTGTACCATGCTTGCATTCCTGGAATAAATCCTACCTGATCAATGTGTATTATTCTTGTGATAAGTTACTATAATCTTTTGCTAATATTTTATTTAAAATTTTTGCATCTATAATCATTAGGGAAATTGGTCTATAATTTTCTTTTTCTGGTTTGTCTCTTCCTGATTTAAATATTAGTACCATATTGGCATTGTAAAAAGAATTTAGTAGGACTCCTTCTCCAGTTTTCCCAAATAGTCTATAAATAGCACAGTCCTTTGATCACAACAGAAAATTAATTCTTGGTATGGTTTGTATGTGTGTTTGTATGGGTCTGTCTACTATTCTTTTGGAAATTATTCATGAACACAGGCTTAATAATGAGTCTTTCATTACTGTCTTGTTATTGAAATCTTGTGTTGTTAATTTAACCTTGACATCTTGGTAAATTGTCGTTCAAACTTGTTAAATCCCTGGAGGAAGGGATTGGCTTCTTTATTTGGCTTCCCCACAGGACTCAGCAGAGTGCTTTGTACAGGTTAGTCATATGCACATATGTTGATATGTATGCATTATGGATAGATAGATAGATATAGTGTGTATATATATATATGTAAATATATGAATATGTTTATATGTGTATATATATATTTGATTTGACTGGAATTACTACAAGCTATGGGCAGCTTAGTGGATAAAGTGGTGGGTCTGGGGTCAGGAAGATATTTCTTCATGAGTTCAAATCTGCCCTCAGAAAATTACTAGTTGTGTGACCCTGGGCAAGTTAGTTAACCCAGTTGGCCTCAGTTCCTCATATGTAAAATGAGGTGGAGAATGAAATGGCAAACCAGTTTAGTAGTTCTGCTAAGAAAACACCAAATGGGGTCACAAAGAGTCCTTCTCTACTGAACCAATTAATCAACAACTACAAGCTATACAATTATTTTCAATATCGGAAACGTTTCTCATTGAGGGATATTTTAATGTCTCTGGTACAGCATGAAAAGTAGCAATTGATATAAAAATCCAAGTATTTAAATCAGAAGCAGGAGAAGGGAAAGTTAGGAAAGAAGAGGTAAAAAAAAAATCTCAGGATCAAAGAATAAAAACAGACAATTAAAATGGTATTTTTCCCCTAGTTTCAGGGTCACTTGTCAATCACCAAACAAGAAAATTCTGGCTTTAAAAAGTACTAAAGAATGAAAGAAGAGGGTCAGAAATTCTGACCTGAAGGGAGATAACAAACAAACAAAAATTTGGAGGCTTGGCCTTTACTTTTACAAGATTGACCCTTATCTTTAGTCATTAATAGAACAGTATAAAATTGGGCCAATTTCTGAGCTCAAACTGGTAGCTGAGGATGTTATCAATTTATCTTTCTGTTCTTAGTGGAAGCCATGGGATAAATTCAGCATGGATGAGCCTAGCAAAACTGGTAGGATTCTGATGTGTGTATAGAGAGGTAAAACCTGGGTCTCTTTTGAAGTTAGAAGCAAAAACAAATCAAACAAGCAAACAAACAAAACTCTGAAAAAAAAAATCCACTTTCCTCTGAGTTATAATTTGACATTATTACACCTTCCTAGTAACATTTTTGTTATTGCTTCTCTCAATTTCCTTAATTCTGAAACCAGGCAGAAGAATGCTATTTAGTTCTTTTCAAGATTATATTCGAATGTATTATCAGGGAAATAAAATACTGAATTTTAAATGCAAGCTATCTGATATCTTGCTGATCTAGAAGAAAGATACTAAGAATAGTCAGCACACATTTTACATTTAAAAAATTACATATGCTATCAAAATAGCACAAGTTAATAGTGACCAATATGACACAATTAAAACATTTTAATCCTTTATTTGTCATTTTCAACCATGAGGTTCTTTTTCATTTGTGATAATTTCTTCCCTTTTCAAGTGAGGACTTTTTTAATTTTTTATTGTGATTCACTTGGGCTGAATGAATTGTGGCTGGTTTCAATTTGTAGTGTTGAATCCTTCGTGCATATATTAGCATCTGATTAACAGTTGGCTTTTACTTCAGCAAAACCAGAAGTTTGAGGCTAGAAAAAGGGGAACTGTGATCATGCCACTTTTACCAGTTGGTGATTGTTGTCCTTTGTTCTGGAAGAGTAACAAAATGACATCACAATGCCAGAGTCAAGTTTCAATACATCTGACTGTGATTGATCAGACCAATATGAGCTCAGAATGCTCTACCACAGGTTGGGTACAAGTAGGCCTTGTGAACTTTTGGGGTGGATTCTCTAAATTTGTTTATGTTATGTTTCTTTTGAGCTATTTCAGTTCTGCTTTGCTCATCAAGCACAGCACCTTCTCTGATGTGGGCATGCCATGCTAAGTGTTACTGTACCAATGTCTCCCATTTCACGCAATCAATTCCAGAGTTCTTAAGAGAGATCTTGAGAGTGTCCTAGTATTGTTCTTCTGACCACCATGTGAGCACTTGCCCTGTGTTAGTTCTCCAGAAAACAGTATTTTTGTCAAACATTTTCCATTCTAACAACATGGACAGCCCATCAGAGTTGTGCTCTCTGAAGTAGAGTTTGAATGCTTGTCAGTTTAATTTGAGAAAAAAACCTCAGTAAGCATATTATTATTATATAATCCCACAGGATGGCTATATCTTTGAGCTAAAAATTCTTATTGAATGGCTAACATATCAAAATTTAATTCAATATATATAGGTTTAACTCAATGTAGCTAATTCTTTTTTTCCTCTAGGCATAATGCTTACCATCCTTCTGTGTCACCCACTATGTGAATATATACCGGAAAAGCCCCCCTTTTTCTAGAAGGGGTGAAGGAATCAGAGGAGAAAACATTTTGTCTATATCTAGTAGACCATGGTAATAGCTAAAGAAATACACACACACACGCACACACACACACACACACACACACACACACACACATATATATATATGATAATTTTAATTGAGTGCTCCTTTTTTCACTCAAAATTCAGCTATATGAAAAGAATTTTATTAATGTTCTTATGCTTTTTCTAATTATTTATTAATAAGTGGGGAACAAATAACCTAATATCCATAGTGATACAGGTCATAAATAAAGCCTGAGGACAGAAGCTTGACATGAGCATCAAGAAGGGCACAAAAGAGAGCCCAGGACTCTGTGGACCCTGTTGGAGGTAAGAACAATTATATTGGCCTGGGGTTTCCCAGACTGTCACCACTGAGTAAAGAACAACTCATAAAGTCTTACTGATTATCACATTGCTTTCTTGTGAGTCCTAATTATCTCCCATAAAATCGCTAACTTGCAACTCCCTAGAGAGCTTCTGGTAGCATTTCCTTGATTCTAAGTCTTTAAATGTTTACTACTTGATGAAAAAACAAATGTCTTTTTCTACTTTGGGTTTGTTTCTCAGTCAAGATATATGTCAAATTATACCTTTCATAATATCAACATCCATAAATGAGATGGTAAATTCTTTGGCCTTTAAAGGTTTCTCTTTCCTTTTCCTGTCTGTGCATTCTAGTTCATAAAAAATGTATACAGTGGAGAAGAGTATGTAGCAATTATTTCTGAATGTGCAGTGATGAACCTCTAGTTTCAACTGTAAACTGAAACTCAAAAGCATTTTCTCTCTGTTTATGATATAAATTTAGTTGATTCATCTATGGTCTCATTCACATTTTTGTCTATTTGTTACTGATTCTGATTTGACAGAAATCATAGGCTATTTCTGGAGGCTAGACTAATATATACTATGTCCAAGAATCAGTCAATGTTAACTATATTTATTATTCTCTGGCTTCTGGGAATACTATTTGAATGAACACACACACACACACACACACACACACACACACACACGCACACACGCACACACACCCTCTACCCACAGAATACAAGTTCTTTGAGGGCAGGAACTATTTCTATTCCAAATACAACTCGTCTTTGTATTTCAAAGTCCAAACTGATGGATATATTAAGAGCCATTATGTTATTTAAGAGAAATGCCAACTTTTCTTGTTTTAGCAACTGGCCCATAGTAATCACTGGCTCTGGTAGAATATATTCCTTTTGACTAAAGCTACCAAAAATAGCATCACTCTCAAAGAACTTCACATTTCATTACTCTAATCTACAGGATTCTGTGGCTAATATAAGTAGCAAGCACTGGAATCTTTGCCTTTCTCTCCCTTGCATCAAGAGCATTGGGAATTGAAATGTATTCACTGGAAGATATGCAGTATGTATGATAGGACTAGTAACTGGTAGGGACATCAGGGAGGCATTTTTTAATCGGAAGCAAAGCTACCAGTAGTATCTGGGAAAGAATACACATATACATGTGTGTATACACATACACATACATATATATATATATATATATATATATATATATATATACATATATATGTGTGTGTGTGTATGTATATGTATACAACATGCATTTATATATTTAACTCTATATATGTATCTATATGTGTATGAATATGTATCGATAGAAGGATAGACAGACAGACAGATAGATAGACAGATATTGATAGATTTGAGAGAGTAAAACATAGAACAAAGAGAAAATTGAAGTATTGTAGAGAAGAAGAGTCATTGACTCTGCAGATATCTGGGGGTTGAGTATGAGAGAAGATCTATGAAAAGATCTGCTCCTTCCCAAATTTTCCCTCCCCATATTTGACTATCCACAGATGGTATAACAAAGGATCTCCTGTTTCATGACCAATATGTTGCCAGCACGCTAAGTTTTGCCTCCATCACAAAGAGTTCAAAGCTTACTTATAAATAGCTATAAATATAAAATTACATAGAGGGGCCCAATCTCCCCAAAGATGTTAGGACATTTCCAAACTAGGAGCTCAGTGCAATTGTGATTAGTCTCAGATATTTCCAATTTCAAAAAGTCCCTAAATCTGAAAAGCAGGGAATCTGCTGAACGTTAGGAGATGTTTATTGCCCCCATACTTAAATTAAATGTAGCTAATTATTATAACTATTACAATTGAGGGGCTTATCCAAGAAAAGTCATTTTATGACTAATGACAGGACACATTTCAATAAACATAGAAAAATATATACATACATTAACGTATATGTGTATGTGCATACATGTATTCATACATACATGTGCGTAAGTATAGAACATGGTAGGTATATGTACAATGTGCCACTGATGCAACATGCATCTTTGAGAAAGCTATGGTCCATGCTTCTAGTAGAGTTGTTTATGACATGTAACGGAAGTGCCCTGGGAGATTGGGGGCATGCATAGACATTCTGTAGTTGGTTCTAGTTTGCAAACTTGGTGACTAGGTCTTTATATTTTATCCTAAAGGCAACAGGAACCCACTGGAATTTATTGAATAGGCAAACGACATGGTAACACCAGCAGTTAAGGAAAATAAATTATCTTTGGCAGCTATGTAGATGATAGATTGGAGTGAAGAAAATTGAGTCTAGGAGACCAGTTAGGAGGCTAGGAAGGAGGTGATGATGCCTATAGCAGGATCGTGTCAGGGTAAGCAGAGAAAAGAAATGAGAGATATTTTAGAGGATCAACAGCATTGATTGAATTGTGCGAGACATAAAGGATGATTTCCAGTATTCTTTGACCTTATGTTTCTATAAGAATGATGGTGCTCTTGAGAGAAAGAAAGGAGTTGGGAAGAGTGATCATTTCATGTGTTTGTGTAGTGGGGGGGATAATGAACTCTTCTCTGGACACATTGAGTTTGGTATGCCTACCTGACAGCCAAAAAGGAATGTTGAAGAGGCAGTTGGTGATGTGGGAATAGATGCCCTCTTAACTACAAGTTAAAGCTCATTAATTGTAGTGATTTATATGTTGATAATTGTATAATTAACTTGTGTAACCACTGTAAAACTATTTACCAATAATTGTAAACAATGGCTAGCTCCAGAGAGGCATTGCACAATTTTTGGCAGAGAGAAATTGGGAAAAACATATTCGTCATCCAGATTTAAATGATTCATGAATTCAGCTAAATATATGTGATAATTTTGCAATGTTTTCTGAAACCATAAGCATTCTAGAATAGTCTGTTATTGCACATTGACATTTCCTTGAGGGAAAGACTATATTTTTAAAGATAGATTTTATTTAAGCATCATTTTCAGGATCTCTGATCCAATGTTATGTGTAAGGATACATTTTATGCTTTTACCTTTGGTAACTAAACCACATAAGAGAGTATCTAAAACATAGATGGGTTACACCAAAATGTGAGTTATTTTGGATTACATTGGAGAGGTACTCTAAATATACTTCTTTGATATCTTTCCATTAAATCTAGAATACTCTCAGTTTCATCTGTTGATTGAATTCCTGAAAGCAATTGCCATACAAGTTCCATTAACTCCTACAATCCACTTGAATAGAACAACTTGAAACTTTCTACTTTAGTAGAGTGAAGTGTATCTATGTAACTGTGATAGCAATAGCCAGAAAGGATTTGATTTTTCTTGTCTGGAACCAGGTTTTCATGCCACTTTACCACCATTTTCAAACAAAGAACCTGTTGTAAAATATTTATATCAGCTGCCTTTGTGGTGGCAAAGAAATGGAAATCGTGGAGATGCCCATCAGTAGGGAAATGGCTCAAAAAGTTGTGTTATATCATTGTGATGGAATACTACTGTACTATAAGAAATGATGAACTTGATAATCTTAGAAAAATATGAAAATACTTACATGAAATAATAGTGAAATGTGCAGAACCAAGAGAATGATACATACAGTAATAATAATATTGTTTTAAGAACAACTTTGACTGTCTAAGACATTTTGACTATTAAAAATACCCAAATTAACTACAAAGCACATATGAAGGAAGAAACTCTCTGCATCCAAAGAAAGAGTAAATAAATAGAAGTATGTATAGAATGGTTTTACACACACACACACACACACACACACACACACACACACACACGTAGCCATCTCTAGGGCAGGGGAGAAAGAAAAAAGAAAGTTGCAGGATTACTTTTATTATATATTTAAAAAGAACAGCAAGTTGTACATACCAGATTTTTCTTTTTCATGTACAGTCATCCTTTTTTCCTATTCTACTATGAAATAGAAATATTTGTCTTATTTATTAAGTTCATAAGAGAATAAGTTAAATTGAAAAAATTCCAAAGCATGCACTCTTGCCATCCTTTCAGTGGAACTTGGAACTTACCCGTAGAACCCATTGTTATTGTTGTTCAATCAATTTTCAGTTTTGTCTGACTCTGGAGGACCCTACTTGATTGAGGTTTTCTTGGTCAAAGATACTGGAGTGGTTTTCCATTTCCTTCTCCAGGTCATTTTACAAATGAGGAAACTGAGGCAAACAGGGTTAAGTGACTCGCCAAGGGTCACATAGCTAGGAAGTATCTGAGACCATATTTGAACTCAAGGAAGATGATTCTTCCAGATTCCAAGTATGGTGCTCTATCTACTGCACCACCGAGCTGCCCCTCAGGGCCAAGGGCTCTGATAACTCAGGAGGTTTTGGTTTTGTTTTTTTTTAAACGTATCTTGCCCAGAACCAGGTCACCACACCACTTTCTGGACATCTCCGAATTTTAACACCTCATGTGTACCTGTCTCCTCGACCTTTATGTCTTATTTTCTCTCTTTACAATGTTACCTGCTTAAGGTCAAGGGTTTTTTTCCTTATTTATATTTTTAGTATTATATAATATTTATATCCTCAGCACAGTGTCTGACACATAGGACACAATTAACAAATGCTATTTTTGTTTATTTATGCGTTCATATTCTACAATGAATTTATTGTGAGCATCAGCTACTAGGGTTCAAGGCTCAGGATCATCAGTAGCACTAGATTACTTTCTTGAGTAGGCATTCATGATTTTTATTTAACATTTTAATAACTGCCTTTAATTTAAGTTGTTCTTTGCCTTCCCTAGTAGGTATGTGATCAAAGGATATTAGCAAATAGTTCTTAAAAGGATTATAAACTGTTAACAACTATATAAACATGCATATCATAACAACAATATTGTTTTAAGAACAACATTGAGTGACTGTCACTTTTGACGTTTATAAATGCCCGAATTAATGACAGAGAACGCTATCTATATCCAGAGAAACAACTGATAAAAAGAAGTATGTATAAAATGGTTTTACATATTGTGTGTGTGTGTGTGTGCATACACACATACATACATACAAACATATGTGTGGGTAGGGATTTTTTTCTTTATAAGCCTGAATTTGCATCCTTATACCTTCTACTCTTTGTTCCCCGTTATTTTCTATATGCCTAGAAAAATAAGTTTAATCCATTTTCTTTCAAAATCTTCATAAGAGGCTGAAAGGAGCTTTTACATTGTTGGGAAGACATGGGAGTATTGAAGAGGAGCACATGAACCATCCTCTCCTCAGAATTGGTTCAAAGAGGGAATAATATACACATTCAGCTGGGTAGAGAAATCCCTATTATCCTACAAGAAAATAGGAGGGGAAGGGCATAAAAGAAGGTAGGTGGGGAACTGATAGAACAGAGGATTATTGGGAGAGGAAATAGTCAGAAGCAAAATACTTTTGAGGATGGGTAGCGTAAAAGGAGAGAGAGAATAGGCTACAAGGGGGAGAATAGGATGGAGGGAAATACACAATAATCATAACAGTGAACAAATATTTTGCAGAAAATTTCTCTGATAAAGCCCTCATTTCTCAAATATATAAAGAACTAAGTCAAATTTATAAAAATAAGAGCCATTCCGCAATTGATAAATGGTCAAAGGAAATGAACAAGCAGTTTTCAGATGAAGTAATAAAAGGTAACACAAAAATGCTATAAATCACTATTGACAAGAGAAATGCAAATTAGAATAACTCTGAGGTACTGCACCACACACATCAGATTCATTAATAATGACAGAAAATGACAAATGTTGGAGGGGGGTGGGAAAAGTGAAACACTTATCCATTGTTGCTGGTGTTGTGAACTGCTTCAACCAGTATGGAAAGCAATTTGGAATTATACCCAAGGGGTTAAAAAATCAAGCATTCTCTTGAACCAGCAATACCAATACTGGGACTTGTAATGCCATGCACCAGCAGATTCCCAAAGGAATGCTACTGTGAACAGCTTTTAGAG
>CM053583.1:177841382-177865953 GCA_028627135.1 Pseudochirops cupreus
GGGTTTGCCCCTTCTACACTTAGCACTTAGTACTAAGTGCTAAGTATCCTGCTAAACAGATTACTATTACAGGACTGTATCCCAAAGAGGTAAAAAAAACAATGAGCAAAAGGATATCTGTGCTTTTGTATACACACACACACACACACACACACACACGCACATATATATATATATATATATATGTATATATATATATATGTATATATATATATATATGTATATATATATATGTATATATATATATAATTTTTTAAAACAGCTCTTTTTGTGGTGCTAAAGAATTGGGAATTGAGGGGATGCCCACTAATTGGAGAACGGTTGAACAAGTTATGGTATATGATTCTGATAGAATACTATTTTACTATAAGAGATGATGAGCAGAATATTCTCAGAAAAACCTTTCATGAAAGTGTGATGAAAGTGAAATGAACAGATCCAGGAGAATACTGTACACACTAACAACAATATTATATGAGGATCAGCTGTGAATAATAACCCTTCTTGGAACTATAAGGACCCAAGACAAATCAGAAGGACTTATGATAAAAAACAAAACAAACAAAAAAAAATTATCCATCTTCAGAGAAAGAGCTGATGGATTCTGAATGCAGATTAAAGCATTCATTTTTTTTCATTTTATTTTTCTACAATTTTGCTTTTATTTTTTCGACTGTATTTTCTTTCACAACATAACTAACATGGAAATGTTTTGGATGACTTTACAGGTACAACCTATATCAAACTGTTTGCCTTCTCAATGAAGAAGGCACAAGGAAGAAAATGAGGGATAGAATTTGGAACTCATAATTTAAAATGCTAAAAGTTGTTTTTGCATGTATTTGGGGAAAACAAAATATTAAATATAAAATATGAAAAAATAAATTTTAGGGTTTGGAGAACAAAATTTAGTAGATAATACAAAATGAATGACATTAAGAAAAAAATGTAATATGGATTGATTAGGCAAAGCCCCATCACTTTAATGATCCTGCATATTTGTTAGAATGGATCATCTTCCAGGTATTTGCATATTTGTTAGAATGGATCATCTTCCAGGTATAGAGAGAGATAAACCCTTATACCTTGAAAAGATGACAGGGAAATCCTTTGATAAATCCCCATGACTTGGGCTGCCACTTGTTGATTGGTTAATGGAAACCTAGGAGAATTCAAGAGTGACAGTGGTGAATTGGGAAGTATTAGTGCTAGAGTGAAATGATTAAGTAACCAACCAAAGAGACACATAGCTTTTAGAAAGATTCGCTTGACTTGAAAATGGATATTATAGCATTATATGTTGCCCCTAGAAAGAATTCTAGTTACAAAGTGGGTCCAACACAACCATTGACTAATAAATATGTACCTAGAATATGCATTTCTTGATTCTAATAAATTCTTTAACTCTTGTGGTGGGGGTAAAGCAGAAAAGGTGTATGTTGTAGATTCTTGTAGCCTACTTAAATCTAGTCATGCTCACCAGGAAAACTTGTTTTTATTGCAACCAAGTTACCTATTCTTAGAGACAAATATTATCCTTTAGTAGTAGAGTACTTTAGGGGAATAGGACACAGTTTTATTTTGTTTTTTTTTATTATTATTCTATTGAGGTGTTCCTGAAGGATATGTGTGTATGTATGCATGTATATATACCTACGTATATTCACATATTATATATGCATGTATTTATTTGTTTATATATGTAAGTGTATGTGTGTATATATGTGTGTGTGTATATTTGTGTGTGTGTGTGTGTATGCTTCATTAACACTTTAGAATAAAAGAAAAGTGTCATCTCTCTGTCTATCTATCTAATCAAAGGACAGTTTGTCAGTTTCTTTTGTATATGACTTTTCTCCTCTGTCCAAGGGCTGTGTTACTTTTGCTATATACTCAGTATTTTTGTCACCTTGAAGACATGGTCCAGTGGAGAATCACATTAGTGTTCCAGTTCTGTAGACATACACAATTTATAAAAGGACACACACAAGAAGGAGCTCAGTAGCAGAGAGAAGAGACTAAACAGATTACGCCAAAGGTGCCAAACCCTTAGGGTAAGGAGGAATATTACCAGTGAGCTGAGGAGAAAACATTGGATGGCAATATGAATAGACAGATGGGTCTAAGAGAAAATGGTCAGAGAGGAAAATGTCCTAGAATAGAAGGTCAAGGTTGCCCAGCACGATTATTTAGAAAGGCAAAAGGAGGAACGGAACAGGAGTTGTTTGGGCTTACCTGCTGTCTCTTGCTTATGGCAGCGAGCATGGCATGAACCAGGAGGACAAAAAAAAAACATGAAATGGCTTGCAAGGGGAATGCAAATATGGTATGTAATAGCAAAGATGATTCAAGTTAGAGCTCAGATGAGTCAATCACCGAAGTACTCACTATGGAGGTGGAAGATAGTTCATCACTTTGTCATAACTCAACTTTCACTTTTGCAGCTATAGAATTAATTGGGATCAAGTAAATGGATCATATGAAAACAAAGATGGTGAAAAAATGTGACGAAATAAAAGTGGCAGAATCCTTAGTGGTGGTCATTGTAACATTTTTTTTTACAAGGACAGTGCTGGTGGCTACTATATCCATGACTAAGATAGATAGACATGTTTCCAAAAGTCTTAATGCATTTTAAGGCACTGAAGCTTGCAACAGTAGTACTAAGACTTTTGGAACACCTCATAAAACAGTATAGGTTCAATCTAAATGCCCAATCTTGGGTTAGCAATGTTTTTTGTTGTTTATTTTTTTGTTTTTGGTATAATGCATAGATCAGCATATTCTCCTTTTGCAATGCTCCTGTTGGAAAATAGTTTTATGCTTCTCCTGAGGGACTAGCTTACCAAGTAATTTTTTTTTTTGTCTGTCCAGTATTTTATTGATGGTTGGAAGGATACAAAGATAATATAATTTCATTTATATTTCATTATAACTTCATTTGATATTAGAAATTCCTCTGAGAATTTAAATTATTTGAATTGGAATTCCATAGTCTTACAATTTCTTTTTTTACATTTTGACTACTCTTCTTTTTCAAGCAGTTGCTCCATCAATAAGCATTTATTAAATGACTAATCTGTAATAGGCCCTGTGCTAAATCCCAGGGGATACAACAGAAGACAAAAGATGGTCCCTGCTCTCAAGGAGCTCATGGTATAATGGGGAGACAACATGAAAACAGCTACATATATACAAGATATACATAGTATAAATTGGAGATAATAAAAAGAGAGAAGGCATTAAGTAGAACTAGAAAAGACCTCTCACAGAAGATTGGATTTTCACTGTGACTTGAAGGAAGCCAAGAGAAAGAGATGAGGAGGTAGAATATTCCAGGCATGGGAAACTATTTGGTTTTGGTTTTGGAGGAAAAAAAGAATGTTTATTAAGGATTGTTGGTGGGGGAGCGGGACCAAGAAGTTCCTGAAGAGGCATTGCAGGGGCTAGAAAGGCAGATAGAGTATTCCAAGAATGGGAAATGACAGTAAAAAAGCCTAGAATATGGAGATGGAGTGTTTTATTCAAGGAAACAGCAAGTAGAACAGTGTCACTGGACTAGAAAGTATATAGAAAGAGGAGTAAGGTATACAGAGATGGAAATGTAGAAGGGGCAGGTGATAAAGAGCTTTTAATTCCAAACAAATGATTTTTATTTTAGGGAGCCATGGGAGATGGTTGAATGGAAGGAGTGGGGGAATATGACATCATTAAACTATGTGATTTAGGAAGATTGATTTGACAGCTAAATGGAAGATGGATTAGTGTGGGGAGATACTTGTAGCTGGGAGACCAACATGCAGGCTATCATAATATCCAGGTGCGAGATGGTGGGGCTGGGCACAAGGGTGTTGGCAGCATCCAAGGAAGGAAGGGAAGATATGTAGATGATGCTATGAAGATAACAACAGACTGGATATGTGAAGTATGGGAGATTGAGGAGCCAATGATGATGCCTGGTTGTGAGCCTGGATGACTGGAGGGAGGGAAATTAAGAAGTGGAGGTGTTTGGGGGAGAAATAATGAGTTCAGTTTTTAGCATGTTGAGTTTATCATGAATGATTTTTGATGTCTAACAGGCAGTTTGAGATACAATTCTGGGAGATTGGGCTGAATAGACCTGAAAATCATCAGCTTGGAAATGATCACTGAAATTACATGTGCTGTAGAAGTGAAATAAGAGAGAGAGAGAAGAGTAGAGGGTCCCATATAGAGTTCTGTGAGGCGTCCATGGTTAGCAGGCATAATGTGGATGAAGTTACAGCAAAGAGGACTGAGAAATAGTCAGATAGATAAGGAAAGATCCATGATAAAATAGAGTCATGAAAACCTAGAGCAGAACAGGTATAAATGAAAAGAGGGTGATCAACTGTGTCAGTGGCTAAGGACTGAAAAAAGGCCACTAAATTTTTCAATTAAGAAATCATTAGTAACTCATGATCAGATATTCATTAGTTAACCAAATTAGAAGAAGTGTTATCCACTCAGTTACACTTTTCCCTTCATTTCAATGTTGTCTTCAACTTTGCTAAGTGAAATTTGACTTTGGAATATTTCTAAATTTCTCAAAATGATAAATAAGCTTACTTATTTTAGTTTTTTTTTTTTTTAGGCTAATACTCTATTGTCCTCTAATCTGCCCCCTTTGGTGTATTGCATGAAGGCTTATACCTTTCATATTTAAACAACCATTTTTCAAGTCTCCCGTTTTTCTGTAACTGCAATATACTTCCATAATTGCTGATAAGTAAGTAAACTATTTAATATTTGCATAATATTTAATTATATATGTATGTGTATACACACATATACATATGTATGTATGTATGTATGCATATATGCACTATCATTTGATTTTTCTGACTACCTTGATATAGGCAGAGTAGATATTTGTTAAAAAACTATTGTTGGAATAAAATAAACTTGAAAGAAAAACTAATCAGGTCAGACAATTTTGAAAGTAATATTCACTTTTCTTCAGTATATTTAAAGTAAGGCTGCATGGCTAAACTGGAGACACTCCAGGAGCAGCAAGGGTACTAGGGAAATCCAAATAACTCTGCACACTAACATCTACAAACTGGGACAACCTATTGACTTACCTTACACTGTGATTGGGGATGATACCTAAAAAGACATTAAGAAGGAGAAGGAAAAGGGTAGAACCTCTGTGTCTTATCAGGGAGACTTGCGAATGATGATTTTCAGACTATAACAAGGAGAGTCCTCTATGGTCTAGGACTACTGGGGCTAGTAGATAATACTACTGAGTATTACCTAGTACTCTTGAGATACCATTTGGTATGGTATCTGGGGAAGTTCTAGGTTCAGGGAAGCACTTGTATCAGAACTGTTTAGATGTTTTCCAGGGAATGGAGGGGTCCTGTTCAGGTGAATATGATTGGCTTTTTGCCCCTGAGGTTATAGTCAAGGCACCACTGATAATCTAGGAATTGGAAATTCTTAGCCAGCATATTTTAAGTATATCAGTTTCTACATATTATGGAATCATGATAATAGGCAGGGTAGAATGGATAGCATTCCAAAGAGAAAATTAGACCAGAATTCTCTCTCCATACAAATATGTATATATAAATATTTATGCAGATGTGTATATGTCTATATATAGATATAGATACATAATAGATAAGTAAAATGAGATTCTGAGAAGCTAAATAAGGAATAAAAAATTCAAGGAATAAGTATAAATAAAACCACCACCCAGTCAAATTCTACTTCACTATTATTTGTACTACAACATGGTTCTTACCAGCACTGGACTGAATGCTGTATATTATGGAAACAATTTAAAAAAAAAACAAAGTAAAAATATATCCCCTTTGCTCATTAGGCAAGAAAGGGAAAATGACATATATGAAGAACAGATTAAAGAAAGATTAAGACCATCAGACTTACTGAAAATGATGGGAAAATGACTACAAAATAATTCCCCATTATTTGAAA
The DNA here is from genome assembly GCA_028627135.1 of Pseudochirops cupreus. Classification (NCBI taxonomy): domain Eukaryota; kingdom Metazoa; phylum Chordata; class Mammalia; order Diprotodontia; family Pseudocheiridae; genus Pseudochirops; species Pseudochirops cupreus. Next base: position 177,847,347 of record CM053583.1, read on the forward strand.
ATGAGGGAATGATGGAAAATATATTCATTTCACAACATTCAAATGAGTTGGGAAAAGGACAAAATGAATCTCGCTCTTCATCACTGTCAAGCATCAAGACCACAGTGACAATGACATGGGATTCTACAAGCTACTAGGAAGAAAAATCTTGACTTGAAAAAAAGACACGATTAAAAATTTCACAAGATTTTTTTTTAGAAAGATGAAAAATAAAAGATGTCTTCCTCCTTTCAGAATATACTCTCTTCAATTAATCTTGATATTCTTAAAACAGATCTGTCTGTATCATTCTTCTATTCAAAAATTTCAAATGGTTCCCAACAGCCTCTAACATGAAATTTAAAAATTTCACTTTGGCATATAAAGCCCTCTACAATCTGACTATCACCTCCCTCTCCAGCATCATTTCATGTTACTCTCCTTCACATAATCTCAGTTCCAACCCAATTAGTCTGTGTGCTAACTCCTAAACACAATATTGCATACCCCACACATGTGTGTGTACAAGTAGTTCTCCATGTTTATATGTTCTCTCCTCAGTCCATTTTGTAAAATCCCTAGCTTCCTTCAAAGCAAAGTTTACTACCATCTTCATCAGATTTTTCCTGATCTCACCCCCATTGTTACTTCTCTGTTTTAGTATTTTGTAATATGTGTGTGTATGTATACAAGCTACTATATATGTACATATATATATCACTATATATCATAGAATTATATATACACTGTATTATACATATACCATTATATCATTCCATATGATATACTATTGTATATATTGCATATACACTACAGTTTATATACTATTATATAGTATTATATATACTACAGTCTTATATATCCCTTATACTACAGTTTAATACTGTTATATAGTATTTTATATATAATATAATCTTATATATTATATATGTGTGTATAGATGTGTATATGTATGTGTGTATAACTCTCTCTCTCTGTGTATTTTGTATCCTTTTATCTCATCTCCTAATACCCTAAGTAACTCAAACCCCTCCTGGGCCAGGAGGGAAAAGTCATAAGGCTGCTCACAATTCTTGGATCATTTGGAAGTCAAGTACTATAATCTTTCTAGTGAGATGGAGGGGCTGCAGACCTTACCATCTGCCCTCCCACTGACTCCTCTTGTTCTCTGGATTTTCTCATCAGCTGCTCTCCCCCCTCCAACCCTCTGAACACCAGCATCTGAGCTGCTGATTTACCTCAACAATCCCTTAGGCCTTACCATCTGCCCTATTAACCAACCTTTCAGACTCCTTGACTTTTTCCAGTTACTTTGCAGCTGAATTCTCTTATGTCCTGTCTCCTACAATAAGAGTATGGACTCTTTGAGATCGAGGATTGTCAAGCTTTTTACATTTTTATCTTTAGCATTTAGCATACTTCTTGTCACACAACACTAAAATGCTTCCTTCCTTCCTTTCTTTTTCTCTTTCTTTCTTTCTTCTTCCTTCCTTCCTTCCTTCATTTTCTTTCTTCCTTCCTTCCTCCTTTTCTTTCTTTCCCTTCCTTCTTTCTCTCTTTCTTCCCTTCCTTCCTTTTTTCTTTCTTTCAGTTTCCATGCAGAATGCATGTTTCTAGAGAGCACAGTCTGTGTCTTTTTACCTGGCATCACTATTACCTACAACATTACCCTATGCAGAGTAGGCCATTAATGGACTTTAAATAGACAATCATTATTTAGTATGCTATTTAGTCATTTTTGTAGTGTCCAACTCTTAGTGATTTTCTTGGTAATGATACTGGAGTGGTTTGACATTTCCTTCTCTAACTCATTTTACAAATGAGGAAACTGAGTCAATCAGGTTAAGTGACTTGCACAGGATCACATAGCTAGTGTTTGAGGCCAGATTTGAACTTGGAGAGATAAGTGTTCCTGACTCCAAGCCTGGCACTCTATCCATTATGCCACTTAGCTGCACCTTCTTTGCAATATAGAATAGAAATACAATAATCGGAAAATATATAAAAGTCATAGATAGATTTTTCTATGGAGAGAAGGATATTTGATAAATATATGTAAATACATATGCATTTGCTACAATGACTATTTATGTGAAAACCCCCAAAATAAAGGATTTGCAAATAGAATGTTAAAAATCACTAAAATTATTTACTTTATTTTGTTAAAGTTAATATGTGCATTTTAAAAATAAAACAAGTAATAAATTACTTGGAATTTTCAGTTTCTTCATGATCCTTTTTCATTTGTATACTTGACTATTTGCTGTTATTTATTTTAAAAAACAGAGTCAGTAATAGAATAAGGATTATAAGCTAATTGCTCTAAATTTAACTCATGGCTACCAAAATTTAGCCTACATTTAAATTGCATCCTGAACATTTTCTAATGAGCTGCTTTATTGTTTCTGATATTTTATAGCAGTTATTTATTTAAGAATTGAACTTTCTTCATTTAGAGCTCTGCCATATAAAGGAAAACACTAAAAATGCAATAGTCATATTAAATATTCACCATTTAAAAAGAAAAAAAAACTTCTCTCTTCTAAACACTGTCAAAAGTATGTGTGAACGTGGAAGAGTACACTTTGCTACCTTTAACTATCAACAAAGGTTTCTCACCATTGCTGGATAGTTCCATTTTTACGCCATCATAATTTCCACTTAAGTATCTTGTAAGGTCTGCAGGGTGCTAAAATTATTCAGTTGCCTCAGCCACTTTTTAAAAGAAAATTAACCTAATAACTAAGAATTAGTGCAAGAGGTATCAGGGTCCTTGTAAGATTAACAAATTTTGTAAGCTAAGGCTCAAGACTCCTCAAGCTGTTGCTCAGAGCGTAAGTAACTACTTCCTGTTTTTATTATCTCTTGCATGGATTAGCTCTGGGGCTTTTAGCATTCTGTCTGCCTTTTCCCTGTTCCCTTGTGTGCCTGCTAATTTGTTGTGGATATTTTCAGCACAGTACACAACCGCTGCTGATGATAATGAGACCCATACACCTAATTTCTCTGTGCCCTGCACTCTAAATTGAACTGTCTCCAGGCTAGGTCCTAAGCACAGAAACTTATGAGGAGGCTGCAGCAATGACATATGTTAATACCTGTCTAAGATGGGGAAAACCAAATTCCTATCAACTTGAATGACCAGACCACAGGAAAGGTGACATTTATTTCTCCTGAACCTGCTGTCTGAGGATTGTGTGTGATCCAGTTAAATTTATTCTGTTGGGATATATGACCAATATAGAATACCACACCTCCACAAAGCAAACTTTCTCAATGAACTAAACAAAATATAGATAAAAAAAATTCAACTGCTTTGAATGACCTGGTAAGTTTGGTCAAGTTTCTCCTACTTTGGATTTTTGACATCTGGAGTTAAAATGTATAGCTGAACGTATCCAAAAGATTTCTCAGGGTTTTGCTGAAAATAGGATGTGTCTTGAATTTAAATTATATGAGCCAAGAGGATTTAAATTAAGTTAATTAATAAAATATATTTTAGAAATATCGGCATCCAAAGTGGATATGATTTTAATCAGCCTTACTTAATAATTTCCCTTGGAATACTGATAAGAATGTGTTAGTTCCTAACACAATGCCTGGCACATGGTAGGCATTAAGAAAGGCTTGTTTATTGATTGGTAGTTTCTAAAGCAAATAGAGGGGTAGCAAGGTTGAATAGGAAAAGAAAAAAAAAGCTGTCAGAAAATTTGAGTTCTATTCTCTGATACTTATCTTGGGCAAATGGTTTTACTTCCCTAGGCATGTTTCCTTATCTGAAGGATGAGAGGCTTGGGCTCACTGACCTCTGAGGAAGTGCCTTTCATAAGCAGTATGTTGTGACACATGATCCTTGACCTCCGTGAGTTTGTTATCCATGTCACATAGGAATCTGAACATATTTCAAATATGATAATGTGTTTTGAGATTGTAAGGAAAATGCTTTTATGATTGCTGCTATTCTGAAGTGGAAATTATATTCTGCACAAGGATGTCTTTTAGTAGGTGGTCATGAATCCCTATGTCTGCTGTCATCCTGTCTCAGAAAGTTAAACCCTATAAATGACCCACTTTCAGATTTACTAGGGAAAAGTATTCAATTCTTCATGGAAAAGAAAACAAGAAAAAAATAAAACAAGGAAGCAATAAATAATGCAGTTGATTTTTATTTTCTGAAACCTATTCTGAAATAAACAAGTATTTATCTTTTGGAGAATGCTGAAGGGAACTGGGTTGAAGTTACTTTCTAGCTACTATTCCTATGTCTGCAAGCCATGGGTGGGGTAGGAAAGAAGTCTGCCATTCCTACTGGTACCAACTGCAAATAAATGTTCAATTGCCCCGAGACAGACAGATCATCAGTACAAGCTATTGATACCTTGTATGCTAAAGATTTTCAGGGAAACTGATGGCACTAGAAAGAAAATGAAAATTTATTAAATGCCTACTATGTGCTAAGAACTGTGATAAGTGCTTTAGAAATATTACTTCATTTAATACTCATGAGCTGTTATCGCTCCCATTTTACATTTGAGGAAATTAAGGTAAACACAGGTTAACTAACTTGGTTACAATCTCAGCGAGTAAATGTCCAAGACTTTATTTGACCTTATATTCCTGACTAAAACTCTAGCTCCTGAGGCATCCAACACAAACTGTCCTCTATGGCTTTAATTGTTCTAAAACAAAACAAAATGTGTCTGTGTGTTTTTTAAAACATCATTATGGTTGAGATGATATGACTTAACTGGATGCAGATGTCTGTAGGCTCCCACAGAATGAATGATTACTCAGCATTAATCTTGTTTCATAAAAAAATACTACTATTATGAATATATTCTCTCTCTCTCTCTCTCTCTCTCTCTCTCTCTCTCTCTCTCTCTCTCTCCCTTCCCCTCCCTCCCTTCCCCCTCTGTCTCTCTGTCTCTTTCCCTCTCTCTTTCCCTCTCTGTCTCTTTCTCTGTCTTTTCTTTCTCTCTTTCTCTGTCTCTTTATCTCTTTCTCACTTTCACTCTCACTTTCAGAATTAATTAATTCATAATGAACTGACTCAGTGTCAGATTTATTTTTTAATGAGTCTCAGGGATTTCACAGGTAGGTAATAAGCAGTTCTTAAGCAACAGAATTTTATGCTATCAATTTAATTTGTTATATAATTTCTCTTTATAGATTACTCAATAAATCAAGAAGCATTTGTTTAATACATCCTATATTCTTTGCACTGTGCTAGGGGCTGGTTATAGAAACACCAACAATGAAAGGCCCTGCCCTTACAGGTAGAGACATTGCCTTACAAGTAGAGACATACACATAGGTACAATCAAGCAGAAAATATACAGAATAAACGAAAGATGTAAAATAAATACAAAGTAGTTACATTTAAGGTATTTTAGGGTGGATGATACTATATGTGGATGGCACTGTGAAAAGCTACACCTGGACAGTGATAATTTAATTGAAGCTTGTAGGGAATGAAAGGTTCTTTGAGGTGGAGTTGAAGACGATGTGCATTCCAGGTGTGGAAGATGACCAGGAGAAAGGCATGGAGACAGAAACTATAGGACCCTATGTGGCAAACAGAGAGAAGTGTCTATTTTTTCCTAGAGTCAAGTAGAATCCCCTGGAGTTGATTAAATATGAGAGTGATCTGGCCAGATCTACACTTAAGGAAAATAATTTTGGCATCTGTTTGAAGGGTAGGGTTTAGTCGAGATATCCTTCAAGTAGGGAATACAATTAGAAGGACATCACATCAGTCCAGGCAGAAGGTTATGAGGGTCTGAAAGAAGGTAGAGACTGTCCAAGTTTTTGTTAAGATAGAAGTTGCAAGATTTGCTAGTGAGTAGAAGAGCTAAAGATGTCACTGGGATTTCAAGCCTAAATAACTGGAAGAAGGATAATATCCACAACACAAATAGGGGTGCTGGACAGAGGAAAGGTTTGGGGAAAGAGAATGGGTTCTGTTATGTACCTATTGACTTTGAGATGTCTAGGGGTCATTCAGTTTGCAGTGTCCAGTAGGCAGATGGTGATGCCAGAGAAAGAATGTAGCTCTCTATAATGGGAGGTATTTGCAAAGAAATTGTGATAATGTTAGCAGTTTCCTGATAGTTTCCCTTATCTTGAGACAGGAGTTTTCTGCCCATATGGAATGTACTTGGCCTCAGCTTCTCTGTTTCAGCTTCCTGTTCTTGGGTCATAAAAGGTCCCATCTGGGTATGGTTGAAAACGCTCAGAGTTGGTGGGTGCCTAAGATCAAGGGAGACAAGGGGGTCAACCAGAGAACCTGTGTCACCATATCCTTATCACATATTCTTACTGTTATGACAAAGTAAACCTCTTCTTTTGTTAAATGTTGAGTGAATTGTGAGTGTCTAATTTTATCCCAACATCAAACCTGAACTAAGAGGGCACTGGTTTTAATGTTATGCCTATCACAGAAATAATCCTCAAATCCACAAAAAACTGTTGAGGTCACATAGTAAAAGAATGTAGAGAGAAAAGCACCTTACCCATAAACAGACCAGCAAAGATATGCCCCCCCCCTCACTCCCTCTCTCTCCGCCTCACATACACACACACACACACACACACACACACACACACACACACACACACACACACACACCTGCCCAGAAGAGGGTAAATAAAAGTGCCCAGTGCTGCAAAGATGTCAAGAGGGATGAGGACTGAGGGAAGATCACCATTTTTTTCAACTATACATACACTGGCAACTTTATTGAGAGCAGTTTTATTTCTGATACTACGTTGAGAGTGAACCACAATTCCCAAGATGACAGAGTAGAGGGAGCATTCTAGTCGGTCTCTCCCAACATTCCTCTCCAAACAACTTTAAAATAACATGTCACATTGAATTCTGTAGTGGTGTAGCCAATCAAACGTCAAGATGAGACTTTTTTTCCCCCAGCCCAAAGACAAGCAAGGTCAGAAAAAGAGATATGTCACAATTGGCAGGGGACTGTGGATCCTTGGAGGTCAGCGTGGCAGCAGCATCACAAACAGCACTTTCAGTAGTTCTCAGTCTAGAGACAATAAGGACTTTGGACAAGAGGTGAGCAAGATAGCATGGGGGATGCCTGTGCTAACACTGGGTGCTGGACTGGATACTGGTTACTAATTCTCTTGCCCATCAACAAATTCTCGTTCACAGCTCCAGGGCTCAAGTCCAACATAAAGTTCAATGTCGAAAAACAGATTGTAAAATGAGCAAATAAAAGCAACAGCAAAGGAATTTAAGAATTATTGGACTATCTGAAGCCATGATCAAATGAAAATCTAAGATATGATATTTCAAGAAATGATAAGAGAAAACCTCTTGATATCTTAGAACCAGAGGGCAGAATAAAAACAGAAAGAATGTACTGATCACCACCTGAAAGAAGCCCCAAATGCCCTCTTAGGAATATTATAAGCAAATTCCAGAGCTCCAAGATCAATGAGATTCTACATTGCACCTTATTTTTAATTAACAATTAAATCATGAATTTTATCTTAGCTTGTCAGCACAGCATAATGAATAGAATGCTGGCCTAGGAGCCAAGAAAATCTTGGTTTACTTTATATTTCCTATACACACTGACTATGTGACCCTGGGCCAGTCACTTATCCTCTCAATAGCTCAAGCAATACTCTAATACTATTAGTTAATGATCTGCATTGGTGGAGAGAGTTTTCTTAATGGTGATTTCATACAAAAATGAGTTAAAATACAAGTTAAAAATTAAAAGATGATCTTCTATGGGGTCGAATATTTTGCCTGCTCTAGATTATATCTTCATGTGTGTGTGCACATATATACATACATATATACATATAGAAATCTAAATATAGAGATATATCTATAATATAATATAATGTAATTTTACATAATATAATGCATATTGTTACATATTATATATCTGGATTTAATTGTATCTCTGTTATGGGCATATATGTCCATATATGTATGTGTATATGCTCTCTCTCACACACACACACACACACACACACACACACACACACACATGCAAATGCCTCATGCGAAATTGAATGCAAGCCACAGATGGTTAAGAAGATTCTTCATGATTCCATTTTAGCTGATTAAAGTTGTACACTCTACAGTAGCAAGATAAAAATATAAAGAATATTTTGAAATATTAGATTTTAATAAGCCTTGAAGAGTTTCTTTTTATATCAGCACATTAGCAAACCTGACATGTTGACAAAAAAAATTGCAACATTGTCTATTTTGTTATATATCCAATGACTGCTATGCTTTCCTAGGATCCTAAATGTAGAGCAAGCAAGGATCTCAGAGCATATACAATCCAGCACAATGATTTTGTAGGTGCAGAAAGGCAGCAGTCACAAAAGCAGTAAGTAATGGAGGCAAGACTTGATCCTGTATCCCTTGACTCCAAAGTCAGTACTCTTTCTACTTTGTGCTACTGTCTCTCCTTTTGAAGATATAAGTTTACATCCTCAACATGAAATTATTTCCTCAAAATTTTCTTGATGAATCTCATGGTCAGTGTGAGGAGAGGGATAGAAATGTCCCAAATAGATTCCTTTTTTACCTTTCTCACCATTCTTCTCTAGGTTACATTCTTAGCTAGCTACTCAAAATGCATTGTTTATAAACCTGGACTTTGTCTTCTGTTCCAGAGAATTGTATCCAGGAACTATAGAAAAATAGAATATCTCTATCTAAGCTTTTGTAATGAAGAAAGGCAAAAGGAGGTGATGAAAGAAATACATCTAAGTTTATAATTATAATTCTGTCTCTGTCTCTGTCTCTCTCCCTCTCTCTCCATATATATATACATATATACATACACACAAATATATGTGTATACACACACACATATATAATCATCATAGATCTAATGGTTTCACAATTGGTGGTGATATTTGGATACTCATGAAACCCAGTCTTAATTGATTCTGCTAATTATAATTAGTTAAAACCTAATGTGACCCTGTTAGGAAAATGAAATAATCCTTATGGAAATAGGGGCATGGGGGGGAGGAAATCCAACCATGTGATTTTCATGAAGAGCTCATCTTCACCTTCTATACTTAAAAATCCTTTACTATAATTTAATCCAAAAACAATAGGATTAAAGTTATCAATGATACATACTATTTATGAATTTTTATGGAGGAGAGTAAAATTTTTTTTATCCTCCTTTGACCGATCCAAACACACATAGAGAACTGATAGTTCTCTTTACTGCACCATGATAACTGTTACAACAAATGTAACAAAAGGCTAATCATTTTTATATCCTTTGAAAAAAAATTCATGCATTTCAAACCAAAGTAATTTGAAATGACTGCCCAGGAAGTCCAGTAATTCCTGCAATATTAAAGCTATTTTATAGTCTCTGCATGCCAATACTTCAATTATTTCAAAGGAAATAACACTGTTTTGTTTTGTTTTTTAATTTGGGACTTTGATTAGTTGCATCATTTTCTGACCCTGAGTTTCTTGTGATGAACATGGTACTAGATTAGTGGTACTAATAGAAGGAAGGCCCTTGATGTATCTTCACTATAGGATCAGGTTACTGTTTTCTGTCTTCCTCTCCTACCAGTCATCTACTATCTAACCCACAGCAATCCTTCTCAGAGATTATTGATGATTCAGAAGCATTAATAAAATAAAAGAACAATTTTTCTTGACATTCTGAATCCACCTCTTGGTCTCAAAGACAAAAGATATAACTTTTACCATTTAATGATTGGTTCTAGAGTAGTAACGGATGATTTGAAATTCACACAAATGGGACAGGAAAAAAATAAGGACCAAAGGAGAAACTTGTCTATTCTGCTTGGACAGAGGGCAGACCATAGGAAGAAACCAACTGCAAAGAAAAAGCTTTAGGGGGTTAGAATGCTCCAGGGAAGCCCTTTTGCTTGATTTGAAAGTCTTTTAAGTTATAGTCCCTAGACAGGGAGAAAAATATTATATGAAATTCAATTGATGCTAGTAGATTATTAGAGCAACATTTAATTTTTATAGCCTGATTTCTAATAAAGAATAGATTTGTGTTTTCTGCTCACTAATGACTTCAATTCTGAGTTCATTTATAGCATCATTTCCCACCTCCAGCCCCATAGCAGAGACAAAAGAAAGATTAGTTATTTTTCAAAAATACACTTTCACTGATGGGATATTCTCCCATTAACTGAAGGTGTATTTTGCAGGACGTGTAAATGTAACTCAATATTATTCTATCAAGCACATATCTAGCCAGTGTTATGTATGAGGTAAGTGAATTGGTATATCAGCCTTCTGGATATAATTGAAAAGCTTCATTTTGTCATTACCTCTATGCTAAATAATATAGCCACATTATCCCCCAGATTACAAACTAGCATAAGCCTAATTATTTTGTGTTTGGCATGCATTGTAGAATACTTGACTCATGGAACAGAATTCAAGCAAATGTTTCCTGTTCTCTATGTTTTATGGGTCTTCCCTAAACTCTTTTATAGTCATTAGGCTGCTAGAAGGTGGAATATGGTATCAAGGGAAGTGAAAGAAAATTATACCTTAAGCAACCTTGTAAGATGCATATTTTCCTTTTATTTCCCCAAAGAGAAAGCCATGCATTTATTAAGGTGGTTTTAATACATTGTTCATTAAGGAGGTGCAGACTTTCATAAAGCATGAACACAATAGCAATTGCCTCCAAATCAACTACCAGAAACAATAAAGGCCTGAGAATGGCAGAAAGTCATCACCAAATGTCTTCCATGTGGCAGATGAAAATTACTCATTTCTTTACCTATAGTTTAGACAAGACAAGAGACTCCTTGGCCAAAAACACCACGACATGATATCTGACTTTGCAAGAGAGGCTAGTGATTAAATAGTCCAAGAAATTGTGCTCCCCTTTCATTGTCTCCATTATGGTCTATTGATGGGTTACTGTGAAGGATTTCCAGCTGCTTCAGTTGTGCCAAGGATATCAACATTTAGTACTGTCAAAATCATGCCTCTCCTGAGTGATGGATGGTTGGTGGTTATTGTCCTCAGTTCCCAAAGAGGATCAAAATAACATCACTTTCTTAGGGTCAAAGTACAGTGTATATAACTGTGGCTTATTGGACTAATATTAGCCTTTGAAGGTTTTGAGAAGTTGAACACATAGTAAATATGAACATTTGGAGTGGAGATGTCCCTCAATATTTCTTTTGAACTATAGCAATTCTGCTTTGCTCATAGAGTATAGTGCATTCTCTTTTGCAGGCATGGCATGCTGGTTAGTACTATGCTAGGGTCTAACATGCCAGACAATGGATTCAAAAGTTCTTCATAAAAGACCTTGGGAGAATCCCTGTATTGTTTCTTCTGACCTCCATGTGAACGCTTCGCTTTTGTGAGTTCTCCATAAAATACTCTTTTAGGTAAACATACTTTTGGCATTTGAACAATGTGATCAGCCCATCAGAGTTGCACTTTCTGCATTAGAGTTTAAATGCTTGTTGGTTCAGCTCACCAGGGACCTCAGAGTCCAATACCTTACCTTGCCAGGTGATCTGCAGAATCTTCAGGTGATCTGCAGAATCTTCCTAAGACAATTCAAATGGAAGGCTTTGTTTCCTGGCATGGTGCTGGTATGTTATCCAGGTCTGACAGGCATACAACGGTGAGGTCAGCACAATGGCTCTGTAGACCTTCAACTTGGTAGGCAGTCTAATACCTCTTTCTCTCCCACAATTTCCTTTGGAGCTTCCCAAACACTGAGCTAGATCTATCAATATGTGTGTCAGTTTCATCATCTCTGTGTACATCCCTGGAACTTACACTGCCAAGGTAAGTGAACTTATGCACAGCCTTCACAATTTCTCAATTTGCTGTAACTTGTGGTTCCATGTATGGATGGTGTGATGCTGGCTAATGGAGAACCCTGTCCTGAGTGACAGACCTCCCAGAAATGTATTTCTTCAAGTGTCAATTTTGGCAATTTTGCAGCTAATTATTATTGGAAGCACAGGGAAAAGAAAAACTAATGAAATCTAAATCAAGTAACAGATTTTAAGGGATAAATGGTTAAAAGGAGCTTTGTGAAGTATCTTTGTATTTCAATGAGTTTTCCAATCAAGGTTTTCAACCTACCCCAACAAGACTGGCTAACCTCCTGTGTTAACTGCCCATCCCTGTCTTCTACTTGTATATTCCCTGAAAGTCTCTTTGTGAATTGGCACATCTCCCTCTTGTCCTCAACTTTAGCCCCAATCTTTGCTCTGTACAGTTAATGTTAGGAGTTTCTAAAGCTGAGCTGCTCACGCAGAGGGTGATGTGATGGTGCTAATTTTCCATTTCTGATGAACAAAGATTTGCATGTTTGTACTTGAGCTGAAATGTCTCCGAGGTAATCAATGTATATATTAATGCATATGCATAGTGAAGAATAATAACAACCTACATTTATATAAAGCTCCATGCATATAAAGCACTTTACATACATTATCTTATTTTATCCTCACAGGCACCCTGTAAGTCATATATTATTACCCCCATTTTATAGATAATAATAACTAAAATTTATACAGAGTTTGAGGACTTTGGAAAGGTTCTACATACATTACCTCATTTGAACTTCATAGCCTCTCTGGGAAGTAGCTTATTATCAACATTTAGAGATAAGGAAATCTGATAAGATATGTGACTAGACCAAGGTCAGAGAGCAAGTATGCTTCAGGTGCAGAATTCAAACCCTTATTATCCTGATGCCAAATCAAGCATTTAATTAACTATAACATCTTGCCTCAAGGGAGATGGTTGGTGGGGTGGATGAAGTACTAGTCCTAGAGCCAGGAAGACTAGAGTTCAAATCCAGTCTCAGATACTTACCATCTCTGTGACTCTGGACAAGTCACTTAACGACCTCTGTCTTCCTCATTTTCCTCATCAGTAAGTAAACTGAGGAGAATAAAAGCAACTACTACCTGTTTTGTTGTGATGATCAAATTAAATCATATCTGTAAAGGTCTTATCATAATGTTTGGCACATAGTAGGTCCTTAATAAATATTTCCTTCCTTCTTCCCTTCCTCTCTTCCTTCCTTCCATCCTCCCTTCCTTCTTCTTTTCCTCCCTTTTTTTCTCCCTTTCTTCTTTCCTTCTTTCCCTCTTTCATTCATTACTTCCTTATTCCCTTCTGTCCTTCCTCCCTCCCTTCCTTCCTCCCTCCCTTCCTTCCTTCTTTCCTTCCTTACTTCCTCAAATAAATAAACTACATCAAGACTACTAAATCTCAGAAGAATTCAAAGGAGCTGAAAATCAGGTCTTGTTTGTTTAGCTAGCATTGTTTCTATTGTATCACCTGCTTCCCAATAACATCTTACGTTTAACAGATTCTTTACATAGTACCACTCTGGGGTAAGTCCTCCCAGGGATCACTTTTAATCATAAGTTACAGTCGCCAAGAAGATGGCTAAATACTTCTTTCTAAGGGGTTCTAGCAGTAACCCTGAAATGTTAAAGTTTTAGCTTCTTCCTAGCCCCTACTAGTGTGTTCCCTATCAACAATCAACAGTTGATTCAATTAACTTTTCAGAAACAGCCTTTACAAAGAATGTACCACAAGAAGAGTTAGGACACATGCTCCCATTAATACACCCTTAATTAATTTAGTAATTGGGCATTTTAAATTTAATTTAATTAACCAATTAATTAAAATTTAAAATATAGAAGTGGTAGTGATAGAAGAACACAGGTGGCAAAGGGATATTTCTTTACTTGTGAATCTGGTAGTATTTTCCCCCCATTGGTAATATCCTCACAAATTATGCTGAAATTGCAGTACTGGTGATGATTGAATCTCTTTGCTGTTGGGAATACAACAATCTATTACTGAATTAGCCTATTCTTGTTCTGGGCTGGACTGGGCCTGTTTCTCCACTGGACTAATCAACTTCTCCATTGGCTTGGCTTGTTTCACTACTTCTGGTACTATCTTCCACAATCGTGTTGGGTTGTGGGTATGTAGAGGCTCCCAGCTATCACCCTGCAATCTATTTAGACCTTGGAATCTACACAAGGTTACTTCCTGGGCAGATCCTTCTCCAGGTTGTTGCTAAGCAACAACAACAACAACAACTCACCTCCTGTGGCTCCTGACATTCATACTGCTTCCACTCATCTCCAAATGTCTTCAGGATCTCTTGATCTCCCAGTCTCACAGGTCACCTGGACACTTCCCATTCTGAATTCTCATTGGCCTACATACATCAAAGAATAAACATAAAGGAACAAAGGTAGCCATGAGCTCCCAGAAGCCACAGCTAGGTGCTAGACAGGTCTGCTGCCCATCCTTTACCCAGTTCTCATGGAGGCAGCTCAAAGTAGCCTGGTCTCCTTGCAGCCACTAATGTGGTCCATTTTGTAGCAGCTAGATAGCAGTCTGTAAGAATGCTAGATCCGGGGGAAGGAAGACCTGAGTTGTAACCTGCCTCAGACATTTATAGGTGTGTGACCATGGGCAAGTCCCTTAGACTTACTTTCCTGATAGGGAAAATGAAAATGACAACAGTACCTCTCACAGGATTATACCGGCTATCAAAAAGGATAACATATTTACAATGCTTTGCAAACTCGCAAAATAAATGCCAGTTACCATTAAATACTCATTCTATACACACACAGTTTTCACCCAATAAGCCAAGTTATAAGTTCTTCCAAACCTCAAACCAATTAGAAGACTTTTCACCTTTATGCATTATAAGCCTTTCAGTTCTCCATGTACTCTCTATTTATTAAAAGGCAAGCGTCTGGGTATTATTCCAGCATTATCACGCATAGGTCATTTCACTCCCAATAAACTCATGATAACTAAAGTTTTGTATTCACTATTATATGAAAGCGTCATGAAACTGACTTGTGATATTTAATATGACTATTCTCTCCAATTATTTTTTTAAATATAAAACAACTGGTATTACACAAGCTTAGGTGACTTATCCAAGATCACACATTTAGAAGGGGAGAAGTAATAAAAGCCCAGACTTTAACCCAAGTCTTTTGACTCAAAATGTAATGATAGTATACACAACATCACTGTCTTGTTTTCATGGAAATCCTTTTTTTTCTGGTGTTTGGAGTATATCCTGAGAAGAGGTCTCTTGGCTGGTCTAATTTTATGAAATTCATCGACTGTATGTAAGCAGAAGCAGAATTAGCACAGGCACTGGGGATTCTAAAGGTATATTTACATGGCCAGGGGTGGGAGTAGAGCAATGAATTTTATCTTATCCTACCCACTGCCAATCCCCAACCACCTCCACCTGCAGTCTTTAGCCTGGCTCATCTGCTCCCCTGCCTAAGCCCAAGGATACAACTTAACAAGGTCTCAGGGCTGTTGTCCTACTGGAACGTTCCACCTAGTCTGGACTCTACCAGAATAAACAAAGGACAGAGTTCAAAAGCAAAAGTGGGAACTTAGACCTAGTTTTCTCCTATCCCTCTCTTCTCCTTCCCCCCTCTATTGTATTGTAATAATTTTCCCTTAATCCTAGAAGTCTTCCTTTTAAATTTCTTCCATATTCTGGTTCTCACTGACACCTTTCTGCATTTTCTAAGACTAGTTGCTTGACCTGTCTCATCTGACAAAGAGGGCCAGGAGAATTCCTTTTTGCCCATGTTATTTTAGGTTCAAATCCCAGCCTCAGTTAACTCATCTGTAAAATCCTTTTATTTTACCTCTGTAATGTATTCACTCTCCTGCTCACTACAGATGTTTTCCCAAACTTTTTCAGCTTTCCTCAAACATCCAGGGGCTTTTCCTCCACCCATCATCTTAGCTGAGACTCTGACCTTAACTGTTACCCAAAAAATGAGGTTATTCATTTAAAGCATATTCTAATTCCTCTCATGTTTTCCCTCCTCCCCCAAACTTTAGTCCATCCTTCCCTGTCAATTTGATCTTCCTATAAGTCTGACAGTGCTGGTTTCAGTCAACTCCAGTGGTGACCAGTAATGGATGTATGTTATTTTATATACTGTCATACCCAGCTTCATTAATTTTACTGAACTGTTCTTTGTTCTTTTTTCAAATTCTCCATTATACCGGATAGCTCTCTGAATGGAAAAGCAGAAGAAATGTATAGGAAAGAGAAGGTGATAAGACAAAACAAAAATTAAAAGCATCATTTTGTCCACTGCACCAAACATCTGTCTCAATAGAATATTCAGAAACTATTTTTTTTTTACTAGAATGAACTGGAGATATTTAGTTCAGTGAAAACATAGGTGTAGCACAATATCTATCATGAGATATTTGAGATATCACGTGAAAGACACAATAAAGCAGATTTTAATTCAAAACATGAAAGAAAAACGTCTTAACAATTAGTAACATTCTAAAATAATGAAATATGTTTAATTTGACGATTGCGTTTCTCAACATTGGAAACTTTCATGGTAAAGTCGAAGGGCCATTTGATAGTCAATAAGCATTTAAGTGCCTTCTATGTACTATAAATTGTGCTGATACAAGCAAAACAAAGCAAAATAAAAATAAATAAACGAATCTAGGTGGTGTAGTGAACAGAATGCCAAGCCTGGATTCAGGAAGACTTATCTTTCTGAGTTCAAATCTATCCTCAGATCATTAGTAGCTGAGTGACCCTGGCCAAGTCACTTAACTGCTTCTGTCTTCTCATTGGTAAAATGAGCTGGAGAAGGAAATGGCAGACCATTCTAGTATCTTTGCTAAGAAATCCCCAATGGAGTCCCAAAAAATCAGGCACAGCTGGAAAATAGATGAACAAAACAACAACAATATTACAACACCATAACAATTTAATAGATGTTTTATGTAAAATTCAGGCATTAAGGAGATACTGAATAGATACCCCTGAAGTTTCTTCCAAATGTTACTTTCAAGTTTTATAATTCTCTAGGTTAATATTCCACCTTCCAGATTGTAAACTCAATGAGACTAACACAATGTCTCAACATTGTATCCACGTTACCACTTTGTACAAGACTTTGCACCTAGCAGGTGGTAAATTTGTTGTCAATAGGCTGATGGATTGTGTGCAGTCCAGGTCTAAAAATCTCATAAGAAGAAAAAAATGCAATTCACAATTGGACAAGGTAGGTACTGAGTCAACCATGTTAGTTGATGACAATTACTAAATTTGTAGATTTCGGTGATAATTGATTTCTTAGCCGGTGAATGATACAAGTTAGCACTTCTTCACAACTAACCATCTAAAAATTACGTGTTGGAATATTTTTAGTTTCAGAATATAAATTTTAGGAATGATTCCCACAAGGATATGTGAATCTGACCCATCATCATTACTTCTTTTTTTAGGTGAAAGCATTTTGTTTATATATCTCATATAAATAACAAGGACAAATCCAATCCTATGGTGAAATGTTGTGTTTGTGTTCTACACTTGCTCTTTTGGCACTTTAAACTCACAACAGATAATGAATTCCCAGTGCTCCCAAGTGATAAATTGGAAGGCAGCAAATGCTGTTGATAATCATGGATGACACATGCTTCTAGCTATCTGGCAGACATTGTTGCTTTCTGCATTTGTCAGCTAGCTGGCAATCATTGATGATGGAGAGAAAAGGAAACTCTCTAACAGAGTCATTGAGCAATGGAGATCTGAGTTCATGGCAAAGAATATACATACACGTATGTGTGTTCTCTGTGTGCACTGCATCCATACATATATCTTCTTTTCACTGAAATAAATAAAATAACTCCAGTTCCTTCCAGAAATTAAGGGGGGGGAGGGAAAGGAATGGAGTTTGGACATAGTTGTTTAGATATTGTATCCCCAATTAGACTGTGAGCTCCTTGGGGGCAAGAAATATTCCTTTTTGTGTGTCCCCAGTGCTTAACACAATTCCTGGGCACGTAGCACATAGTCATTAACTATGACTATGAAAAGTCCTTATATTGGGTTTACCCAACTACCAAATCCTTTTACGTGCTAGTCATTATCTGATTCTAAATGAAGATGAAGCATCCCCACCCCTAACCCTCCAAGAAGGTCCCTGTTAATACTACAATCCAAATTTCCAGGTTAAAAAGGAAAAAAAAAAGCCAGGTATCTGTTTGCATTGCTTTGACTGGATAATATTGCCCCAAGTCAGTGACTGGAAGACATCAAACCTTAATCATGAATGAATGCTTGCATAATTTTGAAGGTCCCTATATGCATTTTGGAAGGTGGTTGGGGTTTTTTTTTTGGGGGGGGTGGAGATTAGATCTCTCCAAACAGGCCTCCAATTTCGGGTAAATTCCTGGAAGAAATTAGGGATTTTGTTTCCTTAAGAAAGGCATTGATCCCTCCCCCCCCCCAAAAAAATGACAACCTGGTATGCATCCTGAAACCTGTCGCCTTATCACAGGTTATTGATTACTTAAAGCTGGATTCTGTGGTGCCAAAAAAAAAATGGATATTCCTAAAACTTCCAGAATGACTAAAAAATACAGGTTGATAATAGTTAACATATGTCAATTTAAGAGTTGTAAACTATCATTACATTTGAGACTTATGATCTCTTCTTAGATATTTTCCCTTTATTATTTCCTTTATTATTATTATTTCCCTTTTACACATGAGGAAACTAAAGGTAACAGGTTAATCGA
>CM053583.1:177866453-177888161 GCA_028627135.1 Pseudochirops cupreus
TACTGAAAAGTGACATAGGAGAGAATAGACTGGGGGAGGGGGGACACACTGGGATGGCTGTTTTGGGCGGTGGGTGGGGGAAGGAGGGGGAGAAAATATGTAACTCAAAATCTTGTGGAAATGAATGATGCAAACTAAAATAAAATTGAAAAAAAAAAGAATGTCAACTAGTGCTTTTTCCCATGATGTGACATGCTGGGAAATTATTTTCCATTGTTCACAAATGGTCAGAGGTGCCTTTCCTTCATTTCAGGGCAAAGGTTCTTCAACTATTAGTTGAATCATCTTTTAAAAATAATATTCCTTGTCCTTTTTTTTGTCTTTTTTTTTTTGCTTTTTTCAGGGGGGAATGCAGGGCAATTGGGTTAAGTTACTTGCCCAAGGTCACACGGCTAGTATGTGTTAAGTATCTGAGGTCAGATTTGAACTCAGGTCCTGACTCCAGGGCCAGTGCCCTATTCACTGCACCACCTAACCACCCCTATTCCTTGTCTTTTTAAATGGCTTGTAGGCATGTGCACTCTCGTGACTTTTTACCCTATTATTCTCAGTTGATGGCTAACCCCCAGCCTACATAAAACAATAATTGCATTTGAAATTTATTCTTGTCATGGTATATATGTGTAAGTCTCAATATAGTTGGGATGCTGGACAGTAATTTTTCATCTGAGCAATGAAACTATTTGTTGTAAAATAGCATTATCCTTGAGCACTGAATAAAGTGCATGCCAAGTTTAGATGTTAGTGGTCAAGGTATCTATAAATTAAAAAGTCCTTCAAGTTGTATTGAAGAGCATTACTTTTCCTGCCAAAGAAAAGATCAGTTATGAAAGCTGAGTAATACATGCAGATCTTTATTAAACTCTCATCTAAAGCCATTCTTGCTGAACTTAACACAAAATACAACAGGTACATTTTGACATTTTCAGGAGTAACAGCAATTAGTAAATTATTTATCATTGTTTTCTTAGACTTTTAATGTGCACTATTCAACAAAGATAACATCACACTAACATCTTTTCCAACAGAAAATGTTCATAAGATTCTGTAATGTGATATCTGATGTATTTCCTTTGCATTTTCCACAAAATATTGAAAGGTCTAGCTCAATTACGCGCAAAAAAAAGTTAATCTAAAGAGACACAAATTCATGATCACTTAGAAAATTAGCACCTGAAGTTCTTTATGATTTGCTGACCTTGTCATGATTAATTTTACTTAATTTAAATGTGTGGTGGCTATAGTTCCATCCTAATTGTGCTACTTGAAAATCTCGGGTCAGTTTTCCCAATTGATAAGAATGATTCTACATGGAAAGAGTATAATAACATATGAGATCAGTCTCCCAGAAAAGAAATTACTAGGGAAGAAGTAATAACACTACCTTAATGATTATCACAAAAAATCAGAAAATATCAACGCCGGAAGGCTATGCAGTGGTTTATTTTATATTTGAAACAGACCAGAATTATCTCAAGATACTTAATAAAAATAACAAAATTGAAAGGTCTGTCAGACAGGATCTAAATCTATAGTACAAAGCAATAATCATTATGAGAATTTATTTGTCAAAATAATACAAAAAATCAAAAGTTAAAATAATTCTAAATGTTAATTAAAATTTGTTATTAATTAAAATTAAATTAAAATTTAAATTAAATTTAAATTTAAGTAAAAGAAATGGCAAATCCCTCCTGTTAAAATAATACAAAAAAAGAAAAAAAGAAAATGGTATTTAATAAAACCCATGAACCTGATTACTCTAATTAGCGCTCAGTATTTGACAAAATTGCTAAAATAATTGTAATACAGTGTTGCTGAAATTGATTTATACTAGCATCATACACAACTATTGGCTTGAAATGGATTCATCATTGAGCTATAAAAAGGGAAATTATAAAGGAATTAGGGCACAAAGGACAGAAATATTTGTGTTATCTTTGGAAAGCAGAAGATCTGAAGACCAATCGAGCAATAGCAAGGATCATGAAATTTCCAGTGTCAGGAAGGTAGAGTGAGCAAGAAACCCTGTGAAGCCCAAATTCTCCTCCAAACAACTAGAAAACCATCTCACAATTGGTCTCAGTGCAGAGAAGCAGCTTACCAGTGGGGCAGGAAAGGTCTGTCTCCCTGTGGTGGGAGGCAGGGCAAGGTCCAGGAACAGCAGCTAAAGCCAGCCTCACAGCAGGGGTCCCTGAAGCAAAGCTCCAAGCCTAGGGCAATCCACCAGGGAGGCCTCACCCTTCTGCAAGCCAACAGATCCATAGCCAAGTGAGCCATCTGTACAGCACAGCAAAGCCCCAGGCCAGTGACCCCATCCCCAGCAGAGATCTTGACCTCATTGCTGACCTGTAGGGAAGCCCCAAACCTAGGGCTAGCCAACAATAAGACCCTGCCCCCAAGAAATACCAGCAAAGAGACACAGTTTCCATTATAACCCTCAAGCAGGGCTCCACCCCTCAGGAAGGTCAATAACAAAATTACTCCATAAGGGCCTGCCAGCAGAGAGGTTCTGTTTCCATAGCAGTCCAGCAACAGGACCCCACACCTGGGGCAGACCAGCAAGAAAATCCCTCCTCTAGGACCAGCCACCTGAAAGACCCTGTTATTGCAGCAACCCAGTAGCAAGACCTCACCCCCGGGGATACACCAGCACCTAACCCCCATGCCCAGGGGAGCCCAACAGGGAGGCTCAACTCCCCCAGTAGAAGCTAAAAGGGAAACCTACCCTCCCAAGAAAGCAAGCAGCTAAGCCCTGGAGCCCAGTGAGAGCCATAAGTAAGACCCAGAGCCTGAACACAAAAAGCCTGACAAAGTTCAGGACCAGAAACCAACTCTCACGTAAAAATACCAAGTCACCAAAAAAGGAAGAAAAAATGAGCAAAAGAAGCCCAAACAAAAACAAATAAAGAGCTTGATTATAGATAGTTACAAGAGAAATAAGGCCTAATCTTAGAAAAGGACAATAGTGTCAAAATGGCTACATGATAAGCCTCAAGGAAAACTGAAATTTGTTCTCAGAGCCAAAAAGAATTCCTGTAAGAGCTTAAAAAGGATTTTAAAAAAGCAAATTAGAGCACTAGAAGAAAAATGGGGAAAAGAAATGAGACTAATGCAAGAGAATAATGAAAATAGAGGCAATGGCACTGGAAATACAAAAATTTATCAAGGATTATCTAAATTAAATTAAATCAAGAATTATCTAAATTAAATACTATCTAAAAAATAGAATTGGCCAAATGGAAAATGAATTACAAATGCTCACTAAAAAAAAATAATTGTTTAAAAATTAGAATTGAACAAATGGAAACTAATGACTCTATGAGAAATCAAGTTATAATGAAAGAAAATTTTAAAAAATAAAACAAAATAGAAGAAAAGGTGAAATTATTCATTGGAAAAACAACTGACCTAGAAATAGATCCAGAAGAGAAAAGATAAGAATTATTGGAATACCTGAGAATCATGGTAAGGAAAAAAAAAATCTTTGGCAGTATCTTTTGAGAAATTATGAAAGAAAACTGTCCTGATATATTAGAACTGGAACACAAAATAGAAATTGAAAGATTCCACCGATCACCACCCAAAACAGATTCTAAACTGCAAACTCCCAGGAAGGTCAAAGCCAAATTCCAGAGCTCACCGATAAAAGAGAACGTATTGAAATCAGCCAAAAAAGAAACAATTAAAATATCACCAAGCTACAATCAGGATTATACAGGATTTGGCAACTTCCACATTAAAGAACCAGAGGACTTGCAATACGATACACAGAAAAGCAAAGGAGGTAGGATTTTAACTAATGATTACCTATTCAGCAAAACTGAATGTAATCTTTCAGGGGGGAAGACCATTTAATGAAATAGAGGACTTTCAAGCATTTCTAATTTTAAAAAAGAGTGGAATGAAAAAAAAATGACAAGACTCAAGGGGAAAAAATGTAAAAAAGAAACAAGAAAGAGAACAAATCATACAAACAGTGATTTCATTAAAGAAAATTATAATAATGAGACAACATGCCAAGTTTTGTGAGAAACAACCAAAGCAGTATGTAGAGGAAAATGTATATCTCTATTTTCTTACGTAGATCAATAAAATATAGAAAACGCAGATTATTGATTTGAGCAATCAACTAAAAAAACTAGAAAAAGAACAAAGTAAAAATCCCCAATTAAAGATGAAATTGAAAATCTTGAAAATCAAATGAAAGATTAACAAAATTGAAAGTTAAAAAATGAATTAATAAAAAACTAGGAGGTAGTTTTTTGAATAAAACAATAAAATAGATAAACCATTAGTTAATTTGTTTCAAAAATAGAAAGCAGAAAATCAAACTGCTGGTATCAAAAATGAAAGAGGTTAATTCACCACCAATGAAGAGGAAATTAAAATAATGGTTAAGACCTATTTTGCCCAATTACATGCCAATAACTTTGACAATCTAAATGAAATAGATAAATATCTCAAAAATATAAATTACCCAGATTAAGAGGAGAAGAAATAAAATACTTAATTCAATTTTAGAAAAAGAAATTGAAAAATCATCAATGTACTGCTTCCTAAGGGGGGAAGAAACAACCCAGGACTAGACATTTAAAGAACAATTACTCCCAATTCTATATGAACTATTTTGAAAAATAGCCAAAGAAAGTTCTATCAAATTCCTTTTATGACTTAAATATGGTGCTGATAACCATACCAGGAAGAGACAAAGCAGAGAAAGAAAATGTTATGCTGATTTTCCTAATGAATATAGATGCAAAAAATAAAATAAAATTTTAGCAGAGACATTACAGCAATATATCATTAAGGATCGTACACTATGACCAGGCAGAGTTTACAACAGGAATGCTGGTTCAATACTAGGAAAACTAACAGCATAATTAATCATATCGATAACAAAACCAACAGAAATCATATGATAAACTGAATTATCTCAAGAAAAAGCCTTTGATTAAATACAACACCCATTCCCATTCAAAAATTCTACATAGCTTTTTTTTGGGGGGGGGGGTGTAGTCAAGATGGCAGCGTAAAAACACTAGAACTCCGTAAGCTCCCCCCAATACCACCACAAATACCTATAAAATATGACTCTAAACATATTTTAGGGCTCCAGACTCCATAGAAATGATGGAGTAACAAAGCTCCTGCTGAAGGCAGGCCGGCAGGCAGTCACTGCATTGCTTGCTGGAAGCAGATAGCAGCCACATGTAGTAGGAATCTAGACACCAGCTTTCAAGAAATTATCAAGCACAATTGCCCTGATATTCTAGAACCAGAGGGCAAAATAGAAATTGAAAGAATTCACTGATTGACTCTTGAAAAAGATACCAAAAAGAAAACTCCTAGGAATATTATAGCCAAATTCCAGAGTTCCTAGGTAAGAGAAAAAATACTCCAGGCAGTCAGGAAGAAATAATTTGATTATTGTGGTGACACTATCTGGATAACACCACACCTAACAGCTTGTACATTAACAGATTTAAGGACTTGGAATATGATATTCCAGAGGTCAAAGAAGCTAGGACTAAAACCAAGAATCACCTACCCAGCAAAACTGAGCATAATGTTTGAGGTGACAATATGGTCGTTCAGCGAAATAGAAGATTTTCAAGCATTCTCGATGAAAAAACCAGAGCTGAACAGAAAATTTGACTTTCAAATACAAGAAGCAAGAGAAGCATGAGACTACTATGAAAATGATTTGGGTAACTTATACATGTACAACCTATATTGAATTGTTTATCTTCCTAGTGGGGCCAGGTGAGGAGGGAAGAAGAGAAAAAATCTGGAAATCAACTCAAAGTTTTTAAAACAAAAAAAATTGTTGTTGTTATTGTTTTTGTTTTTTGTTTGTTTTTTTTTTACATGCAACTGGGAAATAAGATATACAGGTATGGGAGTATTAGAAAGCCCTCTTGTGCTACTAGGAAGTCAGGGAAGTGATGGAAGAGGACATAAGAGAGAACAGATTGGGGGAAGAGGTATTCAGTAGGCTTGCTATTTTGGTGTGGGGGTAGGGGAAAGATGGGGAGAAAAAAATCATAACTCAAAATGCTGTGAAAATTAATGTTGAAAACTAAAAATAAATAAATAAATTGTATATATATATATATATATATATATACATATGTATATGTATATATATAAAGAAATAGATTTGTGGATTAGTGGAATGAATTAGATCCAAATTACATTATGGTAAATGACCATGGTCATACAGTATAAGAAAGACCCGAAGACCCAAGCTTTTGGTACAAAAACACATTATCTGATAAAAACTGCTGGGAAAACTACAAAATATTATGGCAGAAACTATAGACCAGCATCTCACAAAGTATACCAAGATAAGGGCAAAATGCATACATGATTTACATATGAAGGGTGATACCCTAAGCAAATTAAGAGACGTTGGAGTAGTTTGTCTGTCAGATACACGGATAACAGAAACTAAACAAAAAAAAAAACACAAGAGATTATATCAAGAGATGCAGAAAAAATTTTTTTGCCAAAATGCAATACTCATTCCTACTTTAAAAAAAAATCAATACATAAAAAGTATAGAATCAATGTTTTGTTTTGTTTTTTAATGACAAATACCATCTATCAAAAACCAAATGAAGCATTACCTGTAGTGGGGATAAACTGGAAACATTTCCAATATTATCAGGGCGAAAAAACGTTGCCCATGATCACCACTGTTGTTCAGTATTGTATTATATATGCTTGTCAGTACAATAAGACAAGGAAAAGGAAATCAAAGGGGAATAAATAATAGACAATGAGGAATCAAAACCATCATTCTCCACAAATGATATACTTAGATAACCTTGGAGAATCAGTTTAAAAAGTGGCCAAAATAGCTAACAAATTTACGAGAGTTGTAGAATGTTAAATCAACATAAGTCATCACTCTTTCCATATACTACCAAAAATATCATGCTGGAAGAAATAGAGAAATTCTACTTAAAATAATTGCAATGTTGTAAAATATTTGGGATTCTAACTGAAGAGATAAACTTAAGAACTATCTGAACATAATCATAAAACACTTTTCACACAAATAAAGATAGCTCTAAAAAATTAAGGAATTTTAACTTCCCATTGCTGGACCATGCTAAAAAAAAAAAAGAAAAGAAAAGAACAACAAAATTAATGTATTCAATGCCATACCAATCAAAATACAAAATTATTTTATAGAACTATAAAAAATGATAACATTCATCTGGAAGGAAAAACAAATCAAGAATATCAGGAGAATAAATTTCAAAAAAAATAAAGGTAAAGGAATGTGGCCTCTAAGTATCAGATTTCAAACTATGATACAAAACAGTAATCATCAAAATGATTTGGAGTTGGATAAGAAATAGAATGTCCAATCAATGGAATAGATGACGTACACAATATACGGAAGTAATTGACCATAGTAATACTTTTTTTTTTTTGGGTGAACCCAATGATTCAGGCTTCCAGAGACAAAAACTCGTTATTTGACAAAAACTTATGAGAACACTGGAAAACAATGGCAGAAATTATGTATGGACCAACATGTTACGCCATATACCAAGATAAGGTCAAATGGATATATGAAGTAGAAATTGGGGATGATATCAAAAGCAAAGCATGGAAACATAGAAAAATTACCTCTTAGGTCTATAATGAAAGAATAAGTTTATGAACAAAAAAGAGATAGAAGATCATGGGAAGTAAAATGGGTGTTTTCATCTCATGGAAAAGTTTTTGCACAAACTCAATGCAACAAAAATTAGAAGGAAAGTAGGGAAAAAATCTAAAAGCACTTTTCTTTGGTGAAAATATCCATTTTTGAATATATTTGGAACTGAGTCAAACTTGTAAAAATAAGAGCCATTCCTCCATTGATAGATGGTCAAAGTATATGAACATGTATGAAAAATCAAAACTGTCAATAATCATAGAAAATGTTCTAAATAACAATTGATTTAAGAAATTTTAATCAAAACAAATCCTACAAATTAAATTGTGTTTATCTATCAGATTGGCTAACATGACAGAAAAGGAAAATAATTTAATATTTTCCACAATTACAGGTAAAAACATGTTTTAACATTCATTTTTCAAATTGATTTCCAAATTGTCTTCCCTCCTTTCCTTTCCTGACCCCCACTGAGAAAGCAAAAAAAAAATGATAGATAAAACATGTGCAGTCATGCAAAACATATTTCCATATTGGTCATTTTGTGAAAGAAAGCAAAGATTAAAAAAAGAAGAAAAAATAAAATTTTAAAAGGTATATTTTGGGGCAGCTAGGTGGAAAGAGCAATGGCCCTGGAGTCAGGAGGGCCTTAGTTCAAATCTGGTCTCAGATACTTGACACACTTACTACCTGTGTGACCTTGGACAAATCACTTAACTCCAATAACCTTGCCTTCCCTCCTCCAAAAAAAAAAAAGGATGTTTCAATCTTTAAAGGACTCTAACTTCTCTTTCTCTGAAGATGGATGATATTTATCATTGAAATCCTTCAAAATTGTGCTAGATTGTTTTATTGCTGAGGATAACTCATTACAAGTGATCTTCATACAATATTGCTACTACTGTATGCAGTGTTTTTGCGGTTCTGCTCATTTCACTTTGCATCCATTCATGTAAGTCTTTACAGGTTTTGGAAAAGAAAAATCACAAATGCTAGATTAGAGGTATAAAAATAGATAGACTAATGCCCTCTTGTTAGGGTTATGATCTGGACCAACCACTGTGGAGAACAATTTGGAATGATGTACAAGGGGCTTTAAACTGGGCATATCATTTGACCCATCAATACCACCACTGGTTTTGTACCCCAAA
Source organism: Pseudochirops cupreus (assembly GCA_028627135.1). Lineage (NCBI taxonomy): Eukaryota > Metazoa > Chordata > Mammalia > Diprotodontia > Pseudocheiridae > Pseudochirops > Pseudochirops cupreus. The sequence continues at coordinate 177,875,283 of CM053583.1, forward strand.
GAAAAAGGAAAAGGACAGATAGATAGATAGATAGATAGATAGATAGATGTTGAGGAGATGCCCAACCATTAAAGAATGTCTGAAGAAATTGTTGTATATGATTCAAATACTATAGTACTTCTAAGAAATGATGAATGGCATGGTTTCAGAAAATCTGGGAATACTTATATGAACATATTGCAAAGTGAACAGAACCTGAAGAACATGGTTCCTAGAAATATTACTGCATTTGTAATCAACTGTGAAAGATAGCTGCTTTGATCAATATAATAGTCCATGATCATTGAAAGAACTCATTTCCAGATGGAGAACTAATGAATTGTTAATGGAGACTGAAGCTTTTTTTTTTTTTTTTGCTTTATTTTTCTTGATTTTTTTGGGAACATAGCTGGTATGGAAAAAAGTTTGTGTGAATTCACATATATAATGGGTGTCATTTTTCTTGCCTTCTCAATGAGTGAGGGAGGGACTCTAGGGAGGGAGAAAGTATGGATTTGATTTTTTTGTCTTTTAAAGAATATTCAACATGTGTCAACAATGTTATGTGGCATCTCAGTAACCAAATATGGCCTTGGGCTGCATTTGAAGAGGTATAGCTCCCAGAAATAGAGAATAGAGAATTATAACTTATGTTGTGCTCTTACTTATTCTGATCATATCTGCCAAATCATGTTCAATTCTATATGACATATTGTAATAAAGGTAATGATATGCTATAAATAAGGGCAACAAAGATGGCAAAGAACATTGGGGACTTGGTGAAAGAATTGGAAATTAACCTAAAAATTAACCTAAAAAACCCTTAAAATTTAACCTAAAAAAAACAAAAAAAGATTTGGTGGCACAGGGGCAATGATGACTGTGTTTAAGTTAACAAAAGACTTTCATATGGGTCAGAGTTATTCCTCAGCTTTCTGTGTCTGGCTGTTCTAGACCTTCCTGCCAGAATTCATATATTGTCATCTGCCTTGACAAATTACTTTCTCTTTGACATTTCTATCTCTTGCTCATTTAACACTATCAGATTGATATTACTATTGATAACAGTGTAGGGTTTAACTTTCTACTCTCCCTATGGCTCTACTTATAGTCTTTGTAACTGCCTGGCCCCAAATTCCCTTCTGTAGACAGAAACTGCCCAACAAGAAATTATGTGTCTTATTAGAGCTATGTCCATCTCCCTTTTGCAAAGAATATATCACAGTGCCTGGCATATAATAGGAGCCTAATAAATGCTTGTCAATTTGTTGATAGAATTGTGATATACAAAATCAGCTCAATTTCATATGTTTCTTTAGATGTAGGAGTAACCAAAGGGTAGGAATGGAGAAATCTAATGGTGGGTATGCTTCCAGGATAAAAATCCTGAGAATAGTTGAAAGAAAGAATATGTGGAAAGGAGGATTCTGAGTTTGGATTTAATGAATTATTAAATAATTATTTTGACTCGTGTTATAGAAGAAAAGATATCTCTGCTCTTCTATGAAACAGAACAAGTTGTTCAGAGCTGGGTATGAAAGTAAAAAAGAGATGGCATGAGAGAATATAAAAGGGTTAAGGGATTTACATTTGAATCTTTGGGTATAATTCAACTATATCCTTTGAGAGGGTCCTAAATCCAAAATAACTACAATTCATAAAACATTTATGGAATCATGACATTTTAAAAGGACAGTGCAGAAGCCGCTCTGAAATCTCATTGATCCATAAATCTTTTGGAAGATTTTTAGCCTAAACTAGATTTCATACCCTGTATTTTATATTGTTTTGCGTGTTTGATTTTTCTCATCTTAATGAAATTGGAAAAGTAAAAAAAAAAACAAACTCTTACTCTGTTTGGACAAGTAGGTAAACTGTATGATGGTGTGTTTCAGTAGGATCCTGTTGGCCTATAACCATTGAGGAAGAGATGAAACTTTGAAAATCTAGCCTGCCTAGACTGATTTATCATATTCCTTTGGTTTTAATGGTTCTGTTTCCTTACTAGCTGGTTGATCTTGGAAAAGTCACTTAACCCCAATTACCCTGTCCTCCCCCTTCCACAAAGAGAAAAAAAAAGTTTCTGTTTCTATCCAACCATTTTCAGGTCAACTTCAAGGCTATGGGGTCATTTGGACATAAACTAGAATGTTTTAACAGCCCATACATACGGCAAATCAGAGATCCCGTCTGAGTTCTCTACCCTCAGTTTTTCTATACATCACCATTTAGAGGCCACTGAAAGTTGCTTTGCATATTAGAATAGTTCCACATATACAAAGCAGGACAACTAGATTTTTTGGGAATTTGTGGTTCATATGTTCCTTTAGATGTCTATTACACATACTGTATACTCACCTACCCCATCTTCAATGTGCACCTAAAGACATTATTTTACTCAAAAGTATTTTTTTAATTTTGTCTTTGTAGTCATAATATCAAGGACAAAGTAGTTATTTAGTGAACACTTGTGAGTTTGGACTGGATCTCTGTGTACAAATGATTAGTAAGCCCCAGCACAATCATTTATAGTTTATATTGATAATTCTTTTTTATGTTTACAGTTTCAATATAATATATAATATTTCACGAGAAATATTCATTCTTTGTACACATTAAAATTCTACATATTCTTTTCTTGCAAACATACATTTATATATTTTATTTTTTCCCAAGATTTCCCTCTGTATCACTCCATTTCCCTTTCAAGACAGCCATTCTTATAAAATAATGTTCTAAAAATAAAATTAAGTAAAAATAAAACAGCAAAAATAATATTAATCTAATCAGTACATTGAAAAAGTCTATTTTAATTCTGTTTTAATTATCTTTGCTATTTTTAATCAGAACCAAATATCTTATGATTAATGCTTTATAATACTGTTAGAGGTTTGGTAAAGTTTTTCTTATTTCACTCAAGATTTTTTTTTTTAATTTGAGTTCCAAAATCAGTCTTTCCCTTCCCTTCTCCTCATTAAGAAGGCAAGCAGTTGGGCATAGGTTGTACATGTGGAATCAAGCAAAGCAAATTTCCACATATATCAGTGTATGAAAGAAAACAGACAAAAAATTCCAACAAGAAAAATTTTAAAATGGAAAGAAAAAGTATCTTTGATCTGCATTCAGGCTCTATCAGTTCTTTTGCTGGTGGGAGACAGCTCCTTTCATTTTAAGTCCTTCAGAACTGTCTTAGATTATTGTATTACTGATAATGGATAAGTTAGTCATATTGCTTTTACCATGCTTTTACCTCCTGGTTCTGCTCATTTCACTTTTTATCAGTTCTTGTAAGTCTTTCCGTGTTTTTTTTTTTCCTGAGAGCATCCTTTTCATCATTTCTTAAAGTACAATAGTATTCCATCACAACCATATACAACAAACTACTTCAGGTATTGCCTGGTTAATGGACATCCTCCCAGTTTCCCAATCTTTGCTACCACTAAAGAGCTGATACAAATATTTTTCTACACATAAGCCATTTACCTTTTTCTTTTTATATCTTTGGGATACAGACGTAGTGGTGGTATTATGCTTGATCAGAAGGTATGCATGTTTTATAGACATTTTGGTAAATTTCCAAATTGTTTTCTGGAATGGTTCAATCAGTTCAAACTTCACCAATAGTACTTTATTGTTTTAATTTTCCCACGTCTCCTCCCATATTTGTCATTTTCCTTTTCTGTCATATTAGCCAACCTGACAGGTGTGTGGTAGTAGCTCAGAATTGTTTTGATTGGCATTTATCTCATCAATAGTTATTTAGAGCATTCTTATATGACTACATATAGCTTTGGTTACTTTGTCTAAATACTACCTGTTCATGTCCTTTGATTATTTATCAATTGAGGACTGGCTCTTATTTCTATAAATTTAACTCATATTTCTATATGTTTGAGAAATGAAGTCTTTATCAGAGAAATTCACTGTAAATACATATGTGTGTACATATATATATATATATATATATATATATATATATATATATATATATATATATATGTATATATTACATTTGGCCAATTCTGCTTTTCAAGGCATTCTTCTCCTCCTTGGATTTTTGTGACTCTTTTACCATTTGTCCTTTTGTGGCTTTTTAAGGTATTATTTTCTTTAGTATGTTTTTAGTTTCTCCTTCACATAGCTGTTAATCCTTTTATTCATGATTTTCTTATGTTACTCTAATTTTTCTTCCCAATTTTTCCTTCATTTCCTCCATTTTTCTTACTTGATTTTAAAAATCCTTTTGTAGCTCTTCCATAGCCTGAAACCAATTCATTATTTTTCTTTGAAACTTTGGATGCAGGAAATTTGACTTTGTTTCCTTCTGAGTGTGTGTTTTGATCTCTCTTGTTATCATAGTATCTTTCTATAGTCAGAATTTTGTTGTTGTTGTTACTCATTTTCGACCCTATTTCTTGATTTTAACTCTATGCTAAAGTGGGGCTCTGCTTCCCAAGTGGAAGGGAAACTGTCTCAAGCTTCAAGTGTTTTGTGCAGCTGTTTTCAGAGATATTTCTGGGGACCTGTAATTTTTGGCTCTTCAAGGTAGTATCATCTAGAGAGAGGTGTATTTACTACTCTCTTGTACTGTTCACTGGTTTGCGAGTGACCACAAACACTCTTTGCAACCCTTGAACTGTGATGAGCATTCTTGCTCCCCTGGAGAAACAGCCTCTGCTGGGGCTAATGCTCCTCCTCACCTAGGACTGTGATCAAAATCCAAGTCTGGAAAATACAACAAAATCCTTCCCCTGATGCCAGTCCAGGGATCTATGTAAAGCTCCTTCTGCTCATTTTTTGATCCCATTACTGTCTGTGGGCTGAGAGGTCTGGAAACTGCCACTTCAGCCAGTGGTTCAGTCACCCCCAGGCCTATTCCAGCTTTGCTGTCTGCACTGATGAGGCCCACACTGGACTGAACTCTACTCTCACCCTGATGCAAAAGACCTTTCCTGCCAACCATCTAAGTTTTCTTGGACTGGAAAATTCTTTTGCTCCATCTTTTTTTGGATTCTGTTACTTTGGAATTTGTTAAAATCATTATTTGAAAGTACTTAGAGGGTTTGGGGTGAGAGGTTGGGCAAGTCCTTGCCTTTATTCTGCCATCCTGACTCTGCGTCCGTGTATTGATGATTCTAACACATAGTAGATATTTTTGGAATACTTGCTGGTTTATTCTGGAGATCTGTGTAAACATGATTAGTGAACCCTACAAACATAATTTACAGATCATGTTTGATGCACCTATCACGTGCTATGTTCTTAGTGATTGCTTATTAGTTTGGACTGGGTCCTTATGTAGGCATGATCAATAAGTGCTAAGATAATCATTTATAGGTTACTTGATGATCCTCTGGGCTAAGGGTAGACTAAAATAAATTTGATTATCTGTATATAGGATGCATTTGTGTATTAAGTGCAACATTAAGATAAGACCATGGCCAAAAGTGACCATTATACTCACTGTGATTAATTTTCCAAACAATAAAAATGGTGAATCTATATACCTAAAAGTGTGAGGTCCCTGCTTTCCCCATTAAAGATCAAAAAGAATAGAACAACTTTCAGTATGATTGCCAATTTTTCATAGGATATATATGACTTTGTCATTTTAGTCATTAAGAAGATACAAGAGGACAAAACCCAAACTGTCCCATAAATTTGCTGGGCAACCAGTATTTTTCTCTGCTTAAATTACATTGACTGTTGTTCTTTTTGAAGGGGAAATAAGGATGTGCTCAGAGCCTCTCAGACAACCATTCATCATTCTCTCATGCAAAAAATAGAACCCCCATGGCCTGGCGCAAAGTCCAATGGCAGCTATGGTAGCAGAAAATCAATAGTGGGTATTAGAAACCTCCCAGGCTAATCAGAACCCAATCTTCAGGCATGATGTACTCCTGCAGAAACACAGAGTTAGAGCATAACTCAAATCCTGGAACACCACAGACGGCAGCTTATTTTAAGCGTTTAGGGGAAAATGAAGGTCTTTAAAATATACATTCGGTTTTTTATTACTTCCCAGTGAAGCCTCAGTTTAGTACTGTAGTGAATAATGATAACATACTTTCTTAAAAACTGATGCTAACTCAGTCATTATGCCCAAATGGGATGAGAGGCCCTGCTGGGAGAAGCAATGAGATGTGATTAGTAAGCATCATCTCCTCCTAAAATGAAAATGAATATTGTAACTCCATAAGCACACTATTAATATCTGTAAAGGTAAACAACAATTGGCTTGTTACCTTCATTTGTAGATGATTTTGCTGCTGCATTTCAATTGGTTTCCAGTTCCCTATGACAATATTCAGTCACGTCTTCGTTTAGTGTGTTGAAATTTCAATGTCTTAAGTAAGTCACTGAAAAAAAATCACAATGCATAATGAATACATATACAAGTGAAATGCCGCCCCCCCCCAAAAAAAAACAAAACAGAAAGGTCTGGACATTTAAAAAAAAACTGAATTTATTCAGTTTCCTCCTGAATCACTATTGGATTCAAAGCCCTTTGGAAAATACCACTTCTGAAATCACTGCATATATAATAGACAACATTCTTCAATGAGACATTTTCCAGTTGTGGAAATATCAAATGCATAACCACTTAATGAGAGTGTAAGAAGAGGGTGGGGGGCCAACTGAATCAATCAATAATCTTTAACATATTTAAGTAATTAACAAAATATTCTAGCCTTTCTAATTTTATCAGGTGAAAATAGTACTATGTAATTGACCAGTCAATGACATTATACCAGGCATGAAAGTTCTTAATCCTTTTGGAGGAAACAAAACATATCCAGCCTTTGGTTTAAATGAAATGATGCTGCCCAAGAAGTGTATTAATATTGGTTGAGAGGATGGTCACTCCTTTTAGAGCTTGGACAAAACTAAAAATATATTTCGGGATTGGGGATTTGAATGTTCTGCCAACCCAGTGGCAGCAGAGGCATCTGCTAAGTCCATGAAAAGGATTTGCTTTGGGGGAATAAGATAGAGAACCTCTGTCTCCCCCTATTCTTCTCACTGAAAACCTTGAAGACTTTAAAAGCTCAGAAGTGGGCCTCCCCATTAGCATTATCATGGTCTCTGGAATGGCAGTAAGGGAGGGCAATGTCTGCAATGTGAGCAAAGAACAAATTAGACTGACTAACAAGTGACTCTACAAGGAACCTAACAGAAAAGTAATGCTGTATTTAAGAGGAGTTTCACCATTTCTTAACAAAGAGAAAAATACTTATACCTGTCAAAAGGTATATTCACCTATTTGCCACATGAGCTCTCTGAAGTTTGAGCCCACTTTTCCCTGAAATCTGAATGTCGTCATGAGAGTGTTTCCTAAACTAAACAAAAAAATTGTCTACCAAAGTCTCTTACTGTGACTGTTTAGTAAATATTTTTTTTCCAAAAAGCTTATTCAGTGTGGCCTTCTAATTGATATCAATTTGAGAGCATAGTAATGGGGGACCTTGAACTATAGTATGAGAAAACATCCCTAAAATCTTCAGGGTTACCCCTAGAAAACAGAATCAGTCAGTCAGCTAGCATTTATTAAATTCCTAATAAGTGTCAGACATTGTTCTAAACACTGAGGATACAAAGAAAGGCCAAAAGCAAACAAACAAGAACAGAACAAAAGAAAAACAGAAATAAACAAAAAATAAACAAGCCTTGCTTTCAAGTAGTTTACTATCTAATAGAGGAGAAAACATGTAAACAACTAGGTACAGTCAAAATATGCGCACGCTATATTGGAGGTAGCCTCTGAAGAAAGGTCCTAAGATTAAGGAGGACTGAGAGAAGTGGCTTTTGTAGGGCTTCAAGTGAGACTTAAAGGAAACCCTGGAAGCTTGGAGTGAGAATGAACAGAGAGAGAGTTCCAGTCATGTGGGACAACCAGTGGAAATGCTCAGTTAGGACATGTAGTGTTGTGAAAGGAAATAGTAAGGAAGTCTGTGTCACTGGAGAGCATTCTGGGGAGAAGAGTAAGGTTTAGATTGAAATGGTAGGAAGGGACCAGACTATGAAGGGCTGTGTGAGACAAGCAGAATATTTCATATTTGAGCCTGGAGGAAATAGGTAGCTATTGGAGTTCATTGAATAAGGGGCTGGAATAGTGAGACTGATGTTTTTTAAAAGGTCAAATTGACAGGTGAGTGGAAGATGAGGTATAATGAGAAGAGACGTGATGCAAATAGACCAACCAGCAGTCTGTTGCAACAGTCCAGGTGTGAGGTGGAGGGGACTTGCACCAGTGTCATTGCAGTATCAGAGAAGAGCAGGAAGGTATATATGAAAAAAAAATACAAAGGTAGAAATGACAGGTCTTGAAAACTGATTGGATATGGATTAAAGTGTTAGAAAGGTTGAAGAGTTAAGAAAAGAAATAGCCAGGTGGCAACCTATGAGGGTACATGAAAGTTGACATAATGTCCTACAGCATTTACTATTATAATTATGTCATAACCTAATCTCATAGTTTTATTTTTTATTCATTGCTATTTGATTTAGGGAAGATGTTAAGTGCAATAGAAGGAGGGCTGGATTTGAAGTAAGATATCCTAGGCTCAACTATTGGTTCTGCCATTTTCTAACCTTGATTAACCTTTGGTAAGTCTCTTAACTTCTATGAGACTCAGTTTCCTCACTTGTAAAATTAGGAGGCTGGATCAAGTGATCCTTCTGACACACCATCTATGACTCTGATTATAGCAAAGTCATGCTCTCTCAGGGCATTTCAATTTGTTGTAAATTTATCACTTTTTGAAATAGCAATAAAATGAAAAATTTATAGTTTGGCATTGAAGCCTTGGGACTTCTTTCTCAAATAAAAATATTTTTTCTTAGATAATCTTCTTGGATGCATTAAGTTTAAATATTACCAAAACAAAAAATATGTGATCATTTTATATTGAAGTAGGAAAATGCCAAGGCCAAATTAAAACTAAATAAACAGTTAAATGACAGAGAGAGGGAGGGAGGGAGAGAGAGAGAGAAGAAGAAGAAGAAGAAGAAGAAGAAGAAGAAGAAGAAGAAGAAGAAGAAGAAGGAGGAGGAGGAGGAGGAGGAGGAGGAAGAGGAAGAAGAGGAGGAGGAGGAGGGAGAGAGAGAGAGAGAGAGAGAGAAAGAGAGAGAGAGAGAGAGAGAGAGAAACTTACTGAGAGAAGTCATTTTCTCTTTCATATTGATACCCTGGTTTAATATGACAGCATATTCAGCTCACCCTATGCCTGTACAACCAAATATCTAGCATAATGAATATTTTGCTCCATAATATTTTTTGGAATATTTTGCTCCATAATATTTTTTGTAAGTCTCCCATTTGGTTGAGTACTTATACAAGTAGACTTTCTGGAAGAACCATAGTTTTATGGATTAGTAAGTAGCTCATTAATATGTATTTTCCCTTTAGTTTCTGAGCTATAGATCTTTTAATATGGAAATAAATTCTTGAAGATTTAATGAATCAATGTTTAAAGATATTGTAAGTGTTTTAATTATTCTTTTAAAGGAGACAATGACCTCTTTATTATATCTGACAAAGTCTGAGTAAGTTTTTTTAGGCTGATGGTTATTAAACTCTAAGAAGCGAAATACCGAAATTTGACAAAACATTTTCTGTTTGTCTTTTTTAAAGTCATTTTTTCTTTATTATTTAGCTTAGCATTTCTTTTAATATTTAGCTGCTAAAATAAAGCCAATGGGGGGGGGGGGAGAGGAATCAAAGGAGTACCATACTATACATTTTCAAAGAAAAAGTCTATAGTTATTCTGCCTCCCATTTCTGAATAATGATTTCAGATCTCTACATCAATTTGGGTAAGTCTAGATTGAGATCTAAAACAAATTTGAAAAAAATAAAACTTTGATAAAATATCACCCCATTTTGGTAACCAGTTTATGAAATGTCTCCCCAAATAATGTTCTACTGTATTTTCAAAGATCAGGATTCATAGGATCATGGCTCCCAAACTGGAAAAGTACATAAAAGCCATCACATCCAGCCCATTGATTTTACAAATGAGGAATGTGAAGGATCTAGAAGTTAAGTGATCTGCCTAAGGTCACACAGGTTGTTACATGTCTCATTGTTTCTCCTACCCCGGGGGCTGCAGTTGAGGAAGGTGAACTCCAGCCTTAGCCTGCTTTCTGGATTCAGTAATAATTCTATAAGGCCATTTCAAGCTCCCAGAATTTTGTTTTGTTTTGTTTCCTTATACATTTTATTAAATAATTTACCTGACTGAAAATAATAAAATGTAAAAAGAAAAGAAAGAAAGAAGAGGGAACAAATGCAATAGAATTATAGAAATTTAATCTACACACTTGGAAAATATTTGGATATGAGACATGAGTAAGAACTATAATTATAATTTTTTAAAGTCACAATTTACGTCATCATAAAGAGGAGTACTACTGAACAGATGAGTGTCAGAATTTCAGTTAAAGTTTTTGGCTTGAGTATTCACAGTGATACTGTTCATATAACATAATGTAATTATATCTTACCTCATTTGAATCAAATGAAATATTATTTGTAAAACATGCTTAGCACAGTGCCTGACACATAGTAGGCCCTATATTCCCTTACCCTTTCCATTCCCTTTCCCCACTTCTTACCTTAGCTTTCAATTGACTATTATTTTCATCCAAGGAAAATCTTTTTAGAAAGAAGATATTTTTAAAATTTATTTTTTATTGATTTACCATAGTGATTTGAGCTATACTAAAATATTACAGTGAGAAATTATTTTAAATCACAAAACTGTAATCATTAATAAGTAGAAATGACCTTTGAAATCTTGAGTTTAATCTCAAATATGTAATCATAAAATTATATAACTATAAAGAATTTTAAGTAATAGATGATGTGGATAAAGGTAAGCAAATCCTAATACAATCCTGTCCAGGTTGAGCTTGCTAATTCTAACAGATATTCACTGGGCTGCTAGTGTGTAGGGACAAGGTTTGAATTTATCATTTAATAGACATAGAGAGCTCTTGGGTGAGGAAGCTCCTTCTCCTAGTGCAGGAGGGCAACTTCTCTGTAACTTATAGTCCTTAGGAGTTGTCAAGAGTTCTGAGAGATTGTGTGACATACTGTATCACTTAACAAGTATACCTCTATCATAAGTGGAACTTAAACCCAGATCTTCCTGGCTCTGAGATGAGCTCTATATCCACTATGGTACACTGTCTATCTTTATGGTATATAATTAATACCGTGCCATTCTCCTAATTATGAATAATTGTCCAGAAACTAAGAGAATAGTTTCTCTCCTTCTAATTTGCAGAGTATATTTCCCATGATTTTCTGTTTATTTACTGTTATAATTCAGGTTTGAAGAGCATCATGGTTCTCCTTTTCCACAAATACTATTATGTCAACTTAATCACCATCTGCTCATTCTTGTTAGTATCCACCACCATTCTCCCTTAAAATCAGTGTGCTTTTTGGGAAAACACTGGGATTGATTGTTTGGAAGATAATTATTTCACCACTTCACCACAGAGTACATAGTTTATTCTAAGTATGTTCACTTTTCATTTCCACATTTTCCAGAATGGAAGAAATGAAGAAAACCTTATAAGAATAGTGACAATAATAAAAGATTGAATAGCGTTAATTTTGAAGAAAAAATAAAGGACTTACAGATATTGAACCTAGTTAACAGTAAAAGGTTTAGAAACCACCTTTAAGTAGACTAATAATATAATAGGAGGATATTATGCAATGGAGCTGATTTAGTGAATGTGTACTGACCTAGTATGTATAGGCCACTTTGTGCTTTGATGGATTCCAAGACACAATCACCACCTACTCTAAATTAGAATTAATTTGGTAAAACATGAACATTTCAAAATTTAAATACTTAGTAATCCAGGGCCACACTACAAAAGATATTATAATACATTATGTGATTAAATTTTTAAAAATAGGGGGGCGGAGCCAAGATGGCAGCGTAACAGCAGCAACACATCGCAGCTCTCACATAGCCACCCCAAAAATACCCATAAATTAGGACTCTAAACCAATCCTAGAACTCCAAAACAAACATAAAGATACTTCCCACTAAAGTCAGCTCCCCTACGAGGAACCATATCAGCACTGCAAAACGAAACCAGCCTGGCCTGAAGCCTCGGCTGTGCCCCGGGGGCAGCTGGACGGGAGGAGCTCAGGAGCTAAGGAGCTTCAGGTGAGCGGATTAGCAGCAGCTGTGAATGGGATTTGTGAAAGGGGGAGATAAGCAGTCTGGCCAGAAGGCCTCCAGAGCAGAAAAGCGAAAAGGCAGAGGTTTTGCACCCGCCTCACCTTGCAGCTTCCCGCCCGCGGCCTGCAGGCAGCAGGGGGACTGAGAGATTGAATTCAGGCCAGGGCTCTCACGTTGAGCGGCCTGGATCTGGATCACAGTCTTGGGCCTCGGTCTTGGAGTCTTTATTACCCAGTCTGCCAGAAGTATACAGCAAGAGTTCCCAGCCTCTTCCTAACAGCCACGGCAGCTGGGAGGACCCCAGCGATTTGGGACAGAGCTTTCCCTTCTGGAAGCAGAGCCCCACAGAGATTTAAAAAAAAAATCACTGTCTGAAGAACCATGAGTAAGAATGAGCATAAGAAGCAAAGTAAGAACAGCTCCCAAACCCTTGATACCTTCTTTGGGGAAAAGAAAGATCATGGGAGAGAGAGGGAGGAGGAGACCGCAGCCAGAGCACCCCCACCAGGGGCCTCCAATAAACATGAAGAATGCCTTAAAGCTAGAGATGAGCTGAAGAAAGATTTTCAAAACCAAATAAGGGAAGTGGAAGAAAAATTGGGAAGAGAAATAAGAACGTTGCAGGAAAATCATGAAAAGAGAGTCAGCAGTATGACTGAAGAAATCAACACCTAAAAAATAGATTAACTCA
>CM053583.1:177888661-177907996 GCA_028627135.1 Pseudochirops cupreus
ACAATACTATAATCAATAATTAATCATTCAATCAATTCACAATACAATAATCAATCTTCCACTCATGGGGCAAATCAGTAAGTTAATCACTTATCTAACAATCAGTCACTAAATACAATCATTACAAAACCACACAAATCCTCCACCCCTCAGTGTCCAGCAAACCTCAGTTTCATGCAAGGGGAGGCCTTTTCTTCATCTTGACTTGGGGTGGTCTCTCTGATTCCCTGGATCCCCTTCCATGGTCCCAGCTCCTTCCTGAATCCACCAAACAGTCACCTGGATTCAGGGGCAGACAGCTCCCAGGTTCTCATCCAGTCCTCAGAGGTAGACAGCTTCCAGGTCCTTGTCCAGTCCTCAGGGCAGTCCCTGGCACACATTGAAGTTCACAGGGTCCAGCACATCTCAAACACTTCACCACTTCCGTTGCTGGGAACTCAAGGATCACCCAGGCCAGGAACAAACAAAGTCTTATCCTGGTCATGCTTCTTCAGTCCTCCAGCAGTTCAGCTGGCCCTAGGACCCAGTAGAAAACTCAGCCTTCCAGGCAGCAACAACCACTTCAGCCTTCACCAGATTCTGGTCTCAAGAAAAACTTGAACTCAGTTCTCAGTCATCTTCCAGATGCTGAGAGAGAAACACACTCTCTCTCTCTCTCTGTCTCTCTCTGTCTCTGTCTCTCTCTCAAGAAAACTCCAACTCACTTCTTCAGTCCAGCAGCCCAGTTCCCAGATGCTGGGACAATCCTGCTTCCTCTACTAGGAGGTACATTCCAATTTTGTCTCTCTGTCTCTAGAACTCTTCTTATTTACACACACTGGCCTCCTGTCTCAGCCAACCCCCTTCTGCCACTTCAGCAACAGGGGAGTTCACACCCTCTCAAAAGGAGGCAGAGCTCACACCTTCCATACTTAGCCCTAAGTTACTAAGGGCTAAGTATGTGCTAAATTAATTACTGTTACACTACCCAACAAAACTGAGTATAATGCTACAGGGGAAAATATGGTCATTCAGTGAAATAGAGGATTTTCAAGCAGTCTTGATGAAAAAAAAAGCAGAACTGAACAAATAATTTTACTTTCAAATACAAGAAGCAAGAGAAGCATGAGAAGGTAAACAGGAAAAAGAAATCATAAGAAACTTATTAAAGTTGAACTATTTACATTCCTTCATGTGAAAACAATAATTATAACTCATAAGACTTTCTCAGTATGAGGATAGTTGAAGGAAATATATATGCATATATATATATGTGTGTGTGTATACATATATACGTGTATACATACATATGTATTTATATTAAGGAAGATTTGTGTGTATATAAATATATATGTGAGTGTGGGTATATACATGTTCATGTATACATGGAGGGCACAAGATGAGTTGAATATGAAGGGATGATATCTAAAAAATAGAATTAAGAGGTGAGAGAGGAATTTATTGGGAGAAGGAGCAAGGGAGTGTTAGATTAGGGTAAATTATCTCATATAAAAGAGGCAAGAGAAAACTGTTACAATGGAGGGGAAGAGTAGGAAGATAGGTGATAGAAGGGAGGGCAGAAGCAAATAATTTTTGAAAATGGATAGAGTCAAAGGAGAAAATAGAATAAGTGGGGAGCAGGATAGGATGGAGGGAAATATAGGTAGTCTTTCACAGTATAACTACTATGGAAGTGATTTATACATGTACAAACTATATTGAATTGCTTATCTTCCCAAGGGGGCTGGTGAGGAGGGAAGATGGAAAAATTCTGGAACTCAAGGTATTAAGGACAAATGTTAAAAAAAAAAGAAAAAAAAAGATGGGTATAGAATAGATGGATGATCACTCCCTCCCTCTCACATATTCAAGATGGATATTGGGCTCAGAATCATATATTTGTACCCTACAAGTCCCATTACTTTTATTGTTTCAGAATAAAAACTGCTTTTCCTTGTAAGTGGGAGAAAAGTGTAGAAGGAGAAATTTCACTAGGGAACTGGAGGCTTAACCTTCTGATTAATCTTGTTGGCTTATCTTCCTCTCCCCATCATTCAATCATAAATAATAGATAATTGTGAATAACAAGAAAAAAATTATCAATGCAAGCAAATTAAAAAAAACATTAATCATGAGTTTTATATAGATGAATTTAGGGGATAGGAAACATAAGAGCAAAGAAGGCTTCCCTTCAGTGAGGAATACCCAACAGTGAGACAAAACCTCAACTCAATTAGGAAGAAAACTATTTCACCCAAGAAGTTGAGCCTTAGTTTCTGGCAGTGCAGGTGCTGCCAATCAAAGGATATGTTGGAAGACTGGCTCCTCCACATACACCTATTGTTCTGGGAGCCTTCTATTATTAAATTCTCTGTGTTCTCTCTTGTCTTCTCCTACTCCAACTTCTTTTTTCTCTCAGAAGACTCAGCTTATCAGAAGTCATATTTCCTTATATGTACAAAGTATCACAGAGTTATCCATCAGGGAACACTAAGCTCACCTGACAATGAGGTTATATTCACAAAATTAAAACAGCAAGTAATTTGGAGAGGAGGAAGCACTATTGGTTGGGAAGATCAGGAATGCTGCATATACAAAAGTCACTAGAATTTATTGAGAAGCCATGGAAATAGACAGGTAATTGTAATTGCTCAAGGAAATTACAGAATTGCCATATCATAGATTTTTAATAAATAGGGTGATGTGATTGTCTTGGTTACATTAGAACTTAACCTTGTTTGTTCCCTGAGGTATCACATGTGATATCCTGCAATTCTTTACATATCTTAAAATTAAAATTTTCCATTAGGGAATAAAATCAATGATTAAATGTCATTTTTCACTTGCAAATAACTGTAGTTCTGTGACTTGAAATAATTTCTTACTGTAACATTTTAATGATGATCAAATCAGTATAGTAAATTAGGAAAAATAAATACATAAAAATAAAAACCTAATATCCTTCAAAGAGTTACTCAACAACATTTTCTTACTTAAGAAACATAGTATGGAAAAAATAATATTGAAATTTATCAGGAGGATAAAAAACTAATAATTTCAAGGGAAATATTACAGAAAATGTGGTAAGGAGGGAATAATCAATATCTGATAACAAACGGTACTAAAATCAGTAATCATAAAAATAATCTGATCATAGCTGAACAATAGAGAGGTTGATCATTGCAACAGCTAAGTAAAACAACATTTTTACTTTGTTTTATTTTTTTAAAGATGAATTTTATTCAAATAGTTATTTTATTGCAATTCTTTGTCCCATTTGGCTGTTTTTCTTCTAATTTTAGCTGGATTCTTTTTCTGCATTTTCAGTTGCAATCTTTAATTATGATTTTTCTATTTCCAATTTTCCCTTTGATTCTAATAATCTAAGCAGTTTTCATTTTTTTCAATGTGATGGATGGAGGAGGCAGATGATGGAGAAAAGGCAGCAACTTGCCTGAGCTTTCCCCATAACCTCTCATAATACCTTTAAATAATGTCATAAAACAATTCCCAGAGTGACAGAACTCACAAAAGGACAGGGTAAAATAATTTCCCTGCAGTTTGTAATTATACCCAAAAGACTATAAACCTTGATACCCTTTGACCTAGTAATACCACTATGACATCTGTATCCCAAAAGAAATTTTTAAAAGAGGAGAAGGAACTATATGTACAAAAATATTTGTAGCAGCTTTTTTTTATTCTGATAGAAAAGAACAGGAAATTAAGGGGATGACCATAGATTGAAGGATAACTGAACAAATTGTGGCATGTGATTGTGATGGAATATTGTTGCGCTATAAGAAATGATGAACAGGATGCTCTTAGAAAAAGAAAAAAACTTGTAAAGACTTACATGAACTGATGCAAAGTCGCATGTACTGTGCACAAAGTAACAGCAATATTGTCAAACAATCAGCTGAGAATGACTTAGATATTCTTAGCAATATAGTGATCAAGGACTTGTGATGATAAAGAACTGAAAGTGCTTGAATACAGTTTGAAGCATACTTTTTTTTTACTTTATTTTTCTTCAGTTTTTTTGTCTGTTTTCTTTCACAACAGGACTAATATGGAAATATGTTTTGCATGACTACACATGCATAATCATATCAAATTCTTGCCTTCTCAATGAGGGGAGTAGAGGGGGAAGAAGGAAGGGAATTTAGAACTCAGCCTTTTAAAAATGAAAGTTAAAAATTATTTTAACATGTAATTGGTGGAAAATAAAATACAATCACACATACAAAGAAATATGATCCATGTCAAGATTAGGTGACCTTTTAGGTCATGGCTTTTAGGTAGTCCAATGACCCTTAAATCATCTCTTTTTATTCTTTATTTCTGGGTCAGCTGCTTTTGCTATAACGTATTTAACGTTTTCCTATATTTTGACTTTGTTTTAAAAGTTTTTGTGTTCTAATGGAGTCATTATTTGTCTTAAGTCCATTATAATTTTCAAAAGGTTGTTTCTATGGTAAGACTTCATACCTCTTGTATTAATCCCACTACCAATTCTTTCTTCCATAAATCACATTTCTTTTCTGATTTTTCTTCTAGTGCTTATACACACACACATCTATATATACACATATAATATTATTTTATATCATGTATGCATATGTATATATAAGTGTGTTTGTGTGTAATAACTAAAACTCTGGTGGACTTACAGTTATTTGTAAATATGGTGCACCTGTGTTATTGTAGAAAGTTAATGTTTTTCAGGAGTTTTAAATAATATGTAGCTTCATTAAAATTGAATTATGGTTAACCACCTAAAAATAGAAGATGGTAAAATAATGCTATTGTGGGAGTTCAGAGCTCAGAAATCACATCAGTAAAGCAACCTCTCTTCCTTAATAAATAATATTTTTGAGATGTTTTGAGTTATGAATGGTTAGGATCACCATCTGTACATTTTTGACATTTCAGTCTATTGAGATTAGATGCTAATTATGTGAATATTTTCATCTTCTAGATATAAAATGGCATTACCATCAGTTACTACCAAGCACCTTCTCAAAAGGGCAGTAAAGAGCACAAAGGCCATCTATCCCTAAGCCACAACAAGGTTATCATATCATCATAGCATTTAATACCCAAGGAGAGGTCTTTTCTTCATCTTGACCTGAGGCAAGTTCTCAGCAATCTCAGTTCTCAGGCAGACAAAGTTTAACAAAGACACAATATACATTGCCAGTGTCCTCATCAATTCACTCTCTGCCTGCAGAATAGTCTCAGGACCCTTGAAAACATGAGCAAGACCCTCTTCCAGGATTTATGCAAACATACAACAAGAAAATCGTCCTTCAGGGCTTCTGAACCAACAGCAAGGTTCCAGGAGATCTGAAACAACAGCGCTGTCCTTTACCAGCAGATGAATCTGGCAAAATAACATCAAAATAAACAGAAAAAAAAAATACCAGCACCACAGTCATGCCTCCTCAGTTCTTGGCAGCTCTGGGTGGCAGCTCTCAAAAGTCTTGGGCAGCTCCAACTGGCCCTCAGTAGTCTGAGTGGCTTTGGCTGGCAGTTCTCTCTCTCTCTCTCAGCAACTCTGGCCCCTGGCAATACTCTCTCTCTTCCCCCACAATGCTGCTCCCCAAAGTTCTTCTGCTTCTCTCTGCTTAGGCCTCTCTCTAAATTCATGGCACCAGCTACTCCCAGTTCAGCCGCCTGTTTTCATGTCAACAAGTCCATCCCACAAGTGGGATTCACAAGCTCTGAGTTTCAACACTTAACCAGAAAGCCAAGCCAATACAGGGGGATCTTTAAATTCCATTACTATTACACACACACACACACACACACACACACACACACACACACACATCCCCATTTCTATGTCTCCTACAGGAAATCTAGTTGAATTTGTACCCAACCTGTATTTTTCTTTGAGGTTTAGATTATTCACATTTTGGAATCATTGTCTTTTGTGTTTGAGCCCTTACAGTCTCTGTCACCATAATGGCTTTTAATAGTGGGATTCTTTCTCTTTTTGCTCATTTTTTTCAACCCACTTCCTGGCTTCAAACTTTATTTTAGGGTCTCTGTACAGTTCTGGAAGGAATGTTTGGGCTGAGCTTATTTCCCTGTGTCCTTTTGTTACTATTACGTTATTCTATTATCTCAGGGCCAGATCAGACTGGAGGTCTGAAAACTTTTAATTCTTCCAAAGTAGTCTGATCCAATACAAAGTCTGATCACTATCTGCCTTGTCTGAATTGAACAAGTCCCTAACCTGGGGTTAGATCTGAGCAGCACACACTGGAATTCAAGTAGCATGTTTCTGGACTAAAGCAGCAAAAGCCAGCTGAAAAATTCTTCTGGTTCAGAATGACATTATTTCCTATGTTCCATTTTGGTCTATTATTCCTGTTTTAGTTATTCTTTTCCATACCTCATCCTGGGCTATTGACTGAACAGAACCTGTTCAGTTCCTGGGACCAGAGTCATATAACAACTGTTTCCTTCTTCATTTTCTTTGTTCTCTGTGAATTAGAGATCTTAACTATTCCTAATTCTGAAAGGTCACCCCTATGCACAATTCTCCTCCTTGGTTTGCCCTAGGTCTATGACCTGAAACTGGGTAGGGAAAACTGAGTTTCCCACTTGCACTTATTCCTACAACATTTGGAAGATGAAGACCTTCACTCTGGGTCTGGGAACTCTCATTAACCAAGGAGACTCAGTTCCTGAGCTGGAATTTTCCCAAAGAATCAATTCTTCCTCTGGAATCTTTTGTGCAACCATTTCTGGCCAAAAGTTTTGCCCAGGGTCAGCAGACTTTACTGTCCCTGCTTATGATGACTTAGGCTAGAAAAAAAAAATGACTCAATATGCTTCTTGAATTTTCCCTCATAAGGACTAGAAATGGTCCCTTTGCCATTTCTTTGTAGAGGAGTTGCAAATGATAGCTTAGCTGTATTTCTTTTGCTTCTCTATTCTCTTGGCTTCACCTACTGTTCAATAAAATCAAGGATCCCAAAGACTGAGGGAAGGATGCAATATTTGCCAAAAACATCTTAGTAAACTAAAAAGCATTTTGGGAGACCTTAGGTTTAGACTAATACCTCACACTGTCTATCAAGAGAAGATTTGACTAAGTACATAAAGACAAAATGATCCATTTTTGTTCATAAAACTAGTAAAAGTTTTTTTTTAAATAAAAAAAATCAAATAAAGCAAAGACTAGAAAAGAAAGGGATAATTGAAGGAGAATTCTCTGGGTCCATTATCAGGATATGCAAACAACTTATTCAGATTTGTTAGAATAAGAGCCATTCACTACATTATAAATGGTTAAAGAGAATTTTCTAAAGGAAATCAAAGTTATGTAAAGTCCTATGAAAAATGCCAAAAATCACTAATAGTTAGCCAAACGCAAAATAATGAAATTCTACACCTTTACCTAACACCCATCAAATTGGCAAAGTTGAAAGAGGAGAAAAAAAGACAAATGCAAGAAAACAAATATGCCAGTGTACTGCTGTTGGTAGAATTGTGAATTGATCCAGTTATTCTGGGAAGCAATTTGGAATTATGTGTGATGCAAAAATAATTCAGCTGTGCATACAAACTGTGACTAAACTCTAGCAAGTCTAGGCCTATCTCTCAACGGGATGAAGGATGTGGGTAAATCCTTTATGTGAAAAAAATATTTATAACCATTATATTGTAGTGGCAAAGAACTATAAGGTGGTGCCCATTAATTGGCAATGACCACAAAATACTCATATGAACTGATACATAGTAAAATGAGAAGAACCAGAATAACAATATATTCCAAAACAACAACATTCTAAAAATTAACAATTTTGAAAGACTTAAGAATTATGAATAAAGCATAATCAATAATGATTCCAGGAGATTGATGGTGAAGGACATTGCCAATCTCCTGACAGAGAGGTAATGAACTAATTTGCAGAATAAGACCCATTTTTGGACTTCTCAAGTATGGACATTTGGTTTGTTGTTTGGCAATTCATATTTACAATAAAATATTTCTTTTTTCTTTTTAGTGTGCTTTGGGGAATTTAGAAAATACAAAATAAAAATACTGGTTGATTATTTAAAAACAAATTTGAAATCAACAAATTTATATACAAACTATGCACTAGAATATACAATTTGTGTCCTGTACACCCTTCTATTTAAATACATCATCTTGACATGCAAGCAACATAGCGTCCTGTGAAAATAATGCTTTAAAGATACTCCCTATGTGGCATGTGTCTCATACAAAAGTTAAGATCATACAGGAGCCCACAAATGATAGAACCACAGAGATAATTTTCTCACTGATTCCCTAATTAATAACATGGAACATTATGATGAAAGACAAGTGATATGCTTGCCTATGGTAATCACCAGCATTAAGAGGATTCCTTGTGCGAAGCATAAATAGAAAATATTTTTCCCTTTCATAAAAAGACTTTGATGAAATTACAATAATGGCATGAAACCTCAATATATACTATAGCATCTTGTCAGTGAAACCCATGACCAATCCATCAACAATATTTATTAGGTGTCTTCTATGTGCCAGGTACAGTAACAGGGGCTGGAGACACAAAGACAGAAAATGAAATAGTCCTAGCAAATAGGAAGGTCATATACTGTCAAGAACACACACACACACGATAAAGATTGTATTGTCATAGACTGTACAGTAATAAGGGAAGTCAGTGAATCTACACTATTATCCATAAGTGTATAATATATGTGTGTATATATCTATACTTAGACATGTGTATATACACATACATAGGATGGGCAACTTATATAATCAGTAAATTTGAATAAGAGGAAGAGATTAGACAGGACATCAATGGAAAAATATTGCGAACTTTTAATTATCTGGAGATGATCCCTGCTCCCAAATCCCAACTTTTTAATGCAAACACAAGTTATGTCAAACTCAAATGAATCAGAATTGTGAGTAATTCCAAAGACAGTAAAAAGACATATAGTATAATTAAATTACCACAGTTATTACCAATAAAAACTTGCACACAAAAGTGGTGAAATGGATACCATCAAGGACATTATCGATGTGGATTGATCGTGTAGAAGAGTGAGGATCCAACCATCTGAATGTTGCACTTCTATGCATGAAATAGCAATGAAACCAGAGGAGGCTTTCTATTCTATTCTGAAAATTTTTAGAAAGATATGGATAGGAATTAAGCAGAGGGAGATGATAAGCTTGGGTTGTATACTACATTGGTACGAAAGTGGCTGCATCAGTGAGACAATCACCTCATCCTAGATCAAAATGTTGTCTATATTTCCATTATAATACATAAAATATTGTTATTCATGTCATTTTTTATTATATTAATTGTCAACAAAATCTGAGATTGAATCAAGTTTTGAGTCATAATCTGAACACAGAAAATTAATATCTTCCTGAAAATCATGGTGTAGAGTATCTTTATTTTATGCAATTACTACTACTTTCTGTAGAAAAGAAATATTTTGTTACAGTTTTCATTATATAAAATTAGTGGGTCCTAAGAATAACAATAATGGTAACTATGGATTTGAAAGCCTTAATGACCATTATGGTAAACCATATGAATTTTTGAATATTCTTTTAAAGAGAAAATATTCTTTTCCTGGATCACTTACTTATGCCTTCTTTGTCCCTTGCAATATCTTATAGTTTTGATAATCAAAGCAAAAATTAGACTGTATTACAATTTGTTCTTTAGTTGAAACTTAATATAAAAATATGCCAAGTTAATTTTAGTAACTTGCATGACAGTATCAATATTTTTTCATGCTTCCCTAAAGTAGAAATTCAAGAGACTTTAATACACACACACACACACACACACACACACACACACACACACACACAAACAAACACACACACATGTAATCTGACATAAGGCAAGCTAAGCCAAAATCTGAAGAAATAAATTTGTTATCACAAATCTGGGACTGATAGCTGACACAGTGGATGACAGCCAGAATCCAAAAGGGTCTTGGCAGATTGCAGGATTAGTCTGAATCTGATAAGATAGATTTCAGTAAGGAAAGACATAATGTTTTGAACTAGGATTAAAAAAAAATCACCATTGAAACCATAAAATGTTGTGGGGAAGGGTATGATTGGACAGAAGTTGTGAAAAAAATCTTCAGGTTTTAGTGAATTAATTATGAGTCTTAAGTGTGAGGGAGGAGCCAAAAAGTTGAGTGTGATGTTGGACTACACCAGTGGTTCTCAACCTTCCTAATGTCGCAACCCTTTAATACTTGTATGCGGGCGTATCTGCATGTGGGCAGATCCGCCTGGAGATGGATAGAGGAGCGGTGTCTAGGTTCCTAAGACCATAGGAAATATGTGTTTTCTGATGGCCTTAGGCAAGTGTGACCCCCGTGAATGGGTTGTTAGTTCCCATAAGGGTCATGACCCACAGGTTGAGAACCACTGGGCTACACTAAAAAGAGTGGAAATGGCTATTGCACTCCATCCTCATTAGGTCAAATATGAGGATCTGTGTTCAATCCTGAGCATAATAATTTCAAGACATTGATTAACTGGAGAGTGAACAGAGACTGGCAAAAATGATTCAGCAACATATGAACATAAGCTGAGGAGACTAGACATGGTTAGCCTAGAGAAGATTTTGGCAAAGGCTGGAACTAACAAAAAATGAGGACTATCACTTAACAGAGAGACTTCTTTCTGAACCCAGATGGAACTAGGAAAAAATTAGTACAAGTCGGAGAACTTAATTTGGGTTTAATGTCATGAAAAACTTGCTAAAAAGTTTGCTGTCCAAAATGGAGTTGGCTGCCTAGATAGAGAGAAGGTAGATTCTTCCTTATTGAAGGTTATATTTCTCCAATCAAGAAAAAGTCTCCAATAAAGAGAAATAAATGCTTCATTGAATGTCACCAATTAACGTGAATCTAGATGGCAGAGATTCTTGATTTAATTGACAGCTTAGAGTTCCCTAAGTCCACATGTTCAGTATGTCAAAGGCAAGGCTTAACTCAAGTCTTCCTCCATTCAAGACCAGTTCTGTATTCTCTACAGTGTTCACCATCCTGCAGTCTCTGAGAGGAATGTCATAATACAATCTGATAGCTCTGCTTCACATTAAGTGTCTGTCTAGCATAAGGGTATGAGTCTAGGTCCAGAAGGAAAGCTGATTCCTTGGTCACCCTTTAGGATGTGGGTAGTGTTAATCTCGGACATATCAGCTTGACTCCTTCCCACCAAGCCCTATGAAAGATCATCATAAAGAAGGTGCAAACATATGTATCCAAGCTAAAAAATATCAAAGATGATGGACATATTAGAACATCTTAAATGATATGTAAAGATGAATGAACTTTTAAGAAAGAATGAATGAAGATCTCATATCAAACTGAAAGACACAGCCAGTTCTCACCAATGGGAAAGTCCTCTACCCAAAGTCTCTAGGAAAGAAAGCTGGGATTCAAGGTCAAGTTGAAGAGACTTCTATGTCTAAAGTTTCCAAAGCCCTTTTTTTCCTGCCTGAAGTGAACTCTATCTATGGGTCTTCCCTAAGGGACTCTGGAACCAACTCTTTTCATATATTACACTGGCATTTTTCTAAAATAGCTACCGTCATGATCAGAAAATTACAGTGACTGAACAGGATGGCATCACAGCCCACATACTCAATTTTTTACCATCACCTCTGCTTTTGGTCATGTGAGTCTTGATGCAATTGGCCTATAAGTAACAATAATAATATTTACAATTTATGTCACCCTTTAAGGCTTGAAAAATACTTAATAAATATTATCCTATTTGATTCTCCCAATAACCCTGAGAGTTAGGTGCTATTATCATCTAAAGATGAAAAAACTGACAGAGGCAGACATTTAGTGACTTACCCAGGTCATAAGCAGTAAATGACTGGGGATAGATTTGAACTCACTTCTTAGTGACTCCAGTTCTAGAACTATGCATTATGATACTAAACTGCCTTAATAGAAATAACAATATGGTCAACATGATTCTCCTGGGGCCCGGGGTCACCTTGTTTTTGGCCTTCCCTTAGTTTCTCAAAGCTAGAAAAGAAGATAATAGGTTTGTGCAGACAACTTTGCATTTCTGACAATCGTAACATTCAGCAGGTTGAATGGGCTTCAGATGCACAGTTATAATGCATGGTGAGTTATGTTACCCTTCTGATTACCTGAGGTGCTCTGGAGTCCAGCATTTGTGCCTCGATCTACCTCTTTGAAGACAATAGTTTTGTACAGTGTTTGCACTTTCACCTGACGAGGCTCATTCTTGTCTGCCTATCCAGGCATCATACATTGCCTTTGTTTCTGAGGTCCTCACTACTCAGAAGGTCACATCCTTCAAAGAAGACTGCCCCTTAAATTCCGTAGTATCTTTCTGTGGGCTTTGTTGGCACTGGATTCCTTTTCCACGTAGCTATGATCACATTAGATAAAAAAGGGACACATACCAAAATACAATTAAATTGTTGCT
Source organism: Pseudochirops cupreus (assembly GCA_028627135.1). Taxonomy (NCBI): domain Eukaryota; kingdom Metazoa; phylum Chordata; class Mammalia; order Diprotodontia; family Pseudocheiridae; genus Pseudochirops; species Pseudochirops cupreus. Next base: position 177,901,131 of record CM053583.1, read on the forward strand.
GTTCATTTTTACCTACATTCTTAGGATCCAATGTACCTATGTTTAGCAATCTCTAAGAATTGTTCCACTCTGAGGATGAATTTGATGACCTTTCCTCCTTTATAATCCCTAGTATTAGAGAAAAAACAGAGCATACAACTCTGCTCTTCTACTTCCCCTTTATATCTTCCCTCTTCCAATATCTCAGCTAAAGTTTGTATATATCCATACAATGGCATCAACACTTACACCAAGGAGCTCATTCACTGCCCGTCTCAGACTCTTTGTCAGTCTTATCACTTTCTCAGAATCTGGTGCCTCTCAGTTTCTCAAGCCTAAATCTTCCACTGTCGTGCCTTTTAGAGACATGGCTCATGTCCAGAGAAAATGCCAATTGCTGTCTATGGTATCTATGTACCACAGGGGGTATAATCTCATCCTTACTCACAGAAGAAATGGTATTTCTGGATTTAATTGTGACATTCATTTTCTCTGTAGGAGTTCCTGCCTTGATTAGAAGGGCTCCTTTTTTTTTCAATCAACTCCTCTCTCAGAGGGTGAATTAGTGCAAATTTACCAAGAATTACAATCTGCTGGCAATTCCTGATATATGTCATTATAGTCAGTTTTTTTCAGTTAAGACTAGAAAAAACAACATTCTGAGTTGTGTTACCTGAAGTAACATGAGTAGCCTAAGCCTTTGACTTTTCTGCATGCATTACTTAAACTGTTCTTAATCTTAAAATCTGGGTTTTAATGATGAAGTCTGAATGGAGATCAAAACATACATTTTTCTTTTCTTTATTTTTTTTGAGTTCTATCTTTTCTTTTGCAACATGTTTAATATGAAAATATGTAATACATAACTACACATGGTATAGTCTATCGCACACTGCTTTACTTCTCTAGTAGGGAAGAGGAAAAGGGGGAGAGAGAAAATTTGGAATCCTAAAATTTAAAAAAATAAATGCTAAAATTATTTTTACATGTACTTTAGAACCAAAAACAATTAAAAATTAAATAAAAAGAACTGGGTCTTAGATCTTGCTCCCAATATTAAGATAACTCTCTGTTTTTCAACCACATGTGTCGTATGAACTAAAAATACCACTAAATTATCTCACTTCCTTTTTTGGTTACTCATTAGGTTCCAAATCAATATTCAAATGTTAAGGCAAAAAAATAAAAGTTCAGAATTAGAGCAACAATTCTTTACTGGATTAATATGCTATTTATAAACAAGACAATAGCCTAGAAATATATATGAATCCAAATCATGAAAACAGTATCAATGCCTTTTTTCATATACCTACATACAAAGAATTATGCACTTAAAACTTGCAAGAGTCATAACATATGAATAATTCACCAATAAAAAATCACATAACTGTTTTCATACTAGGATCAAGTAGGCAATGGAACCAACCTAGTTTGAATAAACATTTTACATCATAAAGATTTTTTTAAATTATCATAAAGGTTTCATCTAAAGTATTACCTAAGAAACAACTTCAGGTTACAAAGGAAAGAAATAAAATTATTCCTTCTTCCAGAGAAAATAAGGTCACTAAAGAAAAAAACAGAATAAAAATTGATATCCAGAACTGAGATATAAAAATCTCCTTATAACACAGAATGGCCATAGTAAAATATTTTAAATTATAAAAGACAAAGATAACACCAATTTCATTCACAAGTGAACAACTGGAAAGGTCTAACCTATCCCTTCAAAGAATAAAAGATTGAAAATAACCTTTCTTTCAAATTTACTTTAGAAACAAAAACAATAATCGTGCACTACTCTCAGAAAAATGTTAAAAATATATTCAAATTTGAAATATGTGTATATTGTGTGTGTATGTGTTCCACTTAAGATTGGAAGAATGAAGGAATAAGCTCAGTGGTATACTGGAGTTAGGGCAGTTAGGTGGCACAGTGGATAGAGTGCTGAGCCTGGAGTCAGGAATAACTGAGTTCAAATCCTGCCTTAGACCCTGAGCAAATCATTTAATCCTGTTTTCTTCAGTTTCCTCATCTGTAAAATGAGCTGGAGAAGGAAATGGTAAACTACCCCCTGGATCTTTTCCTAGAAAATCCCAAATAAGGTCATGAAGAGTTGGGCATACAGAGAACATTTCTTCACTTAGGAAAACATAGGTCCACAACATTCAGTTTCTCTCACTATACTGAGTGGTCTCATCTCAAAAATCTTTTTCATAAGATAACCTTGAAAGCAGCTTTATCAGAAAAGATCTCCCCTTCTCCATTTTCTCTGTTTTCTTCAGCTTCTTTCCACCTAGGATAATCTTTTCATCAAGCTTCTCATAGAATTCTCTTTATAAAATTTCTTCACAGTATTATACAGTTGGGGCACTTCTAGTAGGACTATAGTTTTCCTTCACCTCCGCAACCCTCTATTCATGAATGCCTCATAGATCCCCAAAGATCAAAAGATAAACTAAAATACATTCTTCTTGACTCCAGAGGGAAAATTACCTGAAGGAAAGTCAGTTATAACTGTAACTCCAAACCACCAACCCATATTTCCTTTTGTGCACTATTACATCTGAATTTTAATGATACAACAATTTTATTGGGAGTCTTTGCTGTACAGCCTAGTGAAAAAAATTACATTTCTCCTTTTTGGCAAAAGATTACAGATTCCTGAAAAAATTATTTGCGGTACATCAAATTTATATCAGTGTTCAAAATAATATGTATTTCTTATCTTAAAACAGCACTTGATAGACCATTATAAATAAGGAAGAAAGCAAAAAATATGACTTTGGCAAGAATGATAATAAGAAAATAGAATAACAATACTTTCACATCAAAAATCACAAAAATAATATTATATATAGTTCAACATTAATTGCATGGAGATGAAAGATTAGCTATTTTCCCTGCAGCATCATAATTTACTTATTTATAAGTTGCTCTTTTTCCTTCCATCTTTCCTATTTCTCTTTTACTTCATTGTGTGAGTTGGTGCATTTCTAAATTATGTTATTTATGTTTTTGCCCCACAGGCAAAATGAGTTATTCAACAAGAAAGGTGCTGCCTCAGCATTTAGGAATCTCACCTACTCTCTTTCCGAACTAGGGTCCTCCTCAGTCCTGGACAGTTTCTATAGAGAGAGATTAGTGGGGATCCACATATAGAGATACTGAGATTTCTATATAGAGGGATTATTTTACTCCAAAGACCTTTCACATCAATGTCCTCTGTTGGTTGGGAAACAAGTTATACAGCAACATTTTTAAATTGCTGCTTCCATTGAGCAATTTCCTTTTGAATACCTTTACTAGTTCTTTTGTAAATACTTTTCCTAGTTCTTTTGTATTGAGAATATGTTTTTCTCATGGTTTCTGCCTTTCATTCTTTCTGGGTCCAAAGTGGTCCAGGTATTGACCTTCCAAGATGTGACCATGAACTTCCTCTAAGAGAAATGGAGGTCTTAGGGCCCTGCTCAGAAGGACCTGTTTAGGAAAGTGATCCTGGAGAACTATGAGAATTTTGTCTTCCTGCTAGGACTGCCAGTTTTCAAAGCCAGTATGATTTCTGAATTGGAAAGAAGAGAAACACTATGAGAGGAAGAAATCACTTTTTCTGTTGAAGTTCCAAGTTATCTCTCTCCTCCATACCCTTTAAGAAGACAAGAAGAACAAAACCTGTTATAATTATGTGTAGTCACACAAAACTGATTTCTACATTAGTCCTCTTTCTGAAGAAGAAGAAAAAGAAGAGGAAGAAGAAGAAGAAGAAGAAGAAGAAGAAGAAGAAGAAGAAGAAGAAGAAGAAGACAACAAGAGAGGAAAAGAATGTGATTCTGCATACTGAGCCCATCCATTCTCTATCTGTATATGGACAGCATTTTTCATCATAAGTCCTTTGAAATTTTGGTGGGTGATTGTCTTGATCAAAGTTGGTAAGTCTGTCACAGTTAATTATCTTTACAGTGTTGCTATAAGTGTGTCCTTCTGGCTTTACTTTTCTTCACTTTGTATCGACTCATAAGTTTTCCCAATGATGTTTCAGATATGATTTGAGCAAGGTGGTATTCTTCCCTTACTTTGGATACTGAACATCCTAAGATCACATTCTGTCATAACACTGTTGACTCCTACTGAGTCCATCAAAACTCACAGGTCTTTTTCAATGGAATTCTCTGAGGTAGTCATACTTCCTTCAGTTTATAGTTGATTCTTGATGTTTGAAACCAATATTTTACATTTATTTCTAATGAATCTAAGGTCCTTAAATTGAGCTCAGGGTTCCACCCTGCCATGACCCTGTGGGATTCTAACTGTAATTCATCATGTTAGGCACTTCTCCTAGCTTCATATTATCTCCATATTTGATAAACATGCCATTTATGCTTTCATTCATGATATTGATTGAAAAGTTAAGCGACAAAGGACCAAAGATATATCCTAGGATAGTCTATTAGAAGATAGTCTCCAAGCTGATATTAAGCTATTAAGGACTTCATTTTGGGTACAGTCATTTAACCAATTCAAGGTCTGCCTTACTGTAATATTATTTAATCATTATTTCTACTTGTCCACACAGGTGACATGATAGTACCAGGAACAAATTCTTATTGTTGGTCAAAATTAAACTTGTGGTCAACTAAAATCCCTAGGGCTTTGTACATGACCCAGGCAAGTTTCTCCAGTCCCATATTTGTACAGCTGATGTCCTAATTACAGAAATTACATTTATACATATTAAATTGCATGTTGTTTAATAAAAAAGTATTTTTCCATTCCTTCTCTAGATGTGATATTTCATTTGTTTTTATTTCTTTTTTTTCTTTTTTTTAAAATTAAATTATTTACTTTAAGCTTTGTACAATCACTTCTATAAGTTTTAAATTTTCTCCCTCAACTTCTCCTCCACCCTCCCCAAGATGACTTGCAATATGTTATGGGCTCTACATACATTCTTATTAACACATTTTCATATTAGTCATGTTGCATAGAAGAATTATAATGAATGGGGAAAACCATGTGAAGGAAAAATAAACAAAATAAAACAAAAAATGAAATAGTCTGCTTTGTTCTGCATTCCAACTCCCTAGTTCTTTCTCTGGCTGTGACCGGCACTTTCCATCATGTCTTCTTTGGAACTATTTTAGGTCCTTGCATTGCTGAGAAGGGTCTATCAAAATCAGTCCTCACACACTGTGGCTGTTACTGAATACAATGTTCTCTTGGTTCTACTTCCCTCACTCAGCATCAATTTGTATAGATCTTTCCAGGTTTCTTTGAAGTCTGCCTATTCATCATTTCTTGTAGCACAATAGTATTCCATTACATTCAGATAACACAACTTGTTTAACCATTCCCTAATTGATGGGCATCCCCTCAATTTCCAGTTCTTGGCCACCACAAAAAGAGCTGTTATAAATGTTTTTGTACATGTGGGTCCTTTTGCCATTTTTATGATTTCTTTAGGATACGGCCCTAGAAGTGGTATCGCTGGGTCAAAGGGTATGTGCATTTTTATAGCATTTTGAGCATAATTCCAAATTCCTCTCCAGAATGGTTGGATCAGTTCACACAATGAATTAGTGTTCCAGCATTCCCAGATCTTCTCCAACATTTATCATTTTTTTTTCTATTTTGGTATGTTAGCCAATGTGATAAATATGCTTTTTTCCTCCATTTCTATTAAATGTAAACCTGACCTCTATCTCCTTTTCAAATTTCTTCTTCTGAAATACCTCACTTGCTGGTTTTTCTGTGTATCAAATCTCTATTTAATTTTTTAAAACTATGTTCTATATTCTCTGACAAACAAAGATTTTAAGCTAAATGTTGTCATTTTATTTTAATACCTGAAGACAAATTTGGGCCTCCAAATGTCACTTGTTTTCCAATACTGAATGTTTGGATAACAACTTCCTCTTATCCAAGTGATAATTCTCTCTAGCGTCCTTAGTATATTTCGGGTCCGCTAGTTCATAGCTATAATAGAAAGCCATTCTGCTTTTTCTCTATTCTGATGGTGGTATTCTTGTATCAAATGGCTGTAAACTAAATCATGATGAGGTCATTCTTAGTATTTTGGTGGTTTGTGATGACCTCTATTATTGATCTCACATTTCTTTCCCAGTTCTGATTCTTTAGAATTCAGCTACTCACATGTCAGTTCTTCATTCTTCTTTTAGTTCTATCTGTAACTTATATTTACATGAAGGCCCTAGATCTAACAAAAGATAATTATATTTTTTCCCATTTCTACTGTCCTGCTGGCATAGACAAATGAATACAACACAAAACAATATGATATCTGGGTGAGAGAGTTACAAGCAAAGTGTTATTGAAATTCAGGGAAAAGAGAAATCATCTCCAGCTTGAGGAAAGACTTGGCATTTAATCTGAGTCTTGAGAGATAGGTAAAATCTCAATAGTTAGAAAAAGCAGCCCAGCTTTCAAAATATTGAGAATATAGGGGAGAAAGCATGTGACTGGTAAATGTTTCACCACTTAAATGAGAGGAAAAGATAAAGAATTGAAACATACAGTAATATTGATAATAAAGATAACTCCTACTTCTTCTTTCTTCACTCACAGACCCCTCAGAGGCTTTGAAAAGTTGATAAAAACAATTGAAGAACTATGAATAGTTATTAATTTTGCAATTAATTTTCCACAAGAACATTTAATTTAAGAGTAAGTCATATTTCTTTGATTGCTCTTACTACCTGTCAGCACGAGGCTCAACTATACGTAAATTTGAATTTCCTTTGAGCTATATGCTTTATGATAAGGAATAGTTTAAATTGCTTTAGTGCATTTGAATCATACTGAAAGTTGTGATAAGTATTTTAGAAAGTTATAACATATGTTGAAAAGGAAGGCAATGAGGATAAGCAAAA
>CM053583.1:177908496-177929267 GCA_028627135.1 Pseudochirops cupreus
GGAGAGAATAGACTGGGGGAGGGGGGACACACTGGGATGGCTGTTTTGCGGTGGTGGGTGGGGAAAAGACGGGGAGAAAATATGTAACTCAAAATCTTGTGGAAATGAATGATGCAAACTATAATAAAATTAAAAAAAATATTTCAACATCTTCATGAAATAGTATTCATGTAACTATTATATGAATAGACAGTATACAATTTAAAGTAAGAAGTGCAAATATCTAGTTAAAATTTTGTAATTTTCTCACTAATTCCTCTCATTTTAAGGAATTTGAGCTAATGTTTACTGTGTTTTTACAGGATGGAAATTTTTCCCCCTTGGAATCAGATTCTCCTAGAGGTTTGCCTGTAACTCTAGTAGTTTTGATTAGGGTGGTGCCAAAATCCTTTCCAGGAGCTTTCCACCAGTCAGTGTTTAAAAAAATATATCTTCAGAGTTGACCTATTCACTCTATGAAAGATATAGTTATTGAACTAGTAAACCCGGTGACTGAGACAAGTAAGGGGTAGAGTGGGTGGGATGGAATAAAAGATCAGCCATGGAAAGAGGGGAATGTATCTAGAGTTGGAAGAAGACCTCAGGATCTCATGCTGGGTATATGCCTCACTTCTTCTTTACTGTATCCCAGACAGGTTTCTTGAGAGCCTTCCCTGGTTGGAGGCAGAGGAATGGAATCCAAGGAATCCACCCTATTCAATTTACTTGCAAGTCAAGACATCACCCTCTATCAATCCTCTTCTAGAAAGAAGGGAGAACAACAATTTCCTGGTAACCCTTTCACCCTTGAACAGGAGGCGACAGGAAAGACCTGATAGTGTTTGACTTTGCTGAACCATTGAAACAGGGACAAGACAGGGCAGTCTAAGGGAGGAAGCTGAGGTACTTGAACTGGAAAGGGCTCATGACCAGCAGCTATGAAGATTCCTTCTTTATGCTCTAAGCCCTTTACTTCTCAGGTTCCTCTTTATGTATTCCAGACTCCTTCAAATACCAAATTATGGTTGCTATGATGTCCCTCCCCCATTTGTTCTGTCATAGGCAGATGGTAGATACTTAAACTTTTGACATCATTCTGGGAATCTTCCCCAAATTTGCCTTGCCTATTTGGAATTGGAAGGATTTTTTTTCCCCCATCAAAAACCTGTGTCTTCTTCAGGGATAATTAGGAACTAAGTCACAGCACTTTCTAATAAGAATTTGTTTTTCCTCATAGCTTAGCTACTGTATCTTCCTACCCAGGCCAGCTGATAAAGTAATTGTAAACTCTGTTTAGAATCTCCATTACAATATGCTGAGGTTCTGTTTCTTGTGAAATTTGTGTGGAATGATTTTTGAAATTTCTGAAATGTTACTAGTGTAGGGGAGATGTGTATTAAGGATTTTTAGAGTCAAATAAGTTAGGCTCAAGTGGGAGGAAAGTCTACCCACAATCGACCAGGAATATGGGTGACCAGAGGACAATGTCCTTGATAGAACTTGGTGATTATATGGCAAATGTTAAAACCTAAAATATTAAAACCTACATAGTGGGCTTTGGAGAAATAAATGATACCTCTGCAAATCCAAGTGACCCAATTTTGCTTTGTCATTTCTAATAACAAGCTTATTCAGTGTTCTGTGTACGCTGGATCATATGCAGTGCAGTTTCTTAACATTTTTCGTCATAGACCCCCTTTGGCAGAGTTCAGTGAAGCCTATCCTCAGAATAACCATTTTAAAATGTATAGACTGTATAGAATAATAAAGAAAAACCAATTATACTGAAATATAATCATCAAACAAAACAAAACGCAAGTTCACAATCTCTAGGTTAGGATACCCGGGTTTAGAAGGTTTTTAATATGTTCCCTCTGAGTTGGTTAGGTTGGCTTTTTGTTTACTTCCCTGTAAAATAGAGAATAAGTTAAGTAGAGTTCTCCTTGTAGTCCTTTTTTCCCTTTCTTTTCTTCTTTCTCTGACATGGGTTTTTCTGACAAGTACCCTTTCAAACCTTTGAAACTCAGAGGCTATGTTATTACTTATATGAAAATAATTCAAACATTTACACATTCACTTTTTCTGCTAGTTCCCTTAGCAACCTTCACAAATAGTATAATATAGTTCTGCTTAATTTTAAATGGAGGGATAATATTCCTTTTCTAGTTAATATTATAAGGCATAGCAAAGCATAAATTAAAAACTTTTTAAGTAGAAATTAACAGGAATATTATGAGGTTTTCTCATTCCTTCTCTTAGTGGAGAAAGGGAGAGAAAAAAAGAAAGAGAGAGAGAGAGAATTTTGCTGTAAAGGAAAAAAATCAATGTGATGAAATCAATTACGGGGAGCCCATTTTTTTCTAAGTTTTTCAACTGTGTCTTTTGTGTCTCTTTTTCAATTATTTGTAATTGATCTAGGGATATAAGAGTTAGTATCTTCATCTTTTCGTTTTGTTTTGATTTTATTGTCTATGCAACTCTCAAGTGTGTATTTTAATGCATATTGTAGCAATTTGGATAACACCATTCTTTTTTTGTTTTTGTTTTTCCATTTCAACTTTCCCCATTTCCTGTCTTCCTTAACTTGGATAAAACATGTGGACATACCTACTACTTGAAAGGATACTTAATGCCTTGCTTAAGTTTCCTCAACCTTAAAATGACAGGGTTAGATCAGATGTCTCTGAAGGTCTTATCCCTCTCTAAATCTGATTCTATGATCCTAGGTAATAACAGTGTGATCACAAACCCTTCAAGATTTAACAGTTTCTCTGCCCTCCAAAAGATTATCATCTCTGCAGAACCCTGAGGTTTTACCTTATAGCAACAAAATGGTAAAGATGACAAAAGATGGGAATAGTCCATGTTGGAGGACTTGTGGGAAGATAGACATGGTAGTGCCTTATTAGGAGACCTGTGAATCAACACAACCATAAAGGAACTTTCATCCAGAGATTAAAATACTAATTTTATACCTCATGAAGGTCATTGTTAAGGAAAAGATCTATCCATCACAGTATTGGTAACAAAACTTTTTTGTGGTAGTAAATAACTGTAATAGATGCCCAACAATTTGAGAATGACTAAACAAATTGTATTACTCTATGTATGAGAATATAAGCTCTGTGAGGACAAGATATTGTCTCTCTCATTATTATATTTGTATCTTCAGTGCCTAACATATAGTAATTGCTTATTAAAATGCTTGTTGAATTATTTACCTGACAGGAATGAAATACACTATTACTATGCTGTAAGCAGAGACAGATATGATAAAGAGAAATATGAACTTGGTTGATTCTCTTTAACTCTCTGGGCTTCAGGTTTTCATTTGTAAAATGAGAGAATTGAATGAGTTGACCTATAATGTGCTTCCAGAAGCAAATAAATGAACACTTGACCATGTCTTCCTAGAGGGAAGAGTGACTCTGATTGCTGCAACAAGACATGAGGTATTCCAATTCTGAAGTTAGTATGCTTGGCTGGGAAGTTAATTGCTGCTCTGGAATCCTTTTATTATTTCGAATTCTCTTAGTGTGTTACTTCTAAGTTTCGAATATAGTTCTTCAATCAAATTGAAAGTGTGACTTTCCCTTGTTTATTTACTTATGCCAACAGGAAGCATATTTTCCTAAAGGTGAGCTGACCTTCATAGATATAGACCTTTTGCAGTTCCTGACGGCTCTGCTCCAAAAATCTTTATCGAGAGCCTTTACTGACATGAGCCAACGTAGCTCCGCATTACAGTATTTATATATGGTGGGGTGGGGAGTGCCATTTCTTTCTCAGGGCTAATGCTATCTCTAAATTTGGTCTGGTGGTCTTCTAATCTCAAACACTAATCTATGACCCTAAAGGCATATCCCCTGGTGCACCTTGTTTCAGTTGAGCCTTGCCCTTGATTATATCACGTTTTTGATAAGAAACAGAAAGGACGGTAATATATTCTTATATCTATCTATGCTTGTCATGCACACAGGAAAGTGTACCTTCTCTTATAAAACAGTAACAAGATAAGACTTTTGTACAACATAGATGCAGGAAGATTTGCATATGCCCCACAGCTATTATGTATACTCCCATGAAGTCTATGTTTACCCCGAACCCTTACAGGGAGAAGCCTTAGACTTCCTCTTAACCTTGCATTCATGAACCTATGATTATGCTCTTTATAACCCTTCCTCTGCTCCCTCTACCTCTCAAAAGTATTTTTGCTCCTAGTTATCATATTCCAGGTTACAGGCTCTGCCATCAGATCACATGTCTTTAAATATTAAATTTTTCACTTGTGCCCAACCAAAAAAGCCACAGTACTTCAATATTAATATATATGAGGCCTTAGAATAATAGATGGAGTGATGAACTTGGAATCTTGAAGATTTGAGTTCAAATCCTACTGAAATTCCTTCTTAGTTTTGTGACTCTAGAAAAATTGCTTAACAATTGATTGTCTCAATTTTCTCATCTGTAACACAGGAATAATAACACTTACCTGACAGGACTATTGCGAGGATCAAATGAGAAAATACATGTGAAGTTGTTTTAAAAAAATATGCATAATCTATGTTTATATATAAAAATATATATAATGGTATATATAATATATAGTTGTACATAAAATATATAATGCTAATTATTAGGGTTATATATGTTTATATATAAATATACATGTAAAATGCTAATTATTGTTAATATTATTACTACTATTCAATGCAGAAAGAGTCATCTAACACATACTTGTGTTTCTAGTTAGGTTCTTTCTGCAAAAGAAAAAGTAAGTATCAGGACCATTCTTTTTTATTAGTATTTTATTTTTTCTAATTACATGTAAAGATTTTTTTTTAACATTCTTTTTTCTTTATTTCTTTTCTTTTTTTGGAGAAGGTAGGGCACGGCAATTGGGGTTAAGTGACTTGCCCAAGGTCACATGGCTACTGAATGTTAAATGTCTGAGGCCAGATTTGAATTCAAGTCCTCCTGATTCCAGGGCAGGTGTGCTATTCACTGTGCCACCTAGCCGCCCCTATTCTTTTTACTTTTTAATTTAAGTTACAAACTTTTTGCTTCCCTCCCCACCCCCTAAGATGGTAAACAATTTGATATTTTATACAGAAACACACACACACATACAATATATATATATGTGGATCAGTGGAATAGGTGAGGTACACAAAGCAGTAGTATTCCACTGATCCCCCACTCTATTTCTTAGCCAGTACCAAGTAGTTTTGATGATTACTGCTTTATAATATAATTTTAGATCTGGTATAGCAAAGCTACTTTCCCTTGCATTTCTTTTCTTTAATTCCCTTGATATTCTGGACCATTTTTTCTTCCAGATAAATGTTTTCATTATCTTTTCTAGCTCTCTAAATTCGTTTTGTTGGTAGCTTGATGGGTATGACATGGAATAAGTAAATTAATTCAGATAAAATCATCATTTTTATTATATTGGCTTGGCCTATCCACGAGCAATGAATATTATATCTGACTGTATTTGCGTGGTGTTTGTAATTGTGTTTATATAGTTCAAGGGTTTGTCTTGGCAAGTATACTCTCAAAATTTTGATATTGTCTACAATTATTTAAAATGCAATTTGACTTTACAGGTAATATATAGAAATGCTGATGTTTTATGTGGGTTTATTTTGTATCCTACAACTTTGCTCAAGTTATTTATTTCAACTAGTTTCTTAGTTGATTCTCTCTCTCTCTGTCTCTCTCTGTCTTTGTCTCTCTCTCTCTCTCTCTCTCTCTCTCTTTCTCTCTCTCTCTCTCTCTGTATACCATCTTTTCATCTACAAAGAATGATAGCTTTTTTCCCTCACTGCCCATTCTAATTCCTTCTATTTCTTTTTCTTTTTTTATTGCAAAATCTACCATTTCTCATACAATATCAACTAATACCAGTAATAATGGGCATCTTTGCTTCATTCTTGATGTTATTGGGAAAGTTACTAGCTTATTGTCCATTACAAATAATGTTTGTTAACATTTTTCCATATTATTGATTATCATTTTAAAGAAAGCTTCAATTATTTTAATCCTTTCTAGTGTTTTTAATAGGAATTGATTTTTTGAAAGCTTTTTATTTATCTATTGAGATAATCATATAATTTCTGTTGGTTTTGTTATTGATTTGGTCAATTATCCTGATAATTTTCCTAATATTGAAACAACCCTGCATTTTTGGTATAAATCTCACCTGGTCATAGTGTATGATCCTTGTGATATGTTGCTGTTATCTCCTTTCAACATTATATTTGAAATTTCTGCATCAATATTTATTAAGGAATTTGGCCTATATTTTTCTTTCTCTGTTTTGGCTCTTCCTGGTTTAGGTATCAGCAGCATATTTGTTTCACAAAAGGAAATTGGTAGGACTCCTTTTTTGCCTATTTTTCCTAATAATTTCTATAGTATTGGGATAAATTGTTCTTCAAATGTTTGATAGAATTCACTTGGTAATCCACCTGGCCCTAGGCCTTTTTGTATTTCTGAGATTTTTCTGTCCCTCTTTCTAAGATGGTATTATTTAAGTATTCTGTTCCCTCTTCTATTAATCTACACAATTCACATTTTTGTAAATATTTATCAACTTTGCTTAGATTGTCAGACTGATTGACATATAATTTGGAAAATTTTTTCCTAATAGTTGCTTCAATCTCCTCTTCATTGTTAATGAATTCACTCTTTTCATTTTTTGCTTCTGCTGATTTGGTTTTCTTTTTTGCCCCTTTTTTTGGGTAAATCAAACTTACCAATGGTTTATCTATCTCATTGTTTTCACAGAACCAGAACCTAGTTTTATTTACTTTCAATTTTATTAATCTCATTTTTGGTTTTCAGAATTTTGAATTTGGAATTTGGTGTTTAATTGCAGATTTTTAATTTGTTCTTTTTCAGGGTTTTTTTTGTGTTTTTTTTTTTGTTGTTATATACCCAATTTGTTGATTTGAAGTATGATGTCTATGTCCTTTCTTATTATGATTTTCAGGTAGTCTAATGATTTTTAAATCACTTCTCCTAGATCTTTTTTCACATTTTGTTTTATTTTTCATTCTTTTGATTATGTTTGATTGATTCTTGATATCACATACAGTCTGGTTTCCACTTGTGCAATTCTGAATTTTAATCAGTTATTTTCTTGAGCTAGCACATGTTTCATTTGTCAGTTCTACATTTTAGGGAGTTGTTTTCTTCAGTAAATTTTTGTATATCTTTCTTATATTTTTGTGCTTGCTTTATCAAGCTTTTAAATCTTTTTTCATGATTCTCTTTTATTTTCAAGTTTCAAAAAGCTTTTATTTGTGGCTCCCCTAAAGGCAAAAATATCAGAAAACAATCCGCTGCAGAGATAATGTTTAATAGTAAAGAAATAGTATCTTTATTCTTTCCTTTCCTTGAGTATACATGCTTTAATCTTGTTATAAACATTTAGAGAAGTTTTCCATGTCTAGGTATGTGACTTAGGCACCCATAATTATGACTCTCCACCATTCTGTACATCACTAGCAGGAATTGTATAGCTTCTTTGTAGTCTTAGCCACAGACTTGTAACATAATTAGAATGCACTTTTGCCCAATCTATCAAAATATTTTATGGTTGTATTCTGCTTCTCTTTCTCTGCTGGAAAGAGAAGAATTTCCAGGTTTTTCCCGTGGTTAGAACATTCAACATTTCAGAAAAAACCCACTCTCTGCAACACCTAAATTATTACAAGTTGTTGGTCATAAATTAAAGGAGGTGAAGCTTAAAACCAGACATGCTAAATTGTCTCCTCCCTCAAATGGATAATTAGAAATGGAGATGATTTTTCTATTAGGTGAGTTAAAGAAGTCCTATTCTTGCAATGCTCCTAAGTAGTTGCTTTCCTAGGTGCCAACTATACTAGGTGGCTGATGATGGAGATTGCAACAGATCTCAGAGGGATTTAAAGTCCCAAACAGTGCCATCCCAGAGATAACAAGCAGAGCAACAAGGGAGTTCAATGACCCAAGAGAAATGCTGGTAAAGGCACAAGGAGAGGAAGCATGGGTGACTTTTAGTGCCATTTTCATTTAACAAGCCATTAGTAGAGCATCCCAAAGACTCCTGATGTTCCTACTGTAGGAAGACATGATTGGCAGGCTGGTATCCCTTCTGGCAGAGATCTTCAAGGGAGCCCCAGCCAGACCCCAGCATGGTCTTACTGGAGTAATCTACAGCTATGGGGGGGGGGGGTACAGTAGGTATTTCTTGCCTGAAGGATGCTCTTTGATGAAGACACCTTTAGGAAACAATTTTCTGGTCTCCCCTTCAGGGATAGTTGCAACAACCATGACACTATCCCCACATTTCCAGTCAACAGGAGTAGCAAACTTCTTGTATGCTGTCAACTGAAGGGAAACAGTCACTCTAAGGATCTCATCATAATTACTGCCAGTAGTTGCTGGGTAAAGGATAGACAGCTTCACCTTCTTATCTGGACCAAAAATAAGTACCACAGGAGCTGTCAGAGGAACCCCCTGCCCATCCCGTTCATTTGGGTCTAACAATGTCCAACTTAATGGCAAGGTTCCGTTTGTGATCATCAATGATGGGGAAAGGCAGCTTCTCTGTGGGGTCCTTTCCATTGTATGGATTGATATCCTTACTCCAGGAAAGATGGTCTTGGACAGAGCCAATAGAAAGGGTGATTGTCTTAACATTCCACTTAGCAAATTCTGGGGTCAACTTTGTAGCATTGCCAGCTCTGTTGGGCACACTGGAGTAAAATCCCAAGGATGGGAGAAGAGAATGCCCCTTGAGTCTTTGAGGAAGTCGTGACAATGGATGTAGCCAATCATGGTGTCCACCTTGAAGTTGGGAGCCTCACCTCAGAGCAGCAGACCTCCAGGCATGGTAGCAGTGAAGTGCAGGAGGAGGACTAGGCAGAGGAAGAGAAGGTGCAGCCAATGTGGGCACTGGTTCATGCCAGGTAGCTGCTCTCCTCATCATTCTCTTGTATCATTCATTTACGTTCCCAAGTTTCCTTCTACCTTTCTAATTTAAGTTTTGAAATCCTTTCTTGAGCACTTCTAGAAGTTTTTTTCTTGTTGTTGTTCGGTTTTTGGTTTTTTTTGGACCTGAAACCAATTTACATTGTTCTTAGTGGCTTTGCATGTACATGTTTTGACATTGTTATCCTTTTCTTAGTTTGTGTTTTGATCTTCTCCATCAAGGTTGTAACTTTTTATGATCAAGTTATTTTTTTTTGCTCATTTTTCCCAGTCTATGTGGTTACTTTTTGTTTTAGGTAACTTAATATTTTTATTAATAATTTCAGAATGTCTGTTTTTATTTTATTTTGAAAAAATCTTATTTAATAATCTTATATAATATTCTATTTTCCAATATTTAATTTATTTTTATTCTATTTTCCAAATTACTTGTAAAAACAATTTTAATATTTCTTGGTTTTTTTTTTTAACTTTGAGTTCCAGATTCTCTCCTTCTATTCCTTCCCCATTGAGAAGACAAGTAATTTGATATAGGTTATACATGTATTGTCATTTTAAAATAACACATTTCCACAAAGCCATTCTGTAAAAGAAAACAGACCAAAAAAGAAAAACCAAGAAAAACAAAGGAAAGAAAAAGTTTCTTTGATCTACATTCAGGGTCTACCAGTTCTTTCTTTTTTGTGCCTGGGTGAGAGTGGAGCCAGTCCAATGCAGGCCACACCAGCACAGACCCAGGCTCAGCACATGAGGAGCAATCATCAGCAATGCTTCTGGAGCTAAAAGGGGGTTGAGCACTCTCTCCTTTTGTGGGTTCTGCTGCTCCAGGAATTGATTTATGACATTATTTAAAATGTTTGGAGGAGTTTGGGGGAGAGCTCTGTTTCTGAAGTGGAAAGGGTAGTATCTCAACCTTCAGTTTGTGTGTGTGTGTGTGTGTGTGTGTGTGTGTGTGTGTGTGTGTGTGTGTAGCTGTTTTCAGAGGTCTTCTGGGGACCCGTAAATTTTTGGCTCCTCCATGGTGGCATGAAGTGTATTTACTCTTCTCCTGTACTGGGCACTGATTTTTGAGTGACCACAAGCACTCTTTTCAAGCTTAGAACTGTGACCAGGCTACTTGTTCCCCTTTGACCACAAGCTCCACTGTCCTAGTATTCCTCCTCACACTGAAACTAAAACCCAGGACTGGGACCCAGACCCAGAGTCCTGCCCTGGATTCCAGTCCTGTAAATTTCCTTCTGACCCATGGCTTGATCCCCTCCCCATCTGTGTAGCAGTCTGGAAACTTCTACCTAATGAAACCAGTGATTCAGTCACCCCGAGACCTGCTCCTGGTTTGCTGGGACAGGGTCTGCTCTGGTATGGTGTGTACTGGACTGTGCTCCTCTCTCACCCTGATGTAACAGACATTTTCTGCCAACGTTGTAAGTTATCTTGGGCTGGAAAATTGTTTCATTCTTTTTGTGGGTTCTGATGCTTTAGAATTTGTTTAAAGTCATTACTTAAAGGTATTTGGGGGGAGGGGTTTAGGGAGAGCTCAGGTGAGTCTCTGCCTTTACTCCACTTCTTGGCTCTGTTTTCCCTATTTAGTTACTTTTAACATTGAGCTCTGTTCCTGGGGTAGAGGGGACACTGTCACTAGCTTCTTGTGATGGGGGCTGCAGAACCTGGCTTCTTTCCTGGTGGTGTTAATGTTCTGTTCAGAGCCTGGCTGTTGCACCAGGGCTGTGGAGACTGGCAGTGCTTGTAATGGTAATGGAATTTAAAGGTCCTCCTGTATTGGCTTGGTTTTTGGGTTGAGTGTTAAAACCCAGAGCTTGTGAATCCCACTTGTGGGATGGACTTGTTGAAGTGAAGAGAGAGGGCTGAACTGGGAGGAGCTGTGGATTTAGCAAGAGGGCCAAACAGAGAGAAGGCCCAAGCAGAGGAGGCCAGAATTGCTGAGGGAGGACTGCTGAGGGCCAGTTGGAGCTGTCGAGGACTTTTGAGAACTGCCACCCAGAGCTGCCAAGAACTGAGGAGGCATGGCTGTGATGGCGTTATTTTGTCTGTCTGTTTTGATGTTGTTTTGCCAGATTCATCAGCTGGTGAAGGACAGTGCTGCTCTTTTAGAGGTCCTGGAACCTTGTTGTTGGTTCAGAAGTGCTGAATGAGGATTTTCTTGTATGTTTACAGAAATACTGGAAGAGGCCCTTGCTAATAATATCAGGGATTCTGGGACTGTTCTGCAGGCAGAGAGTGACTTGATGAGGACACTGGCAATGGCTTTGTTGAGCCTTGTCTCCCCAGGAACAGGTATTGCTGAGTACAGGCGTCCTGTCACGATGAAGGAAGGGCCTTTCCTTGGGAACTAAATGCTGTGATGATATCTTAACCTTGTTGTAGCTTAAGGGTGGATGGCCTTTTGTGCTCTCCTGCCCCTTTTGAGAAAGTGCTTGGTGTTAATGGATGGTATTGTAATTCAGTTGTGATCCAGGGGTGGGAAATCTTTTATTTTCTTGTGTTCTATGATTGACCAAATGAACGTACTTTGCTTGTGATTCGAAACTAATCTCTATTTGAGAAGAGAGACATTGACTGTCTAAATGAATGTACTGCCCTGGAGTGGACTACTTTGGCTACTAGCCAGAGGTGGGATACTTGGACCTTGGTGCTTTGCAATTGAATTGAGAACTTACTTGCTAAATGAATGGTTACACTGTATTTTGATTTTTCTCTGTTCTGTAAATGTTTGCCTTAATCTGTCACTGAATAAATGGAGTTTGCTATGCTGCTAATCTGAACCTTGGAAGTTGCCTTTGCTTGGCATTATAGGGCATGATGAAGCACCAGGGCTGTGGGGGGCTGGTGCTGTGCCAGGACCTGTGGTGGGGCCCTGTGCTGCAGCCAGGGTAGGTCTGGAGCTGTAACAGGGCCACAAGAAGGGTAGCTGCTCACCTGATGCTGTGCCCATGCTTGCAGGGGCAACCTGGTGCTGAGCTGGCTCCTAGGGAAGCTCAGAAAATATATATTTTTAGGATCAGTTATTGATTACTTCCTCTCACAACACTTCTTTCTCAAGTAACAAAAGTCAAGTCTGGGGAATTTTGTATCTCTCTCTCCTATTATAGATGAGGGTCAAAGAGATCAAGTGGGTTGACTATCTTCTCAGCCCTTTAAACAGAGTTAGAATCAGCTCTCAGAGCTCCCACCCCTCACTACAAATGATCACACCTCTTTTGTATTTTAATGTCAATCTTTATCATTTTGTTCTGTGCATTTGCCTTCCTCATCATTCAGAAACTCATTCCATAAAGAGTGATGGCTGTAAATGTAATGCACATGGAAGATTTCCCATGATGGCATAATATGGAAATATTACCTTCTTTATTAGTCTCCAGAACTCTGAGATAGAAGAAGAGTTGTAATGTTTGTTTGTTTTCAAGAAATATGTACTTTAGAAATTTTAACCTAATTTATCATGTTCTCCAACTCTTATCTCTACATCATTCTTTTCAAAATAACCTCCTAGTTTTAATTTAAGATGCTTATTGCCTCATTCTAGGCATAGCTATTATTATTTATGAAATGCTATAAGTACATATGACCCAAGTAAACCCATAAAAGACACATTGATCCATTATCTAAGAAATTTACTGTCAGATTCAAATAAAAAGCAAACAAACACTGAGACCCAAATACCATTACAAGCAAGATGTGAACTGCCAGGATCAAGCCATTTACTATATTAGTGATTCCAATTTGGAGTCCTTCCCTCCTCACCCTACCTGTTCAGTAGGAGGCGTCCCGACATATTCTACAAACTGGCTTTGTTCTGGCAGTCCCGTCAAATAGTCTGAATCCATTTTCACAAAGAAATGGTAATTTGCCTTCTGGATCAGCCTAATAAATTTTATTTAACCCATTAACACAACTGAATAATTGAAATAAAAGATATCACATGCTAATGAAGGATGTTAGACACAAAGTATTTGACGACTAAATTAATTTGGAGTTTGGCCACTTGGCTAGTAAGTGCCTCCTCTCTTTGATCCTCAGTGTCTTCATTTGTAGACAGGGTATAGTTATACACTGCCCTCCTAGTAAGGAAAGCACTATAAAAAATATAAATATACTTTATTGATGAGCTATTTTTATTATTGCTGCATGTTATATTATATCATCTTTTGGGTATATTATAGCATATGCTCCTTTTAGATTTTGAGACCTTTCATATTACTGTACAAGACGACACTATCCTCCTAGTTGCTCAGGCTCTTAACCTAGAAGTCATTTGAGTTTCTTCACTATCTCTCCCCCCCCATATTCCATCTGTTGCCAAGATCTATTAATTTCATCTTTGCTATATCTCTTGAATACACCCCCTTCTCTCCTCTGATCTTGCTATCACTCTAGTGCAGACCCTCATCGTCTCATGCCTTGATTACTAAACTAGCAAACTGGTGATTTGCCTCCCTCAAGTCTCTCCCTAGCCTGGTCCTTCCTCCATTCAATCCTAAAGGGATTATCCTATAGAACAGGTCCACCATATCCTTTCCCTTCTCAGTGCATTTAATTGGCTCTAGGATCAAACATAAAATGCATTTAAAAATAAAAATGCATAAAAATGCATTAAAAATATTTTCTAACATGGTCCTCTTTTACCTCTCTAGTCTTCTTACACATTGCTCTCTGATATGTACTCTCCTATGCAATGATATTTGCCCCCTTACTGTCCCACGAATAACACACTCCATGACTCATTTTAGGGCACTTTCTCTGGCTGAGCCCCCCATGGCTGGTCCACTCCTTCTCCTTTGCTGTGACTACTGATTAGCTTGGCTTCCTTTAAGCACATCTAAAATCTCACTTTCTATAGGAAGTCTTCCCCAATCCCTCTTAATTCCTGTGATTCCCCTCTGCTAATTTTCTTCTGCTTATCCTGTTTATATCTTGTGGCATATGTGTTTATTTGCATGTTGTCTCCACCAGTAGATTGTAAGTTCCTTGAGGGCAGGAAATATTTTTGACCCTTCCTGCACTTTTAGTGTTTAGCACAGTACCTCGCACATAATAAGCATTTAGTAAATGTATATTGACTGATTTATTGGTTAATATGAGACAGATTATCTCTCAATCACAAAACTGAGAGACTGGAAGAAGATTGGCACCTGAGCAGTAACGACCAAGTGGATTATAAGGGAAAGATCATGACTGTGCTATAGACGCAGGGAAGTGGGATCAAATAAAATGTTTTATGTTGGGAGCATACTCCTTGAATGAAACATGATGCTTAAAGTGAAGGCAATATATTAACAGAGACTGGATCCAATCAAAGCTATTTATTCCTAGGCACAACAAAATACCATTAGTGTTGCAAAGGATGCCAAAACCAGGCTGTATGTATGTATTTATGTATGATAAGTCTATGAGTAAAATACAGCATTTATGCAATCATTGTTAATGAATTTCTCAGTCAATGCACATTTATTAAGCACCTCTTATATGCCAGCCTTTGAGTTAAGCTCCAGTGATAGAAGGAAAAACAACGGAGTCTTTTCTCTCAAGTAGCTCAAAATACTTAGGGGGAGACAGTTACAAAACAATTATGTACAAAATAAGATGCATTCAGATTAAATTGAAGCTAATTAATAGAGGAAAGTGTAAGTAGAGAAAAATAAAAACCCTGGGCATTTCACCTAATCTCTGAGCACTCTAGGAAATCTTTCAAGAAAATAATTTGTAGACTAAAAATTATATGCATGGGAGTGGGAAGAAATGAAGGGAAGGGAATGAGCATTTACTTGTCCCTACTGTGTGCCAAGCACCATGCTAAGTAAGCACTTTACAAATAACTCATTTCATTCTGAAAACAACCCTAAGGTAGGTGTTATTAATGTTATATCAATATACAATATAGTGTAATGTAATATAATGTAATGTAACTTAATAAAGTTATATTATTATATTATATATTATATTTATTATTATATTATATACAATACAATTTATATTATATTATTATAATATAATATTTTATATATTAATATAATTATATTTTCTATTGCATTACATTATATCACTATTTTATTTTACCGTTAAGGACACTGAAGTTGAATGATTCTTCCAAAGTCATCCTGCTAGAGGAAGTGTTCTCACTGGGAGGTCCTTACATCAATGAAATCTCAGGTATGTTTTTGTTTGTTTGTTTTACCAAGGATTAAATAAGTCAACAGTAAGAAATAGTTCATTCAGTTTTGCCCTGCACTCATCACATACCACTTTCATAAGTGTAGATGCATATTTCCTGCTAATATGGAGTAAGTCAATCATACTTTTTAAGTGTGAAAGAGTAAGGAAAGCAGTTATAAAAAAAGATGAGAAAAAAAGAAGGAATAAGAGAGATGGGGGTGTGTTTAAATATAATGAAACCTATATGGTTCCTAAAGATGGATCACCCAAGTCAAGAAAATGAATTGATCTCTAAATTAGCCAGACATAAGTACGCAAGTTACCATAACTAGTTATAACCTAACTGGCCTGTCCCTCTGCTAGAAATCTTCCTTCTGAAATGGCAGGACATCCCACAGTAGGTACAGAGCCAGAGAAAGGCTCAGTGTCTGTTAATCATTTTGGTCTGACCTAAATTGTCTTCCATGCTCCACTAATACAGAGACAGGGTTACAACACTCCTTTTCATCTGAAACAGCAGGTTAGGTTTGAAAATACGGAATAATTTGAGAATGGGGTCCCAGGGTGGAAAAGGCAGCTTTTTATTCACTGCGTAAATGCTGGCCATCTAGCCATAACAAGCACTGAAGCTGGAAGGTGTAAATGAGAGCAGAGAAACACAGGGGGGTCTATTAAGTCCAGGTTCTGCTTTTAAGACTATTTTATTACGTACAGAACAAAGCTTGGTTTCTTGCATTTGGGGGTTCAGGAAGACAGACCACACTTCTTTCACTTGATAGGTCAGTTCATAATCAATGTAAGAAAAAAAAAAGACACAAAGAAGTACTTAATCTGCTCTGTAGGCTGGCAACCCCACCAGCTACTTGTTGGTCACTCAATTTCCCTTTGGTATTGTGTTGTGGTCTTCAGCACGACAGAATTTAAGCCCATACAACCTGGGCAGCAATCGATGATGTTCCAAATAAGAAAGCTTCAGTAAATGTGGGCTCCTCACTTTCACCTTGCACAGTATCGAATTAGAGCAGAATTTAAGCGAATCTCTGGAGTTTCCAAAGAAGAGAGACCTCCAAATTTCTAGGAAGCTTGATCTAGTCATATTTTACTATTTTTTTAGCAGACACAGTAATATATAATGAAATGTCATTGATTCACCCATGTAATATTGGTTTCCCGTTTGTTGCTTCACATCTAATTAGGAGATTAGTTACTCAGATTTATGGCGTGGTGACTAAGGGCAAAATGTCACTTCTTCCACTAGCTGAACTGTCAGAAAATAGAATGATGTCTATTTCTTATGAGAGCAACTAGGACCTCGCTGAAATCTTCATGTTGTCACAGATGTATAGCTTCGGTCTTAATGCAGGTGGAAGGGAAACAGCTGGGGAACTTGTTATTTCCTTACTGTTTTCAAGCCAAGGGAGAGTCTTAGAAAGGGTATTTTCTCAGGCTGCCCTCTTTAATTTTATTATAGCAGTTAGGGGCTTGAAATGGGGAGAGAAAGTCACTTAAATGTGAATGCCATTTTTCTAAAGCTCTTTTGCAACTTGAAAAGTGTTAAAGGTGGTAAACTATTTTTAGAGACATGTTATTTTTTTCCCTTTTCTAGAACTCCAACTCTGCTTTTTTTTTTAAGTGTCTTAGAAGCATTTGCCCCATGGAGGTAAATTTGCTACGACTTGGCAATTGTGTGAGTTGATTTTTTTTTCTAGTAAGTGCCTTTGAGTGCTGCCATTTTCTGCAAGTTGGCAAGACATTTCAAGTACTTGCAAAAAATGATGGGAGGGCAGGGCCCTTAAAAGGGCCCTGAAAGTTTTCCTTGCAGAGAGTAAGCATCATATGTCTCGGCTCAGGCTGTGAGCATCCTGGGCCAGCTCAGCAGGGAAGTGTGAATATGTCAGGTAAATATAATCAGCCTATTTGTGGGGAATGTGAGAAGAGGAGGGAAGGTAATGAAGCATAGAGGACTGCAGTTCCCCCAGCCTATTTAGGTAGATTGTCTTTCTCTAATTGTTTTTCTCCCTGGAGGTAAAAAAACATCAATATCATAAAGCTTAGCTTTATTATTGCAGCTTTCAGTTCTTTCACAAAGAAATATGTACTGCATTATAGTGGTACCCAGTAGCAAAGCTATAGTTAAGGATGTGTCAGCACTTCCATTACAGACCCTTATTTTCACCAGCTTCTTTCTCTAAGGTACAAATTTGCTTTAGGGCAAAGTTTGGCATGTACATTGTCTGCCCAGGAGCACTTTGTTTGGATTTTTGCCACCTTTTATTGGCATCAACAAAAGTGATTTTGCCAGTTATCTTTGGAGATGTCCCCTTTATTCTTAATTTCTCCCTAATTTAGTTTCACAATAGCATTCTCTTAACAGAGTAGGATCATTTGTCATACAGGAGACAGGTAGTGACTTTTTCAAGTCATTCATGGTCAGACTCAAAAAGACTTTTATAAATTTGATGGAGCTAATATTTGATACAATAATTCTTGAAAAAATACATTATCTTCACATATCTCCATAGGTCTGACCATGTCACCATCCTACTAGATAAATTCCAGTGTCTTCCTATTGTTTCTAAGATCAAAGACAAAATCCTATATTTGGCATTTCAAGACCCTCATAACTCATAACTACCTCCTACTTTCTGGTCTTTTTACACCTTGCTCCATGTCAAATGTTCTTTGATCTAGTGGTATTGCCATTCTGGCTCTTCCTCAAATGAGATGCTCCATAGCTTGGCTCTGGGCATTTTCTGTGGCTGTTTTTCATTCCAGGAATGCTCTCCCTACTCATCTCCCATCATTTGGTTTGCCTGGCTTCCCTTAAGTCCCAATTAAAATCCTATCTTCTCCAGGACACTTTTCCCAAACCTTCTTAATTCTATTGCTTTCCCTGTGTTGGTTATTTCTTTTTATTTTTTTTTTTGAGGGGGGAAGGCAAGGCAATTGGGGTAAAGTGATTGCTCAAGGTCACATGGCTAGTAAGTGTGTCAAGTGTCTGAAGTCAGATTTGAACTCGGGTCCTCCTGACTCCAGGGCTAGTGCTCTACTAACTGCATGAGCTAACTGCACCTGTTGGTTATTTCTTTATCCTGAATATAGCATATTTGTACATATGTGTTTGCTTTTTGTCTTCCCCATTAAACTGTAAGCTCGTTGAAGTCACGTACTGTCATTTTCCTCTCTTAGAATTTCCAGTGTGGGGACGGCTAGGTGGCATAGTGAACAGAGCACCAGCCCTGTAGTCAGGAGGACCTGAGTTCAAATGTGGCCTCAGACATTTAACACACTTACTAGCCAGATGACCTTGGGCAAGTCATTTAACCCCAATTGCCCTGCCTTCCCCCCTCCAAAAAAGAAAAAAGAAAAAAAAAAGAATTTCCAGCGCTTAAAATAGTTCCCGGTGTACATTAGGTGCTTAATAAATGTTTATTGATGAATCGATTTCTAAATTCACCTTAATCTCTTGTACATTATTTATAGCCAATTCTCAGATATCAATGTGAATGAAGAATAGAGATAATATGGAAATCAGGTGAACAGGTCATTCCTAAATATTGTTTCAATCATAGTCAATAGCTTCCATCTTCTCCCCAATTCTTAGAATGATAATCTCCTTTTAATTTCCAGTCAACCTTAAATTGGGGGAGCTTAGCCCCAGTGAAATGAATGGAGTGAGCAGCTGGATGACAAGGAATGATGTAGGTGTTCCACCAAGAGTCCTATGGCAATCATTAGGTGATCTCTATCATTAAAGGACTGGAGTCCATCTAACCCATTAAAATCCTAACTCTTTTCCATTGAAAATAAACTGATGTCAAATATATTCACCCTCACAGATGTAAAAAAAGTTTCCAGAATTTCATAAATGCAAGAATGAGGTTATCTTCATACTGGCAAACTGAATTGGTATGTTTGGGGTATGGGGAGGACAGGGAGAGTAACTCTGAAGAATGAACATTATTCTCTGCCCCAATCTTGCTGTAGTGCAATGCCTGGACAATGTTTCATGATAACTCTCTTTAAATATGTGTTCCTCTAGGGGCAGCTAGATGGTGCAGCCCTGGAGTTAGGAGGACCTGAGTTCAAATCCAGCCTCAGACACTTTACACTTACTAGCTGTGTGACCTTGGGCAAGTCACTTAACCCCAATTGCCCTGCCCTCCTCCCTCCAAAAAACAAACAAACAAATACGTGTTCATTTTGGTACATACATATATGTGTATATATGTATGTGTATTTTATTGATGTCTTTTATTTTTATATCATAGTCACTTCTAAGGGCTAAAATTTCCACTGATTGATCATTGAAACTTTCCTTCCAATAAAGAAATACAACTAAGCAAAAACATCTAATATAGCAATGACACATGACAATATTTTGTCCTATTCAACTTCTGATTCACTGCCAAGAAGAAGAGGTATATTGCTTGCTTTTTTTTTGTTGTTTGTTCTCTAGGACTATATTTTTTGCTTGCCAATTACTCAGTTTGGCTTCCTCTTAGCAATCTTTTAAATTTATGTTCTAACAGTACCTCCTTCAGAAAAGGTAGATACCCTTACCCCAGAATTGACAGAAGCTCCTCCAGTTCTGTTCCATCAGAGCATGAAATCTGTCACCTCCTGGCAGCAGGGCTGGGGGTGGGGTGGGGTGTGTGATAAAGCCTTTGCTGTTAAACAATTCTTGCTGGGCTCACTTTGAGGGATCTCACTGTAATTCAAAGCAAGCATTGAGTTATATTTCCAGATTTGTTATGGTTTAGGCAAAATAAGTCCTTTGGGGATAAAAAGTCATCTATTTTTTGGGACAAGTCCCCTGTGGGTTTCACAAGAATATTCCCTTATCCTTATTTACCATAGGTTGGTTTTTTGAGCCATTCCCAGAATGATGGGTACCCCCTTTGTTTCTAATTCTTTGTTACTACAGAGTGCTACTATGGATATTTTTGGTAGCTAGTACTATACCCAGGCTTTTACTGGACCCAACTACTGCTGATTCCTGAAAGCAAACTGCTAAATTTTCACTGTGATTATTTACACTTCAGAAATTTGTAATGGCTAGAAATTCAGATTTGATTTATCTTTTTGTTGATTGCCTAGGTTTAGAAAAAAAATTTGTGAGAAAATGTTAATAATGTAAATTAAACTTACACATATACCATGTGTCCTTTCTTTCTTTTTTTCCCTTGGAGAACCAGTTGTTAAAAATTGACCCCTGTGTATAGTCCTCCCCTGGATTGTAAAAAAGGGGATTTGGGTTCATGTCCATGCCCTTGTGGCCTACTTTTCCCTCATAATCACTTCCCAGCTAGGGTAGTGATTGGCTGCAGTCACACTAGAGGTTCTCTTTTTTCTGAAAGGCAGTCTGGCCATTGGATTAAATAGATCTATGCTTTATATAAGCCTCATGTGTACATGTTTAGACAACCCATGTGGCATATATACATATCTTACCTGGACATATACATCTTAAATATGGAATCATAGAATTAGTCCTGAAACAAACCATAGAAGTAATCCAGTCTACTTCCCTCATTTTACAGATGAAGAAAATGAAGCCAACAGAGGTGAAGTGATGGTAGTAAAGGTGGTGGAGGTAGTTGTGGTAATAGTAGCAGTAATAGTAGTAGTAGTAGTAG
>CM053583.1:177929767-177962588 GCA_028627135.1 Pseudochirops cupreus
CAGGCCAGGCTGGTTTCGGTTCGCAGTGCTGATATGGTTCCTCGTAGCCGAGCTGACTTTAGTGGGAAGTATCTTTGTGTGCGTTTTGGAGTTCCAGGATTGGTTTAGAGTCCTATTTTATGGGTATTTTGGGGTGGCTATGTGAGAGCTGCGATATGTTGCTGCTTCTACGCCGCCATCTTGGCTCCGCCCCCATCTCAATTTCTTTTGAAGCCATATACACACGCAAAGATATTTTCAAGAGCCCAATGAAAAACTATTTGATCTAGATTTTTTTTTGCTTTAGATATTTTATTCCTTTAATAAAATAATTATTTTTTGCAGTATTACAGAAAGAAGTCTGCAAATCAAGTGTTTATTATTTAGAGTTATGCCTATCAGTTAAAGCAGAGGTTCTTAACTTGGGGTTCAGGAACTTGATTTTTAAATTTTTTGATAACTGTATTTATTTATATTTATTTATTTTTAGTTTTAAACATTCAAGTCTATAAGTTCCAAATGTTTTCCCCATCTCTTCATTCTCCCCACCCAAAGATGGCATGTCATTTGATATAGACTCTCTATATAATTCATACTGAACCTATTTGCACATTGTTGTAAAGAAGAATTAGAAACAAAGGGAGAAACCATGAGAAAGAAGAAACAAAGAAAAAAGAGAGAGCAAGTAATATGCTTCAGTCAGCATTAAGACTCTATATGTCTTTTTCTGGATGTGGTTAGCCTTTTCCATCTTGAGTCCTTTGAAGTTGTCTTGCAATCTTCCATTGCTAAGAAGAAATAAATCTATCGGTTAGTCAGCATGCATTATGACTGTTACTGTGTACTGTGTTCTCCTGCTTCTGCTCATTTCACTCAGCATCAGTTCATGTAAGTCTTTCCAGGTTTTTCTAAGGTCTGCCTGCTCATACTTCTTATAGCACAATAGTATTCCATTACATTCATATACCACAACATGTGCAGCCATTCCCAAATGATGGGCATTTCCCTCAATTTCCAATTCTTTGCCACCACAAAAAGAGCTGCTACAAATGTTTTTTGTATATGTGAGGCCTTTTCCTATTTGTATGATCTTTTTGGGAGATAGATCTAGAAGTGATATTACAGGGTCAAAGGATATGCACATTTTTATAGCCCTTTGGGCATAGTTGCAAATTTCTCTCCGGAATGGTTGGATCAGTTCACAACTCCATCAACAATGCATTAGTGTTCTAATTTTCCCACATCTTCTCCAGCATTGCTCATTTTCCTGTTTTGTCATGTTAGCCAATCTTATAGGTGCAATGTGGCACCTTGGAGTTGTTTTGATTTGCATTTTTCTGATTGATAGTGATTTACTAAAAATAAATCTTTACAGAATCATCACTCTGATTCCAGGGGAAGACATACGCTTGGTCATCTCATTTTGATATAATGACTATGAGTTTGAGCCCAGGTCATATCCACCATCTGAGGAACATCCTGAATAAGGTAAAGAGAGGCTTATAAACAGAAATATCAACCAGGTGATGAAATGTTTTGGATGCAGCCACTTAGAAAATAATCCACTAAGATGTGTAGGAGCTCATTATCTTGGTCAGTGGGAGAAATAGTCACATAAATAAAAGCATGGGTCACTGGCATCCAGACTGTTTTGCACTTAGATTTAAATTCCACCATGATCAAGTCATGACCATTTTATTGCATTTGGACAATTTTTGTAAACTGGGATGTTGAAACAATTTTAGCTGATAGCTCACAGAGTCATTTGAAAAGGGACCAGAAATTTAAAATACCATAAAAGGGGCTATCAGGCAACAAACCAGGTCATGATCAGCAATTATAGAAAGATTCTAAGCCTAAATCCAGCAGAAAATCAGTCATGGTGCTTCTCAGCTCCTTAACTGAATGAACTCCATTAGCCCAGCACCATATTTTGTGGCTTGGATGTAAGTAAACAAGATGTGATTCCAGTTTTAGGCTATAGGTCTCTTTTTTGGTTGTCAGTGGAACCTATATAGCCTGTTTTTGAACCCCAAATTATGCTGTCATCATTTCTATGCTGCCTTAGATTCTCTATTTATGCATGACATCTTCCTTCCTATTAAATAAAAATAGTCTATGCAAACAAATCATGGGTCGTAGTCACAAGCTTAAGGGGGAAAGTAATAAATTCTAGAGAGATAACATTGATTCTATAGATATGACTGGGATGCTTATTTTCTTTGGAACTGAATTTTCAAAACAAAGTCCAGGTCATTCCATTAATGCCACTCTGCATCTGCTGCTATGGCAATTTCCACATTTTCTCCATAGCTCCTGAGAGGTGACGAACTTAAAGAGAAAGGAAAATTATGTTCTGTGACAGCAGAATTTTCTTAAAGCATGGAGATATTGGACATATGCATCTTTGGTCTTAGGAAATCTGAAACTTAAAATTGAAATAATACACATACACAACTCATCTTTCCAATGATTCCTCAGTTTAGAGATGCACTTTCAAATAAGTTCTGGTTTCTCTTCACTATCTTTGCATACTCTCTTTTATATTTTTAATCAATAGGAACATTTAATTTGCTTGGCTTTTCAGACATACTTCCATCTGCTATTGTAATTATAATTTTTGCTTAGATATCCTATAGTCACTAGAGTTGGAGGAGCAAACCAAAACTTTTCTTTTTAAAAATACATCAGGGTGGAGTCAAGATGGTAGAATAGAGACCACTGAGCTGAGCTCTCCCAACATTCCCCACCAAAAAAGCTTTAAAACAACTCCTCATATAAAATTCAGGAGGGGCAGAGCCAATAAGAGGTCAGCAAGAAACATTCTTCTAGCCCAAGACAGCCTAGGAGGTTGTAGAGCTCTGTGACATGGAAATGGAGAATGGTCTGGAGTCCAAGTGAGTGAATCACCATTGATGGAACTAAGTGGGTGCAACAGAAGCAGCAGCAGCTTGAGAAAGTAAGGAAACCTGGCAAATAGTCAGAATGAGATTACAGGGGACCCCTGTGCTAGCACTGGATGCAGGACCAGATGGTGTTTGCCAATGCCAAAAAAGTTTTAATAAAGGTAAATGCTATGAATCATGATTTCAAACAAAGCAAAAGCAGAAAAATATCTAATAAAGGGGGATAAGCAGAGAAACTACATCTTGCTAAAAGGCACCATAGACAATGAAGTAATATCAACACTAAAAGCATATGCACCAAATGGCATAACATCCAAATTCTTAGAGGAAAAGTTGAATGATTTAAAGGAAGAAATAGTAAAAGTGTTATAGTGTGATACCTCAACTTTCCCCTTTCAAACTAAATATAACCATAAAATAAATAAGAAAGAAATTAAAAAGAAGAGTAGAATCTTAAAAAAAAAATTATTGTCTTTATTTGTTACATGTTAACAGAAAGATATATTTTTAAAAGTTTTGAGTTCCAAATTTTCTCCCTCCCCCCCCCTCTTTGATTGGGCAAACAATTTGATACAGAATATACATGTGTATTATGCAAAACCTATTACCATTTTAGTCAAGTTGCCAAAAATATTTTTAAAAAAAACAAAAATAATAAAGAAAAATTTTAAAGTATTATCCAATATATGTCCAGACCCCATCAGGTTTTTCTGCAGAAGTGAACAACATTTTTCATCATAAATCAATCCAAATGTTCATGCATCATTGTATTTCTGAGAATAACTAGGTCATTCACAGTTGAACATCGTATTGTATCATTGTTACTTTGTAAAATGTTCTACTGTTTCTGCTCATTCCAATTTGCATCAGTTCATGTAAGTCCTTCCAAGATTTTTCTAAAAGCATCCTGCTCATCATTTATTATAGGACAATAGTGTTCCATCACAATCATATACTACAACTTTTTCAGCCATTCCCCAGGTGATTGGTATCCTTGCAATTTCTAATTCTTTGCAACCAGAAAAAAAAAGAGCTTCTATAGATATTTTTTGCAGTAGATTCTTTGCCTTTTGAGATGAATAGAATCTTGGAAAAGTTAGCTATAATTGACTTCTGGAGAAAATGGAATCAAATAGAAAGGAATATAACTTCTTTTCACCAGTACATGACACATTCTCAAAATATTAACCCTTGTATTAGGGTACAGAAACCATATAACCAAATACAGAAAAGCAGCAATATTAAATGCACATTGTCTGCAGTAAATCCTGCAGTAAAAAGTCCATTCAATAATGAACCATGGTAGTATATATTAAGAAATTGATAGAAAACTGAATAATTTAATCCTAAAGAATGACTGAGTTAAAATGAATCATAGGAACAATACTTTCATAAAGAGAATGACAACAGGGGTGGCTAGGTGGTGCAGTGAGTAGAGCACCAGCCCTGGCGTCAGGAGGACTTGAGTTCAAATCCAGCCTCAGACACTTGCCACACTTACTAGCCTTGTGACTTTGGGCAAGTCACTTGACCCCAATTGCCCTCCAAAAAAAAAAAATTAAATATTTTTTTTAAAAAAGTAAAAAAAAAAAAAGAGAATGACAATAATACAAAAACTTTCCAAAATTTCTGGGATGCAAATACAGCTATGACTCAAGCCATCAGCTTTATTAAGACTATAGATAAATTCAGGTTGGTTTTGTGGTATTTAATAGACATGAATTTTAAACTAAAGTTGTCAAAGGAAGCCAAAGTCTAGTACAAATGTACCAGTGTAGGGTAAGCAAATGTTCTCAAGAAACCTAGCATTTAGTCTATGTTTTTCCTCCTCCTTCATGTAGAAAGATTTGGTTAACCAGCCAGCAGAAATACTGCTATAGAGATTAGAACTATATTTTTTTCTTTTTTCTATGTTTCTCAAGAGTTATATTTCATATATCAGGGGATCATAAATTTAAAACTGGAAGGGACCTGAGCCCATCAAGTCCAACTCTTTCACTTTATAAATGAGAAAATTGAAACACACAAGGTTAACAATTCACTCAGAATAAAAAGATTTAAAAAACCCAACAATTAACATTCCGAAGGAACATTGCCAAATGCCATTCTAATCTTTGTCCCATTGTACTATTATGGTTAACTAGTTTCATCACACTAAGAACAAAATCTTTGTCCATACTGCTGTCTCCTGAATCTTTATTATCATTCACATCAGCCCAACTCCTCATGGCAAACCCAATCTAGGTTATTCCCTTGAATCTTTGATATGTCCATATTATACACCCTCAAACATATTCTCCAGTCCCAAGTTCAATATTCTTACTACATTTTCTATAAGGACAACACAGTAAAAAGTCACAGAATCTCCAAGTTGGAAGAAGGTATATAAAGACTGGAAAGTCATTCACAAAACTCACAGCAAGTAGTGACCTTCTCCTTATTAGAAAACTCCTAGTGACAATCTTCTGCTTTCTACTGATCTGTAGGATTGTATAAGTTGTGAGGCAGGATTTTGTTAAATTGAGCTAAAATCTGCTACTCTACAACTCTCAACCATCAGTCCTACTTATATATACAGAGCTAAATAGGAAAAAAAAATATGATCCTGCTTCCATATGAGTCATTCAAATATTAGAAGATGACTATCATGTCCTTATCAAGTCTTCTCTGGTGTTGGCTGATTTTTCTGCCTTCTTTTCCACAATCTCCACATTGTATGTTTTCATGTCCTCCATCATCCTGTTAGCACTCTTGACTCTTGACTTCCTAATCAATCTTCAAAACTGTGATATATTTATTTGGTCTGTTTTTGTTCTATATAGTTCTTTATATGTTGTCTCCCACATTACACTGTGATCTTTTCTAAGCAGGGGCTGCTATTTTGTTTTGTTTTGATTTCAATTTATTTATATCCATATCACCTATCATGGTACCTGACACTTACCAGACATTTCATAAATGTTTGTTGACTTGGCTTCATAAACTTAATGTGCAAAATGAACAGAGTATTACAAACGACATCTGACCAGAGTAGTGCACAATTACCTCTAATGTATATGGCATTGTGGCTTTCTTAAATGCAATGTAACTCTATGTTTTTTTGACGGGGGGGGGGGAGGAAAGGGGTGGGTGGTCAATGTCAAACCATTGCTTCATTAAGTTTGAAATTCACTGAGACCGTACCCTCTCAAATAATTTTACATAGACTGTGCCCTAGCCATGCTTATAAAATTTATTATATGTGAAGTTGATATTTTAAACCCAAATATAGCATTTGTACATCTATTTCTATTAAGTTTCATGTTACCTAAAAGAAACAGTATTGGATAGAGATGTGGCCTTAGATTCAGGAATATATGAATTCAAGTGTTCCTGCCAACACATATTATGTATATTACTAGGAAAATCACTGAGCCTCTCTGTGTCATAGGCAGCACCCAAATTTAAGGTGCAGAAAAGTTACTTATGTCTGTAGGTAGAAGGAATTTGATCATTGCATATTTTCTTTGCCAGCAATATCACAAGTGTTGATAATGTTTTAAAAATGTATATTCAATTAACCCATCATTTTATAAGAATTGGTATTCAAAAACAGGTCCACTGACCCCAAATTCAATGTTCTTCCCACACAATACTTTGTTCATGTCATCCTTTGAAATCTTTGCAATCTGCCATACTATGCTCTGATCATCTGTGTTTTCATAATGAGAAAGAAGGACTAGAAATTTTCTGTTTGTCCCAAGAGGTAAGAATTAGGAACAATGTGTAGAAGGTGTAATTAAGGTTTGATTTAAGTGGGGATGGTGGGAGTAAGCCATTCCTGAAATGTATCACAATGGAAAGGTCTCTGGCTCTAAAGTAAGAAGATTTGTGGTCAAAGTCCACTTTGACACATGCTACCTGCAACTCATACTTACCTTAATGTATCAGCTCTTTATCCTCACCTTAAAAGCTTAGCTCAGACATCATACCTCCTACGAGAGGCCTTCCCTCATTTTCTCATTTGTTGATGTTTTCCAAGACTGCAGTTTGTTTGTATTTATCCTGTTTCTGTTTTGCGTTTACTGAGCTGTCAACAAGTGGTTTTCCACCAATAGAAGTAACAGCTCCTTGAGGGTTGGTAAGGTTTCATTTTTGTTCTTATGTCATAAGATTCTAGTATAGAATAGATGCTTAATCAATGGCTTACTGAATTCAAGTTGAAATTAATCATAGTAGACAGGTCCTTGAGAGTCATTCCTGTTGTTTTAGTGTGTCACCGGAATCTCCTTTTAATTTCCCCTGTTTTCATATTTGGGGCCTGGTAGTTAGATGACAGAATAACATGGAAAAAAATTAGAGTTGAGAAAAATGTTCACCATAAAGCAAATTGGTATAGCGAAGGGTTAAAAAATCGTTAAATATCTTCTGCATAGAAAGTGTCATATTACTCACTATGGTTGGAAGTCTTATGCAATTCATGCCCTCAAGAATTTACAGTATAATAATGATGTTCCTAGGGCAGATATAACCAATACACAAATAGAATAATAGTGATGTGACAGAGGTAATATAAAAACAGGGAAAATATGGTGAGAAGTTTGGAGTATTTGAAACTACTTTCACCTAGAGGTGAAGGACATCAGATATGGTTTCATGGAAAAAGTGGTGTATGAGTTGAACATTGAAGGAGCAGGAATAATTAAGCAGGAGATGATGCACAGGTTCTTTTGAGCCATCCATGAGGGAGAGCATGGACTTAGCCATTGAGATGGGAGAGGAAAGAGTGAAAAATGGGATGAATAGTTTGAATGCATAGAAGACACAAAGAGGGGTAGTTTGAGATATGGATGGGTTGGTAGGTTGGTGCTGCGTGTTAGAAAGCCTTGAATATTAAGGAAAAGGGTTAAATATTTATTTTTTAGAAAATAAGGAATCACTGAATGTTTTTGAGTATAGAATGGGCATAATCATAGTGGTTTAAAAGAGAATAAGCACAAGTGGGGAGAGTGGGTTGAAGAAAAGAAAAACTGGGGTCAACAAGACAATTTAGGAGGCAAATACAATACTTTTAGAGATGAGTGCTTGAACTATGGTTGTTAGAAATGAAGAATTAGATGTAAGAGATATTATAGAAGTAGAGATTACAGGACTTGGCAAAAAAAAAAATAGATGTGTACAGTGAGAGACAAAACAATCAAAGATGACTCCAAAGTAGTTGTTTCATGAATAGAAATGGTGGAGTTAAAAGGAAGGGAGGGTTGAGGAGTCACCAAGGGCATGAGTGAGAAATAAATTTAGAAAATTAGTCTGTTGTGATATGATGGGAAGTTTGACCAACAAAATAAGGAATTTGGTCTTGATTTTGGAAACAATCATGAGCCATTAGAAGTTTTGAACAGATCAGACAAGTTTAGTATTAATCTAACCATTAAGGACTGATTATGAAGTATCTTTTCTGAATTTTGACAGAGTTGGTGGAATAGATGTAGAATAAGTTAAATATTTTCAGATCAATGTGTTGGTTTATTTAGCTTAACTATAAGATTTTATTTAAAATTTTATTATGTAAGATTTTAACTATAAGATTTTATTTATTTAGCTATAAGATTTTATTTAAGAAGTGGGCAGGAGGAGTTATTGTCAAAAGATGGATGACTTTAAAAGAAGGACCATCCATGAAACACTCCAAGAATAACAATTACTTTGTCAGCAGTGTGCTATATCTTATTGAAAACATGGCACTCATTTTAGTACTAAAGAAACTCTTGTATTAAGAAAAAAAAATATTGGAAAGTATTATACTGACAAATAGGAGAAGACTCAGAATGAAAGAGATGAATGATTTTTAAGGTAATCTAATGGTAAAGGGATTTGAAGATCTTCCATGGCCCTTGAACTTGCTGATTTAGCAGGAAGGCATGGGGCAGGAAGGAGTCCAAGCCAAGTAGGGACCAGTGGAGCCAGCTTGGTGATTGGAAGCAGTGGCAGTAGTGGGAACTTCTTCTGAAAGCCAGTCAGAACTTCTGCTGCCAACTTCTGCTGAGGACTGCTGGGGATGGGAACTGCAGAGTGGCTGGAGCTGCTGGGAGGGAGCTGCATGGAAGCTGAGCAGTTACTGTGTAGAGAGGAGGATCTTTGCCTGAGGGATCCTGTTTTGTTTTGAAGGCTTGAGAATGTGGGTATTTGCTGCATTGACTATGTGTGCCAACTCTGTGGCTACTGTAATGGCTTTGACTTTCTGGTTTGGGGACTCAGCTTTCTGGTATTTGGATAAATGTTCTGGCTATACCCCCCATGTAGAGAGCTTGTTACATTTTGTAATTAACAACTATACCAGCATATTTATAGTCACTGTAGGCATTGTGAATATTATATTGTTGTTACAGGCACTTCATTCATTTGAATTATATTCTGAATAGGATTATGTAAGCACACTCAATATTATGTACTCTTATCATTACCAATTTTTCTCTCCATGATTAATCAATCAAATCCCCTACTTCTCTATTTTCATGTAGGGTAAGATATTCAATTGAGTGTGTATGTTATTCCCTCCTTAAGCCAAATTCAATGAGAATCAGGTTGTCCCATTCCCTTTCACCTTCCTGCTCTTCCCCTCCATTGTAACAGTTTTCTCTTGCCTCTTTTATATAAGATAATTTACTTTAATCTATCTCTCCCTTTCTCCTTCTCCCAATAAATTTCTCTCTCACCTCTTAATTTTAATTTTTAGATATCATCCCTTCCTATTCAACTCATCCTGTGCTCTCTATGTATATAAGAACATACATATGCCCATACTCACATATATTTATTTATTTAAATACACCTACACTCTCCTATATGTACTTATATGTA
This sequence comes from Pseudochirops cupreus, assembly GCA_028627135.1. Classification (NCBI taxonomy): domain Eukaryota; kingdom Metazoa; phylum Chordata; class Mammalia; order Diprotodontia; family Pseudocheiridae; genus Pseudochirops; species Pseudochirops cupreus. Next base: position 177,939,493 of record CM053583.1, read on the forward strand.
TGTGTGTGTGTATATATATCTATATCTATATATATATATATACACACACACATATATGTGTGTATGTATGTGTATGTGTGTGTGTCTGTGTGTGTATGTATTCCCTTCAACTATCCTCATACTGAGAAAAGTTTTGTGAGTTACAATTATTGTTTTTCCATGTAGGAATATAAATATTTCAATTTTAATAAGTTCCTTATGATTTCTTTTTCCTGTTTAATATCTCATGCTTCTCTTGATTCTTGTATTTGAAAGTCTAATTTTCTGTTCAACTCTGTTTTTTTTTTCCCATCAAGAATGCTTGAAAATCCTCTATTTCATTGAATGACCATATTTTTCCCTGTAGCATTATACTCAGTTTTGTTGGGTAGGTGATTCTTAGTTTTAGTCCTAGGTCCTTTGACCTATGGGATATCATATTCCAAGACCTTTGATCCCTTATTGTAAAAGCTTCTAGGTCTTGTGTTCTCCTGATTGTGTTTCCACGATACTCAAATTGTTTCTTCCTGACTGCTTGCAGTAATTTCTCCTTGACCTGGGAACTCTGGAATTTGACTATAATATTTCTAGGAGTTTTCTTTTTAGGATCTTTTTCAAGAGGGAATTGGTGAATTCTTTCAATTTCTATTTTACCCCCTGGTTCTAGAATATTAGGGAGATTTTGCTTGATCATTTCATGAAATATGGTGTCTAAGCTTTTTTTTGATCATCACTTTCAGGTGGTCCAATAATTTTAAAATTTACCTCTCCTGGATCTTTTTTCCAGGTCAGTGGTTTTTCCAATGAGATATTTCACAGTACTTCTATTTTTTTTTTCCTTTGTTTGGATCTGTTTTATAGTATCCTGATTTCTCATCAAGTCATTAGCTTCCATTTGCTCCAACCTAATTTTGAAGAAATTATTTTATTCAGTGAGTTTTTGAAATATCTTTTCCATCTGGGCAATTTGGTTTTTAAGGCATTCTTCTCCTCATTGGCTTTTTGGCCTATTTTGCCATTTGAGTTAGTCTACTTTTTTTTAAGGTGTGATTTCTTCAGTGTATTTTTGGGTCTCCTTTAGCATGCTGTTAACTCACTTTTCATGATTTTCTTGTATCATTCTCATTTCTCTTCCCAATTTTTCCTCCACTTCTCTTACTTGATTTTCAAAATCCTTTTTATGCTCCTTAATGGCCTGCAACCAGTTCATATTTTTCTTGGAGTCTTTTGATGCAGGAGTTCTGACTTTGCTGTCTTCCTCCTACTCCATGTCTTGATTTTGTCCCCAAGAAAAGGATTTTATGGTCTGTTTGTGCTTCTGTTGCTTGCTCATATTGCCAGCCAATCACTTGACTTTTGAGCTCTTTGCCATGGTAGGCCTCTGCTTCCAGAATGCAAAGAGCTATGTCCCAAATCACTGAGGATTTCACAGCTCATAGAGCTATTAGGAGGGCGCTGTCTCAACAGGCCCCACAAGTTCTAGCTCACAGGCCGCACACCCCAGGACCACCATCCAAGACCGTGTTCCAGATCCAATCATGTTAAAGCAAGAGGGATTACCCTTGGAATGGTAGCTTGGTCTCCCCGTGATCTGTACACCAGGATCCCCTGAGTCAGCCATGCTGTGGTAGCTGCATAGTTGCTGTGCCTCCGCAGCTTCTCCACCCTGGTGGCAGGGTCCAGGCCATGCTCTTCCTTCAAACATAGTTCCCCACTGACCTTTTATTTTCTCTTTGGTGTTTATGGATTGAAAAGTATGGAAACCGGTACAGCTGCTGGTGATTCACTCTTCTGAAGTCTGCTCTAGCCCCTCCTTGGGGCCAGAACTGCAGAGCTCATGTGGGACTGTGCTTGGCTCCCAGCACACTGTAACAGACCTTTTATGTTGGCCTGCCAGACTGTCTTTAGTGGGAGATTTGTTTCTCTCTGTCACTTTGTGGGTTCTGTAGCTCTAAAGTTTGTTTAGAGTCATTTTTTACATGTATTTGAAGTGATTGAAGTGGGAGCTCATGCCAAGTTTGTGCTTCTACTCCACCATCTTGGCTCTGCCCAAAAGGAATTTTTTCAATTCACGTTGGTGACTCTTTATTTCCCAGCTTATTGCGAAAGTGGCAAATCGTAACCAACTAGTTCCTTTTCAAAGAAATCTGCATTTATTATTTTTTTTTATCAGTAATGACTTTACCATCTTGTTTGAGGAAAAAAAGCACATTCATTGTACTACAATTCAAAAATGTATTCCAAGTTGAACAATCAAAAAAAAATTCTGAGGCACCAGGGCCTTGAATATTACTGTTTTTCACCTTTTCTGCCATAAGTCAGGCCAAATGCAAAAATGAAAAGCCAATCATTTTCTTCCATAATTACAAAATGGATCAATGAAAATTATTTTCATTTAGGGATAACAACCTCAATTTCTTTCAAGATTGATAGCCCATCCTGTCCCTGTTCCAAAGAATATACTGTTTTGGCACATTTTGATCCCTTACTTCATTTATAAACATTTAAAACAGAATTTACAGAATAGTCCAGAGGCTTCTAGTAACTTCAGTAGCTCATGAGCCAGAAGGAGAGAAGGAGAAAATGAAGTAACTCTCTGAATGGTTGACATTTCATATAATGGAGGTCACTCTTTCAAGTTATTCTCCCTTGGGATGAGTGAAATTACACAGGTGAATAAAGAGAAAACACGCACCATGAAATTGTCCCTTCAACAAGGGCAGGTAATTGGGACTGGACTAACAAAACAAATTATTGACTATCGCTGTACAATAAAATACTCTATTTTCATTGGACAGAAAATTGAATTGGAGGCTTGAGAACTGCCATCATTTAGCTATCTGATTCCTATGTCATGAAAAATATTGCAATTTGTCTGCTTGAAACATGATGAATAATATTTGAGTAGAAATCATGAACTTCAGCTATCAAAGAAACAAAAGAATAGAAAATGAAACAGATAAATTAAGGAGACTAAAGGTATAAATGGAATACTAAATGTAACTAAAGAACATATTTCCCTTGAAATAGTTTGTTGGAATATATTTTCAAAATCTTGAATTTTAAAACATAAGCTTTAAAGAATGATATTAAATAGGTCATGACATCATATCTTAAATTGTAAAAGTTATAAGAAAATATCAGTTGTTACCTTATAGTTCTATTGTTTTCTTCTTTGAAAAGCTCAAAACACTTACCTTCCAGTGACGAGTATTAAAAACTAAAATTATCTTTTGAATTAATTTAGAGGATTTGTAAAATACAGCAGATTTAACTCCAAACAGAGAAGTGAAGGATTCAATGACTTGTAATTTTCTTCTCAACTGTCACACTATTTAGAATAAGAAAAAAAAATCAACACTAAAACTGAATAGTTTTTTATTAATGTTCTTTAAAGCATTGGTTTAGAGAATAGTCTCCTTACTCTTTAATAGCAATAATCAAAGCCAGAGAATTTCAACTCCTTCCTAATTTTTACAGAATGAACATTATTTCTCCTTTATCTATAATTTCCTTGCTTCAAGTTCTAGAAACATAATTTATCATTATTTTTCAATTACAACTTTTAGTGCCTCTCTCTCTTCTAGAACTGAAACCTGGAACTAGGTTCCCTGATTCCTTGTGACTTCAGGTACTCCGCTCTATCCTACAACTGGGACCTAGACCTGGACAATGCATAATAGAGTTACCAAATATCTGCCAGTACTACTTTCACAGGGGTCCCCTGTAATCTCCTGACCAGATGCTTAATTCTCTTACCACCTCAAGGTGGTAAGAGACCCTGGTATTACTTTTGCTGTGTCTATTGGCACCTTTGCCTCCATAGCCCACATTTGGGGTGGTCACCATGCTGTGCTTCCATCCAATCCCCAACTCTAGGCCACAGACAGCTTGTTCTGATTTCCTAAGTTGTCCTGGGCTGGAAAAACTCCTCACCTAACCATTTCTTTTTTATGACACTTTAAAATTCATTTTGACACATTATTTTAAAGTTATTTGGAAGGAAATGTTAGAATTTGAACAGAACATTGCCTTTACTCAGCCATCTTAGTTCCACCTCCCACGGTTTTGGATTTTCAACTGTCCTCACTGTTGTAAATGGGCAAACTGATGATTGTATCATACAGAGCTTAAATATACTTACTTTTTGACTAATATATTCATTTTTGAAGATCAAAGTTCTCTTCTCTCATTTGATAAAATAAACATGTTTACTTTGAGTATAAAATACTAATGTTTTTGAGTAATATTTCACATTTTTCATTAATCTTTATTCCCAGGACTAGCTCTAGGAACAGTTAATCTTTGGAATCCCCCTTCAGTTCCATTCTTCCATTCCCTATAGTTCACTGCAAGCTGATAGTCTCTACTTTTCTGTTTTTCCCTATATTACATTGGTTGCCTAGAATTTCCTATCTTGTTGTATCATCCAGCCTGCCTTCTCTAGGAAATATCCTATGCTCCGGACCTTCCCTAATTCAATCTCATCAACACATACCTGTCCTAAATCTCTCTCTTCTTTCAGATCCTTCTTCTCATCCTGCTATCATGAAGAAAGGGGCCCCTGGGCAAGTCACTTAACTTATTTCCACACAAGTTTCCTCATGAGTAAAATGAAGATAATAATGTCTATAGCCCAAACCTCACAGGCTTGTTGTGGGGATCAAATGAGATTAAGTACAGAAGGCACTTTGCAAAGCTTAGAGAATTATCCTGTATAAATGGAGGTTATTATTAAAAATCAATCTTAAAAGGAAAATACAGTGGATTTCTAATGACTAGTAAGTGGCTTAAATTGAATAAGAGACTCCTGTTTCTGCAATATACTAACCCAGAGGAATTAATTTCTAATGTGAGAGTTTCAGAAACTGTTCAGAAATAGCAGAAAGAACTTTCTAGTACTCCTGAACATATACTTGGTAGGTAACGATTAATTTAACCTATATACTCTAGCCCTACATACACATATACCATGACTTAAATTATTAACTAATCAACTTTAGCATTTTTATAGGACATGGCCCAACACCTCACATGAAGTTTCAAAATAGTTAAATGAATTGGCTTATCCTAAGATATAGAGGAAAGGAAAATAGAACAGGAAAAAAAAAACTAAATTTCAGTCTAATAAGACTACATGGGTATCATGCTGCATTGTGTGATTAATACTCGGCAATGTAGCATTTTGCTATGGGGTAGCTTCTATGCAACCCAACACTCATTATCCAAATCCTCCTGAGAAAGCAGAGATGATGAAACTCGAGTGGAAAAAAAGACAGTTTACAACAACAACCACGCTGTTTTGTTTTTTCCTGGATATTTTTATACTTCCAAATGCTTGACTCAATTTTCATATCTTGAACTATGATAGTATGAAAACAAGATGGTAGTCTTATTTAGGAGTTATGAACAGAAAAGGAAGAAATTACAGACAAAACTTAACTGTGGTTGAGAACTATCATAACCAAAGTTTAAAAACAAAAACTCAAAATCAGATAAGTCATGGCTTAGGCATTGTTTAGTCACAGCCTACATGTTTACAGCTTTCTCTGCCCCTTTTAAAAATAAAGTTATTGGGGGGCGGCTAGGTGGTGTAGTGAATAGAGCACTGGCCCTGGAGTCAGGAGGACCAGAGTTCAAATCTGGCCTCAGACACTTAACATACACCCACACCCACACACACACACACACACACACACAAACTAGCCCTGTGACCTTGGGCAAGTCATTTAACCTCAATTGCCCTGCCTTCCCTCCGCCAAGAAAAAAAAAAAGCAAAAATAAATAAATAAAGGTATTTGTTTTCCTGCTATCACACTGTTGCTAAGGGTTTTATGACTTGCCCTTGAAAGAAATGTGTAGAAGGATATTATCCATGCATATTTTCATAGCTTATACAGAATTTTTGTCAAGATTGATAAAATTATTATTTCTAATCAAGGGAAGTATTTCCATTCCTTCATTTAATATCAAGCAAGTAAACACAACCATGAAGATTACATCTGTAGGTACAACTGGTTTAATTGAATCAATTGTCACCAATTAGTCAATCTTGGAATAGCCACAGAATAGGTCTGGAATTTTATTTTCTTGAAACCAATCTAATCACTATTGCCCCATTCTCTCTTTCCCCTTCACTTTTCTCTTCAACTCAATTAAGCAGAATGGGACTATTTACTCTTTTGTTTTGTATTTTAGTTTGCTTAATTGTTAAGACATGCAAGCAAGGTAACTTGATAAGGGAGAAAACACTAACCACTGGACATATCAAGGAAAGTTTCAAGGAAGGAGCCATTAAGGAAGATAGGGAAAATTGAGTAGGAAATTCATTAGAGGCTTGCTTAAATTTCTGAACTTCTGAGATTGAATGCCATATCAACGGTTTTGGTATTTTGGAAATAGGGCATATCTTTTTTTCTTTTTTTGAAAAGTGGGGTCAATTGTAATAGTTTCTGGTCTTCTGTTATTTCTCCCATTGTCAATTTTGAAATATCATTAATGATAGAATAATGAAAATTTCATATAGTTTGCTTGGGCCTAGATATTTAAAATGAACCTAAAGTGGTTAGCTATTTTCAAAATATTTCTTTACATGTGAGAATACTCCCCTTTTTTTCTCTCTCCTATGACTGTATACCTACTCATTCCCATAAAGTTGAATTTCATTGCTTTAGTATGGTATCGAGGTGACCTTGGGTTCTTGGGTATGCCAGGGAAACATAAGCTCTGGCAGGTTCTACCATGCTAGAAGGAATAAAGCTGGCAGGAAAACAACAAATAGAAAATGGAACAAATCTGTCAATGTTTCTATAATTATCGAGCGGAACCAGCACATATGTACTCTTAACACCTCGATCTCAGATGTACTGTGTAAGGAAGTTGAAATGGTACTTTGAAAAGATGAACTCAAGAAAAGATCCTGGGCCAAAAGAATTATCAAGGAAATACATGCTGGCAGTGACATAATCTTAAAAACAAAGAGGGATCTTTTTAGAAGTGAATTTGTTGAGATAGAAATTGCCTTGCTACAGTGAGGGACCAGTTTAGATTAGCTAGCACACTGTTGTAATGGGTGTAGTCAGCATGGTTTCATGATATCCCCCAGTTTTGTTCAGCATCAAGTGGGTAGAAATGAAGGATGTTGATGGCTGGAGTAATCCAAAGTTGAAGTTTGGCAAGGCCCAGCACTTTATACACTACACTACCTAGTTGTCCCTTCTTTCAGATTTATTTAACGCCTATTTCCAATCTCTTGCCAGTCTTGTGGAATCTACCTTCAAACATTTTTTTTTGTATCTACCCCTTTCTCTTATCTGACAAAACTAACCTCCTGGTAAGTGTTCTCATCATCTCCTATCTTGACTATGACTTCTACTCCTTCCTCTCTTCTTATCTTCTAGACTTCTCTGAGTACACTCTGCTTTCCCAATATTGATCCCTTGGTGAATCTGTTCTACTTTGTATTATACTCTAATGTTGAATCCCTTATCCCCTTGTCCTATTGATATCAGTGGCTTCCCAAACTTCAGTTAAAAAATACACAGAATAAGGATGGCTCAAAAGTAGATAATCTAGAAGAGGTTCCCACCCCACCCCTTCATGGAGGTAGAGGCTCTAAAAGTAATAGTTTAGTGAATGCATTTTCAAATTTTTATATATCTTGAAAAGCTTACTGATTTTTTTCTATCTTCAAAAATAATTTTATACACAGCTCTCTGGGACTGAAAATTAAGACAATTTTATCATTAAAAAAGACATCAACAAATAAGTATTAAAAAAAAAAAGAAGAAGAAGAAGAATATAGCCCAGCAGATGCTTAGTTTAGTTCCCTTGAAATCTCTTGAATAAACCATTTCCTGTCCTCTGGCCAGTTTGCTAAATGAAGCATGCTCTGTAATTGCCGAATTAGCCTTTTCAACATGGAGAGACACACATCAGCTTTAGGCTTTTGTTATTTTATAATCACCACCATTAGCATTACTTGCTATACCTAATAGGCTGATAAATGGCAGATTACTACTGTCAGTGACTAAATGACATTTAATGTTCTGTTTTGAAGCTCAGCAACTCAAAAATTAACAACAGTATTTGATAACTGTTGTGAAATATAGGTGTATGCCAAAGGATGAATTAATTATAAAGGTTTGGATACTTAAAAGATTTCATCATAACGTTCTTCAAGGTGTTACTCCACATATCAACATGCTCCTTCAGGTGACACTTTCTGACAACTTAAAAAAAATCTTTTTAAGAGTCTTAATCTCAGCACTCAGACACAAAGTAATTTGTTTTATATTTCTCACTAAACAGGGATGTTGTGAAGTATGAAGGAAGCAATGTATTAAAGGTACTATATAAATATCAACTGCTATCCTCATTTATTATCAATATTTGGAATTCTATCCCTAGAAAAGTATTTTTAATATGGTAAATTTTCTATAAAATTCTAGGATGACTATTAAAAATTACCTTGCTTAAACCAGGATTTTTTTTTAACTTCACAGAAACAAAACACAGAAGAGGCTATTTCTTAGAAAATTAAATGATTTTGAGCTTTTAAAATTCATTTTAGCCAAAACAATTTCTGTATTGAAGGAAATATTCTCTGTCTGTCTATTTCTCTCTCTCTGTCTCTCTCTCCCCCCTCTTCTTCTCCCTCTCCTTCTCTTTCTCTCTTTCTCTTCCTGTCCCTCTCCATCTCCATCTCTCTCTATTCTTTTCCCTCCCTCCCTCCCTACTGCCTAACAGCTGATAAAAAGAGACCTAGTTTTTCTGATATGGTATAAAGGCACTTGAAACAATTAGATTTTTTTTTTATTCCAACAACTATGCATTTCATAAAATAGAGGAGAAAGGAGAAAATTGCTCACATATATCTGTAAAACCTCATGCTGTAGGCAGTAGCAATATAACACATATGGATGAGGACCAGTAATTTCCAGGAGACAATATTGAAGAGAGTCAAAAAAAAATCCAAGGAATAGTATATATATATTCAAATGAACAAAATGATCACAGACAAGATGAACTAAAAATTTCAAGATCATTTTGACCTCCTAGTGAAGTTCATTAATACAGAAGGAAAATAATAAATAGAAATGAGTAGTGGAGCTGTATTGTATAACATGAAAATAAATATAATCCAATGAGAAAATCTTGTTATCAGAAGAGGGTAAAATATGGCAGGAAGAGTTTGATTAAAGATCAATAAAAGGAGAAGCAGATATATGTTATTTCAGGAGTAGAAAAAGACTGTGAGACCCAAAAGTAGGAAAAAACTGAGTTTTTGAAACAGGTCAGAAACAGGGTGAAATAATAGCACAGTAGTGATGAGGGTCATCATCTTTCCAGGACTCTATTGGTTCTCTTTTAAAACAACCAAAACCAAAACAAAATGGAGTAGCTAATTTTCTTGTTTACTTATATTTTATTTTCTTAAATAGTGGAAGAAGCAATAAGAAGAATTGATGTTCTGGATTTGTTTCTGATCAATAGAAAACAACTGGTTGCTGGAGTAGAAAAGATATAGAGATGCAATCATCTGTTCTTTGGAATTTATAATAGAAAAAAGAAAGGAGTCTGGTTCTGTTGTTCTTCAGTTGTTTCAGTCACGTCCAACTCTTTGTGAATCCGTTTGGGGTTTTCCTGACAAAGACACTAGAATGGTGGACTATTTCCTTCTCTAGCTCATTTGACAGATGAGGAACTGAGGCAAACAGGATTAAGTGAGTTACCCAGGGTCACTCAGCTAGCAAGTGTCTGAGGTCAGATTTGAACTCAGGATGATGAGTCTTCCTGATTCCAAATCCAGAGTACTATCAACTGTACTACCTAGCTGCCCTAGTTTAACTGTACACCAGTAATACAGGGGTGGTAGATTAAAAAAACAAACAAATTCCAAAAACAAATAAGTATCTCATGGATTAAAATTCTATAGGCAAAGCTATTCCAAGGGTAATTCTCAGAACATAAACACAAAAAATTCCAGAGAAAAAGAAAAAAAAAATAGCTATCTAAAGAGATCAAAGTGGAACTTATTGGCCAGTGTTTTAAGGCTTAAAATTGAACTTCTTTTGGGGACACTATGTATTTCATGTTTCTTGGAGGCAATCAGGGTTAAGTAACTTTCCCAGAGTCACACAGCTAATACGTGTCTGAGGCCAGATTTGACTCAGGTTCTACTGCCTTCAAGGGTCACTGCATCACCTAGCTGTCACAACACTATGTATTTTCAAAAGACATGTATAGTAAATGGAAGCCAAGATTAACAGCTAACTATGGATTGGTTGGCTGAGTGGTTGTTGTCCTTCATTTTTGAAGAAGTCTAAAATTATATCACTACTTGCAGTGAAGGTATAGTGTGTCTGACTATGGCTGATCAGACCAATATGAGCTTGGAAGGCTCTATCACAGGTTGGGCACAAATAGTCCACATGAACATTTGAAGGGGAGATGTCAGAAAATTGTGTGCATCTCATGTTAATTTTGAGTTACTGCAATTTTGCTTCACTCATAAGAACATAGCTTTCTTTGATAGGGCATGTGATGCTGAGATAAGCTCAGATGGTAGATCACTCTTGAGAGCTAGCAAGAATGATGCCTGAATCCTCCACTTTGGATTCCCCTTTTTTCTCTGTCCTTCTCACCACTCTTCCACTGTGACCCCCTCTGTGACCCCTACCTCCTAGCTTCTACCAATCTCCTACTCAGCATTGTAATTGGCCCTATATGCAGAATGTAGCTCCTTGAAGTCAGAGAGTTATTGGGAGAATAGAAGAATGAAGGCATCCTTTGACTTCCCCAGGAGTGACAAGCCCTTCTTTGGGAATATAATTATGGGTGAATATATAAGAAAGATATGGTCCTATAACATAAGTGCCAAGAGCATTCAAAAGTAGAATAAAACTAGATAGGGATTTTTTTTTTTACACATCAGGGGCAAGTAAAATATTATACATGGGATAGGATTATCACCTGGGGTAGTATCTTAGAATTTAGAAATGGAATTTATTTTGGAGATAAGCTAGTTTAGTCTATTTTATGACATGGACTCAAGGTCTTTTTCCATCTTTTGGACACTGTTCAGTTTGTCAATGATGTTTTCAAACTGCAGACAGTGAAAAATAGAAAGAGAGAGAGACAGAGAGAGAGGAAGGAGAGACAGAGAGAGAGAGGGAGAAAGAGAGAGACAGAGAGAGAGAAAGAGAGAGACAGAGACAGAGATCTGACAGGCTTTAAGATGGCTGAAGCTAAAGGACACCATTGGAAGAGGCAGAGAACAACAAGACAACAGATACATTTTCCCAGTTTTTCCTTTTATAAAATAATGATCCCGTTTTTTACATTTATCAATGATATTTCAAAAGTGTTGTTGACAATTTACTTGTTTGTTTTTGTCTCCCAAGAGTTCCATCTAAGATACAGAAGAAAAGCATTATCTGTTAACAATTTTCTCCAATTTACACTTTCATTTTTTTCAGCATGTTAAATTGAGGGAACAAAGGAAAGAGGAAAGGAATTGGAAATGACTCCATAGTTGATTTATTTATTTATAGACTTGTCCAAACTGCAAAACATGTATTTATAGTTTCCCTGAGGCTAGGGATTCATTCCTTTGCACAAGTGGCCCTGAGTTCATAAAGTACTATATAGGAAGGCAAAGAACAAAAGGTCTATTAAGTTTGCTCATGTCTTGAATTTTTGATTTAATTCAATTTTACTTCTCCAGTCTCAGGACTCCAAAATCATTCATTCTGTGGGTGCAGAAAATACATTAACATCAATTCCGAGATTCTGTCAGTACACCCCAGATGTAGTGAGGTCTAGAAGATAAGCCAGAAGGAAAGAACTAATAGGTGTATTCTTGTACATATTTTCTAACCAACAACATCAATTCATTTATATTCACAAAGAAAGGATGACACTAAGTTACAGCAATCCTAAATAACAAGCATGTGTGCACATACACATATACACACATACATATATGTACCCATACATGGACACATATGCACAAACATGTATATACATATATGTATGTACACATGTGTGTTTACATAAACAGACACAAATCTATAATGAAAAGGTTAATGGCATTCAACTACTCAGTTAATTATTTATCAGGTACCTGCTTGGCTAGTCCTATATGAGGCATTGAATTCATAGTGACAAAAGTGAAATAGTCCCTTTCCTCAAAGGGCTTATTAGTTTAATAGTGAGATTTAGCATAGACAACTACACCAACCCACTTAATTTGCTATCATGCCATGATCTGATTCGTACATTAAGAACAAATCCTGATTATTCACTCTATGTGAACAACGGCTGGCCACCTCTCCAGGTGGGATAATCAGTCTGTCCTGATGGGTTGAGGGTTTTATTTGTGTCCTCTGTAGCATGGAAACAAAAACAAAAACAAACAAATAAAAAACAAAACAGGTAGTTAACTAGAATCGGAGAGTTGTGCAAAGAACAAGTCAGAAGGGAGCAGTTGCAGTCTGGGTCCTAAGAAGGACCTGCTGGCTTGAGTTGACCCCAGCAATGGCTTTCACCTTTCCCCCTTGGTTGGAGAAGAACCTTGAGAACCTCTGAAAGTCAGAAAGCATTCCTGGAAATACTGGGAACAATGTCTGTATTAGGAGCCAATAACGACCAAGTTGATGAAAGCAGATTCAGTGATCTAAAAATATCTCAGAAGGATAGCTTCAACACATCTAAGGAAGACATCTTGAGGGCTCCAACAAAAGGTTTTCCAGGAGCTTGGATATAACTTCTTTGTTACATGTGCTCCGAGTGAAGAGTTCATGCTCTCCTGTCTTCTCTTGGCATTCTTGGGAGAGTGTCAAAAACTTTTGGTGGAATATTTGGACTAACTCTTCTTATTATAATAAATAATAATAAATAACTATAAATAGCCCTTTCTAAAAATTAAATCTATCTGACTGATGCCAACCAATAATCTCAGTGAGAAGAACACCAATGAGGGTTTATGGGCTACGTTTATTAGAAAACCATTCACTTATCCCTGAGGACTATTCCTTGAGTCGAGAAAGGATGCAGTAATGTTTTGGTAGAGGTACAAGTATGATCTTGACCACAAGTAGGATCTTGACTTACAAGAGGTAAGGAAGTCACTTCCATTGGGGCACAAACAGTCCTAAGGGGAGTTCCTAGCCCTGGCCAATAGCCCCCAGATCTAAGGGACATGGTAGGAAGGGAATTCTCCATCACAAAGAAATAGGTTTCATGCCTGTAGCCCTTGCGGATTCAGGAAGTTCTGTCCATGAAGGTGGAGTTGCCAAGAGTCCTAGTCAATGACTTACAAACTAAAGAAAGGAAATCAGTGGTCCAGGCTCTGGCTATTACCTATTTAAGTGGTTTTGTTGGATTCTGACAGGAAAGAATGACTCCGAGAGTCATTAGCAGAGATTGTATCAGGGGTCCATTGATATTTACCACTACCAAAGACCCACAGAAGATGTGGACAAGGTCCAGAGGCCAGTGGCATAAGGAACAAAACCTATAGGAAGGAATAAAGGAGAGAGGTGAATACTTGGAGAGAAAGTCCCACTTAAGGATAACACCTGTGGGAAGGAAAAGCTGATCCTAGGTACCACCTAAGAGTTAAGAAACAAACATGCTATCAAGGGAATAGAAGTGATTGCTTCACTGAAGAGATTTGAGTAGAATGTACATAGTCTTTCTTAACTAGGTGGCACAATGGATTGAGTGCCCAGCCTGTAGTCAGGAAGATCAGTTCAAATCAGCCTCAGACACTTACTATCTGTGTGACCCTAGACAAGTCTCTTAACCCTATTTGTCTCAGGTTCCTCATATGTAAAATGAGCTGAAGAAGAAAATGGCAAACCATTCAAGTATATTTGCCAAAACAACCCCAAATGGAGTCACGAGGAGTTGGACACAAACAACAACAAAAACTTTCCTGTTTCCTGTTTTTTAATGAATTTCTGCATTATTTCCCTAAAAAAATTAGACAGCTCCGTGGAAAGCAAGTATAGAGAGCTTGGTGGTTGTTACTATTCTCTCTTGGTTGATTTGAGATTTCCCCCCCAAAAAAACTTTCTTATATTTCCATTTTTCAAATACCTGAAATGTCCTCATCATTTGGTTGAATGCAGGAAAGCTCTCCTGGTTGTACATTTGTCCTAACTCAGTTATTTGTCCTATCTTGCTTCTTTTTATTTCTATTTCTACCTTTTTAAAATAAAGCATGACCAGGATTGTGATGCTACACTGTCTTGGATAGTGAAAAGAATCGTTATACAGCCCTTTGCAGAAATTTTCCATCTCTCTTTTATTTAGTATCCATCCATTTTCATTCTTAAGTGCCCGTGGGATAACTGTGCTTAGTTTAATGACTCACAAAGCTTACTTTCAACATCTCTTCCCCTTGCCGCTGCTTTTGTGTCTTATAAAGCTATACTTCTAATACTACTATACTATCTTTCATAATAATGTTTTACAAATGATCTTTCAGCTTGGCAAAGTAATCAAGTGTTTTTTGACTTCAAAGCCCTTTGTAACTTCTTTAGTATCATTTTTATGGAAATTGCTGTACATTATATATGGAATTTTTGGAAAATATCCATTCTGTTCATACCATAAATTCTGAGTACAATTATTATCTATATCTATTCTTCTATTTATATATATTTTTATCATCAATAACTTATTAATATAGTTGAAGTTTAAGTTATATTAACTAGACACCATGTCTTGTTTCCACCTGTGAATTGTGTCTTTTGGCTTTGAACTAATTTTGATATATTCTTTTATAAAGTGAAATCTACATAAATGATTTCAGGAATGTCTACATCAGTAATGGGTTGTTACAGTTTGGTCAAAATATAGTCAATTTTCCATAATATAGTAATAGTTATGAGATTTGAAGATCTTCCATGCCCCTTGAACTTGTTGATAGAGCAGGAAGGCGTGGGGCAAGAGGAAGCTGGAACCAAGCTAGAGCCAGTGTGGTGACCCAAAGCAGCAGTGGTGGCTGTGGCATGAACTCCTTTTTTTTTTTTTTGAGCCAGCCAGAATTTCTAAGGACTCCTGCTGAGGACTGTGGGGGAAGGGAACTTCCAGGGGCTGGAACTGCTGGGAGCCTGCTGGGTGGATGCTGAGCAGTTGCCACAAGTGAGGAGAAGAGGATCTTTGCCTGAGGTAGCCTGTTCTGTTTTGAAGGCTTAAGAATGTGAATGTTTACTACATTAAGTACATGTGCCAACTCCATAGCTACTGTGATGGCTTTCACTTTTCAGTTTTGGGACTCAGTTTTCAGGTATTTGAATAAATGTTCATATTTATAGTTACTGTAAGCATTGTGAATACTGCATTGTTGGTACAAATATCATACAGTTATTGCAATGTCCAGTGTTTTCTTTCTTTCTTGAAAATAAAATAATAAGCATTTGTGATAGGTACTCTAGATGTGGTGGCTCACTCTTATAATCCCTGATACCAGGAGGCTGAATCTAGTTAAAGCCAATCAAATGTCCATAATAGTTCTACCACTGAAGTAGTGAGTCTCCAGAAGTGCACTCTACCTTAATGATTAAAAGGTTAAGGGACATTTTGCATGTTTCTTTCTTTCTTTATGGATTGCAATGGCCAAAGCATTCATTCCTAAGTGGTAAGCCTACTGTTTGTCACACTTACACATTTGCTGAATTTGAGCCTTAGATAGTAGTCTCCTGCCAGAACTCTTGTGCATTTGAAACTTCTGTAGTATGGCAAAACATATGAGAGCTTGCACCCTACTTTTGAGAATAAGAATCATGTTTATTCTCTGATGAGGCCCCAACATAGGGTTTGGTAGAGAAAATTACAATAACATTATCAAAAGAAAAAGCTACATTAAAATGGTAAAACACTCTATTAAGCAGTTATGAGGCTAAAGAAACCAGAGTAATAACAGAAACCACATAAGAGATAATTGACAAGAGAGTGGTAATAACAGTACTATGCATATAAACCTGTCAGATACAAGCAACCGTTCTAAAAGGGAAATTCATACACTTTGCAAAAATATTAATAAGAAAATAAGTTATTTGAACAGGAAGTGCCTAGGAAACACAACTCAAAATTGAATCTTAACTTTGAATATGGTCTTCAAACAGAAAATGACTATACCAGTGATTATAAGTTAGAAAAATAATTTTCATGATTATACATATGGAAAGTAATGAAATTTGCAATTCATAAAGTCTTTATTCTATCTTGAACTATTTGCTTTTTCCAGAATACCTTAAAAGGCATTTGTATCTTCCAACTTAAAATTTACAACTAATTACCTGGTCCCTTTAAAAAATTGTTGCCCTGATTTGGGGGGGAAAGTGGGGAAGAGATGAAAATAATATCTGTTAATTCATTTAAGATAGTCCTGTGAAAACAGACATCTGCCTTCCTTTCAATAAATAAAGGGAAAAAAGCATTTACTTTGTAAACAAACACTATTCATAGCAGTGGAGATACAAGGAAAAAGCAAAAACAGCCCCTAATCTCAGGGAGTTTAAAATTGGGTAGACAACATATACATAAATAGGTACACACAAGATAAAAAGTAGATCAGAGGTTAGCTTGAGAGGGAAAGAAGCTGATGAATTATGAAAGTTCTCCTACAGAAGGTAGCACATGAGAGCTAGATCTCTCTCTCTGTCTCTCTGTGTGTGTTTCTCTTTCTCTCTCTCTTCCCCCTCCTTCTCTCTCTCCCTCCCTTCTTCTCTTCCCAGTCTCTCTCTCTCTCTCTCTCTCTCCTTCTGGAAGGAAAATTTTCCAATTTTATTTTGCATGTAAGACTTCTCTTGTTGGTATGAACTGATGTTGAGAAAAATTCTTAATCTGGACTCCCTTTCCTAAATAACTTTATTCATACATTTTCTTTCTAGGATGAATTTTCTGACATTGACAATTCTGTTTTCATGTGGAATGTCATTCCAAAGTTACCTTTACAAGGATTTTCATCCATATGAATTCTCTTATGTTATGCAAGCTATATTCTTAGGTGGAAGGCTTTTCCCACGTTCGTTACGTTCATACGGTTTTTCTCTAGTATATTATGATGTTGCTTAAGTTCTCAGGTATGACCAGTGGTCATAAAGGTCAACACACCATTTGATGTTCAATAAGACCTGTCCTCACATTCATGACCGCCATAGGGTTTCTGTACAGTATGAGTTTTCTTAAGTTCTGATTTGTGGCTGAAGGCTATCTCATATTGATTATAGTCATCTTGCCACATTAATCATACTCAGGAAATATATTCTCTGAACACATCCTCTTCCATTGTCTTAAGTCTGTGTACACACCAAAGCTCTTTCCATTTGTACCACCTTTACCATGTTTCTTTTCTACTCTCTGTTGTGGAAAAAGGCATGGCCCTTGACTGAGACTTCTACTATCCTTATTATAAAGGCTTGGCCTCTCATTTTATCTGAAGGCTTCTCTTCTATGATTTTTACTGACTGAGACTTTTCTCATTATCACTCTTTCACCTGCTTAACCTGGCATCATGTTCCTAGGCTCCTACCACTTTGAAACATAAGAACCATTCCTTAGGAATCTTTTCTGGGATGAATCTTCCATTGGAATACCTAGCTTCTGTACGGACTCTTTGCTATAGATGGATAGACAGATACATAGATGGATAGATAGATAAGAGTGATAGATGGATGGATGGATGGATACATATCTACATAATATAGATACACACAGACACATGTATGTATGTATACATATGTACACACATTCATTCATTCATTCATTCATCTCCATCTATACACCTGCTTCTCTAACCCTCTCTCCCTGCAATCCTAGGTACCTCTCCTCTCTCCAACTGGCTGATCACATCTGGTTCGGGATCTTGAAGTTCTAGGCAGACCAGGTGTCCGTACTTCTCCAGAATCATCTCCCTTACAGCTCCTTCTGAGGAGGCTCAGGTGCCCCTACTCTGTGTGAAGCCCAAAGCCATGCCCTTGAAAGTTCACTGATTCCTGGCGAGTCCCGGAGGCCAGGGCCTGTTTTCTCCTCTTCAATACTGACTCCTCGAGAGGAAAGGCAAAGCACTTAAAAGTTAAAGCTGGCAAGTGGTGACCTAGCCTAAGCTTAAAGACCAGCAAGGAGCGGGAGGCCACTCCCTCCTCAGGAAATGGACTTAAAGCTTCCATGGGGGAAGGAACAGAAGAGATGACCTGAGCGAAGAAAGAAAGGAAATCCTGCGGGTAATGTACAGGAGGGAAGGGAAAAGGAAATCCAGCAGGAGAGGATAGAGGTCAGAGGCTAGATTTGGGAAGAAAAAACTTGTCAACATTGAAGAGAAACTGAAGAAAATTCCAAGTAGAAGGCTCTCCAGGTCCAGACAGAGGTCCAATGTGCTTATGGATTAAAAGAGAAGCAGTATTCAGGGACATAATAGACTACGAAGGAGGACCCAGGAGGCTTCGGGAATGGAACCTGAAGAGGTGGACTGGGGAAGGATAAACAGGTAAGGGCCAGACCAGGCATGGGGAGGCAAACTGGAGAGGCTGGGGGATGATTTGCTCCGCTGCAGTGGCATTTGGGGGAAAGGAGGTTCCTCAAGTTATTGCGGGGTGATCGCTGGTTGGAAAAACTTTAACCACGTGCTTGGGGGTGCGGAGCCAACACCCCCAGGTGGAGAACCTTTTCTTGGCCCCAATTAGTCTGGTAAACCCTTTTAGCTAACAGATTTGTCTTTTGCCGGCGTCTTTCCTCTTATAACGCAAGGCCAGCTACGGTCTGAGGTTTTTCTCTACTCTGTTTTATAAATGCACGTCTGAGCTACGGACTGCGGGGTTTATTTCTGCCCTCGGTCAATGTTATTGGCCTAAGAATTGCTTGTGCGGTTGGTTTTGTGTGCGGTTAAAGCGATTGCGTTTAACATTTTAATCGCGGACTTGGTTAGAGTTGCGGAGTGTTTAATTCTGCGATTCGGGTGAATCGCTAGCACAGTGTGGAATGCTTGTATTTGTGTACTAGTGCACTAGTGCATCCCCTTACTGTGTATTTGTCTATTGTGTACTTGTTGATTAAATGCTATTATCTTTGAGTGTTCACCTTGGGGAAAGTTCGGCTGTTGCTATTAACAAAGCTCCGGAAAGAACTTATGCCTAAGGGAGACAGCCCGGGCTTGCTGAAGGGCTCCTAGGAAAAGGGGGCCCGGGGGCTGAGCGGAGGGGACATGAGTCATGGGGAGAAGGACAAGAGAGGACCGCAGCGAGTGTACAGCCAAGGGAGCTTGGAGAGGAAGGAGCTGCCCTTTCTTCTGAAAATGAGGGGAGCCACAGCAGGTTCACCTGTGAGAGCAGGGAGGGGTTGATTGTAGATAGTGATTCCTGCCTCAGGGTACCAACCCTGCATCTGGCCACAAGGGAGAAGGACACAGATGCCTGAGGGCTTCCCAGATCATCCAGAACAGAGCAATATCTCCCTGGCCAAGGGAACTGAGAGGGGGACTTGGACACAGGGATGGGGTGGGGGAGGAATAGAGTGGGGGAAAGGAAGAGGGAAAGAGGTAGAGGAGGGAGAAGGGGGGAGGAGGGGAGAGGCAAGCAGGGAAGGAGAGAGAAGGGAAAGAAGGAAGAAACAAAGGAAGGAGGGAAAAGAGAAACTGGGATAGGAGGTAAAGGTGTAAAGAGCTAGGATGGGGGAGGGTAAGAGGGAGAAACAGAATGTCCCCTCTCTTAAAGAAAGCCAGGATATATAAGAGGCTGATGGTAGGAGGGAGAGAATTCCAGGCATGAAGGCCAACCAACGCAAAGGCAAGGAGATGCCCCCCTCAGAACTCCAAGTATGCCAGCAGGGCTGGACCATGGAGTACGTGAACGTGAAGAAATGCGTTAAAATACCTGAAAGTTAGGAAAGGCCCAGGTTGAAAAGACCTTTAAATGCTGAAGAGAAATGATTATAGTTAGTTCTGCTACAGCTTGATGTATGCATTCCTTAAAAAGTGGTAAAGAGGTGAAAGTGGTAGCTGCTAATTCATTTAGAGAGTCTCATGAAAACAGCCCTCTCAGTCAATAAAGCAACAAACATGGATTAAGTATTTAATATGTAGCAGGAACAGTGCAAAGAACTGGAGAAAACCACCAAAAATTAGGTGATTCTAAAAATTGGGCAATAAAATTTACTGGATTGATGGGAATATAAGGTTAGGGACGCAACATTCCAAAACTCGGCTAATGATGATGGTAATAGTGGTTTAGTCCTTTTCAGTCTTATCTAACGTCTTTTGGAGTTTTCTTGGCAAATATACTGGAGTGATTTGCCATTTCCTACTCCAGCTCACTTTACAGATGTGGAGACTGAGACAAAGTGAAGTGAAGTGCCCAAGGTCTCTTTGCTAGTACTTGTCTGAGGTTACATTTGATCTTAGGAAGGTGGGATGGGTAGAGTGTGTGGGTGCAGACAAGCCTTCCCCCACCCATCACTCCTACTGTAGTATAAGATATCCAATAAATATGGTACTTTATCTTGAAAAATAGTTGAAATTGGATATGTGCCTCAGAACTTGGTCCTACCCAGGGTCAATGTAAGTTGCCACACAAGGAACCCCAACTGTGGGATCTGGGTCACAGGCACAGCCAGTAGCTGTGCTATGATGTGTGCAGAAATGTGATCTATCCATGACGGGAAATGGGAGACTGGTGGCAGGACCTGCTTGATAAGGTATTCCTGGGGGACCACCTCTTGGATCACAGGGCAATTTCCATAGATTTCAGTTTACAGTAACCATCTGTGACTGGGCTTTTCCCTGGTCAGGTGGCTAGGAGTGATGGGAATGAAAGGAGCCAGGTCATGGCCGGAATGGGGATCTCCTTGTCTTCCATGGGCCCCTGCCTGTCACTCCCCTGAGTGCTTTAGCCTGTGCCCCTAACAGATCTCATTTCATGATGTGTCCAGGAAGTTGACTGCTTCAGTGCCTTTCCCCTTAGACATCTCTTCTTCTCACAGCCCCTAATGTGTGCTGTTGGACTATTTCCAACTGTCCATGAGCCCGAGGTCACCCACTCCGCATGTCTACTCTACCTACCACTGGGGTGCAGCTTCCCTCTACAATGAAACTACACATAATCAAAAAAAAATCTGTGTTTTGCTTAAACTATTCCCTAATCTGTCAATACCATTGGAACAAATTTATATTTTCAAAACAAGTTTGTAGCTTAATACTTAGTTTAACGCTGACTGTATTTGAACATAAAGGCAGTAAAGAAACCATTAGAGTTTAATGAATAGAGGAGTAATGTAGTTAGCCCTACCTATACTTTGGGGAAATTATTTAATTAACTGATTGGAAGATGGATTGTTGTAGGGAGAGATTTGAGGCAGGGAATCCAGTCAGGAGGCAATTTCAAATACCCAAGTAAGACTCAAAGAAGGTCTAAACTAGAGTAGCAAGAAACATACATATGAGGAAGTTGGTCAGCCCTGTCCAGCTTTTCGTGACCCCATTTGGGGTTTTCTTGGCAAAGATACTAGAGTGTTTTGCCATTTCCTTCTCCAGCTCATTTTATACAGGAGGAAATGAGGCAAACAAGGTTAAGTGACTTGCCCAAGGTCACACAGCTAGTAAATGTCTGAGGCCAGATTTGAACTTAAGTTCCCCTGATTGCAGGCCAAGGGATCTATCCACTCTACCACCTAGCTACCCACATATGAGTAAGGCTTTTAACTAACAGATGGTAGGTGTACCTTAGAGTCTGAAAGATTTGGGTTCAAATTTATTGATTGAGAAGGATAAATTACTTAATACCTCAATACCCCTAGCAACCTAAGGCTATGTTAGAGCCAGGATGCATGTCTGCTTTGGAGCAAGGAGTTTCCACATTTAAGTTCTCTATATTGTTGAAATCACATGTCTGATTTCTCCCTTCTCTTGCCTTTTAATATAGGCTATCATCACTCTATGTCAGCAGTTCTCAACCTGTGGGTTGCGACCCCTTTGGGGGTCAAATGACCCTTTCACAGGGGTCGCCTAAGACCATCGGAAAACACATATTTCCGATGGTCTTAAGAACCGAGACACGGCTCCTCTGTTCATCTCCAGGCGGATCCACCCACATGCAGATACGCCCACATATAAGTATTAAAGGGTCACAGCATTAGGAAGGTTGAGAATCACTGTTCTATGTGGTTGGCCTTCCCCATGTGCCACTTCTATACTCATTAATCCTCTAGACTTACACTAGTGTGTCACTATTCCCTTATAAAATTATTTTAAAATCATTTCCTGTCATATTCCTTAATCTTCTTTTACTTTGTTAAACCACTCTCCTCCAGGACAGATCTTCTATTTTATCACATTGTTAACAGGTCTTCCACTTTAACTCAAAGCGTCCCTTAGACTAAGTGTTCTTAGTCAGCTTTTCCCACCTAACCCCATTAAATCGTTCTATTCCCTGAGTCACTTTTGAAGTGCTTATTTGGATTCTTTCCAATCTATCTTCCTCTTTCTCACACTGAGGGATGGAAACTCCAGGTGTATTAGGGGAATAGCCTAAATTGACAGGTTTATTTAATCAGTGAGTGCTGAAATTCTAAATTCTGTTGGCATGAATCAGACTGAGATATTTGGATCAGATGTGACTAGTCAGAAGAGATGGATGGATGAGCCAAGAAATGAGATCTGGTTTCTTATACCAGAAAGCTTTGGGGATTTGTCCCCCTCAAAATAACTTGAGGTAGGCACCAACCCCGGATAATTTACTGAGTTAATGGCTTTGAAAAGCTAGAATGGTGTCAGAGTAACTTGCAAAATGAACTGTGTTACTTGCAGCTGAAGGGAGGGGAGACCAAAAAAAAGAGTGAAGTTATGGAGACTGCCTAAGGCATAATTCTAAATGAATACTTATCCATAGTTGTTTGCATGGGGATGGTGGTACGTAGGCAAGATGGCTAAGAGAAGCCAGGAAGTTACCTGAGCTCTCCCCAGTTATCCTTAGAAATAACATTAAATCAAGCCTCTAAAAGAATTCTGGAGTGACAGAATCCACAGAAAGAAGGAGTGAAAATATTTTCCAGTCCTAAATAAGTTAGGAGGAGTTCAGAAAAGGTCAGTCTCACTTGGGTAAAAGACGGAGGGG
>CM053583.1:177963088-177984720 GCA_028627135.1 Pseudochirops cupreus
ATATTTACTATGTCCTCCTGACTGCATTGTTGTGAGTACAAAATGGACTTTTATAAATGAAATGCTTCCTAAACCAGGAAATATTAAGTAAATAAATCTGCAAGCATTTCTTTAACACCTTCTGTATTCTAGGAACTGGGCTAGATGACAAGGATTAAAATACAAAAATAAAATAGTCTTTGTCCTCAAAAGGGACTTCCATTCTACCTGTCAGCTATTTTCAAATAATAAATAGTTATATTAAATATAGTAATTATTCAATAACATTTAATAATGCTTATTATTAAATATAACATGAAATATGTAATTTTCCTATGCTCTTGAAAAAAGCATACATCATGTCTGTATACAAAGGATATTGCTTATCTTTCATTTTCATGGTTTATATCTAGAAAATCTTAAAAAATAATTAGTTGAACACTATCAAACACTCCTGTGTGCCAGAATCAGATTAAAATACAATTGGAAAGTATTAGCAAACCAAATTAAAATACAATAATACATATATTTCAAAACTAATTTAATTTGAGTTCTGTAGGGATACTTAATGTATATATGAGTATCCTCTGCCATTTTATTTTGGGGTTTGACACCATTGGTTTAGTGTAGCCTCCTTCCTCCTATAGATAATTTTCTTACATTCAGATGTAAATCCAAGTCTTTTGGTTCCAATGCCAGCTCTCCTTTCCAATTTATCATATTTCTTGAATCATAGCATCATAGTATGATGCTCTATTCTAGCTTTTGACATTCTCTACCATATGTCAATAATGGTGTCATCATGTCATTTGGCTATTATGAAGTTAGAAAGGACTGATTGGTATAAGCCAATATTCAGTGTGTCAGTCATGACCTATGAATCATTTTGTCAGTCATAGTAATTCCACTCATTTCACAGAATGAATGAAGAAAGCAAGTATTTATTAAGCACTTAGTATATCTTAGGAACCATGCTAAGCACTTTACAAATATTATTTCATCTGATTTTCACAATATCCCTGAGAAATAGGAGTTATTTATTTCACTAAATATTTTTTCAATTAAATGTAAAAATATTCATTTTTTTTATTTTGAGTTCCACACAGAATGGTTCTTGAGAAAGGGGATGCTCTGAATGAATTTATGTTTAAGAAGATCAGTTATAGATTAAAGTTATGAGGATATGAAGATCAAAGGACAAATTAGCAGATTTTAGTAATTATCTAGCAAACAGGTGATGAGGACCTGAACAATTCATGGCATTGAGAAAAATGAGAAGGAGATAGATGATAAGAAATTGTTATACTATTTTATTTTTCCCAGTAAACAATTTTTAAATTTTTAAAATTTTGTGTTCCAAATTTTTTCTCTCCCTTCATCTCCTCTCCCTTCCCTGAGACTGTAAGCAATTTGATATAGGTTATACATGTGCTATCATGCAGAACATACTTCCATAGTGGTCAGGCTGTGAAAGAAAACACAGACCCCTTCTTCAAAGAAAAACCCCACAGAACTAAAGTGAAAATATTATCTTTTGATCTGCATCTTAACTCCATCAGTTCTTTCTCTGGAGGAGGATTGTATTTTTCATCATATTTTTCATCATGAGCCTTTTGTAATTGCCTTAGATTTTTATATTGCTGAAAAAAGCTAAGTCTATTAAAGTTAGTCTTCACACAATGTTGCTTTTACTCTGTACTTCTCCTGGTTCTGCTCACTTTACTTTGCATCAATTAAGGTAAGTCTCCAGGTTTTTCTGAAATCATCCTGTTCATCATTTCTTCTAGCACAAGAGTATTTCATTACAATCATATTGTTCAGCCATTTATGGGAAAGAATTGTTTAAGAATTAGGAATGGTAAGATGTACAATTAAAATTAATTAAATGTTGGTAGAAAGAGAACAAAGGAAAGAGCTACATAAAAGATAAGGCTGTCTGGCAGGCTAACCTTCTGCTCAATTTATTGAATTTATTAAACTGGTTCATCTGAGGAATTCCAAGAACAAAAACCTATGGATTAAAACAAGTTTTGACAAAGACTCATACTTGTGAGTCCTATACCTATCCTTGGTGCAAGAATACTAATAATAGTTAACATTTATACAATGCTTGCTATGTGCCTATTGTTATCCCATTAGAGGTACTATTATTATCCCCACTTTGCAGATGAAGAAATCTGCAAACAGGTCATGTGACTTTCCCAAGAGCACAGAGCTAGAAAGTGTCTGAGACCAAATTTGAATTCAAGTCTTCCTGACTCCAGCATTCTGTCCCCTGAAATACCTGGAAATCTGGGTAAATACTGATTGGACAGAGTAGATGTTGTTGTTTACCTGGAAGAACCTCTCTAGTGGTACATTCTTAGCCAGATGCTGTTCAACATTTTTATTCAATTAATTGAATGAAGGAATACATGAAATAATTATTAAATTTGCAAATGATATAGGAATGGGAGAGAGAGAGCTAATGCCTTAAGATAATAAAATCAGATCCAAAAAAGATCTTAACATGCTAGAACAATGGGATAAAATTAATAAGAGGAAATTAAATAGAGATCAAAGTAAAGTCTTGAATCTTATTTTGTAAAAAAAAAAAGCAAAGACATAGATAAAACATTTAACACGGGGCTAGAATGAATTCATGTATTAAAGTATTCAAGGGTTTCAATGAGTTACAAGTTTCATATGCATCCACAATGTGACCTACCAGCCTCAAGAACTAATGGAATATTAGGCTTCAATAATAAAAGTTTAAAAGCCCAAGGGAGGGGCATGATAGTCCTATTGTGATCTGGCTGATCTGACATATTGGTAGAGTATTATGACCAGCTCTAGAGAGGCATATTGCTAATTGGAGTTTCCCCAACAAATTCAGACTTCCCGTAATGAGCAATCATGGGTCTACACGACAATTGAAGTACAACTCTTCCTACTTTTCAGCAGAGAGGTGATGAATGGCCAGTAAAAAATGCTAAATATATTGTTAGATATTATTGTCACTTTTTGTTTCACTGTTTTACTATGGGGAGGAGGGGGAGATTTCTATGGAGGAGGGCCTTATTGGAAAGTAATAGTGGTATGAAAAAAGCAAATAAATAAAAAAAAGCATCACTAACATTTTGATTTCTAAATTTTATTTATTTTAACATACTTTTTAAATTTTGTGGTATAAATTTTCTTCCTTCCTCCCGCTCACTGAGAAGATAGTCAAAATGCTATCAATTAATTATGTATGTGAAATCATACAAAGCATTTCCATATTAGACATAATAAAAAAAAGTGAGAAAATGATGTTTCAATTTTCACTCAGTTCATCAGTTCTGTCTCTGGAGGTAAATAATAGTTTTTGATCATGAGTTATTCGGAAATGTCTTGGATCATTGTATTGACAAGACTATATAAGTCTTTCACATTTAATCATCATTACAACATTGCTCTTACTGTGCACAATGATCTCTTGATTCTTTTCATTTCACTTTGCATCAGTTCATATAGGTCTTGTCATATATTTTCTGAAATCACCACCCCCCATCACTTCTTATAGCACAGTAGTACTCCATCGTTATCATAGGTCTTCTTCATTCCTTCCCCAGATGAACATCATCACAATGTCCAGTTCTTTGCCATCACAAAAAGTGCTGCTGTAATTATTTTCATACAGATAGGTCAGTTTCCTTTATCCTTTAATAGTATATTGTTCATTTCAAGTGGTGGTATTGATGAATCAAAGGGTATGCAGTTTTAAAGCCTTTGTATATCATTTTAAACTGTCTTCCAGAATGGTTGGACCAGTTTGCAATTCCACCAACAATCTATTAGTATATCTAATTTTTTCTCATATCAGAAATGACAAATGAGGAGGATAAGTGTGAGGTGATCCTTGTAAATGGTTTTAATTTGAATTTGAATGGTTATTTAGAACATCTTTTTTCTTTACTTGACTATAGATAGTTATTATTTCTTCTGAAAACTGCATTTTCATATCCTTTGACCATTTATCAATTGCGGAATAGGTCTTATTTTTATAAATTTGATTTGATTCCCTATTATTTGTGAAATGAAGTCCTTATCAGAGAAAATTGGTGTAAAAATTATTGATATTACTTCATTGTCTATAGTATCTTTCATCAAAATGTAATTTCTCTGATTATCTCTTTTAATCAGGTCTATTTTTGCTTTTGCTTTATCTGAGATCATGATATCCATTTCTGCTTTTTTTATTTTTCTTCAGCTGAAGCATAATAGATTCTGCTATAACCATTTATTTTAACTGTGTATGTCTTCCTATTTCATGTGTATCTCTTGTTAAACAACATATTGTTGGATTCTAGTTTCTGATCCATTTTCCTATCCCCTTATTTTGTGAGTGAGCTCATCCCATTCACATTCATAGTTATGATTATTAGCTTTATCTTATTTTCTTTGCTTCATCCTTCTTTTTATCCTCTTCTTCCTCAAAAGTCTCTTTTGCTTTTGACCATTGACACCTTTAATATCTCCTCCATTTTGTCATGTCACCACTCCATACCTCTTATCCCTTTCCCTGTTTATTTCCCTATTGGGTAAGATAGATTCCTATTCCAAAATGGGTATGTATATACATTCTTCTCTTTTTGAACCAATTCTGATGAAAGCAAAATTCAAGCACCCTCCACTCCAATTTTATCTCTATTATAAAAGCTCTTTTTGTCACATCTCTTTTATGTTGAGAATGATTTTCCCATTGTATTTCTCTCTTCCTCATTCTCCCAGTATATCCCTCTTTCTCTCCTTTTCATTTAAAAAAATATTTTGGAGATCATCTCAACATAATTAGCTAATGTAGGTTACTTCTAACTGCCTTGATAATGATTAGGTTCTCAGAATTTAGATATATTTAGATATATCCTCTCATATAGGAATGTATGTAGTTTAAATTTATTGAATCTCTTAGGTTTATTTTTTGCTGTATACGTTTTTATACTTCTCTTGAATCCTGTGTTTGAATGTCAAATTTTCTATTCAGCTCTTGTCTTTTCATCAGGAATGCTTGAAAGTCCTCTATTTCATTAAATATCCATTCCCACACCCCTCCCCAAGAATTGTATTCGGTTTTGCTGGGCAATGATTCTTGGTTGAAATCCTGACTTTTTTGCCTTCCAAAATTTCATAGTCCAAGGCCTCTGATCCTTTAATGTGGCAGCTACTAAATCTAGTGTGATCCTGATTATGGTTTCATGGTATTTGAATTGTTTCTTTATGTCTGCTTGCACTGTTTTTCTCCTTGATCTGAGAGCTCTGGAATCTAGCTACAATAATCCTGGGAGTTTTTATTTTGGAATCTCTTTGAGGAAGTAATCAGTAGATTCTTTCCATTTCTATTTTACTCACTAGATCTAAGATATTAGAGCAGTTTCCCTTAATAATTTCTTGAACTATGTCTGTTATTTTTTTGATCATGGATTTCAGGTAGTCCAATGATCTCTCCTCAATTTTTTTTTGAGATCAGCTGTTTTCTGAGGAGATAGTTTGCATTTTCTTCTATATGTTTTTCATCTTTTTGACATTGCTTTATTGTTTCTTGAAGTCTCATTGAATCATTAGCTTCTGCTTGCTCAAGTCTCATTTTTAAGGAATTAATTTCCTCATTTAGTTTTTGTACTTCCTTTTTTTGTTTGGCCTATTTTGCTTTTTCAAAATATGTTTCTCTGATGTAAACTTTTGTGCCTCTTTTACCAGTAGGCCAGTTCTGGTATTATAGGGTGTTATTTTCTTCAATAAATTGTTTTCCCATAATTTTCTTATATCACTCTCAGTTCTTTTACCAATTTCCCATCTGTCACTCTTATCTCTTTCTTTAGCTCTTCCAGGAATCCTTGTTATGCTTGTGTCTAATTGGCATTTTGCTTTTAGGCTTGGCTTATAGCCATTTTGATATCAGTGTCTTCTGAGTTTTGTCTTGGTTTTCTTTGCCACTGTTGTAGTTTGTTGTTGTTGTTCAAATTCTTTTCTTTTAAATTGTTTGCTCATTTTGTTCAACCTTATTCTTGATTTTTAACTGTATGTTAAAGTTGGGCTCTGCTAACCTAGAGAGGATAAGGCACTATCCTAAGCTTCAGGCTTTTCTGTGTTACTGTTTTCAGAACTAGTTCTAGATGTCAGCAAGTTTTTGGTGCTTCCAAGGTATCATGATCCTTACAGAGGTATGGTCTCTGCTCTCCTGGTCTGAACCCTGATCTTTAGCCAGGAAGAACCTCTGCTCCCTATAGCTGTAAGCATTAATGCAGCTTTTGGCCCTGGAATTGTCAGCAGGGACCCTGCTCCCTTGTGATCTACCACAAGTATTCCTCTGCATTCTAGAACCAGAACTGTGACCCAGAACTGTGTATAACAAATAAAGTTTATAAATATTTTTTAAGTTTGTAAATAAAGTAATAAATTTGTTAATCAGTGTCACCTGCACCCAGTTCCAATGAAGGGTCAGCTGTCAAGTCTTTCTGACTAGTCTCTCACACACAGACACACAGACACAGACACACACACACACGCAGACACGCAGACACACACACACACACACACACACACACACACACACACACACACACACACACACCCCTTTCAGGCCCACTCCTGCTGCTGTGCTCTGAGATGTCTCCCATCCTTGTGTCATAGATTTATCCTGCTGACCTCCTAAATTGTCTTAAGCTGGAAAAATTTCTCACACTGAAATTTTTGTGCCTCTGTCACTCTGAAATTTGATTTGGGGAGTTATTTTAAAGTTGTGTGTAGGAAAATATTGGAATGATTCAGCTACGTTGCTGTCTTATTCTACTGTCTTGGCTCAACTTCTCCAACATTTTTTGTTTTAAGAAATTCTGGGCATTCTTGCAAACCCAGCGGAAGTTATAGATAGTGAAGTCTCAGTTATGTAATTCACTTCAATTACATTAGGCAAGTCAAGAACAGAGATAGAGAAATTGGTGTTGGGGATTGCTAAGTTAGATACAGTGAAAGACCAAGGGGAGGAGAGGGCTAATGAAGGAGTTTATGAAGTGGCTGATCATGAAGTTCAGATTGGGTAGAGAAATAAGCAAAGAAAAAAGTGACAGTTGCCAAAATAATGGTTTGGGGACTCAGTGAAAAAGTATTTATTAAGTGCTTATTATGAGAGGCACCATGACATCATGACTGCCCTCGAAGCCACAAATGCCTTGAGTTCAAGCCATGCCTCTGATACATACTGACCACTATCATCAGGCACTCAATCTCTTAATGCTCTGCTCATTTCTAAATTGGAAAGAAGATTCTGGTCCTTAATGGTAGAAGGAGTTTCCTCATCCAAAGTTCCATATGCATAAAAGCTAAGTCCAGTGTTCATCCTTTGCTATAAGAAAGGCAGTATGGTAAGAGCAAGCTAGGCCATGTGGTAGATAGGGTTCTAGAACTGAAGTCAAGGAGTCATGAGTTCACATCCAACTTCAGACCCTTCCTAGCTATCACAGCCCACCTCCAAGGCCCACTTATACCTCTTCCTGCCTCCACTGTTAGTTTGGAAGGATAATAATAGCACCTACTTCCCAGAGTTGTTGTGAGGTTGACATGAAATAATACTTGTACATTGCTTAACACAGTATCTGGCACAGTATTTAATAAGTGATGATTCTGTCCCTTCCCTTGCCTGGGATACAAGGAAAAGCAAAAATAGTGTGAACCCTCAAGGATCATATATTCTAAAGGAGGACACAACATACAATAACTAGATAAATATAAGATATCTATATTTATACACACATGTATGTATGTATTTACAAAGAGAGAGAGAGTAAATGGAAGGCAATCTGAGAAGATGACATTCATGTTTTCAGAGACCAGGAAAGTCCTGCAGCAGAAGGCAAGATTTGAGCTGAGTCTTGAAGAAATCTAATGAAACTAAGGGAAATGATAGTTTTATTGACTGACAGTTCATTATGGATAAAGGGATATGCAGGAGTCATTAGGGTTCCATCAGAGATCATATAACAATTCTACCCAGAAGCAATATAACCTAGCTTCTATAGCAAAAAAAAAAAAAAAAAAAAAAAAAGCTTCTAGGAAAGAGATTGAAGAAGACAAAGTGTTAACTTTCTGGTGCTATTAGTCTTTATGGTTCTCAATATTTGTTAAAATTCTTCACCTTAAAACTTCATTATTGGCAGCTGGTTCTCCCACCTATCTGAACTGAAACCTCTGTATCCTACAGACATGGGAGTAACTGGCCCATCCTGAACCTTTGGATTACAGTTTTTGTCCTCTCAAACTCTGGCTCCAGAAATGGTTACCATTTTCCCATTGAGAGTTTCTCTTATTACTAGTATATGTTATCACTACCTTTGCTAGAGTCTGACAGTGATAAAAGGAAAAAGTGGACTCTGTAAGAGTAAAGCAATGAGAGATAGGAAATTGGGGTCAGAAAGGAGAATGAGAGAATATGAAATCTCTGAGTTCAAGTGATTAAAGTGTTGAACACATTCAAAATATGAGCACTTTTAGGCTGTAGAAGTTAAGTGAAGATTAAAACCATTAGAACTGCAGAAGCTAAGGAACTCTGAAGGTAGGTGATTGGAAAGTTGATGGATGTGAATGCTAAAGTCACCAAGTATTTTATGAGTCAATGGAATGAAAATTAGAACACTGAACCAGGTACAGATGTCACCAAAGAGAGTCAGAGGATATTCAGGAGGCTAGAGCACAGCAGAAAGAATAGAGAATAAATGGTAAAAGTGAGTGTATTGAATTAAACATAAAAGAAGAGGTTGCAATACAGATATAATAGAAACATAGAAAAACCATTTATTAAGTTTTAATGAGGCACTATGTAAAGAAATACAGCTGAACAAGGCGATTCCTGCTCCAAGGAGCTTACATTTCTAATGGGAGAAGTTACATAAAAAGGAACTAGAAAATGGGAAGCATGATGAGATGGAGGAGATGAAAGATAAGACATAAAGGTGAAGAAGTCTGGAGAATGAAATCATCCATAAGTGAAGTGAGCATGGCTGGGGTCTTTCATGAAATCCTCTGGGAGGTCCATGTTAAGGAATCACAAAGCAGGAGAATAATCACCAGGCACATTTTTTCCAGGGTGGGGAAGTGTCCAACTCAAAGATAAAGTGGGGAATGCCCTGGAAAGGATATTGATATCACCAAATTTTCTACCTAACCTCATGATTCAAAGAAAAGTGGGAGGTAATTGTGTCATCAAGAGAAAGTGATGAAAAGAAAAAAGAAGAAGAAGAAGAAAAGAGAGAAAAAAAATCTCCCTAAAAACAAAGAAACATGAGTAATGTCGGAATTATCTAGCTTACATTTTTGAGAGGATGAATGAACTGGAATATCAGTGAAAAATTGTATAACACATTTACATCAACACATTTGACAAAGTACCTCATATTGCCCTTGAAATAAAACATACTGTGATAGCTGGCTTTTCAATAGTACAATATGCCAGGTGTTGTGCAAAACACTCTATAATTATGATCTCATTTGAGCCTTACAGCAACCCTGGAAGATAGGTGCTATTATTAAACCCATTTTATAGATTAGGAGGCTGTGACAGGGGTTAAGTGAATTGCTTAGGGTCACATAGCTAATAAATGCCTAAGGCTGTATTTGAACCTATAGACAAGGAAAAGGAAAGTGGATCACATTTAAGTGAAATCACAACTGGTTGCATAACTGCATCCAAAAAGTAGTTATTAATAGGTAGCATGTTGTAACAAAAAGAATGTTGGTTTGGAATTTGGAGAAAAAAACAAAACAAGACTGGCATTGTACTCTTAGAGTATGAGTGGATCTTTTAATCTCACTCAGCCATAGTTTTCTTATTTGTAAAATGGGTATATGATAAGTGACTTCTTTGAGAGGCTTCATGATACAATGGATAGTTGGACAGCTATGGAGTCAGGAAGACCTTGGTTCAAGTCCTACCAGTTATGGGACCATGGGCTAATTACTGAACCTTTCCGTATATGTAAATCTCTAAGGCATAGATGAGCTGTTGATTGGTGGAAGGGACTTTTTGTGCTGGGAATTCTCTATGATGATAAAATAATAGGTCTCAACTGGCGACACTTTTAAAAATGTATTGACCTAAGAATTATGGAAAAATCAAATGAGAGAAAGTATTCAAATAAATATAAAGACTATGGAAAGATCTATGCAGACGTCAATTATTTAAGGAATTGTCTTGCCAGTATGTTTCCGAGGGGAGGGTTGTTCTTGTTCAGTCATTTTTTAATTATGTCTGACTCTTCATGAACAAGATTGGGGTTTTCATGGGAAAAATACTTGAGTAGTTTGATATTTCCTTCTTCAGCTTATTTTACAGATGAGGAAACTGAGGCAAACAGGGTGAAATGATTTGCCCAGGATCACACAGCTAGTAAGTGTCTGAGGCTGGATTTGACCTCAGGAAGATGAGTTTTTCTTATTCCAGGTCCAGCACTCTATCTACTGTAATGCCTCTAGGAATAATAAATCTATGGCATTTTGTTTTTTAATATTTTTACCAATGACAAAGATGAAGGCATTGAATATCCCATTTAGAGATGGTAGTAATGTAGGAAGAGTAGCTGACACTTTGGAAGGCCAAATGAGGATTAAGTGAGTTCTTTACAGACTAAAACAATGGATCAAATCCCACAAGATGAAATTTGTTAGAAATAGATATAAAAACACAGAATGGGGTTCATAAAATCAGCATTAAAAATGCAGTATGTCCTAAGACATGGCTAGCAGTCTGTGTGAAAAACAGCAGTGGGTTTTGGTGGCCTGCAGGCTCAATATCACAACCAAGAAGCAAATGTATTCTAGTGGCTTAGTGTGCGGAAAGTAAAGGGAAGTGATCATTTGAGTGGAGTCCCTCCCCCCATTTGAGGTCTTTCAATCCCTCAATTAACATTTATTAAAGAGCCTGATATAAACTGGGGACTGTGCTAAACACTGAGGATACAGAGAATGGTAAACATCATTCCCTGCTCTCAAGTAGTTCACAGTCTAATGGAGAAGACAACATTCCAATGAATTATATAAACGATAAATTAGAAATGGAGGGAAGGCACTAGCAGTAAGGGGGGAGGGTCAGGAAGGGCTTTGTATAGAAAGGGAAATTTAACTGAGACTTGAAGGAAACTGGGGAATTAGGGAGACAGAGATGGGAAAGGAAGATGTTGCAGTCATGGCAAACAGTGAAAATGCTCAGAGTTGGGAGATGCAATGTCTGGTTCAAGGAAGAGCAAGTAGATCAGTGTCAATGAATTTGAGAGTATGTAAAAGGAGTAAAGTTTATGAAGCCTAGAAACATAGGAGGGGACCAGGTTATAAAGACTTTTTAATACCAAAAAGACTATCCTGGAAATGTAGGGGTGGGGAACCTGCGGCCTCAAGGCCACATGTGATCCTGTAAGTCCTCAAGTGCATTCCTTTGACAGAATCTAAACTTCACAGAACAAATCCCCTCCCTAGTAGGGAGCCACTGAAATTTATTGAATCTGAAGTATGGGAGTGGATTGTGTTGTGATCAGATCTGTACTTTAGAAAGATTAATCAGACAGATAAGCGGAGGGTGGTCTAGAATGGGGAGAAATTAGAAGCAGGAAGGTAAACCAGCAGGTTATTTACATAGTCCAGGCTTGAGGTGATGAGATCCTGCATCTACCAGAGAAAAGCAGGAGCAATGTAGAAGAGATGTTATGCAGGCAAAATTAATTGACTGTAACAGTGGATTGGATATGGGCTGTAAGAGACAATAGGGAGAAAGAAGTCAAGGATAACACCTAAAAGGTAATGCTGGATAACTAGAAAAATAGTGATATCATCAATATAATAGAGAAATTAGGAAGATGGGATGGTTTTGGGGAAAAGATAATGACTTCAGTTTCAGATATGTTGAGTTTAAGATGTCTGTGGGTCATCCAGTCTGAGATATCTGAAAGGCAGGTAGATTTGAGATTTGTAGTTAGAAAAGGAGTTAGAGCTGGATAAAAAGTTTTAAGAATCATCACCAAAGAGATAATTGAAATTATGGTAGCTTATGAGATCGCCAAGTGGTGAGTTTCATTTGAGTACTGTGGTTTAGGAAAAAAAAAAAAGACGTTAGAGATTGTCCAGATGACAGCGGTCAAAACATTGAAGGATATAAAAATCAATGTAGAAGGATAAGTTTAGGAAACAGGGCTATTTAACTTGAAGATGGAATAAGTTAGAGGGGGTATGACAGCTGTTTTTGAGCATTGGAAGCATTATCATGCAAAAAAGTGATTAGGTTTAGTCTATTTTTCCCTAAAAGTATCATTAACAACAAAGGAGAAATATAAACAAGTTGTGAAACAGTTGGAAGCAGATTTTGGATCTATATGTGTAGCTTCCTATCCCTAAAGGTCTTCAACAGAAGACTAAAAGAAAACTCCTAGGGATGTTTTAGTGGAGATCCATTTCAACTCGTGGCTAGACAAGGTAGTCCAAATAGCCTTCCGATTTTAGAATTCTGGAAGTCTCTGGGAAAGCTACATTTCAAGTTAAATGAGATGAATCTTACATGGAAGAAGTAGATGCTAGAGTGGGGTGTACTCACACTAGCATGTAGCATCCAAAAGGCACAGTGGGGGAGACTAGTAGAATTGTCTCAATGGTGGAATATACCTGGAAATGGCTGCCTAGGATTGATAGTGATTAAAATATGGAAATTGAAGACAGAGTCATGTTTATAAATAACAGGACATTCAATGTGAATGGCAAACCTAGAGTAGGTGGAATACTGGGAGTTAAATTGGGCTTTGATTTTACCTATTTTCTGGTACATCTGTGTATAGAAATCATTTTTACTGATTTTGGATGGAATTTATGCCATCAGAATAAGTAGGCAGCTCTTTGAAAGAATATTTGTTTTCCTCTATGACATGTTTGCATTATCTTATGTTATCTCATCTTGCAAGCCAGAGTTATAGCTGATTATTATAAATATGAATAAATATTTCTTCACAGCTGGATTTGTGTGACCAATTAAGATTAGATCTGCCTCACCATTTGGGGCAAATTGAAATAAATCCAGTTTCAGAAACAGGGATTTCTTATTCCTTATATGAGGTATATATTCATGTCCCTTGAATTAAAAATATAACCTTTATCAAATTAAAGAGGAAGCTATTGCATTAACTTGAATGATGATCCAAATGCCAAAGGGGCTGTGTGGTTTTTGGCAAGCTGAAACATGTATCCCTCAATTCAGGAGATGTTAGTATGATTCTGAGTGAGCTTTAGTAAAACCAAGCACCTGCACACATAACCCACTTACAAATACAGGTGGAGAGCTGAATTAACTAAGTCAGTAAGTCCTGAATAATATTACAGAGCTAATGGAAGGGGGAAAAGCCATAAAAAGGCTTATATGAGATAGAGATAGGTAAGCAATACAAATCCTCAGTGAAAACATTGTCATTTTCACCACAGGTTTTAGTAAACTGCAGCATGCTGAATCCCTCAATCATGCCTACATGCTGCTTTCCAGGAGGATAGATAAAAAATGCTATACTCAAAGTTACTCTGTGAACAGTGATGTGGCTCATCATGGGGTTATGTAACGCCAGATTAAACATATCTTGTGGCTTAACACATGCTCACCATGAAAGACATTGAAAATACTTTTTTTTCAGTCTTTAATCTTCACTCAGACATGGTCAGCTGTCCAAATCTTTTCCATTTCTTTAACAGTAAAAAGCCTTTTATGACATTAACAATAATTCACTAGACATACAATCATACACACATTCTAAAAATATCTCTTGATTTACATAGTAAAATCTTTCTTGAAAATGTCTGTGTAAAGCAAAATTTTGTATATCAAATGAACTGAAATTCTAAAACTTGATACATGTATAGAGAAAAAAAGTAAAATGAGCTGATAAAATTTTGATTAAAGAAGATATCATTTGGTCCTCAGCTGAAGTACTGTATTATTCAACTGTTGTTACTCAGCTGCTGAAATTGTAGCAGCTACAAATTTATAACACAGTGGATGCATCATTTCATCAAAGGACTGTTTCATATCCCACCTCTAGTCAAGTGACCCAGAGCAGATCACTTATCTCTAAACTGTAGTTGTCTCTCCTTAATGATGTGTGAATGAGGAACTGAATCCAGTCATCTTGAAGATCCCTTCTGGTTCTGGGATTCTACGATTGCCTAATAATAATAAATAACATAACTTTAACCCTGTACAACATACCCCACCAGCTATAGTTCTAGCCATTCTAAGACCAGAATTCTCACTGAAGATAAAATAAGTTTGCTTATAAAGGAATACAGTCAAAAGGCCTCATTGGACACTTTCATTTAGTCTACTGCTTGTGACAGGAAGATATACTTTCAGTGAAATGAAAAATTAATCCATTACTAATGTTTAAATAAGGTTCATTAAATTATTTTTTTTTTACAAATGTATTATCTGACCTGGATAAGATTGTATAAAGGTATATTTATATGTTAAGCTAATACTGAAAAATGCATGTAAGCATACTCATGTTATACATGTGTTTTAGGCTTAGTATACCTGGAATGGGCAGTTACTGATAAATGTTTAACAAACTTTTAAGTTTTATCTCCATTGTCAATATTTTCTCCATCTCTTTCTCAAGTCTAGAAAATAAACTAAACAACAAGTCCTTGCTTCCCTCCTCCCCAGTCACCTAAGGAATAACAAGGAGAGTGAAAACCAGTTTCCTCTGGCTATTTTTCCAGAGTTCAGCATCTTGGGGAAGACATACATGCCATCACACACCAGGGAATTCTTCTGGCAAGCCCTGTAATGCAGACATACTATTTTAAAGCTCAGAGTCTCATCTGTGTATGAGTTGACAACCACAGAAGTAACAGAACTCCACCATTATATGCTCCCTCTACCTTAAATCTCTTATAAAATGCCACCCTGATTCCCATATGAGCAAAGTGCAAGACAGTTGACTGTGAGTTTTGTCTATGTCATTTGTAAATGTTGGTACAGCTCATAGTTCTCAAATGATGTCTTTCCTATTGCTGCTGTCCAGGGTACTTCCTGAAGTTGGTTAAATGTGAAGACTGAGAAATAATAAATTGTCCCATGTCCATTATAGGACATAATAAATCTACAAGTGAAAATGAAAATTTAAGAACGATTAAGTTCTCTACAAATTGTAGTAAATAGTTGATAATGAATCTGTAGTCAGGATCATTCAATTTGATACTGTCATTTAAAAGTAGAAAACTCAATAAACTGAATAACAGATTAGAAATCAAATGAGTCAAGTAAAATTTGAGAAACATGATGAACCCTACTGGGGAAGTTTTAAAAACAGATGGATGGCTGATGATTTTTAGGTGTGGGCACTTTTAAAAATAGATCACATCTGAATCATTTTGAAAAGGGAAAGCAATTTTTAAAAAAAACTGTGAAATCAATGCTTTAGAAATTGAAGGAAGTAATTGTCACCTACATACCTTTCTTGTATTTAATCTTCTATATATTGCTAATGTGGGAAAAATGTAGCATGATAAAGGTTATTTTTATGTGACTACCAAATCTTACCAACATATATAATTTTAATTGGTTTTTAAAATTTTCTCATTGATTTTATTTTCTATTTTATATGTCATTCTATATTTTCCTTCTCAAGTACTTTGTGTTTCTAATAATAAGTGGGTATTAAAGATAGTCTTACTATTTCTTAGTTTATAATAGTTAAATTATTTAAGTGAATAAAATGATCAAAAAAACAAATTGTCACAATTATTTTTATATAATTTTACATGTAACAAGTAATTTTACATATATCAAGTAATTTTATATAACAAATATTTTTACATATACAATTTTACATATAATGACTTATTGGTATTATAATAGGGAATTATTTAATATGGATGATATTGATTCTTTTGTTTATTTCAAGGACTGAATTTTTGATGTCCAAATCTTTCTGGAATCCTTTTTTTTTTTTAATGTGATAGAAATCCAGTCCTGGAACAAACCCTTTCCTTCAAAATTACTCATGTCAAAGTGACCCAAAGTAACTTCCAAAATCTATTTAGAGTGGCCATTGTTGTGAAATTATATTGTGGATAATAAACCATTTCCACGAGAGGCAACCGCATCTTAAATAAGAGTGAAAGCTAATATAACGACATTTGCTTCATCTGATATCTAGCAACTAGTTGTTCTGAATAAGTGAATTTTTTAGATAACTACAACATACTTCTCCCTTGAAATGCCAACACATAATTTTTCCTTTAACCATTTTAAAAGCAAATAGCTCTAAGTATAATTTAACCTTTTATTGATGTTCACAACTTTGTCATCAGTATAAAGAGTAGCTATAGATCCATGCTATGATACTCCTCTTAAGAACATTGGAGTTCTAGACCAGGTATCTCTTTTTTTTGTAGTGATTTAATGTGTGTATGTGTGTTGTCTTATAATAGTCTTAACTCTTTTTACCTAGCATTCTTTGATTTTTTTCTCAATCTACCTTCCTCTGGCAATTTTGTCTCACAAGAAGATGGTGAATAGAGAAGTTTAATTTTCAAAAAAACTTGCTTAAAATGTATGATGTTTAAAAAAATAAGTTAATAGACTATAATTGAGAGTCTAATGGATTTTCCCATTTATTAATTGAATGTGAATGATGTTTCTCAAGGGCTTTTTGTTGTTTTCTTTTATGATTTTCTATTCTTGTCCAAATAGTTGAGATTAATAGAATAAATCTCCAGAAAGTGGAGCCTTGTTGTTCCATGTGTGTATGTGTGTTTAGCAGTGATTATTATTGGATTTCTTGTTATAGTTAGGTTTTTTAATGGAAAGAAATAGTCTTAGATAATCAATATAATATGTTCCATAAAATAGAATCTTAATGGAAGTATTGCTTCCATTGTTCTTCAAGGCATTGATGTGATTCTCTCAGTTTAAGATGTGAAGCTCATAGATACATTCTTTTAGTCTCTACCACCAAAATCATGCTATGGCTCATACCCAGTGGAAGTAGGAGATTTAAAAAGAATATCAGTGATGATCTGAGTATCTGTCATCTGAAGCCTACCTGCCAGAGTTAAGAGTCAAGTCAATTCAGGAAACATTTGTTAAGGACCTACTATGTGCCAGCCATTCTGCAAAGTACTGGGAAAACAAAAAAAAAAGGCAAAAAGAAACAAGTATGCCCTCAAGAAAAGTCTCTGCTCTTATCAGACTCAAAATGTAATGGAGGAAAAACATGCAAAATAATATGTGCAAAAGGAATATATTCATGCATTTAAGAACCTCATAATCAGAAAAATCTTTACCAGGTGATATATCTTTCTTGACTGCAGCAATTCAAGAAGAGTTGAATATTGTAATCTCTACTGATAAACAGGGTGTTAACACTAATAAAATTTATTAATCTTTTGAAATAAGAACAAAAATTTAAAATATACTCAAAATATGGATTCAGTTATCACAATGTTGATGTTTTGTTAGAGACGATAACTTTTTTTAAAAAATCATTCCCTATAGAAAGCTCTATGAAAGCAGCGCCAAGAGCAACAGTAATACTGAATCAGAACTAAAATTTATGTGTAATAATTTAAGATTTAAGTGAAATATTTGAGCAGAACACAAAACAATAAATGAAAGAACCTAAATTAGCCCAGTTTTAGTTCATGGTGATGGAGCTTGAGAGAGAGACCTTTTTGTCCACAGACAAAGCAATCCCAATCTTTCTCACAGTAAGGTTTTTTCTATTGGGCTATTATGATTTTACAATAAAATGGAAAGCAATTGAATGTCAGGGCATTCACCTCAGTGGGGAATGGCATTTTGTGCTATATGTTTATGCTGCAGAATATTGCCGCTTTTCATTCAACAGGTATTTACTTATCAGAAGAAGTCAGATTTGTACAAGGAAGCTTAACATGAAACTCAAGAGAATAGAGTGAAATCCTAAGAAACTAACAATAATAGTCCATCAAAATGGTAACTCACAAAATATTTTAGAATAAAATAATTCTATTATCTTACCATAAGCACTCCAAAAAAGACCCTCCCCAGGAGGTTTTTCACAGATGTATACAAACTTATTCCCTGACCATAACTGAAAAATTTGCAGTTTTGTTTCTGTTTTGCTTTGGGGGGGCATTTTTGCATTTTGTGATTCAACCACAGGCAGAATTTGCCCATGTGCATGTTGGGTTGGGATATAAACATGAGGTATTTAGGAGGCAAAAAGAAGCAATGATTATGGTGTTTTGGGATTAGGTGGAAGGAGTATGTCGTACCATATACATAGGATCCACTAAAAAATCTAAAAGACTAATTCTTTATGAAGAGGAAGCTCCTCATCATCTAAGCTGAGTGGGAGAGAAGAGAAAGAAAAGGAAACTCCTTGGTATCAGGGGTTATTTCATTATTTTTTTCTTTATATCTGGAATGTCTAGATGTATTAAGTTTTGTTGATTGGTTGACTGATGTGAGGGGAAATTTGGTTAACATTACAGACAGAAGAGACAACAAGAAATCTGCAGTACTTTAACATTTTGAATAAAGCTCATTTGCATGATCAGTACAATTTGGGATTAGTGAAAGTTCCTATGCATGTTTTTAATGAGCAATTTATATTGTGTGTAAAAGAAAGGAATTTGATGAAAATAATCTTTTTTTTTCTTTTTGGAAGGGGGATAGGCAGGGCAGTTGGGGTTAAGTGACTTGCCCAAGGTCACATGGCTAGTAAGTGTTAAGTGTCTGAGGCCAAATTTGAACTCAGGTCCTCCTAAATCCAGGGCCAGTGCTCTATTCACTGCACCATATAGCCGCCCTGAAATAATCAATTTTTAAAAACTCTATATTTTTAAAGATTTTACTTTCCGTTTAACATTATTACTTTTTTTTTTTTAGAGTCTTTGGAATCATAGCAAAAGGAAGTGTATACCAATTTTCAGGTGCCCACAAATTTGACCCAGGTTTTATATCAAGTTAAAATTACAGAGAATGTTTTAACAGTATCAAAGAACATGTCACCATCACTCAGCCACAACTATATTATGACTTCAATAGTAATTTAATATTAGTAATGAGTATTTAAAATGACTCTTATGTAATCTTAATAAACATTCTCAAATGTCTTATGCTCTAAACTCTCGGGAAACTTTAAATCAAATTTATATCCAAATGCTATTGTTAGAAAAACTCTCATCAGAACAGTTTGCATGCCTGGTAATGATAGTATCAATGGCAGCACATTGATATTCTATATGTGATTGTTAGAGCTCAGACCACGATATGTAAGATAGGTTTGGGTAACTATAGGGAAAAAGATGTGCTCAGTTTACCACTTGTTAATATCTGTCTGTGGAACATAGAAGTGAAAAAGTTCTACAGATATTTGGAAATATGTATCTGATGGAAATAAAAGATGTTACAGTGAAGATAAAAATGGGGAACTTATATATAATTTGAAAATTACTGAAATTCAGATGTTAGCTGAAATAATGTGAAGAGGTAAACATTCCATTAGAAAGATTTTAAAAGGAGAAATTTTTTTTTCAAGAAATGAACTAGTTTAAGGGCCTGTAAAAAAAAAAAGAATCATAAAAGGAAGAGGAATTGTTGTAATGTAGAAAACACTGGAGAATACAGTGCATGGAAGTCAAAAGACATACCAACAGGGTATTGAGGAAGAGGAATGATTGTGAGAGCCAGGTTTTTCCTTTAGAGGACAAAAAAAAATGTCATGAAGAAAAGGAATTAGCTTCAGGGAGCAGAGATTTCCATCTTATATCAGACGATTTAGGGGGATGAGAAGAAAAGTATAGGAAAATGTCTACATTCAGTTCAAATTATGTTATTAAAACCAAGTTGGTATTTCTTGTCTAAGTGAATTCTATACAAGTGATCAAATGAATGACTATTTATTTGGTGCTATGTATGGGGCACTGTTCATACAAAGGCAAGCAAAAAGAAAAGCACGCATTGTTTTTAAGGAGCTTTTGTTCTAATGCAAAGTTCAAAAGAGGAGCTGAAAAGTCAGCAGGGTAGAAGGATATTGTACCTAGATCTTGAGAAACAAGGATAGCTTGTCTAGGCCTTTCCTCAAAATGGAAGATCTGGAAAGAACTTATGAATGGTAGGCCCTATAGAAGCAGAATCAAGAAACATCTGAGAGGCATAGTGATTAAGCTCACCAAATCAAGAATGACTGGTCTGGATCTTTCTTTGGTGCACTTCAGTAAATATTGCATAGATCTCTGATTTTTTTTTTTTATATAGATACGGCCGCAATAGTTGAGATTGCATCATACCCCTACATTCTCTTCCTACTTGATCCTTCTCAATAAAATCCTATATGTTTTTACAGTTTACTTACTAAACAGTTAGGGACTTTCTTCTTAATTTCTTAACATTTTATGGGTTCCAACAGAAAATCAGTATGATCAATTGATTATCCCATCTTTTCCCTATGTGAGTGGCCCAGATCTTTCTATAGTGATTTATTTTTCTATGGCCATATTTTTTGGCCATATTTTTCCTATACAATTCTTTGTGTTTCAGCCTATGAAGATATTAGACA
The DNA here is from genome assembly GCA_028627135.1 of Pseudochirops cupreus. Lineage (NCBI taxonomy): Eukaryota > Metazoa > Chordata > Mammalia > Diprotodontia > Pseudocheiridae > Pseudochirops > Pseudochirops cupreus. The sequence continues at coordinate 177,983,650 of CM053583.1, forward strand.
TTACTACTTTGGTGACCTAGACTTTAATTCTTCAGGGGTTATAAGTGCCAAAGAGATGCAGAATCACCAGGAAAAAGAAAAATTGTACAACTCATGCTAAGAATGCTTCAGGAAGAAGTTGGGGGTCAACTGTACAACTTCCTAAATGCAACCTAAAACTCTTCCTGTCCAATTAGTCCAATTCATCATCTGTCCACATTTTTTGTCTAGGACACACACACACACACACACACACACACACACACACGCACGCACGTATGTCCAAAATATCTATATCTTTATTTTTCTGCTTCACCCCAAAATGGATAATTTGTTAATATTTATAATTTGGAGAAAAAAAATCACAAACTCCTTAAATAAATTAATAAAAAATGGCTGATGGCCCATATCAAAAGGACCTTGGGTGTGTAAACTAGTTCTGCCATTCTTATAGTCCAGTCTGCTTCCCTTCATGAAAGGGATGTTCACCAACACAACACATGTACCACAGCTCCTCTTTCCTTGCCTCCATCCTTCCTCCATCCTCCAATCCCATGTCAGCACTAGATAATCAATGGCCAGGTCCCCATCAGCAGAATGATATGGCAATATACAAGAGGTTATGGCTGAAAAGGAAAGAGATTCTTTTCCTCAAATCTACAGTTGGGAATGATGTGGACAGACCCAAGGGTGCTCCTAAGCCAATCATTCCTTGACTACTTATTTTCAGGGGTGGCTTCCCACTGTTGCTCCCTTAAGCTACTTCCAGATTTGGAATTTATTGTAAGAAAATACTTAAGTCATGAATAGGACATAGCACCAGAAAGGATAAAGTTGCTTAAGGGATGGAAGCTGGATATCACAACACTAACAAGCCTGATCAAACATGCAAAAGGCCTGCAGATATCCTCTCTCAAAGCCACGGATTAAAGAGATAGTGAGGTCCTGGGGCGGAGCCAAGATGGCGGCGTAGAAGCAGCAACACATCTCAGCTCTCACAGAGCCACCCCAAAATACCCATAAAATAGGACTCTAAACCAATCCTGGAACTCCAAAACGCACACAAAGATACTTCCCACTAAAGTCAGCTCT
>CM053583.1:177985220-178012720 GCA_028627135.1 Pseudochirops cupreus
GACAGACAGAAAAAATAGAGCTTAAATGAAGATGATATAAACATAGTTATAGAGATTTAGAAAGAGACAATGAGATACGTATTAGCATGTATGAGTAATGTTTGTTAAATTGAATTAACTGAATCTGGCCTTTCAATATATTACATTTGCCATCAATGTCATTGTTTTAATGTTTTCCAGCTTGGTTAGAACTGATACAGGCATATTCTTTCCTGAGAAACATAAACTTATATTTACAATAAAGACTAACGTTAAATAAAAATGCAAAATGAGTTTGTGTTCTTGGGAGCATGACATGATTACAAACCCCTTCTTCTTTGAGAGAATTCATTATATCATTTTTACACTCATCTGTTTTCCCCTTTTGTTTATAGAATGCATGGTTCATTCTTTGTGATAATAAGCCTAGTGATCCACCTCTCCTAAGGCCTGCAATTTAAGTTCCTTTGCCAACAGTAGGAATGGGTTCTATATTGGTCTCATATTTTCTTTAGAGGGGGTTGGCTAATTAAATGTCAGAGTATGGTTGGTACCATAGCACAGAGCAATCTCACACCCTAATGAGACTCATTAGCACCATGATGTAGTTGTAATTGGGACACTGTGGTCATTAGTTTTTCTTCTCCTTCCTCACCCAGTGTTTTCTATGGAATTCTTGAGGTTTTTGAACTAATAAAAATTCTTCACATATATAACAGGACCTGTCTAATTGAAGGGGCTACATTTCTGATGAGGCTCTGGGCCTTAAGGATGGACCTGATTGCAATTCCCACAACCAAAGTCCTATGAGACACAATGTTTTTGCCCAGAAGTTCTCATCCTGGAGGAAAGAGATAGAAATCCTGGGGGAAGAAGATGGAATGAGATATTGAGGATCCATGTAGGACCAAAACTGATGAATTCTGGGTCAAATATCCAGAGTCCTGGAGTGATGCTGAGTTTACAAGGGTAGAGAGCTAAACTAGGGCCAACTGATGTCATGGGTGCAGTCTATTAATTAGCGAAGCCTTTATTGAAGGTTTCATCCACTATGCTCTATTTCCATAGATTAGAGTGGAAGGGAATCTAGGAACCTGAGACCATGTGGAGGGAGATGGCCGTGCCCAGTGCAAGAGTGAGTCATGTTAGTTGCAGTGTACCTCACATAGGTAAATCTTCACAACCCTCAGTCTGAGTTGACAATTTGCAGCAGCATCCTGGTCAGGTAATTTGTAATGCCGTCTTACCTCAGAGCATGATTGTGAAGGGGTTCATTCCTACTCCTGACACTAGTTGTTTGGTTGAATGATTTATTACAACTTTCAATATAATACTCTATAATGAAAAATAACATATTGTGCTATATCCCCTATTCTAAGGATTGGTTCCCCTTGTAGTTATTCAATAAGTCAGTGAATACTGCTAGTCCTTTCTCAAAAATATGGGCGGTAGAGACAAGATGGTAGAGAAAAGTCAGTCTGAGTTCTCCCCAAGATCCCTCTGAATACCTTTAAATAATGTCATAAAACAATTCCTGGAGCAAAAGAACATTAAAAAATGGGGTAAAATAATTTTCTAGCCAAAGACAACTGAGAAAGTCAGCAGGAAAGATCTGTTGTAACAGGTGAGTCTGGAGCACAGTCCAGCACAGGCTATGCCAGCACAAACCTGGGCCCAGTAAACCAGGAGCAGGCCTTGGGAGTCATCAAAGCATTAGCAGCAGAAGCTTTTTCCTGAGCTCTCAGGCCATAGATGGAAAGGGGGTTGAACAACTGGTCAGAAAAAAGAAGATTATAGGGATCTTTTAGCTAGCACTGAGGAAGAAGTCCTTTGCTTTGCCCATACTTAGATATAGGTGGCAGTCCTGGGGTGAGAAGTAGCAGTAGCATAGCCTTATCACATATCTATGACAGAAAAGAGTGCTTGTGGTTACTCATAGACCAGAGCATAGGCCAGGAGATTAGTAAACACCTCTCTTTAGATCATACCACTTTGCTAGAACTGAAATCTTACAGCTCCCTAGAAATATCTCTGAAAAGAGCTACATAAAACCCCTGAAGCTTGGGATAGTGTGTACTCTACCCTGGAAGCAGAGCTCTATTTTAACATAGAGTTAAAAAACAAGAAACAGGCTAGAAAAATGAGCAACAGCAAGAAAAATTATGACCAAAGAAAGTCATTATGGTGACAAGAAAGATGAAAACATACAACCAGAAGAAGACAACAAAGCTGAAGATCCAAAGCCTCCAAGAAAAATATGAATTTGTCCCAGGCCATGGAAGAGCTCAAAAAGGATTTTGAAGATCAAGTAAGAGACATTGAAGAAAAAAATTGGGAAGAGAAATGAAAGTGATGCAAGAAAATAATGGAAAAAAGAGTCAACAATTTGGTAAAGGAGATACACACAAAAACAGACACAGACACAGACACAGACACACAGACACACACACACAGACACACACACACAGACATACACACACACACACACACACACACACACACGCACGCAGTGAAGAAAATAGCACCCTAAAAACAGACTAGGTCAAATGGTAAAAGATGTATAAAAAAGTGAATTAGGAGAAGAATGCATTAAAAAGCAAAATTGGTCAAATGGAAAAAGAGTCACAAAAATGAACTGGAACAAACAAACAGTTCCTTAAAAATTAGAATGGAACCAATGAGAAATCAAGAACCAACAAAAAAGGAAGACAATCTGAAATATCTCATTGGAGAAACAAACAACTGACAAAGAAGACAGAATCAGAAGAGAGAATTTTAAAATCACTGGACTACCTAAAAACCATGATCAAAAAAAGAGCCTAGACATTGTCTTTCAAGAAATTATCAAGGAAAACTGACCTGATATTCTAGACCCCGAGGGCAAAACAGCAATTGAAAGAATCCACTGATCATCTCCTAAAAGGGATTATATTTTTGATACAGAGGAGGAAGAGTATCCTAGGCATGAGTAATAGCCAGAAAAAAAATGCTCAGGGACAAGAGATCAAGTGTCTTGTTCTTGGAACAGCCAGGAGGCGAGTCTCTGGATGGAAGAATACACGTCAGGGAGGAAGGGGTAAGAAGACTGGACAGGTAGGACAGGGCTAGGTTATGAAGGACTTTGGAAGTCAGATGGAACATTATGTATTTGCTCCTAGAAACTACAGGAAGTTTACTAAGAGTTTACTAAGCAGGGTCATAACAAGAACAGCTCTGTGCTTTACTCGATTAAGGGAGGATGGACTGGAGAGGGGAATGACATAAGGCAGGCTGGCCCAGCTATTACCATATCACCCCCAGGTATGGGGTGAATATGGTATAAACCAGAGAGGTGGTAGTGTCAAATGAGAGAAGGGAGTGTATTTAAGAAATTTGCAAAGGTGAAATTATTAAATCTTGGAGACAGATTAGATAGGAGGATAGGAGATGTTGAGCAATGCATGATGGCTCCTCGATTGAAAGCCTAAGGGACTGGGAGGGTGGTGTTGCCCTCCACAGTAATACAGAAGGGGGGAAGGGAGAAGCTATAGGGGGAAAATAATGAGTTCTGTTTTGGATATACTGAATTTAAAGCATCTCCTGGACACCTAGTTTGGCAGTTGACTATGAGAAACTGGAGGTCAGCAGAGAGTTTGGGTAGATCTGAGAAGTGGCAGTTGAGAAGATAATTAAATCAATGGAACATGATGTGGTCACCAGTGGAAGGAGCATAGTGGAAGAAGAGAGGAGGGACAAGGACAAAACATACAGATACTGGTCATAATTCGGAGGAGAATCCAGGAGAAGAAACAAAAAAAACAAAAAAACTAACGTTAGACTTAGAAAACAGATGGTAATGCTTAGGAAGCTACCAAAGCAAAAAGTGACTTAATGAAATTCCTGTGTAGAGTTGAATGGTCTATGGTAACATTAAAAAGGTGGGGATTTTGAAAGAACATGGGGATTTTTGAGGAGGTCTTTCTCTGATATTAGTAGAACTCAACAATGTAAGTTATAAGCTGTAAGAGCAATATTTTTTGCTGAAAACTTTGATTAAAATGTTTGAGGGGCTTCTTTATGCAGCTGCAATAGGATTCTGGAACTCTCTGGAACCAGATGAGCTAGCTGATTCAGGGCAAATCTTCCTATATCCTGATATCTTCCTGAAGCACAATTGAAAGGGAATGAATGCTTAGAGCCTGAAAAGAAATTACATGGGCATAAAAGCAGGTTGTGTATTATTTGCACCTGGAATAAGGGTTGAGTTTGAGATCAAGATCGTATTGTTTATATATCCTGAAGAATGTATGAGCTTTCCATCAGAAATAATGCTGCGAATACTCAGTTAAATTTTTTCATCTATTTTTAGATTTATGTTTTTTTTAATTGTTGTTGTTGCTGCTTTTTTTTTCTTTACTAGAACTGTGAATTGATTGGTATAGTGAAATCCTTGTGAAAAAAACAAAACTGTTACCAGTGTATATCCATACCTACTCTGCAACTTAGAATATTAGAGTTTTGTGCAGGACACTGAAAGGTTAAGGGAATTGCTCAGGGTAGCGCAACCAGTATAAGTCAGGGAAGGCTTCTAGACTCTCCCCTACTCTCTATCCAGTATGTTAAGCATCCTTTTTCTTTCAGTTTAATAAAAATGCTTCACGATTTTCAATGAGGCACTTTTTTAAATGGCCCAAATGTAGAAAAGTAGTTGTTTTTCATATCAACTAATTAGAGGAAATATTTTGATTCTCAGTATTTTGTTTTTAATTTTCTTTGTAAAACAACTCACGGTTCTTCTTTGGAAGATTTAAAGAGAGCCATGGTTAAATACAGCACAGGACGAGGCTGTGTAAAGAATGACATATAATTCCAGGGGGAAAATGCCCCCAAACAGGGAATGTGTGTAGAGTTTTTAGACAGCTGACCTTAGAGTCAGGAAATCAGGAGGTCAAGTTCAAACTGTGACTTATACTGGCTGCATGGATCTCACATAAATCACTAAAAGTGTATGTAAACTGTACAGAGCTACTGTCAATCTACATTGGTAGAAAGAGTTTCATCTAACAATGAAACCACAGGTCTAGTAAAAATAAAAACAACTTATCCTAATGAGGTCATGTCTTTTAAAATGCAAACCAGTGAACTCCTAGGCACAACTTTATAGAATCACACTCCGATTTCAGTTATATTTCAAAATGAAGTCATTTTCTATTTTTCTTAACTTCTTGTTTATAATTTTTAAAGTGAATCCTTTCCTTAATTATTCTGGTTTCAGACTATTCCTTTAAGTAATTATGTAATCAGTAATCAAGTATACGATGCTTTTGGACCTGTTTTTAGGGTATTTGTACTGCCTCATTTGGTGGGCTAGTCTGACTGTGGATAATGGCATTGACATTAATTGCAAACAGCTCTGGAACAATGCTTTTAATTTATTTTAAAGGTGGCAACTTTCAGTACTGCATTGGAGAAAAACATGCATTGTAACTCAAAGCACGAATAGGACTAATTGTCACTCTTAAGATACTGAGGAATGGGTGAGGTGCAGGTGTTTTGAGCTTTCTGATTGAAAGGGATAGCAGAATTGTAGTAATGTTACTGCTATTCAAAAAGCCAGATGTGAATATTGTGTAGTATGTAGATTCTAGAGGCAGTGTGGTAGGAAGAGTAATAGATTTGTATTCAGGAAGATCTAGGTAGGAATCCTATGTTAGATGGACAATTTCCATGTAACCTGCCACTTAAATTCTCTCTGAAGCCATTTCCATATCTTTAGAACACAGATAATATTGGCACTACTTAATTAGATACCTATTTCAAATATCAGATAAAATCCTGCAGAGGAAGAACATTTACAGACTTCAAGTGCTACCTAGATGTCATTTATTATTTCACATACTCTGTTCTTGGCAGAGTGATCTATACCTGCTCAGAATTTTGAGGATTCAACGTTAGCAAATTCTAGGACCCAAGCACAGCGTTCTTCTAATTAACTTCTTTTTTTCTTTTTAAGCACATTTTATTGGTGAGGCTATATTATCATCACAATCTTGTCTAGAAAAAGAAGAAAAAATTAACTTTCCTTCCCTTCTCCTCTGGGTGTAACAAAGAAAAACAATTAAACAAAACCACCAAATAAGGTGATTACCTGTGTGTGTGTATTCACACGTATACACATATGATATGTATATACATACATATACACATATCTACACTTATACATATTTGTATGTATACATATAGTTGTATGTGTATTGTGTGTAACACACACACACACACATATATATATAGATATAGATATAGATAGATAGATAGATAGATAGATAGATAGATAGATAGATAGATACACATACTCATACTCACACATCCTGAATTAGTAACAGCCCTTATTGCCTTCTGTTCTGATATCTGTGTCTACAACCATTATTTCTCTCTCCCACATACGGAGAGTCTGGGTTCCTTTCAATAATCTTTGTCACCTATATTGTTCTGATTTTTGTGTATATTGTTCTTTTGCTTCTACTTACTTCATCCTGCACCTTTTCCTATGTGTCTGTGAATACCCTATAGTCGATTTTTAAATTATAATCTAATATCCCACTGCATTCATATAACACTTTTTCAGCTGTTTTGCAGTTGATGGGCACCCACTACTTTGTTTCTGGTTCTTTGATATTAGAGAATGGCTATTGAACCTTTGTTTCTATCTTTGATTTTTCCTGGGATAAGTTACTAATATTGAGATCACTGCTAAAAGTTTACTAACTTTTCTTGCATAAATAGAAACTGATGTCCAGTATAGGTGATCAAATCCACAGTTCCATTAATAGCATTCATGTGCTTGTCTCCTTGTAGTCCCTCTAACATGTATTATTTCTGAGTAGTTTTTAAAATTTCTTTTCAGAGTGTGAGCTAAAACATTAGAATTGCTTTATTATTTCTCTGTGAGAAATTTTGAACCTTTTGTTTTCAAATGGCCCTTTACAGATTTTTAAAAATCTTTTCATCAATATGTGCTCCTGTTGCATGAACTTTACATCTTGGAAAATAGTCTGTGATATAATTAAATATGAGTTTGCTTAAGCATCATATTTGACTTTTGTGTATGATGTTTGATAAAAATATTTTCTCTACCCTATAGTTTCTTTTCTTATTCTATCTTCATTTATTTTATTCTGTTTATAAATTTTCCAATTTTACATAATATAAATAGTGTATTTTTCCTTTTATGTATTCCATCTTAAGTAAGCAAAATTTTTGAAATTTTGTGAAATTTCTGAAGATTGTGAAAAATGCATCCTCAGGATCTTCTATTTTCTCCCCCAAGATTTAATAATGTTATATCCATTTGAAGTTTCTTTCAGTTTATGCTATTAAGTGTTGATCTAATGTTTAATTGAGTTCAAAAGTGCCTTTAAGCTTTATGAGCAATTCTTACTAAAAAAAAAAAAAAGAAAGGAAATCTTCAATGAAAAATGTACGTTCTTGGGTTTATCTTACAGTGGGTTACTATTAGCTTTTTTTTTTTGATTATTTAATTTATCCAGATATTTGCTTCAGTTTAGCTTCTGTTTTTGTTTGGCAAAATATACTCAATTCCTTCTACTCATAATCACATGGAGTAGATTCAAGACCCTTCACTTTCCTGGTTACCCTTCTCTGGATGCTTTGCAGCTCATCCATAGACTTCCTAAACTATAATAACCGGAATTAATATAATACAACAGATGCAATCTATCTGATCATGAACAAGTATAGTAGGATGGTCACCTCCTTGTCCTTTAAGCTAAGCCACTTTTCCATTACATCAAGAACTCATTAACTTCTCTGACTTCTGTAACACTCAGCTGAGTCATATTGAGCTTATAGGCTGGGAAAGTCTTTAGATCTTAAGGCAGACTATTCCTGAATGTGATTTTTTTTTTAAAGTCAGGGGAAGACTTTATATTTAACTTTATAGAATTACATCTTATGAGATTCAAGGAAATAGTTCAGGTCATCAGGATCTTTTTGGATCCTGATACTACCAACCAATGTGTTAGTTATACCTCCCAGCTTTGTATCTTGCACATATTTGACAAATAACCCATTTGTTCTTTTATGTATTTGACTGACATACTGCTAAGTCAAGTCAAATAGTGCTAAGTCAAGCACAGATGCCTTGGCACTTTGCTGGAGACCTGCTTCCAACCTGATACCACACCATTAATTCACATAATGAATCCAGTCACCTACCTCATTCCAAATCCTTTCCTTTGCATTTTTTTTATCATATAGACCACAATTAACCATTGTTTCCTCAAGAACATCATAAGATACCTTATCAAAATATTTGGTAAGATCTAGAAAAAATATATTTACGACATTCTCCTGAACTGCCAGTTTAGGTTACCATGAGAATGATTTGCTTTTGGTGATTATTGCTTAATTGTTCTGGATGATCACTGACTATCACGTTAAGGATCCATTCCAGAAATTTTCCAGGAATTAAAGCAATTCACAGTAACCTGTAGTTTTCAGGCTCTATGCTCTTCACTATTTTGAAAATCAGGACACAATTTGACTTTCTCCAGTCTTGTAGGACTTACTTTTCCCATCTTCTACAATACTTTAAATATCATTTATGGTGGTTCAGTAATTACATTTGACAATTCTTTAAGTATTCAGTGGACAAATAGAAAATGTCATGATTTCATATACCTTCCTATTTCAGTGAGCAATCACCAGAATCAGGATTGGGTGCTCTGTTTTATTACCCAGAGCCATTCGTGTGGGTCAGATTATCTGAATTCCATAAAAGCATATATATTACTAATTCTTGGGTGATCTTAGGGTTCAATTCCATGTTAGTCATTTTTATTCTGTCCTTTAAAGCCCAAAGGTCAATTAACTTTGCCTTGTCACTTCAGGAATTTTTTTTATCTTTATGTTTTCAAAATTTCATTCTTGATCATCTTATATTCAGTTGAATTTTAGTCCAGAAGATCCCATATATTCTAAGAACTCTTTGACACCCGTTCTTAAATTCAGTAGTTGTCTAATTATAACCAGCTTTCCTCTCTTTATCACAAATTCTAAATGGCAACCTTCATTTTCCCCCCAGGTTTCTATCATTTGTCCCCCAGCAATAATTTCCTTCTATTAATAAGAACTATGTCTAATATATTGCCCCCCATTTTTTTTCTTCTCATTTGTGACCAATGAAATAATTAAGGCAATTCAAGAAGTAATTAGATGTTCTGATTTTAGAAAATTGAGAATTCCAGCCAATATCTGGATTATTGAAATCTCCCATATCTACTATCTTAGTTCCTTTTTTTCCTGGCTTATGGGCCTCTTTGCCCCAAAATCTCTCCATTTCATCTTGTCTAAGATCCAGTATAAAATACTCAGATGATAGAAATTGATTAATTTTACCCCTCCTTTGATCTTCACTCAATTGTTCTCCACCATGCTTCCTTTCTCTGGTCCTTGGATTTCCTCACTTTTTTTTTTAACCCACAAACCTACCTTTTTCTATCCTATTAAAAAAAAATAATATTTAAGGCATGGGTTTCATTTAAATCCTATAGAATTAACTATATGATAAAATTTGCCTCTTTCTTGTAAGAAATCTAGTGGATCTTGCTTGACCCATAAACTTTCACCATTTGTCCATACACTTTTGGTGCCCTAGGATTTTCTATTGTCTCCTTTTTTGGATTTTTAGCACCTTTGAATTTCTGAGTATTTCAGTGGTTCTTCATTCATTAAAGCTACTCTGTATGACACCTAGACTGACAGAAAATATAGAAGCTTGTTGGGTTTTTTGTTTGTTTGAATACTGTTTAATTAGATTTGTTAGCTGAGCAGCACAAATTTTCTTTTTAGGTCAGTTCCTCCCCAGTCAAGAGTTTGCCATTCCTAGTTTAAAGTCACAGTCCAGAAATGAAAATGTCATTCTTAGACAACATGTTATCAACAGTTTGCAAGATGTTATTTTCTTTTCCTTCTGCATCCCTTAACTCAAATGTGTATAGTGAAGAAAATTTTATCTCTACAGATGTGGTCTTCCATTGTTTTTTTTTTTCACTTTTTACTGTAATTCCCATGTAACACTGTTATTGGTAATCTCAATTAAGGTAATGTATGTTTCCAAATATTAAAGTTATGAAAATGTCAACTATTTTATTATTGTTTAAATTTTTCCTGACTCCTTCCCCATCCCAACCCCTAACACATACCTTTTCATTACAGGACCATTTAGCATGAATAGTAGCATAAAGTACCAGATAACACTTAAAAATTGCTACTTTATAATTTAGTAACTGGATGTTAATTTTCCATTTTTAACAATATAATGTGCATGAAGTTACTTTAAGAAAAATCTATAAAAATAGTGTATATTTTAATTATGACTATACCTACAATATAATGCTACAGTATATTATTGATTATAAAGGCAAATTATACGGCCTACAATAATAAGATATAAAATCTCATTTTCCTTTGTCATGCTGCTTTCCATACTTTTGAATAATATATTCATTTTTATTTTTATTATTCCTCCTCTAATCATAAAAAAACAAATAATTTTTACTTTTGAAATGTTTTCACTATTTTTATGCTAATGGAGAACATACACATTTTGATCTTTTCTTTCTTGTTTGTCACTCTAGGTCAGTGATTCTCAGACTTTTTGATCTTGGAGTTACTTTATACTCTTAAACCAGCGGTTCTTAACCTGTGGGTTGCAACCCTGTTGGAGGTCAAATGACCCTTTCACAGGGGTCACCTAAGACCATCGGAAAACACATATTTCTGATGGTCTTAGGAACCGAGACACAGCTCCTCTATCTGTCTCCAGGAGGATCTGCCCACATGCAGATACACCCAGATATGCCCACATAGGAGTAGTAAAGGGTTGCCTCATTAGGAAGGTTGAGAACCACTGTCTTAAACAATTGAGCCCCATTTCTCATACAGCTTTGGTTTATGTGTCTTGTGTCTATCAAAATTTATCATCTTAGAAAATAACATGACTTCATATTACAATGAAAGCAGCATAGAACTTGTGGGTAGGGGTCCAGAGGGGTCCAGAGATCCCTAAAGTGTTCCCAGATCATACTTTGAGAACCACTATTCTTGATAATTTAATTCTTTTCATGAAGTGTTAGATATGTCCTAAAGTTTTTTTTGTAACTGTTAAAATATATTTTTGTTAAACTCTTTTTGATTGGTGAAAATAACACAAATCCTCTTGCCTTATAATTTTTACTGATTGTCATCATTAGTCATTGATTCAATATTAAGTATAGTAGCAATAACCCATATTTATATACTGTGTAACATTTGTAAGGCACTTTATGAATATGAACTGATTCAAACCTCATAATAATCCTATTTGGCAGGTACTATTATTTCATTTTAAACTGCACTTTAGTGAGGCTCAGTAACTCTTAAAGTCATATAGAAAGCCAGTATCTGAGGGGGGATTAAAATCTAGGTTTTTTTTTCCCCTCTCTAAATCTAGCACTCTTGATAAATAGCAATGTTTCATCCAAGGGAAAGAAAGGGGAAGAAAACCAACCTAATGGAGCAAAAACAGAGCACGTTTACCAGATTACAGAGCTAACAATTTGGTGTTTGGTTCATTAGCGTAAGGCCATTATTTGTTCATCTATGTTCATGTCTCTATAATCCAATTCCTTTAGAATGTCTACAGAAAGCACAGTGTTCACATGTTTAAAGTGATATATTATGGTTAATGTTACATAGGGAAATGTGTACTAACAATTTCCTCTAATCCAGAATAAAGAGTATTTCAGATGCTAGATAATCATGCTTGCTGGCTATCCTCAGATTGCCCAGCTTCATGCAATTAGGTTTCTGATAGATTTCTGGAGAAGGAATACAGATGGGAACTGGATTCTCCTGTCACCACCCAGGTTAAAAAAAAAATACTAAACTAAAGGAGTCAGTAGAACCTTGTTATGATTAAGGACTTCAGAATCACACTGGCAGTACGAAAGTTTTATCTTCTCCCTTTAGGCCTTGGTGACATTTCCCAGATATAAAAATTATATTATACTTCTTTGCAAGTTTCTCTCAAATATATGCTCTATGGCTTAGGGAAAAAAACTAGTGTTACAGCACTCCTAGATAGGGGAAAATATAACCAATAAAGCAAAACAAGCAGACTTGCTAGTTGCATGGATGGCTCAGTGATCTTATAAGAGTAGGCATTTCCTTTACTGTACAAATCCTATCTCCTCATTACCTTCCCATCCATTGCTGTTCAGTCAATACTCTAGATACCTGACTGTATATAAAGAGAATTTTAAATATCTCAAGACATGTTCAGTAACTTGGTTGGTTATTATTCTATGCCTTAATTTATATAAAACCAAAAGAAGATTTGTATTTGGCTTAGAGAAAACCATGTCTCTTGTTTAAAAAAAAATTAGGGTAGGTATACAATAGTGGCATTAATAGGGTGCAAATCTGGAGTAGAAGACTGGTGATTTGTGATGGTTACAGCAAAATGCATGACTAGTAACAGGATGATGGGCCCAAGGTTTTCAGATGGAAATGCAATTGATAGAACTTTTATAGCAATCTCTAGTAAAGTAGATGGCTCTCCAAGTGAGGTGCTTTGTTTGCTCTAAGTGAAGTTGTAGAAGCAAAATGTCGATTTTATGCAAGGGAGCTGAATTTAAGTTATGTACAAGGACTGTTCATTAATTTAAAATCACTCAGACATACAAATCTTTCATACTTCCCATATGTTATTATGGGCCTTAATTAAGATAGCTTGCTGTAACAAATCTGAAGATTCCAAACCTTCTGGGCTAGTATATATAAGAATCATTCCATTTAAATAGCACATTTATGTTTCCTTTGAAAGCAAAGCAGATCCATCATCATAAATTTATTTACACTTTATATAACATTGAGTTTTTTATAGGCTCTCTATTGACTTTAACATTTGTGAAATAGAAGCTATTCTAACTCTGTATATCCATGCATATTGATTTTCCTTTCTTTCAACCCCGATAGCTTTGCTAGGACAGCATTCCATTTTAAAGGGTTAGGATAAGAGCAGCTGTCTTCCAGCTTTTTCTATTGATCATGCACAGAATTTTGAATCCATTGTGTGGTACGCTTGTTTAAATTCAAATTTGTGATTATTTTGCATTGTTTGGCTCTTCAGGTTCCTAGCAATGAGAAGTTTTTGTTTGTTTTGTTTTTTAGTGATTGGGATTAAAGTTGACTTAATTGAATTTTGGAATGTAAGCATAAATAAAAAACTGTCATTTTCAAAACATGTGATTGTGTTTTAAATATTTACTGGATGCTGTGATATGTAATGCGTAGTTATTTGGGAAAAAAAGTTTCATTATGTTTGGACATGTTCAGTTATGATAAAAACAAGAACAAATATTTCTGTAATATAAATTTAATTTGCTATCAGTAAGTAAGCAGGCCTGACAGTAGAAGCAAAAGCAAAGGTCATTCATTACTTTCTCTATAGTATAGTGAAACAAATTACTAAACCGTTTGAGAGAAGGAAGATGTTTTGTTTGGATGTAAGGAGATAGAGGAGTGAAAAATATGGAAAGAAAGAAAGAAAGAGAGACAGAAAGAAAGAAAGAAGGAAGGAAGGAAGAAAGAAAAAAGAAAGAAGGAAGGAAGAAAGGAAGGGACAGAGGGAGGAAGGGAGGAAGGAAGGAAGAGGAGAAAGAAAGAAAAGAAGGAAAGAAGGAAGGAAAGAAGGAAAGAAGGAAAGAAAGAAAGAAAGAAAGAAAGAAAGGAGATGAAGGAAGGAAGACAAACAAAGGAAGGAAGGCAGGAAGGAAAGAAGGAAAGGAAGAAAGCTAGAAAGAGGCATCTTACTACAGTTTAACTACTGCTGAATTGAAAGTCAGAGGGCCTGACTTTGAATCCCAGCTCATCTACCTGTGTGACTTGGGACAGATTACAAAATTTCAGATACTCACTTTCTTCATCCATAAAATAAAGGAATTGTACTAGATGATGTCTATCTATGGTAGCTTCTGGCTCTAAACCAATGATCCCATGAAATGAAGGTCAGATTTCCAGCTTCTACTCTAAATTCATTACTTAAAAAAAAAGAAAAAAAGTTTTGAAAACAAGGAGAGAGAATTCTCTGTTATTTAAGTTTCATTCCAGTTTGAATAAGGTGCTGAGATAAATTAGGAGAAAAGCTTTGGCTCCATTCATATCAATTACAGATAGGGACAAGTTATGTGGCTTAAGTAATATTGAAACTATTACTCATCACAGATGAGGAAACTGAGGGTGATTTCAAATGTCATGTTCATAATAATACAGATGTATCAGAGGCAGATTTTGAATGTAGGCCTCCCTTAACTCTTTGTGTACCATGACCTTCTGGTGGCAGGACCCCAGAATGTGTGCAACAGTATATAGTTGGGAAGCATAATTTAAACAGAATTTCTCTGTGCAGTAGCACGAGCCAGTCATATTGGTGATATGAAGGATAATATGTGAGATATCCCTGATGGCCCAGGTCATACGCTTCTCCTTTCTATCAAATGAGGGGTTATAAGCTTGGAACAAGTAAACCTTTAGCTGAACAGCTATGAACAGTGCAATGAAGAAATGAGAACTTGGGGCCTGCGATTGGAGGGAATAGAGAAAGGGGAGATGGCTGAATTGGATAATTTCTTTCAGAAGAAAGCAGTCAGTTTTGGCAGTGGTAGAAGGTTAGTATAGTTGAAAAAATTAACAATGTTCACAGTATTCACTGTTAAGAGGATGATCTCCAGGAAAGGCCATCAAGTGCCACCATATTTCCTTGTCTGTCTTCCCTTGTCTTTCATTAATCTGTTTCCCTACGTCAGACTTCTGGGGCTCAGGGTGGAGGGTCCTACATATAAATAAGGTTCATTAATCCACTTGAGAGGGGCAGGCCTGATACCAGCATACAACTTGTTAGTTTAGATTTGATTTGAGGATGAATGAAATGAGCCACTTATAGGTCTTTTATCAGTCAACAAAAGAAAGTTACGCCGCCAAGTGGTGCCATAGTGCACAGAGTACTGGGCTTTGTATCAGGAAGACTCATCTTCCTGAGTTCAAATCTGGCTTCAGACACTCACTGGAGGTATGACCCTAGGAAAGTCATTTGACATTTGCCTCAGTTTCCTCATCTGTAAAATGAGCTGGAAAAGGAAATGGCAAACCACTGCAGTAGTGAAGTAATAAAGAGTTGGACATGACTGAAACAACTAGACAACAAGGCAAGAATAAGTAACAAGGATTCAGAAATACCCAGCTTCTCCAGACAGTCCTCTTCTCCATATGAAAATGCATCTAGTCATCAGGGTAGGGGATTTTAATTCATGTGGTCTTCAGACAGCCACCATAAAGCCCTACCTCCTATCCTCCAGGTTAGTAGCATTTATATCCCAGGAAGCTGGAAGACCATGGGAATGAGGACCTAGGTTTAACTCTGTTACCTTGTAGAGAAAGCTCAGCCCTACTGTAGGGTCATAGGCAACCCTGAGTCCACTTAGAGTAGTCATGCTAGTTTGGAATACAGATAACTAAACCTGAATATAGATATCTTCCCTTGTTCCTAGTAGGACATCTAGCAGGTCTGACTAAGGAAGAATGGCCATTAAATGTATGGTCCAGAGGAAGGTCTGTCTCCTATTGGGAGGTATGAAGGATTTTTACTGTCTTTTTCTGGAAATTTCTATAAAGTCACTGGACACTGAAAATGATAGAGCCTCCCCACCTTCTATATACCCACAGTACTTCCCACAGAGATGCTAACATACTTTAATGTTCTTGGTATCCATGACTTTGGGTGGAAAATACTTCCCCAGACACATAACAGAGCAACATAAACACAGTCATTCTGGGACATTACATCTACCCAGAATGTCAAACATTTCTGATGAAACCACCAGATCTGAGTAGGAACAGTGAAATGCAAATACAAGAGGAAAAAAAAAAACCTAGAAAGTAAAATCTATCCTGGGAGCAATTGAAACAAGATAAATGATGATGAAGAGATAACATTCTAATGGGAGAGAAGAAAGTAGAATACCTTTAGAAGCTTAATGGCTTTTCAAAGAGATTTTGAGGGGATTAAAGAGCCAGAGAGTGCCTGGGGGGGTGGGAGGAGGGAAGGAGGGAGAGAGAAAGACCAAGAGGCAGAGAGACAGAGACAGACAGACAGAGAATGTCCTAAGAGAGGGTTGATGACATTTTGAACCTTTTTAGAGGGGAAAAAGAAGAGAGGGCAAAAAAGAAGGGATGTAATCAGGTAGAAAAGAAGGAGGGAGAATTGCTATTTCTCATAATTGGGGTACATGTGAACAGAATATAAACATGGAGAAAGGTGTAAGGGGAATGGGCACATCAGATGAAGCTTACTCTTATCAGAAATGAATAAATGGGTATTGAATGCTCAGATACTAGCAAAATAAACTTCCTCATCCAGCAGGGGAGATTAAAAGAAAAAAACAAATGATGAGAAAAGAAGAATATCTAGAATCTAAGAGGATGCCCATCAACTGGAAAATGGCTGAATACATTTAATCTATGGAAGCAATGGATGAGTAGTCTTGTAATGGATAGGGTGCTAGTTCTGAAATCAGAAAGACCCAAGTCCAAATGTGACCTCTGACATTCCCTAGCTGTGTAACCCTGGATAAGTCACCTAATATCTGTTTTCCTCAGTTTCTTCATTTATAAAATGGGCATAATAATAGCAACTACCTCTTGAAATTGTGGTGAGGATCAAAAGAGATTATAAAAATCACAGTGCCTGGCACATAGAAAGCAGTATATAATAAGGACAGATAGGAACTGGAAGCTATAGTTATTATTATAAGAAATTATGAGAGAGAGGAATTCTAAGAGCCAAGATGGTAGAGTAAGCAGTAAATCGTTCTAACTCTCTCAAATTCACCTACAACCATAAAATAGCACCCCAAACAAATCCTAGAACAGCAGAACCAGCAAAAAGATAGGGTGAAACAATTTTTTTAGCCCAAGAAACTTGGAAGATCTGCAGTAAAGTTCTATCTCTGGTAAAAGGGGAGTGTGGTCCGGGACAGGAAGCATTGCAGCAAGCCAGCAGCAAGCACCACCTCAGAAATCCAGTGGGAAATCCTGAGCCAAAGGACAATGGGGCAGGCAAAGACGAACACCAGGACCCCTTCCTACATGCCTCAGCATAGCTAGGGGAACCTGCAGAATCCAGCTCTGAGAAGTGCCAGCCCTGGGCAAACAGACATCCTCCAGAAGCTAGACCTCCATGCACTTTGGTATAGTGCCCAGAAAAACAAAGAAACATTCCACCTGTCTGAACATAGCCCAAACACCAGTACTAAACCCCAGCTCAGCAGCAGGCAAGCTATTTACATCCCTACATTGGAACATGATACTTATAATTCTTCAAAATTGTACCACTAATAATACAGCAAGAAGGAATATATGTGTGTGTATCTCTATCTATCTCTATCTCTATCTATCTATCTATCAAGAGAAGGTATAGGTATAAAGTGAATTTGAGGGAATGACATAAAAAACTGAGGAATGAAAAAGAGGGTACAAAAGGAAAGGAGAGGTAGAATGGGGTAAATCATTTCACATGAAGAGGTGCCAAAAACCTATTAAGGTGGAGTGAAAGATGAGAGAGTGGGCAAATAGTATCACTTAAACCTTCATCTCATCAGTATTGCCTCAAAGAGGGAATAATATACACAATCAGGTGAATATAGAAACATCTTACCTGACAGGGAAGTAGATGAGGGAGGGAAATTAAGTAAAGAGGGGGAAGGTATTAAGAGAAGGGAGGGTAGATTGAGAGAAGTGGTGATTAGAAGCAAAATTATGGTGAGGAGGGAAAGGAGAGAGAGGGCAAAAAAGAGGAAAAATAAGATGGAGAAAAATACACAGTTAGTAATCACAACTGTGAGTGTCAATGGAATGCATTCTCCCATAAAATGGAAGCAGATAGCAGAATGAATCAAAAATCAGAATCCTATAATATAGTGTTCGCAAGAAAGACACTTGAAGCAGAGACACACAGAGTAAAGGTAAGGGGCTAGAGCAGAATCTATTATGCTGAAGTAAAAAATAAAACAACAACGAAAAAACAGGGATAGCAATTTTGTTTCAGAGGAAACAAAACCAAAAACTGACCTAATTAAAAGAGATAATGAAGGAAACCACATCTTGCTAAAAGGTACCTTAGGGAATGAAGTAATATCAATACTAAACATTTATGCACCAAGTGGTATAGCACCCAAATTCTTGAAGAAGAGGTTAAGTGAATTAACTGAAGAAATAGACATTAAAACTATATTAATGGGGGACCTCAATTGTCCCCTCTCAGAAGTTTTTAAATACAACCAAAAAATAAACAAGATAGTAACTATGGAGGGAGATAGAATTTCAGAAAAGTTAGATTTAAAAAGACCTTTGGAAAAACTGAATTGGAAGAGAAAGGAATATGCCTTTTTTCCCAGCGACATATGGCACCTACACAAAAACTGAGAATTTATTAGAACATTAAAACCTCAAAATTAAATGTAGAAAGGCAGAAATATTAAATGTATACTTTTTGGATCACAATGCAATAAAAATTATATTCAACAAAGGGCAGTGGAAAGAAAGATGAACAATTAATTGGAAACAAAATAATCTAATCATAAAGAATGAATAGGCCAAAGAATAAAACATAGAAACAATCAATAATATCATTTTAAAAAATGACAAAAATGAGACAGTATCCAAAAATTTACGGAAAGCTGCCAAAGCAGTAATAAGAGGGGGAATTTATTTCTCTAAATTTTCACGTCAACAAAATAGGAAAAGAACAATTCAATGAATTGAGCATGCAACTTAAAAAAAAAAAGAAAAAAAAATTAAATCCCCAATTGAATGCCAAATTAGAAATCAAGAATTGAGAATCAAGAGTGAGATTAATAAAAGTGAAAAAACAACCTATTCAGCTAATAAATAAAACAATGAACTAGTTTTATGAAAAAACAAAACAAAACAGGGGTAGTAATTCTGAAGGAACAAGTGTAGAGAGCACTGGGGCTGGAGCCAGGAGCATGAGCTCTAATCTGACCTCAGACATTTACTAACTATGTTAACCTGGGCCAATTACATAACCTTCTCTGTCTGCCTCAGTTTCCTCAACTGTGAAGCAGGGATAATAATAGCACCTACCTTCCAGGGTTGTTATGTGAATCAAATAAGGTAATATTGCCAAAGCACTAAGCTCAGTGTCTGGCTCTCCGCAGTTGGAGAGTAGGCTCTCTACATTTTTATTTTCTTCTCTCTCGCCCCTTGTATTTGCACCCCCAGAGTATGTATTAGTACAATGCAGGATATATAGCAAGCGCTTGAAAAATGTTTTATCTCTTTATATATCTACCCCTATCTTGTCCATACTTTGGAAACTCGATAATATTTTATTTGTTTGCTATTCCATTCACTTAAAGTGCCATTTTCCATCATCTAATACTGAGGTTTTAACATAGGGCATGTGAAGGCATTTATAAAAAATATGTTGCTATATAACTGCTTTATGTCTCAATCCTAAGTATTTTATTTTATTCATTTGACATGCAATGAGAAAAAAGTCCATAGGTTTACTAGACTACCAAAGACAACATATAAAATATGTTAAGATCACATGATTCCATATATCCTCTGAATTTTAACTATATATACATATAAATTATACATATACACACATAATATAATAGACATGTATGCACACACATACACATATGCTAATATGTGTATGTTTACATATATGTGTGTATACATATATCTTACATGTATGTGTGTGTGTGTAGATTCCCCTTAATCTACCAGACTATAATTATACAAAGTCACTTCAAATCATGTAATTAAAGAGAAGTCATTATATTTATTATTTCTTATATTGTCATCTAAATTGAAAAGATTAGGTTTTTGAACTCCTTTTATGTAAAAAAAAAATCCAAACATGGTCCATGGGAGAATAATAATGCAGTCAGAATATTATTATTGTTATTCTCTTGAAATTTATCAGAGTAATAAATATAGAACACTCATTCATCATGGTCTAGGCCTTACAATGCAATATCCACAATAAACAGCAGAACTTTAAGGCAAATGAAAATTTGATTTCACTGCAAAAAAACCATATCTTCTTACACCTAAATATTTTTACCACCCTTAACAATGCAGTGATCAAATTATTTCAAGAATTATTTTGAAGTCATGCCAGATTGGGAGAGACACAGCCGCAGTGATTTCATCCTCAATTTCTCTGTGCAAAGAAATTTCCCATATATAACTAATGCCATGTAAACCCATAGAAAGGAGTCTGGTGAACTGCCAAAGCCCTTCATTAGGGAGGTGACATATTGCATGTGCCAAATAACAGGCTATACTTTCATTTGGGAATGTCTATTTGACTCCTCACAGTTGGGGCTTTCCAGATGGCATGTTCTTGGAAAAATAGGAATTTAAAATACTTAATTTTTTTTCAAGTTCTTCTTCCTGGTTCTTCTGGGGAGCTGGGTAGGTTAGGGGATTCTAGGGTGATAAAACACTCTAAGGAGTTTCTGAGTGTGAGGGACTTATATGGTTTCCAGTCACAGAGCTATTTCATGAAGGAAATGGAGGTAGTCTATGTTGGATGGTTAGATATTCATTTTGTTAGGAGTGGATTATATAACACTGATAAAATTAGCATTTATGTAGCTTTACAATTTATAATATACATTAAGTATATTAACTAATTTGAATCTCACTACAACCCTAGGAGATTGGTGCTATTATTCTCCTCATTTACAGATAGGCAGAATTAAAGGAAATGACTTGCCCAGGGTCACACAACTAATAAGTATCTGAGGCTATATTTGACTTCAGGTCTTCTCACTCCAAGTCTAGTGATCTAGCCTCTGTACAACCTAGATAGCGTTCATGCAACAAACATATAAAATGCTTACTACTTGAAAGGCATTGTGCAAATGCTGATCATAGCAAGATAAGCACAATGCAGAATTTCTTGCAGTTAGAAATGGAGGGAAAACTCTTTTCCTTCTCCTTCCCCTAAAAAATGTTGTGATGTGATACAAGAAAGGTTGACAAATGCCACGGAGAAGCAAAATATTACCAGAAATGTGAAGCAGGAGACAGGACTTTCCCCTAAGGTAAGGTAGATTAAGAGGGTCAGGAAAGGCTGAGGTTAATAAAATATTTGGGATCAGACAGGGCAAATCTAATCAAGTCTTCCCTTATATCTTACATTTTTATCCCTTTCCCCCCATTCCTTTTATTCCTTTTTAGATGGTGGGTGAAATACTTCCTGAAATTGTTCTGGGTTATAGATTTGAGTATTGTAGTTAGCATATCTATGGAATACTAATTCAGATCTCTACTTTGTCAATGAGAATAGGTGTTTTGGCTACAGTTCAGAATTGTAGATTATGTCACTAAGACCTGATTTCAGATCCTGTCCCAGAAATTTGCTAGATATGTGACCCAGGGCAAGTCACTTTAAATCTCACTTTTTCCCAAGGGCAAAATCAGGATGACCTTGGTACCTTCCTCCCAGGGTCTTTGTGGGGATCAAATGAGATAACATGTGTAAAATACTTTGCAGATCTTAAAGCTTACTGTGATGATGATGATGATGATGATGATGAAGAGGATGATGGTGATAATGCATCATCATCAAAATTATTATGTTCTCAATTGAAATAGAATATGTAGTAAAGTCAATTACAATCAAACTGTCATGTTATAAATATACAGAAGTTACTTCTCAATATAATCAGGGAAGACAACATGGAACATGCCCTTGGCCTCCACCTTGAAGAAAGAGGATTTCAAGAGGTAGGTATGGAGTAAGGGGAGGGAAAGTGGCATTCATTATCTGCCCCTAGCATGAGGGATGATGTATAGAGAGGCACACAAGGAGAAGGATGGAAGAGAAGACATGCAGAAATGATGTCTACGACCATAAAATGCATAAATGGGAAGTGTGAAATTTGGCTGGCAAGAGATTTGGTTGAGGCTGATTACTGAATATCTTCATTGTCTGGCTATGGATTTTGGAAGACAATGGGAAGCACCTAAAGATAAAGGAGAAGGAATTTTTGTTTGAAAATTTGAAGTCATTCTCCTATCTTCCTAATCTCACATAATTCCTACGCTTTTCTGTGTTCTCTTTCACTCCTGCCTCCCAGAAAGCATCATCCCACAAGACATACTCACATCTTCATCATGCTCAAAAACAACAACAAAAAGCAAACCAGAGAAAAAAGCTTCTGATTTGTTCCTCTTTGCTAGCTATGATCCCATCTCTGTTGAGAAGGCCATTTATAATTCGTACCTCCACTTTTTTTTCCCTTTCACATTTTTCTTAACTATCTACAATCTAGTTTATAACCTTATCATTTTATGGAAATTCTTACAGCTTACTAGTGGTGAGACCCAGGGTAAATCACTTAGCCTCCATGTTCCTCAGTTTCCTCAACTGTCAAATGGGAATAATAATAATGACGACGATGATGATAATGATAATAATAATAATAACAATAACCTGAAAGAGTTGTTATGGGGATTAAATAAGATTTGTAAAGCATTTTGCACAGTGTCTCATGCCTAGTAGGGACTTACTCCCTTTCCCTTCTCCTCTCTTTGGTATTCAAAGCCCCTCATAACCTTTTCCAGTCTTCTTATATCTTATAACTCCACCTGCCCTAAGCAGCCTGATTCTGAGATCTGGTGACACTTTTTTCTCAAGACATTCTGTTTCCATGCCTGGAATATCTCCTCAGCTCCATTTCTTGCCTCCCTGGCTTCCTTCATGCCTTTTCTTAATTTTCTTAATGTTAGTGAGTTCTCTCTGAGATTATCTGTTTTATCGTCTATGCGTCTTGTCTGCATATGGTCTTCCCCATTAGACTGTGAGCATCCCATGATAGCCAGGGCTATATTTTGCCTTTCTTTGTAGTACCAGGGCTTAGTATAATACCTGGCAATTGGGAGGCATTTGTTAACTCATTTACTTCACTAGCCTATCAGAATCACATGTTAAGACAATTACTTTAACCTTGGTCAGAAAGATGGATAGAAAGTGTCAGAAACTTGAGGTACAGGGACCAGTCAGGAGCCTAATATAATGAAGCAGGTGAGAGGTGATGAGAGCCTGAGCCAGAATGGGAGGGTGGTGTTAGTAGGTGTTTAAAGGAGAAGGATATGAGACATAAGAGGGTGGTAGATAGAACAGAAAGGATTTGTCAACCTGATTTAGTGTGGGTGGTGAGAGAGAGAGAGGACTGTAACTGTTACTTTCTGAGCATAATTTCTCCAGATAAGGCTCCAAAGCTGTTAGAACTAGATGTCCCCATGAGGAAGAAACCCTGGCAATTAGAATGGCCAATCAGAATTTTAGAGGACACTAATAACCATATAAATTTAATATATTTTCTGTTTCCCAGGATATTTTACTGAAATTTTAAACATTTGTGGGCGAGGTACTCAGGCTGTTAGATACTTTAGGAACTAAAAAGTCCAGATTTTATCAGTAATACATTGGGTTTTTAGTTTGTATTTCCATTGCTTTTTAAAAGGAAAAAAAAATGTTCTTGCCAGATTGTGGCAAGAACAAAATAAAACCCTCCACCTGATGCTGTGTCTCAGTTTGATTTGAAAATAACACAAAGGAAAAGAAAACTTTAATTGGACTAAATGCAATGAACTCAAACACTAGGGTAGCTGGCAGAACAGGTAGTCACAGGTCTGTTATTGTTAATCAAGCCAACAGAGATTTAATCAACATCTACTACATCAGAGGCATTGGGGAGGCATAAAATGATCTTTACATACCAAGGGGATCTTAGGCAGTTGGAAAGAAGAAGAGTATGCACATACACATCTATACATACATACATACACACATATGTGTGTATATGTATATGTGTGTATAAATAGATAGATGGATGGGTAGATGGATGGATGGATGGATGGATGGATAGATAGATGATAGATAGATGGATATATGATAGATAGATAGATAGATAGATAGATGAAAAGACAGACAGACTAGTATAACACAATAATATTTTCACCTGTGGTCCCGACCACACTTAATCCCCTGCAAGGGCCACTGAATTCACATGGACAGAGATCCATACTGGGAGATTTACTCCAAAGCCATCAGATTGTTTTGGTGAGTTAACTTTGTAAACAGAATTTCATTTTTAAAAATTTTGAAAACAAAATTTAGGCATGATTCTTGTCTATGGTTACCCACATTTGGTTAAGAAGAAACCCTCCCAGGAAGGACTCAGTGTTCAGGATATTATGCATAGAAGAGCTTTTTATTTCCTTCTACATAGAAAATAGCTAAAAGGCAGGAAATGAAAGGGACACATGAATGCATTCATTAACAATTCATTGCTGAACAGATAGTTCCCTTCACCTAGGACCTTCATTGTTCAAGCAAATCGCAGCAGTTGTTAGGTAGAGACTGTAGCATAATTAAAAAAAACACACCAACGACAATAATATTCAAGGGGTTTTAGGGGTGCTGGGACTCCAAGAATGCCAAGGCAGAATTGCCTGGAATGAATTCATAAACTCAAACCTTCTCTTGCAGCAAAAAGTGTATCATAACACTTTAGCAAAAGTGGGTGAGAGTCCTTATGGGAACTCTGGGAGGGACTGTGGATGGTCCTGGGGTTTATATGGAAAAGGGCATGGGAAAGGAATGCCAAGGATAAAAATTAGATATTCTAAGGGTCCAGTTGCTTTGGTAGCTATGGAGGGGAAAGCATAGGGAGTGTACCAGACATTTAATGAGTTTTCAGAGGCATGGACCTTGGGGATCTGGTGACAAGAGGGAGAGCCAGCCAGAAAAAATCCTTGGACTGGGCACCACTTTATTTGTTCTGATAAGAGAATGTGTTCTACAACAAGTGACTATTTTGTTTTTTTTACATGACATAGGCCTACTGAGAAATTGGGAAGCTTCCAGAGACATGATGTCAGGGCTGGGGCCTGAGCAACCCATCAATGACATCCATTTATATAGCACTTTGAGGGCTGTGATTTTACTTTTATCACACTTGTCCTTCATTTTATTAAATATGTAAAAAAGTCTTTCAGTCCTGTAGCTACAGGGTGATCCTGGAAATGGGGCCCTGAGAGAAATGATTATT
This sequence comes from Pseudochirops cupreus, assembly GCA_028627135.1. Lineage (NCBI taxonomy): Eukaryota > Metazoa > Chordata > Mammalia > Diprotodontia > Pseudocheiridae > Pseudochirops > Pseudochirops cupreus. The sequence continues at coordinate 178,010,399 of CM053583.1, forward strand.
TGTCTCCTATAGTAATAGCCAATTATTGAATTAGAACTAGGATTTTTCCCGTTTTCTACTTCCTTATTCAGAAATCAGCCCCTGTAGGTTACTCATCTAGCCTTTGAAATGTAGGGCTGATAATGAGAGGGAAAATTCAGATCTGTTCAAAAGGTAAAGAAATTTTAGTTTAAGTGAATTAATGGATTTTGGGCCACTGTGTTTTATTCAGGTCTGGGAAAATGTGGATTCTCACTTTTGTGTAAATTACCCTAGATTGGTGATATGGATATAGACAAGTCTCTTTGACCAAACTGAGTGATCAGAATCATGTATGCCACCTCTCATTACAATATTCACTACCTTATTATTTCCTAACTGATCGGAGATGATTGCTACCCTCAGGAGTACCCATTTGTCCAAGGGCATATAAACGGTGGTTGAGTGGGCTCCATGTGGGGTCTCTGGCATTCAAGAATGCCACTGACCCCTTTTATTAATTATATGCTAACATGATTAATAAAATGATTACCTAGAAACTGTGTCAAACATTTTAGATGTCACAACCCTGCTCTAAGAAACACATTCTTGAGAAAATCAGTTCCTTTTTAATATCTGATATTCAACTTCAGTACTCATGAGAAATTTTTGATTGATTAACAAAGGAACTGAATTAACTAAATCACCAAAGCCACAATCAGTGTACAAAGGATGGAGAATTCACTTTATGTGGAGGGGAGACATTAGGAGTTTCAAAGGGGGGTTGAGTTGAAGAGGATCCCAGGGCTAGGAAGGGTGTGGAGAAATGTTTGGGAGAACCACTCAACTACGATGTTACACTTAAACAAAGAGTTTGCATGGGGGTAGAAGTAACTTTTTGAAAGTTAGGTTAGAGTCAGATTGCTGAAGAACTTGAACAAATTAAGGAGTTTGGAGAAGCAAACATATAAATTCAAAAAACATTAATATCGCTTATGAAAGCCCTTTAAAACAGATATGTTTTTCACTTACATAAACAACAGAATAAATAAATAGTAACACTATAGGTAAAAATTTTATTTGTTTTATGGTCCCTTTGGTGGTTTGGCTAAACCTCTGGACACTTTCTCAGAAAAAAAAATAAGTAAAATAAAATATAGATTTACAAAGGAAATCAATTATATTGAAATATTATCAAATTATTTTTTAAAATGTTTGCAAACCTCAGTTTAAGAAGCCTTTCATTTCATAGCCTCAGTATAAGCATAATTGCTATATAAACAAAAACATTCTATGTTAAAATTTTAATTATTATTCTTATAGCCTATTTTTGGAGATTCATTATGCCCGCCATTCTGTGGCCTTCCAAAGGTAAAACTATGTAGACAGGGAAAATCTTATTTTCCCATGAAGATTTCAGGTGGGAAGGTAGGGAGAATGTTATGGATTTTTTTTTTAACTTTTCTTTTATTCCTTCTGCATCTTTTTGCTAATATTAAGCTCAAGTGAACAAATATTGTCCTTTGGGATGTAAAAAATTTACTCAAGAGCCCTAAAAATTCTTTAGATAAGGAGCCAGAGGAAGAATTTTAGCTGTCCTGGACTTCTAGGCAATATGTAAATCTTCCTCCTCAAGGAACCTATTTTTGAATTCTCTAAATGTAGTTTAATCTATAGGCCGGTTAAGTTTACTTATAGAGTTTTATTAGGCTTCTTTCCTTAGGGGATGGATGAGGCTAAAACTCCATTTAACTATGTTCAACTTATATGATGATGAAGAAAGTATGGGATTATGGATCTAACTTCTCTTTAACCGTTATAACCTAAGAGGAACTATAAGGTGCAATATGTAAATTAATTATTTCTCTGTCATTCTGACCTAAATTTTCCTATTCGAAGCATTGTCAGAATCTTCATAATTGTTTGTTCCCCCATCCTGAATCTGTGCTTGAGCATAATAATAACCTCCAGGTTTTTATTTTTATAATGTCTACATTTTGATAAACACGTATTTGGCAGCAGTTACTCACGTGAACTCAGAAGGGAGATTTTTCTCCCATAACAAGAATAAAGAGGTGATCTACACTTGAAAATTCGGCATGTGAACTCAATGTTAATAACTGGAGGTAAGAAGGTAACATGAACATTTACTTTCTTTTTCCTTTCGACCATTTGAACTCTCTTTTTGCCAAAGGAAACTTTTTTCCTTTGTTGATTATAGAGTAACCCATTAAAAGAGAAAGTACAGATATAAAAGTCAAAACATATCAGGCATTTAATAAAAATTGAATTGTGTGGATGTTTCTCTCTTCCTCCTCCTCTTCTTCTTTGTTCTCTTTCCCTCTTTTCTTCCTCTTCCTCCTC
>CM053583.1:178015220-178018579 GCA_028627135.1 Pseudochirops cupreus
GTCCTCTTGACTCCAGGGCCGGTGCTCTATTCACTGCACTACCTAGCTGCCTCAAAAGAGAGAATTTTTATGCCAAAATATTATATCTTTATATTTATCAGACACAAAGTTGTAATTATTTTTTGTTATTTTATACTTACTCTATTCCACTGATCCATTGTTCTATTTCTTAGCCAGTACAAGATAATTTTGTATATATAGTCTATATATACAAACTATATAATTTATATATAATATATATAATCCCTGTATATAATACAGTATAAGATCTGGTATTGCTAGACTTCCTTTACATTAAAAAAATTAATTAATTTGATATTCTTAAACTTTTATTCTTCCAAATGATTTTTTAAAATTTCAATAAAATACATTTTTCTTCTGTAGTTTAGTTGGGATAGCTGTGAATTAAGTACATTAATTTAGATAGAATTGTCACTTTTATTATATTGGCTCAGTCCACCCATGAATAATTTATATTTCTCTAATTATTTCAATCTGACTTAATTGTATAAAAAATGTTTTATAATTATGTACATATATTTCCTGGGTTTTTCTTGCTAGGTATACTCCCAGGCATTTTATATTGTCTACGGTTACTTTAAGTGACTTATCTCTTACTCTATCTTCTTGCAGGGTTTGTTGGTAATATATAAAAATGCTGAAAATTTACAGGGGTTTATTTTATATCCTGCTACTTTGCTAAAATTGTTTCAACCAATTTTTAGTTGAGTCTCTAAGATTCTCCAATATACCATCGTATTTTCTGCAGAGTTTTATTTCCTCATTGCCTATTCTGATTCCTTCAATTTCTTTTTCTTATTTCTTCTTCTATTGCTAGAATGAATCATTTATTATTTCTTACAAAACAGTATATAATTTAACTATATGTGTTCTGTCATTCCCTAGTTAATAATTATTTCCTTACTTTTCAGTTTGTTATCACTACAAAAAATAGCCATTTATGAATATTTTTGTACATTTAGGTTCTTTTCCTTATTCTTCGATGTCTTTGGTTTATAAGTCTAGTAGAAATATTACTGGGCCAAAGGGTATGCACCATTTAGTAAAATTTAGGGAATAGTTTCACATTATTTTCTACCAGCAACACACATGCACACGCATGCACACACATGGACACACACACACACACCTATTTTCCTGCAGCATCTCCTACATGTTATTTTCTCTTTTTTTTGTCAACTTTGTCAAACTGATGTATATGAGGTAGTACTTCAGTTTCTTTAATTTTCATTTCTCTAATTACTAGGGATATGAAGGCTTTTTTTTTCATTTGTCTATACAGATCTTGAATTTCAATCACTGTAGAATTCCCTGTTCATATGCTTTGAATATTTATTGGTTGAAGAATGGCTCTTATAAATTTATATCAGGTTCATATTTATTTTGAAAATAATCTTATCAGAGAAACTTATTGCATACTTTTCCTGATTAACTATTTCCCTTCTTATCTTAGCAGTATGGGATAGATTTGAGCACAAACTTAAATTTTATGAATCAAAATGATTCTTTTTTCTTCTGTGATTATCTCCTGTTTGTTTATGAACTGTTCCACTACGTATTAATCTGAAAGGTAAATTCTTTTTTGTTTTGCTACTTGGTTTAGGATGTAATCCTTTCCAATGAAGGCACAAATATATCTGAAGCATATCTTGGTATGTAATATGAAATACTCATCTAATTTCTGTCAAATCACAATCTAGTTTTCTCAGAAGGTTTTTTTTTTTTGTCAAATGCTCCTTACCCTAGTACCTGGGATATCAATACAGTTATGTGTTTGTCTTTGTAGATAGGCATTTTCTATTTATTTTAAATGGGTTTTATCTATCTTCTCCTGTTGGGATTAGTCTGAAATATTGAGAAATACTCATCATTTATATGGTTTTATTTTATATTCTGCAACTTGGCTTATTAGTAATTGTTTTCATTTTAAATGACTCTGAGCTTTTCCATCTGTACCATCACAGCATCTGCAAAAAGTAATATTTTTGTGTTTATATTTATTCTACCTATTTTTTCTTATTTTTTGCTATAGCTGGGATTTCTGGCACCATATCAAATAGTAGGGATGTTCACCCATAATCTTGCTTCACCAACGATCTTTCTGAAAATAACTCTATAATCCCCATTACATATGATGTTGACTCTTGAATATATGCCACTTATCATAATAAAGAAATGTCCACTTATTCCTATATTGTTAGTGCTTTATAAAAAAAAAATAACTCAAATCAGCATTGTATTTTGTCAAAACTTTTTTCAAGGTCTACTAACATAATATGATTTTTGTAGTTTTTGTTAATATGATCAATTACTTTATATTAATTTCTTGTGTAAATTCAAGATAATAGTTGAAAATGATCTTTTGTGGTTATTGTTATAGCCTCTTTGAACAGTATTTTATTTAAAATTATTGCATCAATGTGTATTAGGGAAATTTTTCTGTAGTTTTCTTTCTCTGTCTTGAAAGTAGTTTGGTAGGATGTGTGTGTGTGTGTGTGTGTGTGTGTGTGTGTGTGTGTGTGTGTGTGTGATTTTTGCCAACTATGTAACATTGTGATTAATTGTTCTTTGATGTTTTGATAGAATTTGCCTATAAAACTGTCTGATCCTAACTAACTTCATTGAAATTGTCAGTTTTATTGGAAACTAGCCGAGCAAAATAGTTTCTAATAATGCCATTTGTTCCTTCACAATTTGTTACAAGTTCTTTTTCATTTTTGATATTGCTGATTTGGTTTTCCTTTTTCCTTTTAGTCACATCAGCTAATTTATCTTAGTGCTTTAATAAAAACAGCTCCTGGTTTTATTTATAACTTAGATGTATCTTTTAAGTTTTCAAATGTATTTATTTTGAGGATTTATATTTTCACTTTAAATTAGGCATGTAAACTTTTTAAAAAATATTGTCACTGTCCTTTCATTGTTTTGTGAAAATATTTGAGATATATTTTTTCCTATAGATTACTTTAGCTCCATGCCTAAAAGTTTGATATGTCTTCTAGTTGTCTACATCTTTAATGAAATTACTTACCATTTTTATTACTTTTTCTTTGACCAACACATTATTTAGGATTGTTATTTAATCTCGAATTAGATTGGAATCATTTTTGAAAGACTGTTTATTGCATTGTGGATATATACACACATATACATATATACACAACATTTTTTTAGGAAGCTCTCACTATCTCTTTTTTTTTTATTTTTTATTAAATTCTTTATTAAATTTTTTTGAGTTACATCTTTTCCCCCCGTCTTTCCCCCGCCCACCACCCCAAAACAGCCATCCCAGTATTTCCCCCCTCCCCCAGTCTATTCTCTCCTATGTCACTTTTTGA
>CM053583.1:178019079-178041624 GCA_028627135.1 Pseudochirops cupreus
TCTCTTCCCAATTTTTCTTCCACTTCCCTTATTTGGTTTTGAAAATCTTTCTTCAGCTCATCTCTAGCTTTAAGGCATTCTTCATGTTTATTGGAGGCCCCTGGTGGGGGTGCTCTGGCTGCGCTCTCCTCCTCCCTCTCTCTCCCTTGATCTTTCTTTACCCCAAAGAGGGTATCAACGGTTTGGGAGCTGTTCTTACTTTGCTTCTTATGCTTATTCTTACTCATGGTTCTTCAGAATGTGAGTTTTTTTTTTAAATCTCTGTGGGGCTCTGCTTCCAGAAGGGAAAGCTCTGTCCCAAATCGCTGGGGTCCTCCTGGCCGCCGTAGCTCCTAGGGAGAGGCTGGGAACTCCCCCTATACACTTCCAGCTGTCTGGATAGTGAGGACTCCAAGACCGAGGCCCAAGATGGCGATCCGTGCAGGCCAGTCAGTGCGAGAGCTCTGGCTGAGAAAAATCACTCCGTCCCCCTGCTGCATGCAGGCCGCGGGCGGGAAGCTGCAAAGCCGAGGCAGGTGCAAAACCTCTGCCTTTTTCTCTTTTCTGCTCTGGTGGCCTTCTGGCCGGACTGCTTATCTCCCCCTTTCACAAATCCCATTCACAGCTGCTGCTGATCCACTCACCTGAAGCTTCTCAGGTCTTCCTCTCCTCTTGTCCAGCCGCCCTGGGAGCACAGCCTTGGCTTCAGGCCAGGCTGCTTTCGGTGCACAGTGCTGATATGGTTCCTCATAGCTGAGCTGACTTTAGTGGGAAGTATCTTTGTGTGCGTTTTGGAGTTCCAGGATTGGTTTAGAGTCCTATTTTATGGGTATTTTGGGGTGGCTATGTGAGAGCTGGGATGTGTTGCTGCTGCTATGCCGCCATCTTGGCTCCGCCCCCAAGAACTCACTATTTAACAAAACCTGCTGGGAAAACTAGAATATAGTATGGCAGAAACTAGATCTTCCACTCTGTGCCAAAATCAAGTTGAAATGGGTGCACAATCTATAAAGGCTGATACTGTAAGCACTCTGGGAGAGCAAGGAATAGTTTACCTGTCAGATTTATGGAGAAGGGAAGATTTTATGAAGAAACAAGAGTTAGAGAGCATTATCAAATGCAAGATGAATAATTTTGATTACATTAAATTGAAAAGTTTCTGTGCAAATAAAGCCAATGTATCAAGATTAAGAGGGAAGTGGAAAAGTGGGAAAGAATTTTTACAATCAGTGTCTCTGACCAAGGCCTCATTTCTAAAATATGCAGAGAATTGAGTCAAATCTATAAGAATACAAGTCATTCCCCAATTGATAAATGATCGAAGGATATGAACAGGAAGTTTTCAGAGGAAGAAATTAAAGATATCTATAAGCATATCAAAAATGCTTGAAATCACTATTGATTGGAGAAAGGTAAATCAAAACAACTCTGAGGTACCACATCTCACTGGCCAGATTGGCTAAGATGATAAAACAGGAAAATGATAAATACTGGAGAGAATGTGGAAAAATTGGAACATGAACGTATTGTTGGTGAAGTTGTGAACTGATTTAACTGTTCTGGAGGGCAGTCTGGAACTATGTCCAAAGGGCTATAAGTAAGTGCATACTCTTTGACCCAGCAATACCACTTCAAAAGTTGCATCCCAAAGACATCCCAGAAGTGGGGAAAGGAACCGTATGTACAAAAATATTTATAGCAGCTCTTTTTGTGGTGGCAAAGTACTAGAAATCAAGGGGATGCCCACCAATTGGGGAATGGCTGAACAAGTTGCGGTATATGAATATAATGGAATATTTTTGTGCTATAAGAAATGAGAAGCAGACAGACTTTATTATAACCTGGAGAAATGTATATAAACTGATGTTGGATGAGAAGAGCAGAACCAGGAGAAATTTGTACACTATCACAGACTTAAAGTACGTTTGATGACTAACTTTAATAGATTGGGCTCCTTTCAGTAATGCAAGGTTATAAGACAACCCCAAAAGATTCATGATGGAAAGGGATATCCACATCCAGAGAAAGAACTACAGAATCTGAATGCAGATTGAAGCAAACTACTTGCTCTCTTTTTTTGTCCTTGTTTGGTTTCCTCTTTCTCATTGTTCACCCCATTGTTTATAATCCTTCTTTACAACCTGCCTAATGATTAACGTGAAGTTATTTGTAGATCCTATATTTGATTGCATGCCGCCATGGGAGGCGAGGAGGGGGAAAGGGAGGGGAAGAAAATTTGAAACCCAAGGGCTTGTGGAACTGAATATTGTAAACTAAAAGTAAATAAATAATTTTTTTTTAAAAATGCATATTAGGAAGATATTTGTCTCATACAAAGATTCTAGTAGTTCTCTTCCTCAATATTTGAGAATAATTTGTGATATCTGGATACTTATTAACTGATCTTTAACAGTAGGATAGAATTTTCTTGTGAATCCATCATATTCAGGAATTTTATTGTTTTTCTTTTGATAGTTCCTTTACAACTAAATTTATTTCATTTTTGAGATCATGTTACTTAAGATCTCTATCCAATCTTTTGATAATTTGGGAATTTTACATTTTTGAAGATATCTCTATATTTTCTTTTTGTTCACAGGATTTTTTTTAAAGTTGTGAATATATTCTTATTATTCTTTTCATTTCATCCCAATTTGCTATGATTTCACCTTGAACATTTGCTATTTTCCCTATTTCAACTGATCAAGCAAGAACAAAATGAATGCAAACTGGCCTACACATTTTATCTCCAAAATTAAATTATATGAGCCAGAAATTTAGTTGAGTGCCTTTCATTCCACCCATAAGCAATTCCATGCTTGAATAATGTCAGACTTTCAGAATTCTGAACTGTTCTATGGTGTCACCAATGTGTTCAAATTGCTTCAGGTACAAAGTATGAAGCAAGATGCCTTCATTTAGAATATCCTGATTTAGATCCAGATGTTATTTTAAAATAATTGTATCTGTTTTGATTGCTAATATTATGGGTGCTATTAGACAGTATACTGCCCATAGTTCTCTACAACCTGTTTCTCAAATTAGAAAACTGAATATTAATTTTCTATTCCTTTTTTTTCCTACAATAAAAGATATACCAATTAAAGAAGAATGAGTAGACTTCTTATGAGTAATGTGCCATATGAGGATTTGTCAAAATAACACAGGCTGTACTACTCATTATTGTACCAGAGGTATTGGACATCCTTTAGGAGGCAGATATTCAACTAATTTCTCAGCTACACAGTTTTTGCTTCTTCAAGAAGTCTGATGGTGCATTGGCAAAGTCATATTGTGCAGCCAGTTTTTAGACCTTAAATCACAGACTGTAGATTTAGAGCTAGAAGGGGACTTAGAAATAAACTAGTTCCAGCACTTTCATTTTACGGATGAGGAATCTAAAGCCCAGAGAGGTTAAAGAAACTGTTGAAGGTCTCCCAGGTAGGAAATGGAAAACTATACTTCTCTGTCTCCAAATATGCAACACCTTTTCCATTGCTTCTCCCAATGCATGACACCTTTTTTCATTACAGTACATTGGATGTCTGATAAGACACAGATTATATTTGAGTTACACAGAGGCCTTAGTCATTTGCTGGATATTGAAGATTGAAGATAGAATGAAATGACCCAGAGTAAGTTGTGATTTTTCTTTTATCCCAACATAATAACAACCTGTCCAGGGACTTGGCTTTGCTACCATTGTGAAACACATCATTTCAGGAGGACATGAGTTCTCATTTTTTTTATACTTTTGCATAAAAGCCTTAAACTTCATTGACAGCAGCCTTATCTTTCATTTCCTCTCTCTAAGACTAATATACCATTTCTTAGCGGGCAAGCCTTGAGAGAGCTCATATGTCTAAATAGATTTGATAGATAAGTGAATAACATCAAAAAAATGCTCTGCTTAATGGATGTACAACTTTTCTAGCATCCATTCATTTGGGTGCGAATATACCCTAAGTATAGGTGGTATTCCAGTTAGCCACACTTCAACTGAGCATGACATGAAGAACACACGGCCAAGCAGCCTCCTTGAAGATGCAGTAATGGAGAACAACGGGATGGATAATCGTGAAAGATGATTATGTACACTCATAAATCCACACCAATGCTGACAAGATTTCAGCTCTCGGAATGACAAACCTCTTCTTATGTGAGTAGGAATGTGAGATGTCAGGCTAATCCTCTCACTGCGCCAGACCTGTCAATGCCAATGTATGACTCAAAAACATATATTTATAAACATGTATTTATGGTTGTCATTTAATCTACAGAATGAGAATTTATTGACTTTAATGCAAGTCACTATAGTTATTCTCCTTAAATTCAAATAAATTGATCGATTGTAATTTGGGAATATAATGTATAGTAAACATAAATATGGTGCTGAATTCCCATGAAAGTTATTCATATTTCTTATTTAACATATTCGTATATGTTTTAAAAGATGGATAATAGTCAAACTATGTCCTATTTTAGTCCTTAAAACTTTTTTTTTTTTGGTATCAGCAGGTTACAGTAAAGGCTTGCCCAGTTTATAGGTAACAATCCTATGCCCCTGGCCATCATCACCTTGCCTCCCTTAGCAGATGGGAACTCAAGCCTGTGTGGAAATCCTAGGAGATTACACTTTGATAAGAAGCCCAGCTTTTTCAAACTTTGTAGTTTGGGCTTAATTTATCAGTATTGTCTAATATTAATTAGATAATTTAAAACAAAAACACCTTAAACATTAACCAGCTAGATGGCAACATAGCCTGTTTTGATCACTGGTAGCAAAATGACTACAGTTAAAAGAAGTCAGACTATTCAAATGATGTCTGTATAGATGGTGCTTTAAGGTTACAAATAATTTTACGCACTTAATCCTCATAAATACCTCTAGTGTAGTACAAGTAGGATTATCCAAATCTGACAGATAAGGAAACATTTGGGGGAAATGAGGTTGGCCCAAAAGGACATAACGGTAAGACATAGAGCCAAGAGAGGACCCTGGGCCTTCTGACTCCAAAGTTGGCCCTCACTCTAAATGTAAAATTCTTCTATCCCTTTTTCATCTGAGAAATTAGAGGTGGCATAATGTAACAGAAAAACCACTAGACTGGCAGTCAAGAGACCAGAAGCTAATTTATACTCAATCACTAATTAATTTATACTTAGTCACTAATTTATACTCAGTCACTAATTTATACTCAGTCACTATATAGAACTTTCTGTTCTACATAGGAAATAAAGGGATTGGATTAGATGAAAGCTATGATTATAACTAAGAAGTGATTAATTAATTATTATTATTATTATTTTTTGCTTTTTGGAGGGGGAGGGCAGGGCAATTGGGATTAAGTGACTTGCTCAAGGTCATATGGCTAGTAAGTATAAATAGTCTGAGGCTGGATTTGAACTCAAGTCCTCCTGGCTCTAGGGTTGGTGCTCTATTCACTGTGCCACCTAGCCACCCCTGATTAAAATATTAAGATATAATTTTTTAAAACAACATTTTCATCAAAAACATTCAGAAACACAGAAGGTCAGAGTTGAAGGGGACCTCAAAGGCCAACCAGTCTAATTCATACCTGAACACGAATCCTTTTTTTTTTTACAATAATCCCCATAAGTAAACAGATTTTTTCTGAAGATGCTCTATTAAGAAAAAACCCATTACTCTCTTTAAAACAAACAAGCAAATAAAATCTCCAAAAGACAGCGTCACAATTTAAATAGTTGTAATAAATATTGGGGGAATGAGCAAAGGAAGGCAGCATATTTTAGTACATTAAAAAAAAATTAGGCTTTGAAATTAGGAAGATCTGCTTTCAAGTTTGGCATATGATGATTGTGTAACCCTGGGCAAGTCAGGTAACCTCTATCAATTCCCTAGGTAAATCTCTAAGACCAAATGGTAGCTCTGCCTTGGGGGAAAGGTTTTCCAAACTAGGGGTTCCCCGCACTGATTAAATGAGAGATCTGGACTGAAAGAAACATAAAAACAAATAAAGAAGAATAGAGAAAAGTAAATGAATAATTGAATAAACAGATAAGTGAATGAATAAACACATGGATAAAGAAACAAAAAGCAAGTCTATTTAGTGAAGCATTTCCCACATCAAGCTTAAATCTCTATCTTTGTGACTTCCATCCCTACTTGCTTATTCTACCCTCTAGATCTCAAAAGAACAAAAATATCTACCTTCCACCAAATAGTTACTGGAAAACTGGCGCTCAGCTGTCATGTCCATCCTAAACATTCTCTTCTCCCGGCTAATAATCCTAAATTTCTTCAATTAATCCAACGGCCCTTATCGTTTTATGATCGGACTGCTGTCTCAAGTTTCTCCCCATTGCATTTCATCCTTCATTCTGTCATAACAGTGATCTTGTAAAGTGTTGCCCTGACCGTATTGTCTCCTTTATCAATAAATTCTGTGGCTGCCAATTACATTAATTATCTAATATAAACTCTTCTATCACACACAAAGAAGGTCTTACCCTTCATATTACCATCGTCCACAAATGTATCACTTCTGTATTCATGAATTCTAAAATTCCATTATCAGATCACAATCTACCTTTTCTCTGCCTTATAACTTCAAACCCTTTTCTTCACCCTCACCATGACCTCAAATCTCTCTAACCTTCAGTGTTTTCCATGGCCATCATTCTCGTGCTAGCTATACTATCCTTCCTTCTCAATCTTGACACCTTGGTGAACAAGTTTAATTCTGTAATATCTCTTTGCCTTCTTATCACATTACCAGTCCTGTCCTAAGCAGTCTCAGTTTTGGATTAATCCCATCATCCTTTCTTTCTTTCTCTCTCTCTCTCTCTCTCTCTTTCTCACACACACACACACACACACACACACACACAGAGTGCATATCTATATGTATTATATAATACACACATATGCATATATATACATACATACATACATATATATGTGTGTGTGTATATATACATACATATATGTATGTGTGTGTATATGTATATGTCTGTACATATATATATGAGTCTATATATGTGGGCATGCATTTTGTGAAAGGACTCCCTGAACTTTTCTTAAGTTTCCCTGTTTTCCAGAGATAAAGTGCCTGCCCCCCCTAAAAAAAAACAAAACCCAAAGCTAACATAAAAGTAATCGTAATCTTTTGCACTGAACTGAATTAAACTCTCAGTGTCCATGAAGCCAAGTCAGTTATAAGCCTGGCTCTGGCCAGTCTAGCCAAAACTGATAAACTGTGCAGCTGGGACCCTCTTATATAAGTCAGTGGTTCTCAACCTTCCTAATGTCTCGACCCTTTAATACTTGTATGTGGGTATATCTGCATGTGGGAGGACCCGCTTGAGCACAGATAGAGGAGCAGTGTCTTGGTTCCTAAGACCATCAGAAATATGTGTTTTCTGATGGTCTTAGGCAACCCCTGTGAAAGGGTCGTTTGACCTCCAAAGGGGTCGTGACCTACAGGTTGAGAACTGCTGATATAAGTAGAACATCCTCCCTCCATGGTTTGACTTACCAAGCCCTTCTGCTCCCTCTTGCTCTCCCTCACCTACTGCTCCCCTCCTCTTCCCATTCACCATTCCTCCCATAAGACCTTCCCTTTTTGCTGTACCCCCTTTATATCCAAGCCTCTATCTCTATCGCAACCTCCCGTGTATAAGGAATTCCTACATGCATGTGCTTCTCTCTTATAATAAATTGAGTTACTAATGTCTTGTGGAGTTGTGAATTTTGGAGATACCTATCTATATATCTATCTATCTAATCTGTCTATCTCTATCTGTCTATCTGTCTATCTATCTCCAAAAGCCATGACTCTGTGTGTGTAAATGTGTAAGAATAGCAATCAATTGACAAATGACCTTTATTAACTCTCTACTCTGTGTTTTATGCACTACATTAGGTATTTGAAATGGAAAAAGAGTAATTGTCTTCACTTCTAATGTGTTTAGATTTTATCAAGTGAATCCACATAGACAATTTTATAAAATATGCACAAAACTAATGCAAGGTAATTTGGTGGAGGAGTCACTGGCTTGCAGCTGGGGAAATCAGGAAAAACCTCATGTAGGAGGTATCACATGAACTAAACTTCAATGAAAAACTAGGGATTTTAGGAGTTGGAGGAGAAGCTGGGGTACATTCTATGCATGGGAGAGAATATTTTTTTTAAGATGAAGTGAAATTTAATTAAAATAGAATGCAAAGCAACCAGCAAGGAGTATAAATTAGCAGCATACATTTTTATCCTCCACCTTCCCAAAACGCCTCCTCCAGCTCCACTGATCTCAGGAGGGTGAGAATCAATTTGTTCTTACTTCCCACATTGGCTCACCATGGGCAGGTTATTAGAGAAGCAGTTCTACTAATAGGTCATGAAAGCCCTGCTCTGGCACTGAATGTACAGGGTCATGAAAACCTCAGCTTTGGAGAGAATTGATTGTCAGAGTCTGAGGCTCAGAATTCTCAAACCAGGTCCTTCTTCATCTCCCCATATCTTTCTTCATGATTTTAGGAAATGATTTGTACACAATGAAGGTTACAGGAAATGAAATGGCACATGGGAGAAACAACAAAAATATTTGTCTGTATGGCTTGTAGAGCATGTCTTAATTCTGGAAGTGACTTCCTGCCTTTGCTCATTCATGCCTGTCTATAATATGTTGTTTCCATTATCCTCAGATGTCTCAAATTTTATCAAAATGATGCTCTATCTACTGGCCAAGTAGCTTATTATGTGCCATGACCAATGGGGAGGGGATACAGTAAGAGAAAATTTCCATCAGGAACCATTTCCTTTCAGGGGAATAGTTCTGCCTCAAATTCTAGCTTGCTAGCCATAGCTGTTAAACTAGCCCAAATATCAAACTATTTCATTTAACTTTATTACCTCCTTAAAGGTTTGTTGGAGAGTGTGCCCATTTTCTGCTTGTCACTCAGTAACAACTTGTATAATTCATCTGAGAGCTTCATACTTCTTAGTGTGAACATATTAACATCAAATTCTCTATGACTGAATTCATTATTACATCATTTGATTTGGGTACAATTCTATCTCCCCTACACTCTCATGCTAGTAAAAAATTTGTTGTCTTCAACTTAAATCCATGGGCTGTAGTTGATAAATAATTTTAAAATCAGGATTTTCCCACAAAGATATAATTGTATCTGGTGGGCATGATTCCAAATTCGTGGTTACTCTATTTTAAAATGCAGAAGTCGTTTCACAATATTCTTGTACAGTAACAGTTTTCATAGTGTTTGCAAAGGCCTATACAAAAAACCATAAAGAAAAAGGAAAACAAAATCTAGTTTTCCCCCTTCAGAGGCAATTCTTGGTCCCTTCAGAGCTCCAAGAATGTGTTGGACTCTGGGTCGATAATCCAAATGGAGATCCAAACCAAAAGAAACAAACAACCAAAAATTCATCTTGGTCCTTGCAAAACTAAGAGGAGCTGACATTTTCCCAATGAAGCCTGGCAGCACATGGGACTGTATCTTAACTCATCTCTTACTGAGACCAATAAGCTGACTGAAAAATCGTTTTGCTAAGAAATTTTGGTGTTCATGGGACACATAAGTTATCAGATCCAAAGAAAGCTGCGCTGTAGCCTAGTAATGAAAAGACTGAACAACATGGTCATTTACAGAATAGGAACAGAAACTGGGTTGTTTGGTTTTTGTGTTCCCCCCCCCCCCCCCCCGTGGAAGGAGCCTTTAAAGAAAACTCACTACAACCACTTATTGCCTGTGGGAGAATAAATTGGACAGATTGATGAGCAGAAAGAGACTGCTAAGAATTTATTTCAATGGACTTTAAACAAAAAAGTATGTCTACCAGTTTTTCAGAGATTATCTGGACAGAACATTGGCCCAGGAACAGATTATTTCAAATAAAAACGACATAACGTACCTAACAACCAACTAGAAAGAAGGATTGTGCACAGAGGTAGTATCTTTCCTAATTAATTTTTTTAGTTCTAGAGGCTACTATGTTATAAGAATACTCCGTTGAGTAAAATGACACTATTATCCAACATAGACTAAGTCTAAGTCTAGGTTTAAGGATGTATGACTGGAGTTCTGATTAGCACTGAGATAAGCCAGTAACAACAACTATTTGAGATCTAAGGATATAACTTTTGTTGTTCAGTCATTGCTGACTCTTCCTGACACCATTTGGGATTTTCTTTTATTAATTTACGCATTTATATATACATATATATATATATATATATGTATATATATTTTTTACTTTTAGGAGGAGGGAAGGCAGGGTAATTGGGGTTAAGTGACTTGACCAAGGTCACACGGGAATCAAGTGTCTCTGGCCGGATTTGAACTCAAGTCCTTCTGACTCCAGGGCTGGTGCTCTATTCACTGTGCCACTTAGCCACCCCCATCTGGGATTTTCTTGACAAAGATAAGGGAGTGGTTTGCCATTTCTTTCTCCAGTTGATTTTACAGATGAGGAAACTGAGGCAAACAGTTAAATAATTTGCACAGGATCACACTGCTAGTAAGTGTCTGTGGCTGGTTTTGAATTCAGGTCTTCCTCATTCCAGACCCAGTGCTCTATCCAGTGAGCCATCTACCTACCTGCCCTCAAGGACGGACAGATTCCATTACAGTTAGAGCTATTGGACCTATGACAAGCCCGAGTTATGGTGTTAATGAGAGACAATGGACAAATGTAGTTGGAGAGAAATATTGACATAAGATATACTTTGCATGCAGTTTCATAACTGATACTATTTCTGTTTCATAGGTATATTTGTCTATTATCTATGTATGTTTTGCTGTTGCCTATTCAAATATATGCTATTAATCAAGGATGTTCTGGTATTATGTAGACTTACTAAAGATATTGTTGTATTGCTTTTGCTAATTTTATATATTATTTGTTTGGATGAATATATATGTTCTGTTTTGGATTTCTCAGTTTATAGTACATTTAATTTTTCAGAAAATTGTTTTTACTGTGTCTCCCCTTAAACAAAAAAATATCTAACAGTTCCACTTTTTAAGATATTAGTTGGAACAACTTAATGGGTCTTTATGTCCTAAAAACTCAGTTCCTTTTTTTAAAACAAAAATTCACTGAAATTAAAAAAATAATTCTTAAATAACAGTCATTTACTAATAGGATGTGCACCTGTTGGGCCCTGCAAACATCTCTGACTTTAAAATCGTACTGGACAATGCCACCCTCATATCCTACTTCACCTTGATTTTTACTAAGTCTTTATTTTTTATTAGACCCATCACTGAAAACTCAGCTTTGCAAAGATATAACATCTCAAATGAGAAAACATGAGAAGGGATAGCCAGAAGTAGAAGTTAGAAAAACATCAAAACCCAAGAACATTATCACATCATGAAATTGATGTAGAAAGTAGCAGATTGCATGGTGAGCTAACACAAGCAGTGTGGTGGTATCTAAGATTATTAGTGTTTAAAATATACCATGATGCCTTTGTTAGTTCACTGTGACTCACCTTGAGAATCATGGTTGTAGTCATTGAAGAATTTCTTCCAGAATTTGGAAATATGGAAAATGTGCCAAAATACACCTTGCTTGAATTACTTTTGACAACAAATGTTTACCAGGGGAGACAATGTAAGGAAAGAGATCGAATTTCTCTCCTTCCCCATCCTCTACCAAAAAAATCAAACCAAAACAGTTCCTTTCATCACAGTATTTACTCACAGATGGTGAGGTTTGATGTGTTTGCTGCATGGGATGCCTTTACCAAGTGTAACCTTTTTAACATCTCAGTATCCCTGACTACATTCTGTGATTTGCATCATCTCAGTTGAAGTAGACTTGGATTAACCTGACCCTTATCTACACAGATATCCTGGAATTTTTCTGGGAATTGAAATTGAGATCAATAGATTATGGTTTGTGCATGCCACTTTTTTTTTTAGAAATTACAGGAGCTTTTGCCCATCTTCAAGACTTTCAGGATCACCTGTTCTCCAGTATTTTACATTGGCAATTACAAGGGAATTACATGTCTTAATTCCTTTATTACCCTAGGAAGTAATGCTTCTAAATCAAGTGACTTGAATATACAAAGTATAACTCTGTGCCTTTTCTATTATTTCCTTGGGTTCCAATCCTGGCTTCCAACTCCACATTAACCATTTTCTACTGTTCCTTTCCTTCCAAAGATTTCTCTTCTTTGCAGAAAAAAAAAGCAGAGTGAAAGTTGAGGACCTCTACTTTCTTTTTCCTATTCTATGTTATTTTTATTTTTCTCAAAGGGTATCCCTTCCTTGACCCTTTTCTTTGTCTCCAAATAGCTTTTAAACATATTGTTTTTGTCAATAATTCCATTTTATATCTAGAAGATGAAAATATTCACATAATTAGCATCTAATCTCAATAGACTGAAATGTCAAAAATGTACAGATGGTGATCCTAACCGTTTGTAACTCAAAACATTTCAAAAATACCATTTTTTTGAGGAAGAGAGCTTGCTTTACTGATGTGATTTCTGAGCTCTGAACTCCCACAATAGCACTATTTTTAGGGGGTTAACCGTAATTCAATTTTAATGAGGTTACATATTATTTAAAACTCCAGTCACTCCTGAAAAACATTAACTTTCTGCAATAACACAGGTGCACCATATTTACAAATAACTGTAGGCTCACCAGAGTTTCAGTTATTACAAGCATTGTAAAGTCAAGCCTTGTAAACTATTTGGATTCCCCCCCACCCCCATGAGTTTTCCCAAGAACTTTTTATATGCAGATATGTAGATGTATACATTATGTATATATACATGTATATTTAAACAACTTATCTGCAGTTGGATACAGTATAATGTTTTTTGTTTCTTTGTTTTTACATTATGTTTATGCAGTGAACATAAAACACTTTCCAGGTCATTTACTAAATTTAGATCCTGACATTTGAGGGTAGTTCAAATATTTTTGTTGATAATAGCAACATTAGAATAAACGCCAAGGTTAAAAATGCAAAGCCTGCTTCTTCAGAATTTACATGAATTAGGAATGAACTTTCTGACAAATATTTGAAAGGATCTAGGATCTGTCCAATGTGACTGGTCGCTTCAGTGATGCAGATCACAGCACATCCCGTGCAAGTTTTATTCATATATTCTCTTCTCATAAGTCCTTTGGAATTATCTTGGATCATTGTTTTGATTAGAATAACTAAGTCACAGTTGATCATCATACAAAATTCTTGTTATTATTCATATTATGATTATGGTTCTGCTCACTTCACTTTGCATTTATATGTCTTCCCAAGGGTTCTTTTTTTTTTTCTGAAACCATCATGTTTTTAATTTCTTATAGCACAATAGTATTCCATCATAATAATAGCCCACAATTTGTTCAGCCATTCTTCTATTGATGGGCATGCCTTCAATTTCCAATTCTTTGGCACAAAAATAAAGCTTCTATAAATTTTTTTATACATATTGGCCCTTTACCTCTTTTTTCCTTTGATCTCTTTGGGATATACTCCTAGAAGCAGTATTGCTAGGTCAGAATGCACTTTGAGAACAGTTCCAAATTGTTATCCAGAATGATTGTATCAGTTTACAATTCTACCAACAGTGTATTAGTATACCAATTTTTCTACTTCCCCTCCAGCATTTGTGTAGGAGAGGAGATACCAACTATGCCATGTGTCAGACAGGAGGCACAGGAACTTTTGGGCTCCAGCCTCTCGCAGGTTCACTTTTGATCTGGGCAGCCAGAAGGACGGCAACAGAGACATAAGGGGTTATTTAATTGCTTTATTCTTCTCAAAAGGGTTGCTGATAATGGGAGCATTATGGGGATATAATATATAATGGGAACAACATCACTCTTACACTATCCCCTAGTTATTCTTCTCTCAGGGCCAGTTGAAAATGTGCATTCCAACTCCCACAGAATCCCCTAAGTCTTGAGGAGGGCCAGTCGAGATACACACACCATGCACATTTCCCCTAAGCCTCAATGGGGGCCAATTGAGGCATGCACATAATTCCAGCGTGTGCATTTCCATTCCCCAATTACTGGCCAGTGCTCACTTGATTTATAGAGAGGCACACAAAGAAAGCACTTTGCCCACAATAGCCTCACAAGTTTAAGTCAATGTTAGCAATATCCTGGAGACTTATCATAGCACAAGCACAGTAGGTGTTTACCAAATTAACTCAAATGTTTACATAATTTTAACATGCAAGTATGGTGGTGATATTTACAAGCCATGAACCTGGGAACTAATATCCATGAACCTGGGAACTATTAGATTATGTATGGTCATGGATTTTGGGAACTAGTATCTTAAAAAAGAAGACAAATCCACCTCATATGAAATTTTCCATTTTCCTTTTCCATCAAATCTGATGAATATAAGGAGGTACCTAAGGATTGTCTTAATTCACATTCCTCTCATCAATAGTGATTTAGAGCATTTTAAATATGACTATATATAGCTTTGACTTAAAGGTCAGTCTTTACAGTACAAAAGATTTCACTCATGTTGCTGTAAGGTAGGGAGACATGGAACTCCATTGCTTCCAAAAACCTGAAATAGGCATCATACAAAGGACAATGGAAAACTGAAGTATTTAACTTACCTGCAACTCCAAAGAGAAACAATAGTAAAGAATGTCATCAAAGAAAGAACTGATGGAATGTGAATGTAGATTGAAGCATTTTTTCTTGCTTTTTTTTGGCATCACATTTAATATGGAAATATATTTTACATGATTTCACATGTATAATTAATATCACATTTCTTGCCTTCACAATGGATTGGAGAGGGGTAAATGGGAGAGAATTCAGAACTCAAAGTTTTTAAAATTATTCATGTTAAAAATGTTATAAATTTGAAAAAAAAACCCTGGATAGGGATGAAGAAATTATACATATATATGTACACATGTACCTGTGTATGTGAATGTATACACACATTTATTCAGCCTGAATTTCCCATAACAGCAAAGATATATATGTGTGTTTGTGTGTATATGTGTATATATAATGTGTGTATATATGTGTATATGTGTGTGTGTATATGTATGTGTATATGTGTACCTATATATGCATATGTATATATGTGTGTATATGTGTATATAAGTGCTCTGGATAATAACTTTTAAGTCACAGAATTCTTATTTCATTGGGGCATTGTTTTTCATTGCATCAATCCAAAATTTGCCTCTGAAGTTTCCACCCTTTTTGCCAAGTTTTATAGTCTTGTGACAAACTGTGCAAGTCTATTTCCTCATCCAAATAAAGACTTAAATCCTTGGAGATGGTTATAATGTCCCCCTGAGTCTTCTCTCCTCAAGGCTAAATATCTTTGATTTCTTTAATTTATCATAATATGAGATGGACTCAAACTTTCCCCCTCAGCTTTGCCCTCTTCTGTATGGTAATTTCATTCGGAATGGCAATTCTATTCTAAACTGTGCTGACTAGAAGGAAATAGAATATGCTAGATGTGGCCTGATCAGGGCACAATGCAGTGGCATTATAACGTATTTAAATATGGTTGCTACCAAGTATAATACCTTATGCCTTTAATCCCAGATTGTGGGAAGTTGAGGCTTGTGAATCTCTGAAACTCATGAGTTCTGAACTGGTATGGGTTAAAGTCCAAGTGATGTTCCTGTTAAGGTGGATATCAATGTGAGGGCCACCAGGGTGCTTAAGGGAGAGAAGTTGGTGGACAAACCCAGGTTGGAAATGGAAAAAGACCAAAGATCTCCTATGATAATCAATGCTAGGATAAAGCTGTCAGTAAGCCTTGTACTTTCAGCCTTAGGGAGATGCGGAGACTTAGTCTTTCATAAGCTAAGAAATTAATTATATCTGGAAGATACAGCTCTAAATATAACCTAATATTATTCTAGCTTTCTTGACTTCTATTTCATGTTAAATTATATTGAGCTTGTAATCTGTTAAATCCTCCATATCATTTTCACATAAACTAGTGTCTAAAAATAATTCCCTCACCTTATAAGTTGTGAAATTGATATTTTGAACCCAAATGTAACTTTATACATATTCCTACTAATTCTTATTTTCTCAGATTCAACCCAGTTTTCTGACATATCCTGGTTCTTTCCTGACCCCCATAGTGTTGTGCCATCTATAAATTTAATAATCATATCATCTATAACTCTATCCAAGTAATTTATTTAAGAAAAACAGACATTGAACAGAAAAGGGCTAAAGTCAGATCCCTGACATATTCAAGTATACCTTCCTGCCAAAATGATATTAAAGCACTAAATGCTAATTCTCCATGTATTATGGAGTTCCATGACTCACAGCTATTCCATAATATTGGTCAAATACTAGTGTTATAAAGAGATTTAAGTTCTTCTAACTGCCAAGGGAACCTAATGAGGAAAGTTAAGGCAATCCAATCCCAAGCACCAGTAACTTCGAGGACTGAGAGTTCTGCTGTTGCTAGGATTAAATAATTGAAACCCTTTACCTCATTAACTACAGCCACAAAATTAGTTTTTCCTCTTGTCTTGGAAGAAAAGTTTTTAGTGCAGATGAAATAGTCCCCTAAAGTTTCTCAGGCTGAAGTAGCTGGATTTTGCTCACAACGCGTGAATATCCAGATTCAGTGTAGGGGTATCTATTTCTTGGGTATACCTATGCCAGCAGTTCTCAACCTGTGGGTTACGTTCAATTTGTAACAATGAAAATACATCCTGCATATCAGATATTTACATTACGATTCATAACAGTAGCAAAATTACAGTGATAAAGTAGCAACAAAAATAATTTTATGGTTGGGGGTCACCACATGAGGAACTGTATTAAAGGGTTGTGGCATTAGGAAGGTTGAGAACCACTGACCTAGGCTTTTGTGTATCCTTGCCTATGAGGCTGATGGAGAACAAGAACATTCAGCAGGCTGTCTTTATCTCTCTCTGTTTCGCTGTGTGTCTGTCCTCTGTCTTTCTCTTTCTCTCTCTCTTTTTGTTTGTCTCTGTGTCCCTCTGTCTCTGCGTCCTTCTCTGTCCCTGTCTCTTTCTCTGTCCCTGTCTCTGTGTTTCTGTCTGTCTCTCTGTCTTTTTCTCTGTCTCTACTTCTCTCTCTCTTTCTCTGTCTCTGTGTCTCTTTTTCTGTGTCTGTTTCTCTCTGTGACTGTCTCTCCGTGTGTCTGTCTCTTTCTCTGTCTCTGTGTCTGTCTTTCTGTCACTTCTGTCTCTCTGTCTCACTCACTGTCTGTCTCTGTCTCTGTGTCACTATGTCTGTGTTTCTTTGTTTCTGTCTTTCTGTCTCTCTCTGTATCTGTGTTTCTGTCTCTTTCTATGTCTGTCTCTCTCCAGCTAAGCTTTCTGTTCTTTCAAAGAGAAAATCCCTTCTCTCCCTTTCAAACTGAGCATTCCATAACCAAGCAGCATTAAGGATCACAAAATATGCATGAGCAGTTTAGATAACACAAACAAGAATATGAAATAATCAAAGAAACTGAAACTTCTCCATCTCACATCTGCCAAAGGCTGGCTTAGAAGAAAGGTGAAAGGAAAAGCAGGAAATAGGGAGGGCACCAGAAATACTGGAAGGATGCTTTTCCTGAAGTGGATAGAGAAGGGGAAGGAGTTGTTATCCACAGTCCAGACCCTCATGACTTCTGAGACTTGATCGTCCTCACCTGCACTTGGTTTAGAAACCCAAGTGTGGTCCCATCTCTTGCTTCTCATCTAGATACCACCCTTTTCTCCTATCCTTGGCCACTGTGTTCTGCTATTTCCAGGTCAGTTTGTATGATATATGCAATTTTCAAATATATCAGCACCACTCCAAAGCATCTACACTCTAGTCTTTGAATTTTGACATCAAATATGATAGAGTTCTATGATTCTGAGAAAAAAACTCCCTCTTCTAGGAGGAAAAAAAAATCAATTCAGGAATTCAGAATACATTCTTATTTATCTGGTAAACCCTTAACTAAATCTAGACAGAAACAATTGAGTCAAGACATGAGAAGTCACCCCAGGAGGAGTTCAGTAGGACTGACTTCTCTTTTTGATCATGGCATTTGGAGTGATAAGAAAAAAAGTTGCAAAATGAACTTCAGGTTCCATTTAGTCACCTCAGCCATCCTCTGAGACTGACCTTTTGCTTGAGGGTGGGTAGAGTGTGATGACAGAAGCTCAGGAAAGGTCACAGGTTAAAAATCCCTTAAACTGACCAGAAATAAATACAGATTGTCCGATAGGAATGCGAATACTGCCATTCTATGTATCACAAATCACCTGTTGCAGATTTTGGATTTTTATAGCAAAGGATTGATAGGAATTTTGAGAAAGAGCATTAAATCTAATTCCAGAAATATTTATTACCATGTACTTAGGGCAAGATATGAGGAAATAAAACTGAACAACAGCAGCAAAGTAGTCTCTGCCTTAAATAGCTTACATTCTACCTTGTTGGGGCACTGGGGCAGTGATTATTTCAGAAGTGAGAGGATTGTAATAACTGGGGAAGAGAGAGGGGGAGATAAATATCAGGACAGGGTTTTTATGAGAAGTGGTTCCTGAGATGAAAGTAAAAGGGAATTGGACATGCCAAGAAGTTGAGATGAAACAAAAGTGAATTTAAGGCATGAGGACAGACTATGAATATGTCGGGACACAGCAGATGCTTGCTGAGTTTAGGGAACATAGGATGGTACTATCCTCAACCTCAGACTACCATGCATTTGTGTTGCATACATTTTATATATGCATAGATAAATTTAGGAGGCAGCATGTAGATAGAAATGGATAGAAAACCGTTCACAGAGCTGGGGGGACCTGAGTTCGAGTCCCATTTCTGGTATATACTGGCTGTGTGACACTAGACAGATGACTTCACTTGTCAGTGCTCTAGGAGAATCTTTTGAGATCTTGAGTTACAGAGAAGGTAAGAACCTACCCTAGGGTTGAAGATTTCCTCCAGGAATTCCAATAGCAGAGAAATCACAGTTCCACCCCCTGTCTTCTTCTACTGGGACATGTACACCTCTCCTAAGATTGAAAGTAAAGTCTTTGAAAACAAGGACTTACTATCATTTTTTTGTCTTTCTATCACCAGTGCCTATCACAATGGCTGGTAGCTGTTGGTTGGTTGGCTAATTGATTGATTATACACCGTGTATGTGAAGTGTGCATGAATGAGCCAGGATAAGGGGTTTCTATCCTGGGGGCAATAGGAAGTTACTGAAGATTTTTCAGTGAGGAGAATGACATGGTTAGATCTGTGTCTCAGGAATATTAATCAACCAGCTACCTATGTGGAGGATGGATGGGAGAGGTGACAAACTAGAAGTAATTAAAAAGTTTATTTCTGAGAATTCTCATTTAAAATCAGTATGAACTCATGACCCTAGGTTTTGATCAATTCCTAAATTAAAAGCAGTTGGTTTGGGCAGGCTAGGCTGAGTAATCGCATCTTGCTATGTACTTTTTCAATGCTTTTATTGTTATTTTTTAATATATATGAATCAATTCTAGTTTATACAACTATCTTTTAAACAATGTTTTCAAAGGAATAGCTTTGGGAAATGGTAACAGAAGTAAGCCTAATCACTACTTTCTAGAACAATGACAAGTTTTCATTAAAAAAAAGGTAATTCTTTAAGGAAGATAATTTAAATAGATGGTTTGGAAATTTCTCGAATTGCTCAGTTATCATTTCCCTTTTGCCCATCCCCTCTGAAATTAGAACAGAGGCCAATTTGAGATCCTTAATCAATGGATGTTTATCACTCCAAAGAATTGTAGTTGAAAACTTCTACCATCAAAATGCCCTGGGAAGGGGTCACATCACCACATGGGTTCTGAACTGACAAAAGACTTGGGGGATCAGAATTTGATATAATTTTATCGGGTTCTCCCCCACTCTCACCCTATGTAGTCAGAACCACCAGGAGGATCAAACCGTTTTGCTTCCAGAAAGGACTTTATACATCATTTAGTCCAATCAAAGACTGACTTCACAGATGAAGGAACTGAGACCTTTAGAGTTAGCTGACTTCCCAACATCACAAGAACTGAGAATGAGACTAGAGCCCTTCATAGCAGGTGACTTAGCAAGGACCAAGGACCAAGGACCAAGCCACTTGAGAGGCTGAGTACTATGAAGCCTGATTAGAAAGGTAATAATGGACCTTTTTGACTCTTGATAAAGCAAGGAATTTTTTGCATAATCCTATTCAGTAACGTTGAATCATGCTATCTCATTGATAATATGTAAAGTCTAGAAGTGGACAGCAGGAGAGAGAGGATGAATACCAGAGGCAGTATAAGTCAAAGGTCTTTCTCTTTCCCTTTCTGTTTTACCTTCTCTTTCTTCTCCTTCCCATCCCTCCCCTTCACTTCCCCTTCTTTCTATCCCTCTCCCTTGCCTTCTCCCTCTCTCTCCTTTTTCCCTCTCCCTTTCCTTTCTTCCTTCTCTTTTTACTGCTCTTTTTTTTTGGATAAGGGAGATAAAGAATGCTTTTAGGTTGAGGAGGAAGTGACATGTCACTGAAAATTTTGTGACTAAACAGAGCTATACCATTATGGGATAAAGTATCAGAGAAAGGAAGCAGTGGTTTAGTTTATTTTCATTTTAATGGAATATCATATGTTCCAAAGTTGACAACAGTTTGTTTTCTGTAAAATGTCCATATCGTATCCAGTTCAATTTCATAGACTGCCCTTCTTCCAAAGTCCATGAAGTTACTTAGCAAACTTTTCATGGAGGAAAATCATAAAAGAAAATGATTAGTCATGGGAAAGTGTTAAACTCTTGGTTTCTATTTGTAGTAAACACATCACATGAAATTACATGTGCCTCTCTGAGTGGGATGAATACTCACTGCATGAGGGTGATGACCTAAGATCCTAATCCTGGAAATTAAAAATCCACCTTTTTTTCTTCTCATTACAGAAAATTCTGTTTCCTGAAGACTTCCCATGAGTTGTTTTCATCTTCTGGTTCTCCTGTGATCAAGACATCATTGAAATAAGGTAACAAATTTAAAATCTTAAAAAAAGATGGTCCCCAATGAAGAAGGCCATTCCAAGGTAATGTAATTTCCTGAACTAGAGACATGTAACTTGGAATGATGATAAATGAGGGAGCATCATATTTGATTGACCAATTGTTGATAAACTTGGGAAAAAATCAAATCTTCCAAAGCATGTCCCCGAGAGGGGAAATTAATGGCCTACAAGCATGGCTAGGAACAGTACTGCTGAATTCCTTAATAACAGTGCATTTGTGAGCCTGTGTTAAAACCATTCTTAGTAACTGAATAATTGGCTTAGGTCACAAAATATGTATAATTGATCAAAATAAACTATCAGTACCCAATGCCAAATGAATGGCATCTGTATGCAGGTATCTGAGCTGCAGGAGACTAAGCCTGGTTTGTGGAACACTTAAAATCAGCTGGGTCAATTGAAATGAAGCTGGCCCTTCCAGGAGCCATGAGAGTTTCAGATAATCATTTGCAAGGTCTCCTCCCCAGCATGGGAGGTTTTCCTACTACAAGAGCACTGGATTTTCGCCTGCATCTTTTAGCTTCCCCTTGGAGTGTTTGGACTTTGTCCAACAATAACACTTCTGCACCATTACCTGTTTCTTCCCATCATGTAGGGCCCATCTCTGTGAGCAGACATGATTTTATCACTGAGAATGGCATTAAAGATGAAATATTGCTCTCTGATTTGCTAATAAACTATAAGGGCTACAGGAACCTTCTATTTAACTGACAAAGGAAACCTGGGTGTGTTATCGCCCTCTTTAGAATGTGAACTTTTTGAGGTTTGTCTCACAGTTTCTATTTTTATTCACAGAACTCAGTGCTTTTTATTAAACATGAATGTTTAATAAATATGTTTCTATTCACTCATTCATGTAAAAATATCCAAGGTTTTAATGAACTACAAGCTTAATGTGGTCAACAATGAGTGAAGGCAATTAGAGAAAGCTATTTGATGTGAGTTCACTTCTTATACTGCAGTGGATGCCTGATCTCAACAATGAGAGTATTCTTTCAAACTTTAGACCTCAGAAAGCTGGATTGCAGTGTTTTGATCCTTTGAATTTCTTAGACTCAGCTTGGTGATATAGGAGATAAAACAGCGGACCTGGACTAGGGAATTCATCCACTAGCACTTGCTAGCTATGAGACCCTGGGTAAAACACTATTAATTGTATGATCCTGGGCAGATCATTTAATATCTGCTACTTCAGTTTCTTTGTCTTTAAAATGGGAGTAACAGTATAACCTACTTTCTAAGGTTTTGTAATTATGACATTTGTAAAGGGGTTTACAAACCTAAAAACACTATTTAAATGCTATCTCTTATTGCTGTTGTTAGCATTTTCCCCATTTCTTATGTTCTCCCAGAGATATTGCTTTTTTTTTAATTTTTTTTATTTTTTTTTTATTTTTTTTTCAGGTGACTTTGTTTTATTAAATTTTTTGAGTTACATATTTTCTCCCCGTTTTTCCCCCGCCCACCGCCCCAAAACAGCCATCCCAGTGTTTCCGCCCTCCCCCAGTCTATTCTCTCCTATGTCAC
>CM053583.1:178042124-178081322 GCA_028627135.1 Pseudochirops cupreus
TGATTTTCCTGCAACGTTCTTATTTCTCTTCCCAATTTTTCTTCCACTTCCCTTATTTGGTTTTGAAAATCTTTCTTCAGCTCATCTCTAGCTTTAAGGCATTCTTCATGTTTATTGGAGGCCCCTGGTGGGGGTGCTCTGGCTGCGCTGTCCTCCTCCCTCTCTCTCCCATGATCTTTCTTTACCCCAAGAAGGTATCAAGGGTTTGGGAGCTGTTCTTACTTTGCTTCTTATGCTTATTCTTACTCATGGTTCTTCAGAACGTGAGTTTTTTTTTTAAATCTCTGTGGGGCTCTGCTTCCAGAAGGGAAAGCTCTGTCCCAAATCGCTGGGGTCCTCCCGGCTGCCGTAGCTCTTAGAAAGAGGCTGGGAACTCTTCCTATATACTTCCGGCAGACTGGATAATAAAGACTCCAAGACCAAGGCCCAAGACGGGGCGATCCGTTCAGGCCGCTCAGCACGAGAGCCCTGGCCCAGAACAGTCACTCTGTCCCCCTGCTTCCTGCAGGCCACGGTCGGGAAGCTGCAAAGCCGAGGTAGGTGCAAAACCTCTGCCTTTCACTTTTCCACTGCCGCTAATCCGCTCACCTGAAGCTCCTCAGCTCATCCTCTTCTCCTGTCCAGCCACCCCCGGGGCACAGCCGTGGCTTCAGGCCAGGCTGGTTTGGGTTGGCAGTGCTGATATGGTTCCTCGTAACCAAGCTGACTTTAGTGGGAAGTATCTTTGTGTGCATTTTGGAGTTCTAGGATTGGTTTAGAGTCCTATTTTATGGGTATTTTGGGGTGGCTATGTGAGAGCTGCGATATGTTACTGCTGCTACGCCACCATCTTGGCTCCACCCTCCCAGAGATATTTCACAGAGGGTTTTATTCAGCTTTTACTGTGCCCTTTCTCCAGATTATTTTGTATTTTTGTGGCTACCTGCGCTCACCTGTCAATCTGTTATACTTAGAGGCTCTCCAGCACTAAATCTCTCATACATTTATTCCAATTACAAATGTGTTTGTTAATGTCAAACAAGTTATAAAATGAGGAGACATACGCTTGACAAAAGTACTCAGGACTGTCATGGAGATTTCCTATACAGTGTCCTCCTAGAAGAAGGAATCCCTGTGGCTAATGAGAGTCTGCCAAAGCACCTTTTAGTAAACAGTGTTGTGATTATGTAAAGCCCCAAAACATTCCAGGGGCTGCACGAGGAGTGCCAGGATTTCTGGAAAAAGATGTGGTCTGTGGCTGAACTAATAGTGATAGAGAAAATTAGGAAGATCCTTGTCCCAAGGTTCGTTGCTCTACTTGTCTCACATCTGGGGCACTGAATACAGTTCTGTGCATTATGCTTTATGAAGGACTTCAATAAGCTGACGCACTTTCAATGAAAGATAACTGTGATGATAGGAGGCCTGAAGGTCTTGTCACAAGAAGAGCTTTTGATAGAATTAGAACATGTATCCTGCATGTAACATAATGTTTAGACCTTTCCTGCTTCTTCCCAAAAGGAAGAATTTGGAGCAATTGGTGGTAGCTCCAGACAAACCGTAGCTTGATGTAAGCAAAAAAAAAAAACCATCTAGCAATGACAGGTCTTCCAAAATGTGAAGGTCTGAATTCCTCTATTGCAGGTTCTCTCTTATTGGAGGTCTTCAGGAAGAGTTTGGCTCATAGGCTTACAGATCTAAAGCCACAAGGGACCTAAGAGGTCCAAGTTCATGCAAGTAATAAGCATCATACGTGAATTTTAACCTAGGTGCTTTGACTCCAGGACCTATATTTCTTCTACTGTATAATTCACTGGGGATGTTACAGAGCTGCTCTGTTCAGATATAGGTTGACCAAGATGGACCCCAGGTCCTTTCTAGTGTGGAGATTATTTTAATTTTGGTGAATGAATGTTATCTGAATGAGCAAAAGGAAGAGATTGAATTAAAAATACAAGGAAAGAAGGAAGGAAGGAAGGATGGAAGGAAGGATGGAAGGAAGGAAGGAAGAATGGAAGGAAGGATGGAAGGAAGAAAGGAAGGAAGGAAGGAGTAACCAAACATCTATTAAGTACCTTCTACATCCAGGCTCTGTACTAATACTGCAAATATTATTTCACTTGATTCTCATAACAACCCTTGGGGCAGGTGCTGTGATCATACCCATTTTACAGTTTTGTCTGAGACAAAGATTAAGTGATTTGAATAGGATTAGAGAACTGGTAAGTATCTGAGCAAGAATGTGAACTTAGGTCTTCTTGAGCAAATATTGAAATGCTTAACTACTTTGCGTTTATTTTGCATTCGTGTTTATACATGTATGTATATATGCATTATATATGTATGTATATGTGTAATATATTCGTGTACACACAAATATTTCTTCATTTACATAGAATACACATAATTCTAAATATATTAATTTATATTTGTTTTCTCTATATTTCTATTTGCTTTATACCTGTATATAAATATGTATTTTTTCTATACTTATGTGTGTTTATGTTTCCGAGTGTGGGCATATAATCGGTGCATAATAAATGCTTTCATGTAGATTGCATATCAAGCAACATTCAGTTAACAACAGGACGAGAAAAATACATACATAAAGTGATAAGTACAATAGGAATTACTCTCCAGTGATTAATACTTCTACTTTTCCTAGAAGTTTATTAATTTGTTTATGTTAATGGTGAAAGATTAGGCTCACTGTGGCCTTAACCCACCTTCAATCCTAATAAAGGAGATACTTGAGAGTGAATGCTTATCTGTGCATTCTGAATAGTCCTACCCAGACATTTCAAGAATGTTTTAGGAATGAATAAGAAATGCCAGTCTGTGTTTATAAAAATTAAAGAAAAGTGAGAGAATATTTCCACACTTCATACTGCCCTGTGAAGAAAAAAATGCTAATCTTGGAAAGTTGTGTTTCAAATAGTCAGTAAATAGGCATCAAAACTTCTGCTATCTACCTTTAAAATTTCTTTTTTTTTTCATAAATGAAGATGAGATCATAGAAAGAAGAATCAGTGAAGGGGGGCAGCTCAGTTATAATACTCCAACCCCATTTCTGTTCCATTTGCATACAAATTGATCTGGAAATCCATCAGCTGACTCTGTTAATGAGGTCAGGAAAAACATGCAGACTTAATCAAACCAGGCTGCAGCTTTTGTTGGTTATCTGTCTTCAGGGAAGAAAAAGCCAAAATATGAAATCATTCTTCCTTTTGCTCTTTTTTCCTCCTTTTCCCAGAATAATTTCCTATCATGAGAGAGCATTATAATTAAATGTTATTTAGAAGTTCCCTCAGTTTTTAACATTTTTACTCCAAAACTATTGAGGCATGACAATGTTGTCACTTTAATTGAACTCTCGGATGTACTTGGCATGGGGCAGAATTTGCTCTGACAATATAACAATAATATATTATTTCAGGAGGTCTAGCGAAGAAACCTGGCACTTGGGAAGAAAGTTTGCTGAGCGATGACCAGAAGGGACATATCTGCAAAGTATTAGTGACTTTTCCCTTCAACCATTTTGCCTATCTCTTCTTATCACGTGTCACTTATTCTAAAAAGTTATGACAAAATATATTCTGAAATAGGGAGATGAAATGAAAGTCTAATTTTTCTTTATTTTTTTAACTAGGCAAAACATATTTATAGGTTTGGTATTATTTACATGAAAGTTTTTTGTGGGGGTCTCAGCATTTGTCTAGATGATCACGCAGTAGGAGCCAATGTATGGGAAATCAACAATTTCCTAGATACACACTTTGCTCATGGTGCTTTCCTTCTGAATTTGCATAAGTTTACACACCATTCTGTCATACCTTATCCTGATCCCCTAAGTCTGACTTACTGTTCGACTAGATTTAGGGCATAATCTTTAAAATATGACCAAGATTAATTATTTAGAACTGGAGAGGACCCTAAATACCATGTAGTTCAGCCTTCTCATTTTAGAGATAAGAAATGTAGACCAAGACAAGTCAAAAGACCAACCCAATGTAACAAAAAGATTTAAGGACAGGGCCCTGATTTAAAATTCAATGTTTTTTTTTTAACTATACCATATTTATTCCTTTAGTTTCTCAGATCTTTTCCGACCTTACTTTTCTCTAACAAGATAATGATGTTGAAAATGGTATTTAAAAGCCTGTCGACATGCACTTCATTAACTTTAAAACTGTTGATTTCCTATCCTGTGACTCTTATTTGATAATGTATTATCCAAATAAGATTTATGAAAAGAGGAAATTAATTTAACTTTGTATCTGGTTTGCCCATAAAAACTAATTGCCACAGTTATTAGGAACATACAGACTAATGAAAAGAATACTTCTTTCTAGGTGTTGCTTAGATTCATAAATATTCAGAATTGTATGCAGAGCTGGGATGTGGCCAATAACTGTCTAACACCCATTCTCAGAGTTCCCATCTCTGTTTAGTATTCTATGAGAATAAGGTCCATAGCATCACAGATTCACAATTAGAAGGGCTATCGGTGGTCATCAAGTACAGCATTGTCATTTTGCATATGAGGAAACTGAGTCCCAAAGATGTTAAGGAACCAGGCTTCAAACATATAGCTAAGTGTCTAAGGCAGGACTAAACCAGGGAGCTGCCTAAAATTATGAGAGATGTAAATGAATTCAGAAGTCATACCTTCCTTTTCCAGACAAGGAAACTGATGTTTAGAGAAATGAAGGTATTTCCTTGGGGCCACACAATTATTATTCATTGTAATTTGAATCTGGGTCCACTCCTTCCAGAACCAGGGGAGACTGTCACTTTAGTCATGAATATCTCGGATTATTTTTCCTCTAAAATGTGTAAACTTCATTTTTTAAAAGATGAATAAATTATAGAATTGATATATATGAGTGCATAACGTTTTAGTTTTCAAAACCTTATATAGATATAGATTTATTAGCTAATTAAAAAATAAAAACTTCCCAAATTGGAAGTAATTCTTGCTTTAATTAGATTATTTTGAATCTTATGTGTAATATATGCAAATTTTGGTTTCACATTTCACATTTAGAAAATGGTGTTTGATAATGTGATAAACATTCCAGTTGGGATCTGTTGGTAATCATGTGTAACTAATTGTCTATAAACAAAAGACATCAGAGAAATAGGCACCTGTGCTGGCTTGGAGAACAGCTGCCTCCCTATTAGTAGAGTTGAGGTATCCACTAAAAGTCATTTTGGGACACGGAATGCTCCATTGTGGTACAAGAGCCAGTGTGAACTTATCTAGTCTTCAGTTCACATGTAAACATTACCAAGAAAAAGAAAAAAAGAAACCCAGAAGTCTTCATTGTAAGTTTAATAACAGCTGAGAAAAGACCTTTGTATTCCACATGTAGGAGATTGCCTTTAAATTTGAAGAGAGCAATTTTAGATAACTGCTAGCCTGAGAAATCAGGTTATAGGGTACTGAAAAGTCAATGGGAAGGGGGGAAAGGAAGCCACACATATGGACTATTATTGGTATGTGTTTAGGTGAGGAAAAAAAATAAAGAACAGAAAAATAACAAGAACTTTGGAGTATAACAATGTCATGTGTAGCTTTTTAGTTTTTATGGGGGGGTGGTATATAGACATTTTGTATATGTTGGAATAGGCAGAAATAAGTGGAAACAGAAAATGAGAGGCAGAGAAGGAAGTATGAAGTGGTCATCATCCCAAGGGGATGGTATCAAGAACATAAGTAGAGGGGTTGAACTTGGCAAGGAAAAGGAGCATAATTTTTTTTTTTAATTTTAATTATTTTTTTTTTAGTTTTTACCATTCACTTACATAAGATTTTGAGTTCAGAAATTTCTTCCCATCCCTCACCTACCCCAAAACTCTACATATGCATTCATATTAAACATATTTTCACTTTAGTCATGTTGTAAAGAAGAATTATAACCAATGGGAGAAACAATGAGAAAGAAGAAATAGAAAAAATAAAAGAGAGAGAGAGAGCACAAATAGTCTGCTTCAATCTGCATTTAGACTCCATCGTTCTTTTTCTGGATATGGACAGTATTTTCCGTTGTGAGTCATTTGAAGTTGAAGGACCAGTATTTCATGTGAGACTGAAGCAAAGAATATTGGGTACAATGAAGAAGAGTTTTCTAGTGAGAACAGGCAGATCATAGAAAATGAACTCCATTTCGTCAGTAAAAGTAGGAGATAAAGTATAGGTGGTTGTGTCTTTTACCTCCAACTACCTGTTGGGGGTTTTAAAATCAACATTTCTGAAATTGAAGTCTTTATCTCATCTGTAAAGACTTCCTTTCTTCCTAACTTTCCAATTATTTCTCTAGCATAACACCACCCTCCAGTCATCCAGACTCAAAACTTACATGTCATCCTCAACTCCTCCCTCATACCTCATATCCAATCTGCAGCCAAGGCTTGTCCATTAATATATTTTCTACATGGATACTTCTCTTCTCTGACATTGCCACCATCCTGGTTGCAGACTCCTCATATCTTCATGTCTGAACTATTACAATAGTCTGTTGGTTGTTCTTTCTCTCTCTTTGCCACAAGTCTCTCCCATGCCAAGATGTCTTCTACTCAGCTGTCAAAGTGTTCATCCTGAATTCAGGTCGGAATATGTTACTTTGTCCCCTCATGCTCAATAGACTCCTCTAGTTCCTTATTACCTCCAGGATCAAATACAAAATCCTCAGACATTCAAAGTCATTCATAACTTGCACCTACAGACTTGTACCTTACCCCCATGTAATCTGTGATTCAATTCACTGGCCTCCTTACTGTTCCTCAGACAAGATACTTTATCTCCTGACTTTGGGCATTTTCACTGACTATCCCTCTTGCATGGATACACTTCCTCCTTTTTTTCAGTTTCCTCCTAGTACCAACTAAATCCTACCTTCTACAGGTAGGAAGGTAAGAAAGTTAAGAACCCTTTCTTGATTCTCCTTAATTCAAATGCCTTCCCGCTATTGATTACCTCCAATGAATCCTGTATATAGCTTCTTTGCATATAGTTGTTTGCATCTTGTTTCTTGAGAGCAGGAGCTGTTTATTTGTTCTTATCTTTCTTTATATTCCCAGAACTCAGCACGTTGCCTGCCGGCCACATAGTAGGGACTTAAGTCTGACTATAAGAGGTTGAGGGGAGAGAAGAAGTTTTACACCAGAGGAAATAGTCTTCCCTGAACACCCTACACTTTGTCATGAAAGTAGAAAATTAATGGGTGATGATGAAATTAAGAGTCCCTGTGGACAAAAGGCATGGGAAATGGTGTTGAGAACCATAGGTTTTACCTTCAAATTCACCTAGTTTAATGCCCTCTTATTTTATATTTAAGGAAACTAAGACCTAGTGAAATAAAATGACCTAGAAAAGTTACAGTAAGTAGTAGAACCAGGTTTTGAACTCAAGACTTCTGATTCTAAATCCAGCAATCTTTTTACTGTACTTTTAGAACTAGAGGTTCCCAGGAATGTGGAATTCTATGTCTAAGCCCATAAGGATGAGAAGCAGGGGTTGAAATATAAAAGAAAACTGTGAGCCACATAAGGAATTATTTGAAAAAGGAAAGAGAATTATCTTGTGACAAGCAAATGACTCTAAGCAGTATCTAGATAGCATGATAAAACCAGATGGAATGAACCGCAAAGGGAGAAAACTTGTTGAATGATGGTAGAGGGGCAGTCTAGAAGCGAAAGTGAAGAGTAAGGAATATACCTCTTCCTGCCCTTGTCCCATTATTTTTCCTTCTTTACTGTGCCGTAGGCTTTCTGTCATTTCTGAAGTGGTGATCAAGGCATCCTGGCTTATAGTCTGACCCAAAGAGGTGTGTGCTCAAGCAGATGGGCACATTTTATCCTCCCTTCAAAACCAGTCTTCAAGACAGCTAACTAAATTATCACCTTCACCCATTGTAGCTAAGCAACCTAGAAGACTCCCACCCACCAAGAGCTTCCACTGGTTGTTCCTTAGGTAATGTGTTCAAAACCTAACCATGACTCAGTCATGTGTTTGCCGCCTATTAAAATGATAGCCCTTTATTATTATACATTCATTTCCAAATGTTCAAAAAATTTACCATTATAAGTTTTGCATGAATAATTATTGTTTTTCCAAGTTTCAAAATGTTAGTCTTTTCCTCTACTTCAGTATCCATTCATTCTACTTCCTATGTTTGTCATAAGGGCTGTTCCAGACTGAATCTGTACTTTGGGATAGATTAAGTAGCATAGCGTGGGTAAATATGGCTATGTTGTGATGCCCACTGCGGAACTTATTATATTATATGATCCCCAATGCCCTCACCTTTTCTAAATTCTCCAATTTCCCTAAATTTTACCACTGTCTTTTTAGTTACCCTGATTCTCATTCTTTCAATTATTTTTTCACTCCTAACTCAACTCCTTTTTAACAACTCTGTTGCCTTTGACACTTCTGACCAATCTCCCTTCATTGTTTACTTATTCCCAGCTATGGGTTCTAGAAAATGATATAAATGTTTCACCTATAAAAACTATCTCGACACATTAAAAACAACAACTTGGGAAAATAATTTTCTAAGATGTTTCAAAATATTCCAAATAAAATGTTCAATGGCTTTTGAAACCATTTGTTTGAAAAGTGTTTTTTTTTTAAAGGAAAAGTCTTTTTGTTTACAAAAACTGGTTTTACAACAACAGGAAGGGTATAAATTTACCAGCCTAATTAAAAAAATAGATTGCATAATTGGTGAATGGATTTTTAAAATGACTATAATGTAAGCATAGCCAATGACTCACATTTTCCATTTAGAGCTATACATGTGTGTAGTATAATTTTTATAAACGGCAGAAAAATAGATACCACAATTCCAGTTTTAGTGTTATAGGGAGGAACTCCAAGATCAGGAAACACCTTTATCACTTAAGGTTGACATTTTTTTAAATATAATTTATGTTTATATTGCTCTCTAATTTAAAGATAGTTGTATATAACGCTGTGAGGTCAAGTGACTTACCCAGGGTAACAGTTTCAATATGTCAAAGATGGACTTGACCCTAGGTCTTTCCTGGCTTTAAGGCTGACTCTCAAGCTGCTAAATAATAATTTCTTTATTTTTTTTTCAGCTATGGCAATCATTAAAACCAAGTATCAAAATAAAATGGACTTAAAGTCAGATTTTTGAAACCATATGTTGCTAAATATAAAACCATTTCAAGTATGGCTTATTCAATCACATTGAACTAAGAATATTATTATTAGTAGTATTTTAATTAAAGCAAAATCTCTTGCACCATTAGTGTATAAAATATGTTCAAAGTATTAGTCCCTACTTATCTAATAATTCTTAATTTTTGTAAGTTTTGTATTATGCCCAATTATTTGCAGAGTAGTACAGATATATACTTTATTAATAAGGACTGCAAGTATATGCTCAGAAACTTTTTACTACTCAGAGGTACATCATTAAAAAAAAAAAACATTTAGAGACCATTTCCCTAGAAAATAAGCAAAACATACTGTGATAACTATGATAGCTATTTCTCTCTGAGTAATACTCTATAAATTGTTTTTAAAGGCTTCATTCACTGTGTTCATTTACTTCAAGTTTGTGGAAACAAATTTTGAAGATATTAAAATACTTAAGCATGTAATGGTTTATAAATTGAAAACTATTCGAACATGAATTAAGGAGCCCTTGCTTTGTAGTGATTCCTTACTCTGAATCCATAGGCAGAAGTACCTTGAGAAGAGGTAAACATCAACTATGTATTATGTTAAAATTGACTATCATAAGTGCCCCAAACTTGAAGGTTAAATTATATTTCACACTCGATAGGAAATGCTGGAGAAAAGGTCAATGAACAGACTTTATGTGAATAGAAAGTGTTTTCAATAATTCTAATTATTACATTTAAAACTAACACATTGCTTATTGCCACTAAAATTTGTGAAGTTTTGGTAGATAATATATTTTTGTAGTCTGTTATTGTGTATTGCAACAGTTTGGGGTTCAGATAAATAGGACATTCAGTTCTTATACATCATGATTTTGGTGCACACTATCTTCAACATCACATGGATGAAAGTCTATTGTCCTGTTAGATGCTGAGCTTGCCTTGTCAGTAAAGAAATGTCTATAGTGTCACTTGATGTATTTTCGTCTGATGTGACTTCCCTTCCTTTCTCTTGGGCTAAGTCTGGTTACAATTGATTTGAGATTTTCTTCTACTCTGGATTAGAGTATGGATTAGATCTTCTATTGTGAACTAGAGTCGAATGGCAGCTGTGGGAAAAACTTAGGGATGCTGTGAAAACTGGAGCTTGTCTCTTCATTCTTGTGTGTGTGTGTGTGTGTGTGTGTTACTTCTTGAGATCTTAAGGTTTTTGCTTTGTTTTGTTTTATTGTGGGGGAAGAAAGGCTATAAATTCCCTTACAATTAACTTTATGAATTATTTTGCAATCCTGAAATGTTTGTTTTTTGGTTTTTGGTTTTTTTAGCTTTGAATTGAAATAAGATAGAGACTGGACAGGTTTAGAATTTTTGTTTGTTTGTTTGTTTTCAAGGTTCATTTTAATTGTTGGATTATACACTGTTGTATATCTGCATACTTGGAGATCTGAAATTGGCTATATAGATATATTGGTATAGACATAATATCATCAGTATACAAAATCCTGTTGAGGAGACAGCATTAAGGCAGATCAGCACTTATTTGGAAACTTACATCCTGAAGGAGTTGCTTGGGCTTCAGGATAGTCACTCTAGGAGTGAAAAGGTGATCTGTCATGATTTCATTGTCTTTTGCATGTCTTCATTTTATCAGTATATCAATATGCTTCCTAAAACGTGGTTCCCGGCATTGAACACAACACTCTGGAAGTAGTCTATCAGGGCAGAGTACCAAAGAACCATAACCTCCCTAAAACTGCATACTATGCGTTTCTTAATTCAAGGTCAGATCATATTGGTTCTCCAATAAACATTATTTTTAAAAAAGAATTTAGGTAAAGATGAATCCGTATGTGTTCTTAGAGTTAAAGCCATTGGGTTTTATTGAATAGGAGACTGACATCATCAGGCCTGGGCTTTAGGAACATCACTTACTTTAGTGCATATGTAGAGTAGGGACTGGAGATGTAAGGATCTTAAGTCAGGGAAATCATTGCAAGTGTCAAAATGGGAATAATGAAGATCTGAGTTATAACATTTCTTCTAGTCATGAAGCTGTTTCCCAAGTTCAACATAATAATAACTGGTATTTACAGAGTGTTTTAATGCTTTCAAAGTTCTTTGCACATAATGTATTATTTGATCTTCACAATAAACAAAGAGGCAGATATTATTATCCCTACTTTAATATGAGGAAATTGAGAATGAGGGAGGTTAAGAGAGTTGCCCAGATTCACACGTATCGTAAGGGTTTCAGGCAGGAGTTGAACTCATGGTTTACTGACTCTAATTCTATGACTATACTCACTACACCTAAGAGCCTCTATTTCATTTCCCACTTTTGTACATTCCTGCAAGCCCCCTTTCATGCCAGAATTCACTACTTCCTCCTCTTTGTTTCTCAGTCCTTATCTTACTTCATTTCCTACTTACTAGAGAAGCCTTCCCTGATTCTACCCCTCCAGTGAGTACTTTCTACATCCCTGAATGACCTGGAATTTATTCATTTCAGTTTGTCCTGTATTCCCCAAGTGGAATTAAGAAACTTGAAGGCTGGAATTGATTTGGTTTTGCTTAATTAATTCTAGCACCTGGTACATTGCTTTTCATTTGCATATATGTATGTGTATTTCTCCATATCTGTAATTTCATTGACACAGAAAATTCCCCTGATAGAAGTTCCTATTATTGCAGATTGGCCATGGATCTGTAAACCATATGTGTAGAGATTTGCCTGGGGGCAAGCAAGGGGTTAAATAATTTGCCCAGGGTAATGTCAGTTTCACAGATATATAGTATAATAATATAGCATATTTAATGTTATATGTTTAATATATTATATTTTAATGACAAATATGTAATAACATGTTCATGTGTATATGTAATATATGTTGCATGTTATATAACATTACATATGTATTTATCCATGTGTGTATATGTGATATATATACACATACGCACACACACACACACACACACACACACACACACACACACACATATATATATATCAGAGACAAGGCCTATTATAATCAGTTGACAAGCATTTATTAAACACCATATTTTTCAACTTCACCTACTTATAGTAAAGGTTGATTTCAATATTGCAATATGTCAAAAAAAAAGCTCCCTCAATATTTCAGTATATCAAAATATTGCTGATTTCAGTTATGTTCATGGTCCCTTCACCAAAGCAGTTCTCCACGGTCTTAACTGATGATCTCATAAACTCTTGTGATTTGAAGAATTGATCAAGAGATGACCAAGTTTTTGATGATGAGCCCCTCTCTCAGCATGCAGCTAGGCTGAATGTCTAGCCTGGCCCATGCATATGTCCATGCCTTTCAAACTCTTACAGTGTGTTTTTAATTTTATAGCCTTGGATAACCTAGTTGTCTCCATTCCACAATGACATATCAGAACAGGGCTTGGGGAGGCGAATTAGGGAATGTTGTGAGTTCAAATAAGCTTTTTGTATGCAGATCTTGAAATCTCCTCAACATTATAGATAACACTGTTATAAATTCTAAGCAATTAATTTATAAAGAAACTTTTGAGACATAACCCCATTCATAAGGGAAAACCTCCGACCACCAGTCAGAAACTACAACCTTCTTGGAGCTTGAACAGTCAATCAGATTCCCATTCTCGTACATACTACAGTGTTATATTCAACAATGATTGAGGCATTTTATCTACCAGCCTTCAGGACATTTTTTCCTACTTTCTTACTGACTGACTTACAGTACACTCCACCCTAACTCTTGCGCTCATTTCAACATACATCTAGACATTCCCTTAAGTAACCTAACTTTATTGTTCCCCAATCCACACATGATGTTCTTCTCCTTTGCACCTCAGCCTCATAAAGGAATTGTCATAGCCTTGATCTTGCCATCACCAATAAATACAGTTATCCCTTCCACATCACAGCTTTCCCCATCGCAATTTCCATATACTGTGGCATAAGAAATTAAATGGGAATTTTGTGGAAGCCACAGACAACACATGAAAGGCCAATAGATGATAGAGAAAAAGTTTAGAAACTCATAAATGCATAAAACATATGTATATTATTGTATGATATCAACATATTTTTAATACTATAATAATTCATCTTCTCTGGTATGAAGGTAGGGCCAAATATTTTTACTTGGATTTTCCAGATTACATGGGTGCTATGCTTCAAACCCATGTGATATAGAAGGGCTAACTGTACTCCATTTCTAATGTCATGACTTCCTAAATTCCATTGTCCAATCACAATCTTTTATCATTCTGACTAACCCTCACCTTACTTCCCCTGACATTATTCTTATTCTTTGCTGTTACCTCAGGTTGCCCCCACTGCTTTCCCATACTATCATCCTTGCTCTGGCTATACAATGAGTTCTGCCATAATGCTTGTTTTGAAAACTCAAATATATTACAGTGTGATGGATCTGTTAGAGAAGAATTTGAGCATAATGTGAATTTCATGTTAGGTCATGTATAGTTTTGTCTATTAGAAATACTAGGTGCATGCAGAAGATGAACCAAACTGTACATATTACGCAGATACAGATGTAAACACAACTCAAATGTGTCATTTATTTCCGTTCACTTTGTGTTATCCTACAAAGTTGTGCTTTGCTATTGTTTTGGATCTGTGTACTTTATTAAAAACAACACTCATTCATGCCTTACATTTCCCCCCATAGGAGCCTGGTGGTCCTAATTTGCACAATTTTGCATGGCATGGTTATTTTTCGAAAACATACATTGCATTATGCCAGAATGGACCATACCCTCCTCCATTCCCAGTTTCTACCCCTTAATGAACCAGTCCAACTGTACATTATCTTCTGTTCACCAATTCCTTGTTGTTTTGTCTGTAATACCACCATTTACCAATAACCAATAACCAATAACCAGTAATACCACCATTTATCTCCCTTGCTCCTACTTATTTGCTGCTGAAGAGAAGCAGAGGAAGTGAGAATACTCACCACAGTGGCTCTTCCAAACCATCTCTTCTCTACACAAGCCTGTTACAAGTCATATGTCTCCTCCCCCCCGCCCTGACTCCCACATCCTCTAAACTGTGGGCTTCACCTCACGTTTCAAAAAAAACTGAGAACATTTCCCTGAAGATCACCCCTTCTCCTATGAAATAAAACTCCCCAAAGTCATCCTCCACTATCTCTTCCTTCATTCTCATCTTTGAAGAAAAGGTGCCAACCTCTCTCCATACTCCTTTGATCTCATATTCTGTCTTCTCCAATAGATTGATCCCATTATTATTCTCTTTGTCTCTGTCTCTCCTCTCTCTGTCTCTGTCTTTTACCCCTTCAATCATCTGTACTATTATTGATTCTTTCCACACTTCATACAATCATACCCCTGTCTTCCCCATCATTAAAAAAAAATAAAAATCACACCTTGTCAAATCCTACCATGCTCACCATTTATTATTCTGTCTCCTATATTTCTCCTTTTCTCAGCTAAACTTGAAAAAAAAATCTACAGTCAACACCTCTACAACCTCTCATTTCACTCTTCTAAGCCCTCTCAAGTCTGGCTTTTGACCTAATAACGTAACTGAAATTGTTCCATCTAAAGTTACCAATGAACTCATTTTTGACATTAATATTTCATGATGGTAAGTTGGGCCATCTTTTGTCTCAATTCTTACTTGGCTCTTAGTTACTGAATAACAATTTCTTTGGGACCTGTGAAAGACCTTAATTTAAAAGGGCCAAGGTCACCTACGGAATCCCAGGGCACTGCCACTTTTGTCTTGCCACTGGACTTCAGTGACGCTTTTGAAGAGAGAGAGGCTGAGAACTTTACATGGCCCGGCTTCACTCAAATCCA
The DNA here is from genome assembly GCA_028627135.1 of Pseudochirops cupreus. NCBI lineage: Eukaryota > Metazoa > Chordata > Mammalia > Diprotodontia > Pseudocheiridae > Pseudochirops > Pseudochirops cupreus. The sequence goes on from CM053583.1 coordinate 178,057,116, forward strand.
GTCCATGCACTTTCACATGCAAGTAAAGGCATGACCCTCACATCATCAGTCCTAGAAAGAGAGAAAAAAGTCCCTTCTATTAGGGAGCTCAGGGTTTAATGAACAAAAAATATATATGTCAAATAAAGAAACCAGCTAATGACTAGGTACAAAAAAGAAATATAGTTTACCAAGGAAGTTGGAGATAATCTCAGAGGGAAGGCATTAAGAACAAGCAATATTAGGAAAGACTTCTTAAAGAAGCTAGGCGTTGACCTGAAATTTAATTATGAGATGAAATGCTGTGTTTGAGACTGATGTCACTGGATCACAGGATACCAGGGGGATAGGAAGTAGAGAATGAGATTAGAAGACAAGAATGGTAAAAAGAAGTGAGCCATATTATGGAGGGCTTTAAATACCACAAAGAATATTTTACATTTGATTCTGGAAGTAAAGGAGATCCAGTAGAATTGAGTGAGTGGTCAGACCTGTGCTTTAGGAAGATGGATTTAACAATTGAGAATGAGTTGAAATCGGGAGAGACTTGAGAAAAAGAGATCAACCAGCAGGCTTATTGTGGTCGTCCAGAAATGAGATGATGATAACCTGTCCCAGGGTGGTTTGCAGTGTCAGAGGAGAGAAGGGGCATATGTGAGAGATGTCACAAAGGTAGAAAAGACAGAACTTGGCAACTAATTGGACATGAGGGATGAGAGAAAGTGAGGAGTCAAGGATATTCTGAGCCTGGGTAATTAGAAGGAGGCTGGTACCCTGGACAATAACGGTGAAGGTAGAAAGAAGTTTGGGAAAGTGAGTTGAGTTTTCGACATGCCCAGTTTAAGAAGTCTATAAGACATCCAATTTAAGGTGTCCTATGGGCAATTGGAGATGTGAGAGTGGAGTAAGGAGAAAAATTAGGGCTGGACAAATGCATTTAAGAATCAACTATAAAGAGATGCTAATGAATCCATTGGGAGTTGGTGATATTGTCAAGTAAAATAGCCTAGAGAGTGAAATAAAGAGGGCTCAGCACAGAACCTTTTGGATACCCATGATTAGGGGATGTTATCTGGAGAATGATGCAGGAAAGTAGACTGAGGATGAGACCCAGGAGGAGGTAGTATCATAAAAACTTAGAGATGAGATTATTAAGGAGAAGAAGGTTATTGACAATGTCAGTGGTTGCAGAGGGATCAGGAAGGATGAGGATAAAGAAAAGGCCATTAGATGTGTCAATTAAGAAACTTTGGACTAGTCATTTCTTCATTATGGCACCAGTTTCTTCTCACATAATAGATGCTTAGTGTATCAATCTAACATATTATTTAATTGGTAAAATCTCTTTTCCTTTCCATAACCATTTTATTCTATGTATATCTGTGTGTAAACTCTTTTTGGTTTTTTGCTATTTTTTTTATTTTTTGCTTTTTATTTTCTTGGAAGGACAATTGATGTTAAGTGACTTGCCCAAGGTCACATGGCTAGTAAGTATTAAGTGTCTGAGGCTGGATTTGAACTCAGGTCCTCCTGACTCCAGGGCTGGTGCTCTATTCACTGTGCAACCTAGCCACCCTGTAAACTCTTACATACAAATATTCTGTTCTTTATCACTTTGTGGTCAAGCTTCCTTTGAACTTGATCTGTAGAACCCGTGCCCTTGACCTAGAAGAAGTTAATCCCTTAACTTGGGAGCTCTTGCTGTGGGAGATAGGAGATTTTAATTGGCTGATCAGTGCACAAAAATTTATGTAGTGTGTTCTAGCAAGCAAGCTCCAAACTATGTTTCATATCCAATTACTTGTCTTACCATCTGCCTAGACAGTGTTACCTGCTTCCATCCCCAGACCTCTTCTCACCCTCTGCTCTGGGCACAGTAATCAAATCAATAATGTCATTGTTTCTGGAAAATGCACTCAATAGATTATTCTATGGATCCCCTCATCATCTCTGTGATTTTACTATTCCCCTCTACATTACCATTCCCCTCTACATCTCCTTATTAGAAAGAAAGCTGTTTGAGGTCAGAAACTGACGTTTTTTGGTGATGGTGGTGATATTTCCAGTGCATAATGTATGATATATAAAAAATTATGTGTGCGTATATGTATGTGTGTATAAATTCACCTCTGGCATTCATTCATTCATTGACAATACTAGGGGCTCACTTTGTAGCAAAGCTTAGCAGGGCAGATTGGAAATGCAAACAAACATTGAAAACTATTTCTTTTCTTCTTCCCCTTCTTCCTAAGACCACCCTCCAGGGCTCACCAGGGAGCCAGTAAGGAAGGTTAGACTCTTTAGCCCTAGGGAGCTAAATATCTAGGATCCCCTCTTAAGATTCTGCTTTTAGAGCTAATGATGTAACCATAAAAATGTAGGCTAAATGACTCCTAATATGGACTTCTAGTTACAGAAAACTTTTAACAATGAGTCAGGGAGGGATTGTGATTCCCACAAATAACTTAAGAAGAAAGTTTCCAAGTTAGTTTTCTTCTGTGTGACTAGAAAACAAAAGCCTCCCACCGCATACTCAAACCACAAATGGGCATAAGGAAATACCATTGTCTGGCTTGACCATAGACATTTATGAGAACTAAAACTAGGTCAGAAGGAATTGGACAAAAACTACTTACAGGAGAACAAATTCAGAAACAAAGACTAGTTACATTCATTTAAAGTGGACAGGGAAAAAAAAATAGAGGACCAACCATCTATTTGTTCCACTTATTTTGCAAAGCATTTGCTTTTTACCAGAACTCTAGTCATATGGGTGAACTACAATGATAAGGTTGTTTCCTCTCTGATCATTCATTCCCACCCCCACCACCATTTTTTTTTTAATTCCCTTTTCTTTAGGTCTGGAAACTGAATATCAGCCATTGCCCTTAACCCATGGAATTGTTCCTGTTAAACTTCCTCAGCTCATTGTGTCCTCTTAACTTTTGTCCCTACCCTTAGGAAAGAAGAATGAGCTGCTCATCCCTCTCCCTTCTCATGTTCCCAATTCTTTTTTCCTTAGACTTCTCCAAGTGCTACCACTGTTTAAAAACCATATGTTATTTCCTTGGTCACAGAAATGAGTAAAAACTCAAATCCCCAAAGACCAGAAGGCTACTACTCTAACCTGTAGATGAGCAGAATGTGTAAACCAATGAATGCCCTATTCTGATGTTTCTTCTTGCTTGGTATGCTGGAAATCCTTAGTTCTATATTCAGAGGCAAGTGCTGTGGGTCCTACCATGCTGGAAATCTTTCAATCATATAGGAATAAAAATGAACTATATGTGTGATCAAAGGAACTAAGTTTGTACATCAACAGAAATTGTGCGCCTGAGAATGTTTATAAGCTACAGAGAGCCACAGGACGACAATTTAATAAAACATAAAAAAAAATATTGTGATCTGAGGCAGCACAAATAGAGTATCAAAGTGTAGGTATACAGTTATGCCTTCCGCATCATGACTTTACCCATCATGGTTTCAAAATAAGAAATTAAATGGGGGCTTGAGGGGTGTTTTGAGGAAGATGCAGACAACACACGAAGGCCAGCAGATAATGCAAAAAAAAGTTTAGATGCACAAAATATATGCAGAGTATCATATTATATCAACATATTTTGTCTTTTAATACCATAATAATTTAGACTTGACTGGCACAAAGGGAGGGTGAAAAAATTTTATGAGGATTTTCCAGATCTAGGGGGCACTGCACCCCTAGTCCCCATGATGTGAAAGAGATAACTGTACATGAATTTACATCCATATTAAATAACCAATGTGTTTATATATGTATATATGTGTATAAGTTATACACACACACACACACACACACACACAGCCCATTTTAATCACTTCTCTGAGCTTCAGCTCTGTATGAAAAGTTAAATGTTCTCTAGCCTCTCAAATTCACCACATCTAAAAGAAATCATTTTTCCCTCCCCAATCTACCCCTCTGCAATACATCCCTGTTAGTATGAAGAGCAGCACTATACTTCTAGTTACTCAGGGTTACCATCTGAGTTTCATCATCAGTTTCTGATTGCTCTCAGCCTAGATTTTATATCAGCTGACAAACCTTGTCATTTCTGTGCTCACGTTTCCCATATCCATCTCTTTTACTCTGTTCACATATATGACTCCTACTTTAGACCCAAATTCCCTTTTCAGACTAAAATGACTTTTGTTTGGTCTTTCTACCTCAAGTCATTCCTCTAATCTAGGCTCCATAATGTGGCCAAAGTGATTTTCCTAAAGTTTGGGAGGAACCATATCACCTGTCCATTTGGTGAACTCTGATGGTTCCCCATTACCTCTACAATAAAATAACCCTTCTTTGTTTCATATTTAAAGTCAGTTACAATCGAGATCCTTCCTCTTTTCCTAGTCTATTTACACAGAACTACCCTTCATACAAGCTACAGTACAATCATACTGGTATGTTTGCTGTTCCTCAGACATGATACTCCATCTCTCTAAATTCCCACTGACAATCTCAAATGCTAAGAATTCTTTCCCTTCTTACCACCATGTTTTGGAATCCCTCTCTTTGCTTAAGATTCAGCTCATGAAAAACATCTTTTGCAGCAGCCCTTTCCCAATCCCCTATACACTTGTACTATTCCCTCTAAGGACATGTTACATTTATTTTTATGTAACTTGTGTATATCTACATGTATAAAATTATTCCCACACACACACTCATAAAAATGTAATCTCCTTGAGGGAAGGGATTTTTTTTTCTTTATATGCCTTGCACTTATCACAGTATATGCACATGGTAATGTAAACAAATGCATATTTACTAGTTGATTGCTGACAAATATTACTTCAATTGCAATTTGATAAATTGGAGGAAACACATTATGAGGAATATATCCAACACAGAAGGAAACATTGAGTTACAAAGTGGTATATTTTTCACCCTACCAATTTTTCAGGCTTAATGTCAGTAGAATGTAGACTCCTGAGATCAGGGTTTGTTTTGTTTTTGTCTTTAATCTCCAGGACCTAGTATATTGACTTTCATAGTAGTTATATTACAACAGTTTGTTGAATTATTAAATGAAATTTGCTTTTAATGTTACATGAATAAAATTTAAACCCTTTTCTTAAAGTTTGAAATTAATTTCATTGTTCTAAAATTCATTTTAATCATCATTGTTTTGATACATACAAATTCATAGACTTTAATTGCTTATCAAGGTAACCCTGGATTTTCCATCAGTGGTAACATAGGTTTGAGTATGTTCCATGCACAAGTAGGGATTCAAGTTTATTCCCAAAAACAGATTTGTGTCTGTTTAAAAAAAAAAAAGAATCTAAGCTGAAAATGACAAGTCTCTTTACTTGAAGGCTAGCAATTAAGTCATGCATTTTTGACCATAGTTATGGATGGGGAAGAAGAAAGAAAATATGTTGGCCCCCAGTCCTCTACAACCCCTGCTATTTCTGCAGTGATAGCAGCAAAGTGGTATATAAAAGCTCAGAAAATACTCACAATCACTTAGTTTTTAAGCCATTTTTCTTTTTCTCTTTTTAAAATAAATTATTTGTTTTTAATTTTCAACACACATTTCCACAAGATTTTGAGTTACAAATTTTCTTCCCATTTTCCCCTACCCTCTACCCCATTATAGAGAACATACTGAATACCCTTCCCCCAATCTATTCTCTCTGCCACCACCACCCCCAACTTTCTAGTAGGTCAATATGGATTTCTACACCCCAGTGCCCGTATATCTTATTTACCAGGTGCATGTAAAAAAAAAAAACAACCTCAACAATTTTTAAAAAATATTTATTTTTAAAACTTTGGTTTCCAGACTATTTCCCTTGTTCCCTCCTCACCCACCCACACTGGGAAGACAAGCAATTCAATATAGGTTATACATGTGTAGTTACTCAAAATGTTTCAATAGTAGTTATATTGTGAAAGACTAACTATATTTCCCTCTATCCTACCCCACCCCCCACTTATTCTATTTTCTACTTTGACCCTGTCCCTTTTCAAAAGTGTTTGCTTCTAACTACCTTCTCCCCCAATCTGCCCTCCCTTCTATCATCCCCCTTCTTATCCCTTTCCCCCCCACTTTCCTGTAGAGTAAGATACCCAATAGAATGTGTATGTTATTCTCTCTTTAAGCCAAATCCAATTTAAGGTTGTCCCATTCCCTTTCACCATCCTGTTCTTCCCCTACATTGTATCAGGTTTCTCTTGCCTCTTTTATATAAGATAATTTACCCTATTCTATCTCTCCCTTTCTCCTTCTCTCATTATATTCCTCTCTCATCTCTTAATTTTATTTTTAGATATCATCCCTTCCTATTCAACTGCCCCTGTGCCCTCTATGTATACATGTACATACATATATGCACACACACATATGTATTTAGACACAAATATACCCTCCTATATATACATATACGTATGTATACATATATACATATATATTCCCTTCAACTATCCCCATACTAAGAAAAGTCACGAGTTACAATTATTTTTTTGCCATGTAGGAATGTAAATAGTTCAACTTTAATAAGTTGCTTATGATTTCTTTTTCCTTGTTTACCTTCTAATGCTTCTCTTGCTTCTTGTATTTGATACAGTGATATCTGATTTTTCTAGAATTCTTTTCACTTCCTTAACTTCTTTCTTGTTTATTTTTTGGTTGGATTTATCTAGATCAGAGAGGGGGAAGTTGAAGACCACTACTAGTGTAGTTTTGCTGTCTATTTCTTCCTGTAACTCCCTTAACTTCTCCTTTAAGAATTCAGATGCTATACCACTTGGTGCATATTTGTTCAGTAGTGATATTACTTCACTGTCGTTGGTGCCTTTTAGCAGGACATAATTTCTTTCCTTATCTCTTTTAGTTAGACCTATTTTTGCTTTTGCTTTGTCTGAGGTCAGAATTGCTACTCTGATTTTTTTTTTACTTTTTACTTTTTATTTTTTACTTCAACTGAAACATAAATTCTACTCCAACTTTTTGCCCTGTGTGTACGCCCCTGTTTTAAATGTGTTTCTTTCAAACAACATATTGTAGCATTAATTAATCCATTCTGCTATCTGCTTCTGATTTTGGGGAGAGTTCATTCCTTTTGCATTCATAGTCATGATTACTATCTGTGTCTTTTACTCCATCCTGTTCCCCCCGCATTATGCCTTTCTTTCTTCTTTCCCCTCCTCACTAGAGTTTTGCTTTTAACCACCACCTCCCTCAGTCTGCCCTCCTTTCTGTCAACCTCCCTTCCTTTTCTTTCCACTTTCCCCTCCAACTGCCTATAGAGCAAGTTAGATTTCTATATATATGCCATTCCCTCCTTGAGCCAAATATGTTAAGAATAAAGTTCACATAATGCTCATCTCCCTCCCTTCTTTCCTTTATTGTAATATATATTTGTGCCTCTTCATATAATGTAACTTACACTCTTCTGCCTCCTGTTTTCCTTTTCTGCCATTATAATCCTTTTTTACCACTTAAAGTTTTTTTATCATCACATCCAAAATCAGCTTAAACCCACCACCTCTATCTATGTATATCTCTTCTATATGATGTAATAAAGATATCATTCTCAAGAGTTCTAAGTATCATCTTCCCATGTAGGGGTGTAAACAGTTTGCCCTTACTGATAACATGTTTATTTGTGTCCTTTCCTGTTTGCCTTTTTATGCCTTTCTTGAGTCTTGTATTTGAGTATCAGATTTTCTGTTGAGCTCTGGTCTTTTCATCAGAAAAGTCTGGAAGTCCCCTATTTCATTGAATGTCCATCTCCTCCCCAAAAGATTATACTCAATTTTGTTGGGTAGTTGATCTTTGGTTGTGATCCAAGCTCCTTTGCCTTAAGAAATATCATATTCCAAGCACTGGTTTGCTGGGACACCTCCTATCCTGTACTGGTTGAATTAGACCAACCATATACAGATGATATCTGTAGAAAAGGCAGGAAAATTGGAAGACACTGAGGGATCATTTCTCAAGTCATCTGAAAAAGAAGAGAGAATGAAATGCTTGTGTACAAAAACATGAACATTGATATTACAGAATAAAGTCAATAGAGACAATATGAATGACCAACTATAGGACAGATTTCTCATTGTAAAGTGATTTTAGAATATTCTGCATGTGATGCACATACTCTAAGTGAATAGTTAAACTCTTCTATAATACTTTACAGAAATGAACACAATTACACCTTTATAGTCATTTAATCAATTGAAAAAGTACAGGGTCTATATGATTTCTCTTTTTTTCCTCCTATAACAAAGCTTTTGATTTGGTAGAACTGCTTTAAAATTATATTTCTAAATATATAATATAAAGATATTACATGTATTATCAATATGTATATATTAATATAATAATAATTGATATTAATAATATCATATAAAGAATATATACACATTTTTTATATTTGGGAGAACTGCTTTAAAATTTCTTCTCCAATAAAGAATCTTCCTTGTGTTAGAATTGAAAACAAAGAGGAAGACCTAACAAAGGACTGTTAGAGCAAAACAATTCTATTCATGAAATCAGCTACAGATATTGTTTATAGAGGAAAATGTACCAGGAATGTTCCTCTTCTCTGTTCTAAAAAATATTACAAAGCCTGTTAAATTATGTAGATATTTTAAATATATTCCTTACCTTAAAAAAGTGCACGTATCAAAGCTAAAGACAATTGGAACAGTGCTTTAGATCAATATGACTCTGTTTCCCCTTGTGAATGAGTTATAACTGTTAAACATATGTGCCTGGTTTCTTTCTGGTTCACTGCCAGAATCATAAAGAATTCTTTCAAAGATCAACAACTGTGGTAAGTTTGCTCATTGCCTCTGGTTATTGCCCAATGAGGCATAATGGCATAATAGTAGATGTGCACTTGCCAAACGTGTGTAAGACTGCCATGGAGGTTGTCTCATGCAATGTCCAAAAGGAAGAAGAAATTACCATTCTTAGTAAGGCTCTGTTTGTGAATGATACTGTGCTGATTTCCTCAAGCCACACAATACTTCAGGACCTTCTAAATTACATCAATCAACTAGTCTATTGATCCACAAGCATGTATTGAGTATTTACTGTGTGTTAATTGTAGGTGACAGCTAGATGCTAGGACAGAAGTCAGGAAGATTCATCTTCCTGCATTCAAATCCAGCCTCACACACTTACTATCTGTGCAACCTTGAACAAATCACTTATCCCTGATTGCCTCAGTTTCCTCATCTGTAAAAGGAACTAGAGAAGGAAATGGAAAACCATTCTGGTACCCTTGCCAAGAAAAACTCAAATGGGGTCATGAAGAGTAGAAACAACTGAACAACATGCTAATTGTAGCACAGGTTCTAGGAAAAGACACACACAAATAAAAATGGAGATATTTCGTATCTTCAGAGTTTTTGCATTCTGTTTAGAGGATAAAGTATTTATAGGATAGTAGAGAAAGGCTATATGCAAAATAAAGCCACAGTGACTTGGTGGACTGCCCTATTAAATGATCACACTTGAGCTCAAGAGGATGAGAGATTTGCAGACATAGAGGTGAAAGGAAAAGCACGTGTGAAGGAAAGACTGCCAAGGCAATGATGAATATAGGAAGGTCGTATACAGTAGGAGAGGGTAGGTCAGTTTGACTCAGGTGGGCAATAAGATGCAACCAGAATGAAAATATAGACTGAAGCCCAGTGGGAAGGGTTGGAACATCTTATCCTAAGAGCAATTGGAGCCCCTGTAGGGTTTTTTTGGTTTTTGTTGTTGTTTTGTTTTGTTTTTAATGCAAGGCAGTAACATGACCAGAAGTGTGGTTTAATTTGGTAGTTGCATTGAGGAGGGGTGGGAGGAGAGAAAGTTCAGATACAGGGAAAACAATTAAGAGATTGTTTCAAAAATCCAGACAAAGGGTGATGATTCACTGGACGAGAGTGGTTATTGGAGTAACTTGGATATGGGGTAACTTGGATATGTACATACAAGATGTTGAGGAGATGAAATGGAATGAAGTTGGAAACCAGTTAGATAAAGGACAGAGGCAAAGAAGAGTCAAACATTCTTAAAAAATGATTGCTATGTTGCAAACCTGAGGGACTGAACAACCAATGGTGCCCTTAGCATAAAAAGTGATATTAAATAGATTCTTTTAATACTTTATTCCCCCCCCCAATGACACATAAAAACAATTTTAACATTAGTTTATTAAAGATTTTGAGTTGGAAATTCTCTTTCTCCTTCCCTCCTTCCCATCTCATTGAGAAGGCAAGCAATTTGATATAGGTGATATATATGTGTGTGTGTGTGTGTGTGTGTGTGTGTGTGTGTGTGTGTGTGTGTGTGTGTGCGTGTGTATATATATATACATGGAGAGAGAGAGAGAGCACAATCATGCAAAATATATTTCCTTTTACTCATGTTAGTGTGTGCTCCTTTCTCACCCTCCTGTGACAGACCTTTTCTGCTGACCTTCTGTAATGCCAAGTAAAGGTTTGGATTACCAGCATAGCAAACTCCATTTATTCAGTGACAGATTAAGGCAAAACATTCACAGAACAGAGAAAATCAAAATACAGTGTAACTCATTCATTTAGTAAGTAAGTTCTCAATTCAATTTCAAAGTACCAAGGTCCAAGTATCCCACTGCTGTCCAGTACATTAGTCAAAGTAGCTCACTCCTGGGCAGTACATTCATTTAGTCTCTTCTCAAATGGAGATTAGTTTCCAATGATAAACAAAGTATATTCATTTGGTCAATCACAGAGCACAAAAAAAGTCAAGGGTTTCCCACCTCTGGATCACAACCAATACCATCCATTAACACCAATGCCTTTCTCAAAAGGGGCAGGAGAGCACAAAAGGCCATCTACCGTTAAGCTACAACAAGGTTAAGAAATTGTCACAGCATTGAAAACCCAAGAAAAGTCCTTTCCTTCATCTTGACAAGAGGCAAGTTCTCAGCAATCTCTGTTCCTGAGGAAACAAAACTCAACCAAGTCACGATATCCATTGCCAGTGTCCTCCTCAAGTCACTCTCTGACTGCAGAACAGTCCTAGAACCCCTGAAAACATCAGCAAGGCCCTTTTCCAGGATTTCTGTAAACATACAAGAAAATCCTCCTTCAGGGCTTCTGAACCAACAGCAAGGTTCCAGGACCTCTACAACAGTAGCACTGTCCTTTGCCAGGAGATGAATCTGGCAAAACAACGTCAAAACAGACAGACAAAATACCGGCATCATAGCCATAACTCCTCAGTTCTCAGCAGCTCTGGGTGGCTGTTCTTAAAAGTCCTGGGCACCTCCAACTGGACCTCAGCAGTTCTCTCTCAGCAACTCTGGCTTCCTCTGCTTGGGCTTTCTCTCTGCTTGGGCTTCTCTTTGGTTGGACTTCTCTCTAAATTCATGGCTCCTTCCAGTTCAGCCCTCTCTCTTCACATCAACAAGTCCATCCTCCAAGTGGGATTCACAAGCTCTGGGTTTTAACACTCAACCGGAAACCCAAACCAATATAGGGGGATCTTTAAATTCTATTACCATTACCCCTTCTGAGTTATTTTGTGCTGGAAAATTGTTTCACCCCAATCTTTTGTGGATTCTGCTGCTCCAGAATGTGTTTTAAGGTATTATTTGAAGTTAGAGGGGGGGTTTAGGAAAGATCCAGTGAATCTCTGTCTTTTCCTCACCATTTTGATTCCATCTCCCAGTAGGCACATTAAGAGATGTGTTTAGGGGAAAAGATTCCAACTTCTGTTTCAGGCATGTTGAGTTTGAGATGCCTATGATAATCCAGGGAGAGATATTTAGTAGGCATTGGATATATGGGATGTTGGAGCTCAGGAAATAATTGAAGGATGGCCAAACAGATCTGGGAGTCATATGTCAAGACATAATTGGTAAATGCATGAAGATTGATGGGATCACTGAGACTATAGAAAAAGAAGTGTAGAGGATTCAGTACAGACCCTTGGGCTACACTCCACAGAAGGGAATGATATATAATTCATAAACATGCAAAAGAGAACAAGAAAAATCAGTCCAACCTATATGAATAGAACCAAAAGAGCAGTATCACAAGGACCCAGGAAGATGGAACCCTAATTATACAAAAGCTTTTGGTTCAACAGTTCATGCAGTAAAAATCTAGTGGATTAAAACAAAATAAACATGTCTATTGTTGAGACTTTGATACAGAGTTAGATATTCCCACATGATATCCAGGTTGACATATAGATTGAGGCAGTGTAATGATGGATGAAGAACCAGCCTATGGAATCAGGAAGACCAAGTTTCAAGGTTCACTTTACACCCACTGGCTCTGTCACTATGGGAAAATTATGTAAACTCTCATTGCAATTAAGATTGTTAACTGAATATATCATCCCTTTTTAAATTCTAAACAATCAAAAAAACCATATCCTGATTTAGAACATTTACCAGTTTCTTAGGTATAAATACACTCTAAATTTAACAGTCAGCTCTAAAGAGCTAATTTCATCTAGCTTCAACTCACCTATGAGCATAACTACATTAGTCTCTTGGTCTTTCTATCTATCTTAAGTCAAGAAATAGAAGAAGTCAGGTTGTGAGGCATTGGTGAGATGAGAAATACAAAGTCTCAGAACACTTCAACTAACATGGTAGTTACAATTTTGCATATGTAAATTTAGGGTCATACTCATCCCCACATAGTTCTGTTAATTTTTCAAATGAGAATCAGATGTACAGATCCAATCATCCAGAGTTGTGAATTAAGTGTGAAAAAAAGCTGAGATCAATTAATTGGTCAAAGGGCATTATCTTAGGTTCAAGAAGAGAAATTCTCGAAAGCCACTGGATTAATTTCAGTGATACAACATAGGAGAGTTATTGGTATTGGCTAAGGAGACTTGGTTATGCCCTGTAAGCTTTCTATAAAATAGAAGGGTTATTTGAGTGTATTTCCAGGAGAAAAGTTCTAGCCTAATGTTTGAGAAGAAAAAATTCGGGAGTTTAGGGGACTGAAGTGGAAGAGCTTTGGCCTTAGCCTCTGTCTTGGTCTGTGTCTCCCTCCTTATTGACAAGAGGAAATCTTTATAAAGATCATAAAGTTGTTTGGGGGACAATGGGGAAGGGTTAGACTCCTTATAACTGCCGTAGTCTTAGTGCCTGAATCACTTGACCCTCTGTCAGTATCCAGAGATGTAGACCAATTAGGGACCCTTGAGGAAAGGCAACTTCAAAGCTCTGCAAGGGTCAGAAAGTTTAAAAAGTTACAGCATGCCTGTATATATGTATACCCCCTGAAGTGGGGAAAGGGACTTCTGGCAACCAGACTGTGAGATGTCCCTTTTCCATATATAATATCTAAAATTCAACTTACTTTCTCCTTCATACTGCATATTTTGGTGGGGAATATTGTCTGAGATTTTAGGCTTATATTTTGTATCAGCAGTTCTAATTATATTTTACCTTAGTGATATAATACTACACTGTTCTAAAAGCTAATTATTCTGACTCATTGATTTCAATTGATAATCATTAGGGGGAAGCACATGAATGGGGTAGAATTAGTAGGCCATTCCTAGAAGGGAGAAGTGAAAGTTAAGGTCTGGAGATCTGACCTGCCAAGGTGATTGAGGATTTGGAAAATGTTTATAATGGAGAATAAATGGGCTGCTGGGGAGATGTTAGAAGTTTTCCTTACACACTATCTCAATACATTGTTTTCCTTTTGAGAAAGAAGGACCATGGGGTATTTATCTGAGTCATGGAGTATGTTAAAATCTAAAATGCATCTCTTGCCATAAGTTAAATGAGCAATGAGTTGAGAGACTCAGGGGAAGACAGTGTACTTAATTTAATTTAAAAACTGTCAAGTAGAACAGAAGAGTTCTGAAGAAGAAAAGCAGTTAACAGGAGAAGTCTAAGGAGGTCATTTCAGTCAAGGTTTGTGTACTTCCTAGTGTAGCCTCTGATTCTAGGAACTGAAGCAAGCTTTATAGTTACTGGTTGAGAATGCTGATGGAGGAGAGCTATATAACCTTCCTCTTGGGTAAAACTTAACAATTACAGCATCCCAGTAAATGGAGAGTTAAGTATCGGACCTTTTGGAAATCAGCATTTTAACTAGGGATAGCAAAGGTTATCACAGGAGGCTGATAGTGCTGTCTCCTCTTCTCTTCAGTGTAGGGAGACTTACTCAACATGGCACCAACCAATGGAAACTGAAGTTCTTAAAGAGCAAGTTAAAAGATTTCTGCCACACCATCCCTAGTGACTGATGGTACAAAATATAAAAAAAAGAGGAAAAGTCGAGGAATCAAAGACAAGTGCCAATGGGTAACAATGAAAACAGTGCCTAAGGGGCATTAATGGAGAATAGTGCTTTACCTTAAGTAGTGCAAGACAGTGACTGAGGAAGTTCAAAGGAGACCAGTGCTTGTCAGGGAGCAGCAGAAAGGAATTTCTATAGGAAAGCAGGCTCAGCAGAGCACAGGAGCAGCTTTGTAATATTGAAGTCATTAGTTATCCTTCCATTCATGTGCCCTGGTCACATGCACCCAGACGATTCATTCCTTCATGGGCATCCTGTGTGTGTATGTAGAAGTCCTACAAAATGTTACTTTTCCCACAGTAGCGTATGTACTTGTGGAAGAGTGAGCTCAAGGGTCATATAAAGGAATATTAACCTGAAACAAGAGGTCATTTTATAGGTTTATCATTTTATAATCAAGGAAACTAAGCACTTATTGTTTTTATTGCTTTTTAATTAGAATGCCTTTGCTAAGAAACTAAATGTGTTCAATAAAGGAATGGTAAAAGAGGAATGTATCCGTTGAGGTTCATGAGCTATTTGGAGAGAATTTTTAAATTTCCCTATCCCAAATATCTAGAACATCAGTTAGTTAACTGGGCTCCCAGAATGAGAAGATGGTCAACAGACTCTGTGTCCCTAGGAAGGCAATGCAGAAGGATAAACAGTTTAGAGGCAATAGGAGAGTGGGCTAAATTTCATTTGAGAAACTGTGTAGTGCTTTTAATGTCCCAAAAACAAAATGCCCCTGAAACAAAGATTATACTTTTTTGACAAGAATATTCTTTGTGTTAATTACTGTTATCAGGGTTTATTTTCACTTAAATGACATCTTCTGTCTTCATTATAGGACTTTTAACATTTCAAAATTGCTTGATCAAGCCTGAGGAAGTACAAATGCTCTGGGCAAATGTGCTCTAAATTTTTGTGCCCCAAGCAAAGGTCTTATGCTAGTTAAGCTACATACTGGGGGGAAAAGTTTTCCATTAAGATTCTTTGTGATTTTGAAAGAAGAAAGTGGGAAAATGTCAGTAGGAAAGAGAAAAGGAGTCAGCTCAGGAATAAATAGACCTGGGGTGGGGAATCTGCAGCCTGGAGGTCACATGTGGACTTCTCGGTCCTACATTATGGCATTTTGACTGAGTTCAAGTTTTAAAAAAAAATCCTTTTATTAAGGGGATTTGTTCTTTGAAGTTTAGAGTCAGTCAAAGGTGCACTCCAGGACCTAGAGGACCACATGTGGCCTTGAGGGCACAGGTTCCCCACCCCCGGAACAGGTCCTATTACACAAAGTATTTCACTAGGGCTTAAATTAAAGGTAGCAGCAGTACAACCTGGCATTCTTAGTGCTTTAATTCAGGCAAAAGTGGGTATAAGGAGAAGCTTTGCTTTGGGAAGGACTCAATAATGAGCACACAGAGCACCCTGGATTGGAGTTAGCTGTCATAGATACATTATGGATTATCCATTGTTATGACTAACTCTTCTGAGGTACAATCGTCACAAACACTAAGTTAGCAGATTTGCTTCATTGCAAGAGTCTGAGCTACAGAAATGCAATGATTTCTGGGTCAGAGTCCCACAGTGTCTTCTCCCAGGCCATAGCCAGCAAGCTTTTGAAAAAAACAAACATGGAAGTCAAATATAAATTTAAAAATAATTTATAAAAATAGTTAAATATGGGCTTAATACTTGTAGCATTAGTTTTAATAAATTTAGTTACGTATAGATTTTTAGAACTATGTTTTAAAGATTAATAAGCTCCCTTTTTTTTTAATACTCAGAAGAAGGGACAGAGCAAAGATGGGAGAGAAGCCAGGAAGTTGCTTGAGGTCTCCTTAGTTTCCCTTAGAAATAACATTAAATTAAGCCTGTAAATGGATTCTTCAGTGACAGAACCCACAAATAGACTAAGTAGAACAATTTTGTAGCTCGTGATAACTTAAAAGGACCTCAGAAAAGGTCTGTCTCACGCTAGGGTAAAAGGGGAGCAGCACAGCCCAGCACAGACCGCATGTGGGCAAGCTAGTGGGAGGTTCTTAGCCACAGCACAGATCAACCACTGAGGTACCTCAGTCCTGGCTCAGTAGGCCAGATATAAGGCTCCCAGCCCCAGAATAGAAGGCAAACTGCCAGCCTCAGAACCACAGTGGAACAGGTACAACTAGGCCAGACCATCCCACACAGTGGGCAGGCCACCAGCACCCAAGGACCTCAGGCAGAAAGCTAGTGACTAGGCCCCTGTTCAAAAAGCTTAGGAAACCACCCCCTGTCCCCCAGGAGCAGAACTCGACTTTAAAAGTCATGAAATAGACTAAAACATTAGTAAAAATCAGAAAAAAAGTACTGACCACAGAAAGAAAGCTCCTGTAGTGATGGGGAAGAGGATAATAATGTCAAAATGCTTATATGTGAAGCCTCAAAAGGGAATATGGATAGGTCTCACGCCCAAGACAATTCCAAGACTCATGATGGAAAATGCTCTCCAAATCAAGAGAAAAAACTGTGGAGTCTGAATGCAGATCAAAGCATACTATTTTCACCTTTTCTGTATTTTCTTTTTTCTTTCTTTCTCATGCTTTTCTTTTTTGTTCTGATCCTCCTTTCACAACGTGAATAATGTAGAAATATATTTAACATGATTGTATATGTATATCTTATATCAGATTGCTTGTTGTCTTGGGAATGGGGGAGGGAAAGGAGGGAGAGAAAAACGTGGAACTAAAAATTATAAAAATGGATGTTCAAAACTATCTTTACATTTAACTGGAAAAAAATACTATTAAACAGAAACAAAATAAATATGTTTTTAAATTCTCAAAAGAAAACCAAAAAAGATTATCAATGAATTACAAAAAAGGCATTTGGTATTACCGTGTTATATTTAATATATGCTCCTTAAAACAGAATTGTACTTCAGGGAGGTGCATGGTTTCACATAATATCTTTTTGTTGTTGTTGTTCCAATTTGTATAAAGAGATATTTATGTTTGCTAATGATTTTAAGTTTACTAAGTTTATTTTTAATTTTAAGCATGTGTATGTTCATATATGTATTCATGTATAAATACCTAATACGCATATTTATATTTCTGTAAAAGTATATAGAATTTATTATCTTTATATTTAAGTAAATGAAATATATAAAACTTATGTAAACTTATAGTAAAAAATTTTAAAGGAAAGATTTTTTTCTCCTATAAAGATACTAGAAAATGAGAGATTTACCAATGCCTAGATTTATGTTAAGTTCATATGCTTTGAGTTGCATTGGATTTTGGCAAAGCACAAGTTCTGAATAGTTGTGTGCTTTTTGTTTAGCTGTTTGTTTTAATTTTATTCCCCTAGAAATCTAAATAATTGGAGTAGGAATGATTTCCTAAATGCAGTATTTATTTTTTACAAAATCTTGGCTTGCTTCTGATTAGAAAAAACAAGGTTTGTTAATTAGATTCCCTCAGAAAACAATGTTTTAAATTAAAAGGGGAAATGTTTTCCAAAATTCAACACAGCTTCAGAAAATGATTTTTAAAAGTTCAAAACTTTTGTTTTGTTTTTCTTTTTGTGGCTCATCAACAATAATAGGAAGTTTTGGGGGATAATTATGAACATTCAAATTTATAGGGAAATTCAGTAAATTGCTAATTAGATTACGGACTAAATAAATCCCATGAAGAATCCTAAAATCCACTAGGGAGTTTACTGAGGTAAGTCACATAATGGTTTCTTTAGGGGTAGAATTTTATAACCATTTTCACCACGTAAGACCCAGCATCTCTACGAATGAATTAATAAATCAAAAGTGAACAAGTTAATCATTTTCAATGGATTATAGTACTTTTGACTACTGGATGAAAACAGATGATGTTATACCCAAAGCATTGAGATTGGCTGAAGAAAAATGAGACACACCTCTCTTCTTATTCATAAAAATATCAGTCTAGAGATGAGTTAGTTAAGCAATGAGGCAGTCTAGAGCTCTCCAGTTGGGAAGATTATAACCAAGTTCTAAATGGGGCTTGCATTCCCCTTAGACTGAGGAACAGTCTCTCTTGTTGTTTCTTTCTCTGTCTCTCTGTCTCTCTTCCTTCCCCCTTAGAAATATTTAGTAAATAAGTGACTGAAGTTTGACTGCTTTTTGTTCATGGGAAGCATACTGTTCAGAGCTCAAGACTGATAGTGCTAGAAACCAGGGTTACCCCTACAGCCTCACTGTTAGTAGCCAGCTACATTCCGGGGACCCAAAATGCTCATGTAAAAAGGCCCAGTTGGTAGAATGCAGAAGAGGATGTCACATGTACTAAAGAAGGGTATGGCAAAATTGTCCCAATGACACTGTACTTAAATTTATGGGCTCAATTCCAATTTATAGTAACAAAATTATGGAACTTTAATGTTGTAGGGGACTTCAGTACTTGTCTTGTCCAACACATACATACATACACGCATCCTCTTATGCTCTCAACAAGTATATTCTCGAGCTTAAGTTGGCAGAATCATTGAAAGGGAACACACAATTTCATGAGATAGATCATAATATTTTCGAACTGCTCTTTTTTAGGGTACAATTTTCTTCCTATTAAGTGAAAACTTCCTCCTTGCAACTCCTACAGTTTACTTCTAGTTTTGTTCTCTGGGGATCAAAATAAACAAAATTGTGCTTCATTTGGTCTGAAATCCTTGCTAAAATGTAGTGACCATAATGCTACACACAACTTCACCGGGAATCTCTGACTGTTATGGGAATCTGAAGATCTTCCCTGCCCCTAAGCCCTTTGCTAAAGTGGCTTAAGTGGCTCTGAGAATCTTCCCTGATTTGAAAGTATACTCTGCCCCCTAATAGGCTGAACGTGGTCACATGGAGCCTGTGGCAGGAGGCTTGTTCTTCAGGAATGCCCACGCCTTTTTACAGTTGGTCAAGAGGGTTGTGACATTCTCTGATTCAGGAGAAGGTTATATATATATATATATATATATATATATATATATATATATATGTTCCCTGATGTGAGGTTTTGCTTTGGGGCTCACTTAGAGAAGAGTTGTGTGATTTGGCCAGACAAGACTCTGGGTAGCCATTGAGCCCCCCGGCTGTGAAGCTGTGAAAAGCTCAGATGTGGGTGCTTCCCTCTCTGGTAACTGAATAGATATGGAAGTAATGGTCAGATGGTTGGAAGCCCTGTCTGCTGATCTGTTTCTCTGTCTGCTTATAACTTCCGCTTTTAACTTGTGTTTGTATTCTGTTTACATTCTCTGAAGTTCAGGGTGCTGACTTTTCTCCCTGAACTAGGTAAATAATATATGTTTGATTGATTAAAGTGAGACTGTTAACCCATTTTGAGTTGCTTTCCTTTAGAAAAGCAGATGTAAGAACCTGTGCTAGCAGCCATCCTGGGTATGCTAGGGTGCTTGCTGATACACTGACCAAGGCAAAAATTGGGACAGTCACCTCTCCTTACTGGCCCCTAAAGTTACAGTCCCTTTTTTGACTACCACAACTCAAGTTTTCTCTGATCAGATGCATAGAAGCAATGCTGTGCAGAAATTATAGCACATTTCTTATCAAGTCTGCAGTGTTAGAGTTGATTTAAAAAAAACAGAATCAAACCAAATGAGGAATGAGAAGTAGAGCTAGAAAGAGCATTGGATAATATCTAATCCAGTGGTTTCCAAAATTCATGTAGTAAACCTCCTCACACTTTTTTAATCAAAAAAATAACTTTCTTTGCTCACATTTATTAAAATACTTTACTATAATTTTAATGACAAACATATAATAAAACATACAGAGATTGACAAAATTTTTTAAATTTAATTTTAATTGAATTTTTAGAAACCAGCTTATAATATTGTACCTTAGGAGTATGGAAAATTTAACTAGATTTTATTAAAGCTCTTAATAAAGCACCTGATAGTACTCTTCTGCAGAAGATGGAG
This sequence comes from Pseudochirops cupreus, assembly GCA_028627135.1. Taxonomy (NCBI): domain Eukaryota; kingdom Metazoa; phylum Chordata; class Mammalia; order Diprotodontia; family Pseudocheiridae; genus Pseudochirops; species Pseudochirops cupreus. Next base: position 178,077,313 of record CM053583.1, read on the forward strand.
ACCTATAGCTTATAGATAATAATACAACCAGATTGATTGAGAATTGCTTGGAAACCTGAACTCAAAGAAGAGTTTTAATGGCTCAATTTCATAGTGACAGGTGGTCTCCAGTAGAATATATTGGGTTTTTTTTGATCCTATATGGTTTAACATTAACATTAAACATAAACATTAACATTAAAATTAACATTAATGATTTGGGTGATAGTGTAGATGGTGTGCTCATCAGATTTGTAAGTGGAACAAAGTAAGAATGAATGCATGCTGAAAGACAGACTAAGGATCCAAAAGATCTTGCCAGACTAGAACTGTATGCTGCATCTAACAAGATGAAATTCATTTAGGAAAAATGCAGAAGTAGGTGAGGGACACAATTACTTTTACTCACTTGCTATGCCACCTTGTATATTGAAGTTAAGAAAGTTTTAGAGTTTACTGTTCAATGAATGTGTAGAACTGCATTCCATAAACCATGGTGAGGCAGGATAAGCATTAGTAGATAATTTGGGGAAAAAATGTTAAAGAAATCCACCAAGTATAGTCATAGCTTTCTTCCCTCTTCCCCCTCTCCTTTTGGACCCAAACACCGTTCCATTACTTCATTTCTATCCATTCTGAATATCAAAGGTTATTCTCCTCACTGGCACATACACTGAAACGATAAATCAGTGACTAATTGCACTTCACATTTGTGCTGTTGAATGTGCCTTGAGATGATTTACATTATTTAGACCTATAACAGTGAGATTAAACCATCACTATAAATGATTATGGTAAAGGGCATGGAAAGAAATCGAAATATCACAATGGAAAGGATGGCTTCTGCAGGGAAGGTCTCTCCCTGCCCTACAATTCTCTTGAATTTCTTAATGTTTTAGTCTTGGAGGTCCTGGCAATTATAATAATTCTCAAATGCTGTTTGCCCATGCTTCAGCATCTTCACATATGTGCATTTTTAAAGATGTAATATAATCATCAGGTCAAAGGAGAAAGTTCAGCCTTCAGGTAAAGCCTGGTGTTATTTCATAAGATAACATTTTTATAACTCCTTTTTGGGGTTTAAATTTCCCATGTGCACTTTGCAATGTCACCATGAACTAAAAAATGAGAGTCACCTGTTTTTAGAAAGCAGAAAAAAAAGTAGCTGCATTAAAATAATGTGTTTCATAAAAACAAATTGACTGCATTCATACAAATGATTATATTCCAGGGGAAAGATAATGCTTGCTTACAACATATTTATACTAGTGAAATAAGAAGACTGCATCAAAACAAAGCAAGCAACAATAACAAAAACTGTTGTGAATCAGAAAGAAAAGCACGTATACAAGGAGGCTTTTCTTAAAGTGTTATCTCATAGAACACAGATGAGGTGTGTTCTCTTGATCTAAATAAGACAAGAAAAAGGATTTTAAGTAGGGAAGAAAGTCCAAAATGAAATTGGTATTTAAAGTATGTGTGGACAATCTATATATGCACATGTGTTGGCTGTTGTTCTTCCTTCTCAAGGAGGACCAAAATGACATCACCATGTTGGATTCAATGGGACCCTGTGTCTGACTGTGGCTGATCAGACCAATAAGAGCTCAGAAATCTGTATCCCAGCTTGGACACAAATAGACAACGTGAACATTTGAAGTGATGATGTCTCTAAATTTGCACATCTCACATTTTCTTTTGAGCTACTACAATTCTGCTTTGTTCATAGTGCACAGTGCCATCTTTGATACAGGCATGCCACGCTGGGCAGTCCTGTGCTAGTGTCTCCTTATGTCTTACAATCAATTCCAGAGTTCTTCAGAGAGACCTTGAGAGTTTCCTTATGGACTTCATTTGCCTGCCTTGCTTCACTCAGGGCAGTATCAGCTGGGTTCTTTTTTTTTTTTTAAATTGCTGTTGATCTTTCAGTTACTGGATTTCATGCTGTCCATAAGCATTTGTACATTTCATGTATGAATGGCAAGTGGGGTCATCTTTGCAAAAGTTTTCATACAGTTTGTGTGTGTGTGTGTGTGTGTGTGTGTGTGTGTGTGTGTGTGTGTGTGTTTCAACCACAGGTCATGGTTAAGAGGCCAGGGTTGGGTAAAGCAAACAATTTTTGGGGCATCTTTTCCATCCCCTTCCTCACACTAGGAAATGAGCCAAACATTGCTTTATAAAAGCTACTCAGACACACAAGGGAAAGCTGAATGCCATGGTTACTTCAATCCAGTAAGAAGAAAGTCTTATGCTCTTGCCTGCCTATGTGCAATGTTGTGACGGTAGCTCCCAATTTATCTGTCCCTGCCACTTTGTCATTTACCTGGTGTAATGGCAAGCACAGAAGTAGTTCACACCTTGTTTGAGCTATTGAATTAACACCTTTATTCAGTTCAAGTTTCTTTTGAGCTTTCTATCAAGTTTGTTAAGAAACAGAACCTGTGAACCCCACAACTTGTGAACCCTAGAACTCATGAACTCCTGCAACAGGAAGGGGAGGAGCTAATGACCATATATAAGGAGAGCCCTAGGCCCAGACAACAGAACTGAGAAGAGAACTCTTGTGGTGGCAGAGCCAAGAAGGAGAAAACTTGTGGTATCTTGGCACTCTGTTTGTCTGCTCTGTGTTGATGTTTGTTTGTGATACTTTGTACAGAAGCCTTGGAACCTTACTCGAAGCGCTGACAGAGGATTTTCTGTTTGTATGTTTACAGAAGTCCTGGAGGAGGGTTTTGGTGGTTCTGGGACTTCACTGATGATTTGTGCTGAACTCTTGGACCTTGTTTGTGGGTCTGTGTTGATTTCTATGTTGATGATTTGTGTTGAGTTCTCAGACCTTGTTGGTGGGTCTGAGTTGATTTCATAGGCAGATAGTGAATTGATGATGGTGCTGGCAATATGTATGAATATTATTGTGACTCTGTTAAGCTTTGTCTTCCCAGAAACAGGAACTATGAAGGACTTGAGGTAGACTCAACACTGTGAGCTTCAATATGGTATGGTAACTGGATGAGGAGCTGGACAAGGAACTAGGAGCTGCCTGTCTTTGAACCCAGGTAACAGTTGGAGCTGGGACCATGGAAGAGGAACCATGGAAGCTTAGAGCCAGCCTCAAGTCAAGCTGAAAGAAGACTTTACTTGGATACTGTGTACTGACTCAGAAGATTATGATTTCCTGTGACCTAGGGGTGAAGAACTTTGACTTTTGTACTTTGTGATTGAATTAAGGATTTTGTGATTGATTAAATGAATGTACATTGTTTAGAACTATGTGACCACTTTCATGAAAACTATGTGGCCATTTCAGTGATAAGTTGTTGAGTTGTGACATGGTGAATGCTGTATTTTGATTTTCTATGAATATTTTGCTCTGATTTGTTATTGAATAAATAGAGCTCTCACTATACTATATAATCAGATTCTTGAAAGCTGTTCATAATAGCAGTCCTCTGGAAAGCTGCTTGTGCCTGGCTTTAAACCTAGTCATGATAGGACTTTCTGGTAGATTTAATATTGTAAAATTGTATAGGTGATTTTTTTTTATTTCTGCATAAAAATGGAGTTGTAGAAAGTAATAAACCTCACTCACTCTTCCAGAGTCATGGAAGTCCAGTGACAAGACAAAGTCAATATAGCTGGTGATTGCTTAGGATGCGGTGCATGATGTTGGCATCTTTGATGTCTAACCAATCCCTAAACATTCCATGGTACCAGATTCAGCAGCCTTTATGGCAGTTGGAACAAATTGTTCTCATCTACCCAATCCTTTGGTGGAAGTCAGTCCTCACATGGTTGGTGCAGACACCCCCTAATTCACTGAAAGGTTTGAGTCTCCTTGGTTATCTCAGCTTGGTTTAGACTATCTGCTAGAGTGGTTTACTAGGGGGGTGGCCACTGTGCCTATTACAACTTCTCGGAGAGACAGGTGAGACAGGTGAGAATTGGATGAATCAGGTGAACACCAAAGATAGAAAGTGGCCCTCATAGCAGAGACACTATACTTCCCTGAACACACCTTATACTCCATATAT
>CM053583.1:178081822-178114382 GCA_028627135.1 Pseudochirops cupreus
TACATATGTGTGTATGTATATGTTTGTATATACAGATATGGATATGGATTCATTTCCTACGTGTCAGAGATGCCAGGGCTATTAAATGCCTTGAGGAAGTCATTTTCAGATGCTTTCCTGGATGCTTAGGAAGAGACCTCCCTCGCTCGCTTTAGAGTTTGGTACCATCCTTTTGTTTGGTACCATATTTGCAAGGACATCAGCCATGATAAAGCAAATGAAAGTTTCATTCAAGCAAGAGGAAAATTATCAAAATTTATTCTGTTATATGAAAATTATAATAACTTAAAACTTATCATCTTAGGGATAAAGCCTTTGTTATTGTTGATAGTGATGTTATTGTTCTTTTTTATTTGCTTTATTGTCCATATTATAATCCTCAATAAGCTTCGTATTTAGATCCAGAGATGTACTGGCATTGTCCAAAGTTCTTTGCTAAGCAGTGGCAGATTCAACCTTGAAGCCTAGTTCTCTGGTAACCTAGTACAGTGATCTTTTGAGTCTCATCCATCATTTAAGAATTTGAAAATTAAATCCTGTCATGCCTTTTCTTTATATTTAAATTTTATGAGTATTAAAATGCTGAAGGAGATCCGTGATCTCAATAACTTAGACATTTCATGAAAATATTCACATCAAAAGCCATTCATGCTTACCCATTCAGTTGACCACTGTCCATGTCCCCCTTAAAATTTTCCCCAATGAGTCTCCTCAACATACTGGGGACATTCTTTATTTTCACCTTACATGGTAGTGATATCAATGGAATGATCGGGTTGTCCATTTGTCCTTCTTCTTATGGGTAAGAGAGCACTGGTAAATATTTAATAACCAGCTCTCTAGGGAAAAAATGAACTCACAACACATTTTTAAGTTTAATCTACATTATTAACATTTTCTCCATGCTTTCTGAAGTCTATACAATCAAAGCAAATCAATTAACAAACCAATACAACCAAACACAGATAATAAACAACCATAATTTGTTACCTTTGCTGATTTTTGAGGAATAAATGTTCACATTAAAAATTTAACAATTGGACCTCATGGCCATTCAGCTGGCTCCCGGCCACCTCTGCACCTCTCTGTTGTTGTCTACGTGATAAACCTGGAATAACTTGACATCAGTGTTAAGGAACCATTGAATGGCGGAGATGTCCCAGAATTGGGTTTGTTGTTGTTTCTACAGTTACTGGTGTTGCTACTGTTTTTGGACTACAACCTCAGTATGATTAAACAGGATGATAGGGAATCAGAAAAGTGAATGAGATCTTAGACTTCCTTAGGGAAAACAATCTGGTAGCTGGAAGAAGAGAGATCAGAAAATCCAGGGCTATTAAAATATTAGAAGTGTAAGGGACCTTAGAAAGAATTGTATCCAACCTCCATCCTTTTCCATGTGAAGGGAGTCTTGAAATGGTAAATTTCCCTAAGGTATGTGGCAGAACTGGGACTTGGAATTTTCTAACTCAAAATCCTCACTTCTGTCAATAATTGATTGTAATGTTCATTCACAACATTCTTTCCAACGGATTCGTTATTGCAAACAAATGAGTCCTTTACATACAGGGTCAATTTCAATATTTGCGTATCTCCAGTGCCTGGCATGGAATCTGGCATATTTTACGTTTATAATATAAAATTTAATATTTAATAAAATAGAAGTTAAACTTGTTAAAATAAATAAATATAAAATATTTAAATTTTATATTTAAAATATAAAAGTGTAAAAAAATATAAATAAATCCATGTTTATGATTGTATCAATGTAGAGATTTCCCTCTAAGAATACTACCTCCACCAAGGCCAATGGCGACAACAGTTCCAACCTCAGGTCTTAAAGAAATGACCAGGTCAAGTGGTCATGGTCACAGAGACAGTAGAAGACAGGACTAGTACTGAACCCTATGACCAACTCTCTATCCATTATGACAAATGGCCTTGCCTGTAGTTCCTGACACATAGTAGGTATGTTATTATTTAAATAACTGATTGCCTGGAGATCAGATTCACCACAGATTGAAAGATTGTAGTATAGTAAAATTTCTGAATTAGTTTTTTGAAGACTCAGATTTTAAGAGGGCCTCAGCTATTGCTGTTAGGTTGGGGACATCTCATAACTTCTCTGAGAAACAGCATTCTTATTTGTAAAATGAAGAGGTTTGACATAATTTGTAAGTTACCTTCCAACCATAAATTCAGAGTTTGCCCTGTCTTATAAACAATAAGAGCCTCCTTTTATTTTCTCTTTGTCCCCTCAACAACTCTCTTCCTGCTAAAACATCTGTGCTTTTTAGGCCGTGACGGTTATTAATTTGCCTCAGTAGCAAGTTTATGACCAAAGGAAATGTGTTACTTTCAAAAGTCTTGCTTTTAATCGTCGCTCTGTCATTAATAATTTTCTGAGTGATGTTGGGTAATTTTCTTAGCCAAATCAGATCTCAGTTTCCTTACGTGTAAACATGAAGAGCCTTTAAGGACATTCCATATTCTAAAATCTTAATTTTTTCAGGTTGATAATCTGTTTAATTGGCATATATAATCCTAGCATGACTTTTGTGGGTTGAAAATGAGGAGATCCCTTGAGAAACACAATCCAATGATGTACCTTCATCATTTGTAATCAAATTTGTAATACAAAATGAAGCTTTAAGACCTGACACATCTGGGGCATCTGAGACATTGAAGTCTCATGTTAATCTGTCCCGTGGCAGGACCTATAGCCCTATCGACCCTCAAATGCGTTGCATGTATAGGGGAGGAAGCATCATGGTTCTCAGTGTTGAGGAAAAGGAGACTGAGTAGCTACAGGCAGGAGAAAGAAAGATCAAAGGGAGGAAAGAAGGAAGAAAGAAATATTTGTTAAATTCTTATTATGTGTGAAGATTTATGTTCAGGTTGGAGATATAAAATAAAATTGTAGTAAAATCCCTGATACCAAGGAGCTCACATTCTAATAGGGCAGGGGTTCCTAAGTTGATTTTGTGCCTTGAACCCCTTTGGTAGTCTGGTGAAGCCTAGGGATCCATTATCAGAATGACATATACGTACATATATACATAAATGCAGACAGATAGAAAGATGGATAGAAAGAAAGGGATAGATAGAGAGAGGTGTGGATAGATGGATAGATAGATGGACAGACAGAGATTGGGAGATGAATGGATGGATAGATTTCAAAGAGTCTATTCACTTATATGTGGAAATAAATTACAACTTTATTTTTTAAGAAAATGCTAAATTTCAGTTGAAGATTTAATGAAAGTAAAAAGATGTAATATTTTTCCCTATGCAAATTAATAGATTCCCTGAAATCTACCTAGGGACTAAAGTTTAGAACAGTTGTTATAGGAAGAGACAACTAACACAGGAGGTTTCATGTGAAAATCAGACGATAAGTCCCCATGATTTAGGGTTCAGTGAGAAAGCAGAGGGTAAAGTATATTGCTTAAAGTGATTTCAACTGACAACTGATAAGATGCTTCAGGAATTTAGAAAAGCAGCTTAGGAAAGGGAGCCTAAAGAGAGCCTAGTGTGATTGTGGGCAAGCTGCCTAGATTCCCAGTCTAAAATTCTTAGTTCCAGAAGAATTTGCAATCTACCCTGATAGAAGGGATTTTCTTCTCATTCGGAATTCCTCCTACTAATAAAATCAATGAAAGTGCTGATGTGGACCAAAGGAATGATGGATGACAACCACATACGTGTACTATGACGGACAACTGGAAGATGAAGCTGGGGTAGAACAGTGGAAGGGAGGGGAGTCTCAATGAAAACAAGGAGCAGAAGGAAAGAAAGGAAAGGAACTTAACTTTCTCTTTTCTCAGTTTTCTCTTCTATAATGGCTCTAGGGCAGCAGTTCTCAACCTGTGGGTTATGTTCAATTTGTAACAATGAAAATACCTCCTGCATATCAGATATTTACATTACGATTCGTAACAGTAGCAAAATTACAATTATGAAGTAGCAACGAAAATAATTTTATGGTTGGGGGTCACCACAACATGAGGAACTGTATTAAAGGGTCACGGCATTAGGAAGGTTGACAACCACTGCTCTAGGGTGAGAAAAAGAAGCAAAAATGGAATGAAACCATTGCAGCCTTTTTTAATGAGAGTATAATTGACAGGATTCACTTTTTATAGGAGGAAAAATTATTTTATATTTTTATTATATTTGCAAAAAATCAAAATTTGCAAAACAAAAACATCCCATCTTGTTAGTAATCTCATAAATTTACAGGGAGGGTTCTATCTCTATATCTCTATGCAGGTGTGTGCATGTGTGTGCATATATGTGCATGCATGCGTGGTCTATCTCCTAAACTGAATATTTGTGAAACAAATAAATAAAGAAGTGTATTGTGAGTGTCATCCAGCGGAAACACTGGACTTATTTGAGGGAAAGCATAAAAAGGCAAAGGAATAGAACTGAAAGTTCAATATTTTGCTTGTTCTCTTGAGGACTAAAATAATGGATAAAGGAGATTGTGATTTGTGATTTGGTTAAAAAGATAACATGATTGTTAGAAGACATCTTCTAAAAAGCAAGCTTAGGGGTTTGGGGTAACTAAAGAACATGCATAAAACAGAACTGTGGTAAGGAAGAAAAAAATAACTGAGTGCTTTCAGTCATTGAGAGAGAAAGCTCACAGTTGGAGTAATAAATACCAAAGGAGATGTTATGGATCCTGTTTGAGAAAGGTATGCAATTGATACATAGCTAGGGAAGGTCTCAGGTGTGGAGCACAAGCATCTCACATTCCTTCTGCACAAAGAGGCTTATGGGTAAGTTTTGTGACAAAGGACTTACCTTTTCAAATCTCCCAAGAATTTAGCAAAATGAAGGTAGATACAGTTGAGTCGGCCTCAAAGGAACATAATAAAAGTTGTTTCATTTCTGTGGCCAAATAAAAGCAAGGAAACCATCTCAGGAGAAAGGGAAGGTAGAAAGAAAAAAAAAAGACTGATGGGAAGGATGAGGAATTTCAGGTGACCATAAAGAAGGGGAAACGGTAGAGTGCTGAGCAAAAGGTAAAGCAAGAAAACAGAAATGTGTGTGTGTGATTTAATATATGTGTCATTTAATATAATAATATAAATATAATATGTTTAACATAATTAAGTGTCCTGTGAGAGTAATTATGTAATGAAAATGTGGAAAGGCAGTTTGGAGTCAGGGAGATGTCAGTTCAAATCCTGCTTCTGATATTTATTAGCTGCGGGACCTTGAGTAAGTCATATATCCTTGAAGAGAAGTAGCTGATCTGTACTGTTGTTGGGATTTTGCAAAATGATAATTCCTTATATAGATAGGTGAAATCACAGAATCATAGACGCTGAAACAACTAAAATATTCTACTGCTGTGCAGGTGTGTGTGTGTGTGTGTGTGTGTGTGTGTGTGTGTATGTGCGTGTGTGAGAACCTCTATGTATCTAATTCCTTGTTGAATACCCCTAAGGCATCATAAAGTCACCGTGCTCAAAATGGAACTCATGATCTGTACCCATTCTGCACCAGCTTCCTTGCCTTTGGACTTCTTTGGAGCTTTCCATCATGCCTTTCTTCCCCAGGAAAGTCATCACTGGGAAATCTTGTTATGGTGCAAGACTGACTCTTTCTGGTACTAACCACTCATCAATAACTTCTGCTCCTCTGATTGCTAGAGGATGAGATCCAGGGTTTCTATTTAAAGAGGGCACAGTTTTTCTCTTCATTTCCCACCGGCTGGATTGTTTAAAGGCTTTTTTCAGAACTCTCCACCATGCACTCATGCTGGATACCTTTCCCTGCCTCCCACTCCCCACTCTATTTTTTGGCTTCCTTTTGTATGCTGTTTTCCCCCATTAAAGTGTAAGTTTGTTGAGAGCAGGGATGTCATTGTTTCCTTTGCATATATATTGACAGTACTTAGCACAATGCCTAGAAATAGTAGGTACCTAATAAAGGTCGATCCATTGAATGTACCACCATCACTAATCCTCTTCCAGACTTTCCTATTTCCGTTCAGTGTAAGGCATTCTTATACTGGGAGAATATTAGCAAAAGCACACTACTTGCATCAATAAATGTGGAAAATATTGATTACATTTCTAAAAGAATCCAGTTATTGGGAACTGCAAAGGCTGCCAAAATTAACACAAGGTCTGTGTTGTTACAAACCCACACACACACACAGGCATCAGCTAAATATGGAATTTCACTGCTATAGGGAACTCCAAGTGAGCCTAGCTCCCTCTACCAATTGTTGTTATTCAATTGTACCCAACTTTACATGACCCCATTTGGTTTTCTTGATAAAGATACTGGAGTGGTCTACCATTTCCTTCTAAAGTTCATCTTACAGATGAGGAAACTGAGGCATACAAGGTTAAGTGACTTTCTAAGAATCATAGAGGTAGTGTCCGAGGACAGATTTGAGCTCAAGAAGATGAGTCTTCCTAACTCCAGACCTAGCTCTATATCTACTGGGTGCCCTCTGGCTGCCTCTACCAATGCAGATCAGCAACTCCTTTGCAACTTATAATCTTAGAAAATTGCCTAGGACACTGACATCTTCAATAATTTGCCTAGTGTCACAAACCAGCATGCATGGCAGAGGGGACCTGAACTCAGGTCTTCCTCGCTGCAGATCTGTGTTTCTATCCTATATAATCTATATACTCCTGGACACCATTATAGGGCTGACTTAGTACACTTAAGAGGAATTAAGAAAAAAGATCAAAGGAGAAGGATCTTCAGAGAAAACTACAGATTTGACAAATAATAATTTTTCCTTTCTTCAAGACCATTCACAGAAAATTAGCTTTCTTGAACATCCGTCCCATGTTTCTAAATGCCTGTTGGACATGTTATGCTTAACTTGGTACATCAAAATAAACATTTTCACCACAGAGGTTGTTAACCTTTTCCCTACATCTGTTCTTTCTCCTACTTCCCTAGTCCTCTAGGGTGAAAGCATCATTTCAATAACCTGGCTTAGCAACTTCAGAAGCGTCTTTTACCTTTATCTTTTTCTTACCCTCCACTTCCAAATGGAGTCAAAGTCACACCCTCACATACTCTCTATTCAAACCAAATTTCCCTACTTGTGCTTCCTCATACATAGAATTCTATTTCCTAGTTCCCCACTTTTGCACGGATTGTCTTCCAGACCCTGAATGATCTTTCCCAATAACCTCAACTTCTGGGATATCTACCTCTTTCCCATCAAGTCTCAATACAAGGACTACTTCCTATAAATGGCCCTTCTTAATTTTATATTTGTCAACCCTGCTGCCCCAAGCCCTTTGGCTCCACCAAACTAACACTAAGTTATTTCACATTTTTTATGCACTGTCCATTTACTTGCCTATTTCCATAATGTTGTTTTCCAGTAGGATGTAAGCTTTTAAGGGGAAGAATTGCTTCATTTTTGTCTCTGTAGACTCAGCCCTGGGTCTAAGACATAGTAGGGGCTTAATAAGTATATAACGAATTGAATTAAATCGAATTGTACTATGCCACTGAAACCCTTAGGACATTACATCCCAACACTAGTGACATTCACATAGTCAGTGATAGAAAGTGAAACCAAAGTAATAATAGGAATGAAGAAAGGCTGTTCAATCAAGTACCTTATCATATATGTAGTCAGTGTATGAACAAACATACTTCATGTTTTTCAGCATACTGGACTGGAAATTTAAATGACTAATTTTAAAGAGGGGGAAGATCAGGAAAGCTATAACTAAAACAAATGTTTATAAGGCCTTAATAAATGAAAAAGAAAGAGCAGGACAAGGTTCTCAGTGATAGCAGGAATATGTTAAAAATCTAAAAATGTATATGAGTTAAGAAGGAGGGCCCAGAAGACTAAAGCATATCATGGGGAAAAGAGAGGAAAAGTGAAATAATAAAAAGCAATGAACATTTGAGTAAAGTTGATATAATCCATTTCTGTGAAACTGGTCATTTGCTGGAATTCTGCTGGTTTGCTTCATAGTGGGGTAGTAACTTTGAGTCTACATTGTAAAATGTAAACATGTTTTATAATAAAAATTCACGAAGGTCAAGTAAGATAATTTATGTGAAAATATTTTGGGAAGTACTATGTAGAATGAAATGAGTCACTGTATTGTATCCATACTCTTTCTTGACAGACAGTCTTGGTACTGATAAACTCAATAGAAAATACTGAAGAATTCATTAATTTGTAGTTTAGGACTTAAGGCTCTAATTTCTAAGCTAACTTGGCCAGAGACCTATTTGGGGTTAGCATAAATACTGAACACTAGGTATGGGATAAATACCCTTGGGATAAAGAGTGGTTGGAGAAAACTTGGAATAAAATAGGAGAAATTAAGCTTATTATAATACCAAGGCAATTCCACATTGTTTTAACTTTTAATATTTTAAAGGGAATAATATCATCAGCATGGACATTTTCCCACAGATTTCCTATTAACATCATTTAAAGGGCCAGCAGAACCCAATTGGGACAACATTAGACTAAATTTTCTCAAGATAGGACATGTTGGAGGTGTTATTGTTTGACAGAGTACTAGAGAAGTTGAAAGAAAGAAATAGTGTAATTCTTAGTTATCAATAAGAGGGCAAGAACATACGGAATAATCAGAACCAATCTAGGGATCTTAGTAAGAAGGGCAGCAGTGGATGGAGAAGTCAGATCCTCTAATATACAGAAGGAATCACCTGCGATGAAATTGGGAACAGTAGAACATACATAGTGAGTCAAAAGTGGTTTGTTTGCTTGATGGTTCTGATTATCTAACCTGGACTCTTTTTAACAATATCTATAGAGGTAAATTACATCTACCTATTTCAAGAACTTTATAAAGAAGGATAATGGATGATGATCACCCCCCTCACCACCCGCTAGAGTACCTGCTGTTAGTTCCAAATATTCTTTCACTCACTAACAAGCTCCTGAATGAAATTTAGGACCTTGGCAAGGATGTGTGATTTGAGTAGAAAACCTAATAGTGGAGACGTGCTTTTATTTCCCCTTAATTTTCTGTGGAGTTTAACATGCGAGAATTCTCTTTTTCTTTCTCCTCTTTGGGTTGATTCACTTTTCTTCATTTTGAACATTTCTTATAGTTTTGAAGTTGGATGCAGGAAATAGTTGTTTTTAGTCTTAACCTCCCATTCTAGCTTCTTACTAGAAATCTCCTTTGTTTCTTCACAAAACTTCCAGTCCAGCAAACAACCTTCAACAGGAATACAACCTCTCCTCTCCTGCCTCCATGACTGTCAAAAGCCTTAAATTCTGCTCTTCAAGATCTGTACTCATTTAAGTGAGCAAAACCCAAGGTGGTATTACTTCTCTCAGGAAACTTGCCTTTATCCATCTCAATTTAAAATTACCTTTTGTTCATTGGAAATCCCGAAATATATGTTTCCAACTATTGTACATATTTATCATGTTTCATGTGCCTCAGACACTAGCTGTGTGATCCTGGGCAAGTCACTTAACCCTTATTTGCCTCAGTTTCCTCATCTGAGAAATGGGAATAATAGCACCTTCTTCCCAGGGTGGTTGTGAAGATTAAAGGAAACAGGATTTGTAAAGCACTTATAACCATGTCTACCACAGAGTGAAAACTCTACAGATGCGAGCTACTATTATTATGATTAATCTTTCAAAGCTGTTTTTGTACATTTTACCTTCATTACTAGATGATAAACTCCTTGAAGGACTGGTGTTTTTTCCTATCTCCCTAGCACTGTGCTTTTTATACCATTTAGCATATATTCCTCAAATGAATGACTACATTTCAAGTTTCCCTCTGTGTCATATTGTTGATTCATCAGAACTACACACAATAGCCCTCCTCTCATATTGCTGAAGAATAAACAACCTTGCTTCTATTTCTAGGATAGAATCTAAAAGAAAACAGCTCAGATAGATTTGTTCAATTACGCAAACAAGTGATACTTCCGTGCCATCTTCAAAAAAAGGGTTTGTAGTGTTTATTGCCCAACCCCTGGCGATATGTAATTTTCCATTTCTTTCAAGATGGGACAGATTTGAGTCAGGAACATTTAATTGCCACATAGAAGAAAAAGAATTGTGATTAGGTATTTGTCTCCCAATAGAAAGCAGAGCTCGCTTCCTGACCTTTCATTTTCTGCATTGCTTGTTTATGTAAATGGAATTGTTGGCTTTTATTTGGGGGGAAAAACTGCTGGTAATTAAATGAGATTCAACATGTTATGCTGGCCTTTCTCTCATACCCTAATGCTTTTCCTACAAGTTTTTAATCATTGTCAGTTCTTACTCGTCATGATTATTTTCATTTAAGGGAAAAAAGGTAATTGTTTTATATCACTGTATGGCAGTAGTTCTAGTATGTACATGAACATATGATGATGCATATGTAAAATTGATCATCACAAGGTAAGGACTTTAAAAACTTTTATCATTGCTATTTTTAACAGATATGTAGATAATATTATATGTTACATAGGATATATGACTGTCTAGGATATATATGGTATATTTAGGATATTTGTGTGTGTATATACATACATATATGTATGTGCATATATGTGTGTATCTATCTATCTATATCTATGTATCTACACACACACACACACACACACACACACACACACACACACATATATATCCTATCTATCTGTCTGCCTATCTACCTGTAACATCTTAGAAATTACACAGTTGAATAGATTTTCAAGCTATTTAGGGAAAAAAATAGAAAGGATAAAAGGTTTTAGCCTGACCTTTCTGTAGTGTGGAATCTTTTTATATTCTCTATCCATTTCTTAGCCTTCCCAATTACTTTTGCAATTACTCTGAGCAGCAGGTTTAAATTTGAGCTTAATTCCTTAGTTCAAACTTCTTGGTATTCTGGTATTCACTGACTTGTCTAATGTGGTCCCACTCTAACTATCCAATCTAATCTCATACTACCTTCCCCATATCATCTCTGTGTTCCAGCCAGAAGACTCTCTCATGAGTGCCTGAGAATGATGCTCTCCAAGCCTCACTATCTTTTCTGTACAGTGGGCATGCCTGGCTCCGAGGGATTTTATTCATGGAGTATTCCCTAACTACTCTTGTCTTTTCTTGTCTCCTCTGACATTTACTTTTTATAGCATGCATCTTATCACTTAGTTTTATTCTTTGTTATTCCCTATTATTTTTTTCATATGGTAGTCATATTTTCCAACAAAAATAAGTTTCTATAACAGAATAACCATAAGATCAACTTCTGTTGCTCCCCTCAGCAGAGTACTAGCTGCAGAATATCTCAAGATAATTTCCCTGAATTCCCATAACACGTTGTTTGTACCTCTCATTGTTTTATGGTTATAGAATTATAATTCAATTAATTTAAAAATAACTTATTAAGTTCCTACTGTGTGCGAAGCACTGTGTGTCATATAATCTATGGAAGTGGAAAGTTTTTGCAAGTTGAATAACTGTATACTTCTGTCTCTATGTGTGTTTGTGTGAGTGTTTCCAACTATATTCACATGCTCAAGGTCACTGATGGCTAGGTCACTTTGGGTTGCATCTTGGGTTAATCACAGTTTGGATGTTGTGTGGAAGAGTCTCCCAGTCTCCTCCTGTATATGAGGCACCGTTCTGAGCACTTAAAGAACAGAAAAGAATAAAGAAGATACAGTTCTGGTCCTCAAGGACATCCTATTAGAGGATATTTGGTGTGAACAAAAACAACTATATTATGATATAAAATCGATGTTTGTAAGAGAGTTCAAAAGTACTATGAGAATTCACCCTTTAAAATGAAAGTCAGATGAAAAGGCAGCAATGCAAAAGCTTTGCTCAGTGCGTTAAATGCACGTAGCTATTTGCTGACAATTACAGTCTGCTTAAAAATTAAAAAAAAACAACTTCATAGTGCGTTGCATTAACTGCTATTAATTGCTTTTCTTTTTTCCCCTCTTTATATAAATAATCATTTTCTGTCATGAACAAATAATTACCGTGTACCCTCTGGCTGCATCTAGACACATTTTTATACAAAATATAGACACAACTTCACAAAAAGTGGCAGAGGGGAGGAAGCAGGCTAATGGTTTCATTGAGTGGCAATTCAGGAACTTTAAGCATTTTTGTATGGGTTTTGTATTTCAATGGCAATTTATTATCTTGAAGCCTTCTGTGTTTTATTTTAATGAAGTTGAAATTTAATGTCTTTTCAAGTCTTTCTTTATCATTTCTTTTTTATTTTATTTATGTATTTATAGTTTATGCATTTTTTCTTATGTAGAAAAGGAGAAATATTTAGTCTAAAGAATTCCATCTGTTGCACAATTGAACTCTCATTATAATAGGATGGATTTATATACAGTTTTTTTTATAACATTTTCATATTAATACTGCATAGAGATACCTTTAGGTTTCCATTATAGCTCTTAAACTATTATTCCTCTACTCCAGAAAATGACAGTGACAGTAAGTGGGGGAACAAAATATGTGGGGGGGAGGGGTGACATCACATTGTATATTAGCTGGTTTATAACTTGACTAAGTGATGAGTTATTTATTCTAAGTTCCTCACTTTATGCTGCAGCTAGTCTGTGATTCATATTGTATGATATGATTATAGTTGCTACCCTTCTCTTTAAATGTATCCTTCATTGCTGTTGGCTAAGATACTATTAAAATTCAAAACATTATTACATTTCTCTCATTTCTTTTTCAGACCAAACCTTATTAACAACCTGTTTCCTACTCATTTTGTTGTCAGAACCCGTAAGCTATACCCCAAAGCTTTCACACTTTTGGATGGGAGAAACGAGGATCAATTTGACTAAAGAAAGGAACCTTACAGGCATAATTTTTTTTTAATTGAATCACAATTTTATACTGTATTTATATTGTAAAATGCTTTTAAATCTTCTCAGAGGATGAGGCACACATGATTTGCATTTCAAATGCTTCATAGTCTTATTTTTTTTAATATAAAGCATCAATGAAATGAATAAACTTAATTTAATTAATTAATAAAATTAATAAACTTAACTGCATTTAAAAAGGTTAATTTCACTTCAGTTATTCAGTGAATCAATTTTTGTGAAACACCTGTTATGCGCCAGGAAATAGTACAAGTCAATGACTGCTTATTATGCAACTAGTAAGGGCCAGTTCCCCACCATACAGAGGACTTGTTAGTTAAACACTGGGGATTCAACAAGACACATAACGGAGTCCCTGCCCTCAAGGGATTCACAATCTAATTCTAATGGATACAAGTAAAAAAAGAAAAAAAAACCCTGTTTTTGTGTGTTCTGTCAATTGTTTTACCTTGGTATAAAATTCCTAATTTTTAAAAAAAGTTATAACTTTTTAGCTTCTCTTTTAATTTTCTACCATTTATGTATTTTTGTCGTCAAACCTGCCATTGTCTCTTTCCCTCTACTACTTTGTATTGATGCTTCATCGTCCTTTCTATTTTCTTTCTCCTATGATTTGTCTTAAACTCCAAATAACTCCATAATCTTTCCTCTACGTCTCAGTCGAATTCTTTGAAAAAGCCATTCAATTCTTTGCTTGTCTATTCAATCTCATTTAATCCTACATTAGTATGTATTAGTATGTACCCTGTTCTTTTGCTCCTGTGATTTTTTTTCTTCATTTTGTAGCATTTCATAATTGTCTTTGCATATCTCTTTCTGTTGAGGGAGGAGACAAGATGGTGCAGTAAAGACAGGGACTTGCCTTTGCTCTCCTCCAAACCCCTCCATATTTCTTTACATTCCTTTTCATTATCACTTTAGATTGGGCTATTATTCCAAACCTAGGCTTTCACTTATCTAAGCAACTCCTAGTAGGAAAACTCCTTCTACTAATAAAGATAAGACTTGCCCAGTCATACTGGTTTTCCTTCCTTTCACGCTATCTTCCTATATGTCAGTGCCTTCTAAATAACACATTATCATTCCATTCCATTCATATGTTATAATTTGCATAAACATTCTCTCACATGGTTGGAATGGAAGCTCCTTGAGAATAGGGATGATCTAAATGTGCTACTTATATCTTTAGCTGCTAATAAAGAGTCTTGGACTTACGAGGTACTTAGCAAAAGCTAATTTAACTGAATTAGACTTTAAAGTTTCATCCTTACAAATAAGGAATTATGCTACAAAAGTTTATGAACAGATATCTCCTTTTTTGTTTGTTCATTGTTTTTCATAACCATTGAGGGCATATTTCCAACAAAGTACTGAGTTAAACACGTATGAATATTTTCTGTCGTATTTCGCTTGAAATGTGCTTTGTAATTTTATCACGAATGACCCAGCTTATCTATACAGCCAGTGTCGTACTGGCACTGTTTCACCGATTTTTATATTTTTGCAACATTGGTAAATGTCAGATGATAATTGAAGTTATTTCATTGTTAAATAAAAACAAAGGTTGTAATTTTTTTTCAAGTAATTACCAACAGGTTTTTTTCCTTCCCTCTGAAAATCTGATAGAAGAAAAAGAAAAAAAAAAACAAAAGTATCAACAGAAATAATTAATTAAACAAGTAGGCAGGAAGGAGCCCTAGCAGTAAAAGATCTCTAATTACACTACAAAACTAGAAGGGAATAATGATAATTTTGAAAAAAATGAAAAAAAAATCATGTTGGCCAAAAAAATTGAAAAGCCAATCATTGGAAGGGATCACAACAAAATGTGAAGAAAAATGAGCCTAACTAGCATTCAGTACATCGTAGGTCACCAACCAAAAGATTGTTGTTATTTTTCAGCTGTTTCAGTCATATATGATTCGTCATGACCCCATTTGGGGTTTTCTTGGCAAAGACACTGGAGTGATTTTCCATTTTCTTCTCCACCTCGCATGAGGAAACTGAGGCAAATAGGTTAAGTGACTTGACCAGGGCCATACAACTGCTCAGTGTCTGAGGCCAAATTTGAACTCTGATCTTCCTGACCCCAGATCTGGTACTGTATCCACTGCAAACTAATATGTTAAGGTCTAATTATTCATCTAAAACCGCTAAGAAGCTTGGAAAGCTTGCCTACGAGAAATAAGGTTCGGATCTATAATATATCAAAATATTTCAAATGGATACATGACCTAAATTTAAAAAAAATAATATTAAAAACAAATTAGAGAAGCAGGAAGGAGGATGTTCACCTATCAATAAGGGAAGAATTGTTGACCAAGAAAGAGACGATTACAGGGAAGAAAATGGGAAATGGATTATTTTGATTATACAAAATTTAAAAGTTCCTTACAAATAAAATTAGAAAGGAAAAAAAAATTGTTAGAAAATATTTGTAGCTAGTTTCTCTGATAAAGGTCTGATATGCAAGATCTATAGGGAACTGATTCAATATTTAAGAATGATAGTTATATCCCTAAAGATATGTAGTAAATATTATAACAAGCAGTTCTCGAGGTAAGAAATCTTAAGTTATCAACAACCATATGAAAAAATGTTTCAATAATAGAAATAAATCTGAATTTCTAACTCAAACCAACAAGTTGGGCAGAAATGACAAATGAAGAAAATGACAGCGGTTGGAGAGGCTGTAGGAAGTCAGACTAATAAATATTAATATATTACTAATTATTAATGTATTGCCAGTACATCAAGCTGTGAACTGCTCTAGGCATTCTAGAAAGCAGTTTGGAACTAAAAGTGAAAAGTCACTAAAATGCATATATTCTATGTATTGGTGATACCATTCATAGCCATATACCCCAAAGAGATCAGAGAAAAAAAGTAAAGAACCTAAATGTACAAAAATATTTATAAAAACATATTTTGTCATAGCAAGAATGCTGGAAGTAGCAGTTGAGAAAGAGTTGAACAAATCATGGTATAGGAGTGTCATTGAATATTATTTTTACATTAAGCCAAATGACTAAAGGTCAAATTCAAAGAAATGAGAGAAGATCTATATGGATTAAGGGTGAGTGAAGTGAATAAATAGAACCAGTAGGACAATTTATGCAGTGGTTACAATATTGTGAAGAAAAATTACATTGAAAGAATGAAAAGTTCTGATTGGTGAAGTTATCCACAAGTATTCCACAGTACTGATGAAGCATGATACCCACCACATGGCTCATGGAAGTGAGGAACAGAAGGGAATTTATATTTTTCTGCAATGTGCCAATTTCATCTAATTCATTTAAAGGAGGTCTTTTTAAATTTGTAGGGGACAAAGAGCAAACAATTGAGATGCTTAAAAATGAAAGCGAGAAAACAATGTCATGAAGCATTTTTAAAAGCACAGAAAAGAAGGAAGTTAAGAGGTTAACATTTAAGTGGGACAGCTCTGAGACTAACATGGTGAATTTATTTATGCTTTTTAAAAAGTGATGCTACAAAGATATTCATAGTTTCATATATTACCCTCTTTTTTTCTTTTTATATGGAAATGTTAAAAAAAAGAAATGTTACTGTTTTTTGGTATTTTCAAACTTCAGAATAATGTTGATAGAATAACAGGTTTATGTTTAGTTTTCAGAGTTAAGAAATATACATTTTACATTTCTACTCTACCTTCCTACTGGGGTAAAAAAGAGAGTTGATATATTTTCACAAGTTTAAATGTAGCAGAAACATTGTCTTGGGACACTTGGTCAAGCTGTAGCTAAATTGAGGGATCATTAATAAGTCTTCCTTTGAAAGACCAATGAAAGAATTGCTGGAATTCGTTTTTATTACATATCCAAAGTTAAGAGAAAGCATCATTTCTTGGCATACTTAGCCATCTTATATAACAGAATGTACATTTTCAAAAGGCCATCATGGATATAATTGAAGTTTATACTCCCAAACTTGTTGCAAGGGATTGGGAGGTAGAGAAAGTCATGATAAGTGCCTCTAAATTAAATTAACTATAATTTAATACTCAATGACTTCAATTCAAAGGTATCTCTAGGGAAAGATGGGGAACAATGTATTGGAACATGGTACTCAAGAGTAATAAAGGAAAGAAGCCAAATAGCTTTTAGCATCATAAAAAAACCTGATTATATCTTAACAGATGTGAAATGATTTCTTACTGACGTAAGAGTCGCTTCTGAATTACCTGTCTGAGTATAATCTGATCATCAACTTATTAGAGCAAAAATAAAAATCAATATCCAATTAGGAGAGAGAGGAAAAATGAAAAGAATATGTGATGTGAAGTTAAAACAATTCTAAGTTGATCTACTTAAATGAACTACTGATGGCCAGAAGAAAAAAAAATGGAAAAGGAGTAAAAGAAGAGAGGGCAGAGGCTAACCCTGTTTGCTAAGAATGTATAAACCATGGAAATAAACTGGCCTAATGAGAAGAGCATGATTGTCTAGAATCTTTCTCACTTAGCAAACACAAAGAAATCTTACAGCTAAGAACAAAAGTGGTTTAAAAATCATTTTTATAATCTTATAGAAGATGATGATGGCAATCTCTGAGGAATATGTCATAAAATGTTATTGGTGAGGGTAGAGTTTTTTAAAAGAACTCAATTAAGCCAGATATTTCCAAGGACATATAAAGACAAAACTGGATGGCCAGAAAAGAAATGCAAAACAGAAAAGATCTGTGAAGATCTTCACCAAAGAAGTGTGACTATTTTATTAATGTGAGTAGAGTGACTACAATTAGTGTTTCAATCTTGAAGTGTTGTATGTAGGAGTGGAAATAGCACCAAAAGACAACTGGACCTATTAAGTAGTCTAGGTTAAAAGTTACACAATTTCTAGGGCTCTGAGTCATTGATTTTTAAAATATCTGAAAGAGGGAAAACTTCCAGACAACTGGAAAAAAGTCACATGCTTCCTTCTCAAAAAGGTGGTAGAGAAAATAGTACTGATGCTTGTGACTATTTTCTCATTTCTACAAAATCTTTCCAAGAGTAATATATACATATTGAAGGCATTATTAATGAATATATCACAAAGGATTGTTTAGGCTTTTGTAAATGACATTCTGTAGGTAGCAATAAGTATGACTGACCTACAGCCATGAGATTGACTGAAAGATGTCTTGCTATTTTTTTTCTGTCTTTCATGTGTTTACTGCAATAATTACTATTTTGTAGAGAATTAAAACTCATCTCCAAAAGCATGTTTTCCATTTCTATTAAAATCAAAGATTCCTTGAAAGACAAAACAAGAGAGAGAATTTTGTTCCCTCACAGTATCATTATTCATATGAAACCAATTAAAACAGGAGGATATTTGCTTAACAAATGCATTTGCCATTATCAGGGAGGCTGCCCAGGACATTATCTAGATCAGTGGTTCTATGGGGGCCCTTTAATACTCACATGTGAGCGTATCTGCATGTGGGCGAACTTGCCTGGAGACAGATAGAGGAGCGGTGTCTCGGTTCCTAAGACCATGGGAAATATATGTTGAGAACTGTTGATCTAGATGGAAGGATTCCCTATATTGTGAAACACTTTAGCGGTTCCATTTTGCAGATACAATGGCATGGACATTGAAGAGCCTCCTTAATGAGATTCAGAGTCTTCCCTATTCAACCTGGAATCTTCTTACTATTTCCATCTTTTCCTTTCTTTTTACTCCTAAGATCCACCAACCCTAGATATCTTATTGTCCCTTGAATGCTACACTTCATTACCCAACTCTGTATCTTTCCACTGGTTCTTGCCTATCCCTGAAATGATCTATCTCCTCACATCTGGCTCCTGGAATCAAGAGAGGCCTTTTCTGGTCCAACTTCTGATGCTCCCACCCCTTCTATCCTACTACCAGTTAGTACATTCTCTCTGAGATGACTTTCTAGTTGCATTGTATATCTTTTGCTACTACATTAGGGTTTTTTTTTTTGATGATGTTGTTTGTTTTTTTCTCCATTAGAATAAGAATTCCTTTAGGGTAGAGAGTGGTTTTATCTTTCTTTGTTGTCCCCAAGGCTTAACATAGATCTCAGTACTGGGTCAGCACTTAATAAATGCTTTTTCATTGATTTGTTCAGACTTGTGAATTCAAATGTATAGAAAACTCCTCTCTTGAAAACTCCCTCATTTTAAGCTTATTGGCAATTTGTCTATAAATTAATGTATTAGAGAATTGCCTGGGGGTAGTGAGAGGCAAAGACTGGACTTGAACCATATCTGCTCCATCATGCTGTCACACTGAGAGGCTATGTAAACTATATTATGAGAGAAATATACAATTGTAAACATGTGTTGCTCACATGGCAAAAGTAAGAATAATCAAGAAATTTACTGGGCCATTCTTTGCCATGAAATGGCTAGAAATTTAAAAGAGCACCAACCCCCCTCAGTCATAGAGCGAACCTGCTATGAAGTATTTACTGGAGTGCATGGGGAACAGTTTTCAGAGGATAAAAAGATATATATTGTTCCCCAGACCACTGAATGGACCACATGGATGAGGTCATGGAGAAGCATCATGCATGTGCCCAGGGTGTCTAAATAAGGACCATCTTCACTAAGACTGGAGACTCTTAATTAGGTTGAGTGAATATTTTTCACTCGATTTACAAAAATGGAAGAATTTTCATGGAAGCGTTCAAAGATAATTGACTGAGTCAATGAATATGTAATATGTGTTAACAGAATCCCACATCAAATCACTAGTCCTAGAAATATTGAACATTTAGAGGCCAATTATTTAAATAATGAATAAATTCAGCATCTGAATTTTCTTTACATCCTTTCTCTACTTCATGTGGTTTCTCTCCCAACCCTACTTCTCATCCCATGAGGCTCTTCTTCTAGAGCAGTGGTTCTCAACCTGTGGGTCGCAACCCCTTTGGGGGTTGAACTCCCCTTTCACAGGGGTCGCCTAAGACCATTGGAAAACACATATTTCCAATGGTCTTAGGAACTGAGACATGGCTCCTCTATCTGTCTGCAGGAGGGTCCACCCACATGCAGATACACCCACATATGAGTATTAAAGGGTCATGGCATTAGGAAGGTTGAGAACTACTGTTCTACACGCAGAAGTGAATTTGTTTCCATCTCTTAGCCCTATTTGGAAAAAGTTTACATATTTCTTTTTAACAAGACTTCTGTCTGCTGATTAACTTGTAGCAATTCCAAGTAAATCTCTTTCCTCCAGGTCTTCAAAATCCAAATTTCTCAAAAAGTTCATTCATATCACATAAGAGAGGTCTTTTAAAAATTATTTTAATTTTATCACCTGATTCTTCTAAAAAACTTGTGATTTGTTTTTTTCTTCTGAAGGAATAATGTTTCCTTGAAACTTAAAGCAATGAAGGGATTTATGCAGAGCTGACATTTTGATGATGACTAATTCTATTAAAACAAATCATTCCCACCGTAAGTGGTCATGGACATTCTTTGGCATTCATTTTTTTTTTAAATTTTTATCTTCACGCTATTGATATTATTGATAGCAAAACTAATAATGCTTTATTTCATCAGTGCTCACTACTTTGTCTTAGTGTTATAAGTCCCACACAAATAGTAGCTTTTTGTCTTATTACATCCATGAGTAATTCAAGGACTGACTAGTTTTTCTAGTTTCAGAATCCAAGTCACAGATGTATTTTATTTTGTGGTCATATGAGACTCAGCAAAAGAACCTTAGTTTCCTTTCCAGTGGACTATCACTTAGCCACTTGTTTGAAATATCCTCTTGATTTTTGTCTTTGGTTTTGAAAATTTTTAGCAAAATTGGAATTGTGTTTTCTCATCCGAGAACCAACAAAAATATAACTTTCTTTAGTCTAGACTTCCTTCATAAGCCCATCCCCCCAGGCAATGTTTTACCACAGTGGATATTTTAGGTTTGGTTTATTTTGGTTCTAAGTTATAGAGAGCTTTGTGTTGGGAAAGAAATGGTTTCTTTTTTACCAGATTTTTAAACAAGGGTATATTAATATAAAAAAATCATAGTCTTCTAATATTGTAATAAAAGTTTAAAAAGTCATAATATTTTAAAGCTTTAACACTCCCTAAGAACTTTAAGACACTTTACTTCTAATGACACCATTTGTGTGACTATAAAATCATGAGAAATTTAAAAAAAGAATGGTCTATAGAAATTAACGTCATCACTTCATAATTATATAGGTCAAAGATTCCTTTTAATTGTAAAAAAAAAATAGCCTTTGAGGAAAGAAATAAGAGATTCAAATTTTATTGTCATAAAACAAAGAACTCCATGATCCTTATTGGAAAAAAAAAATTATAAAAGTGTGGTAAAGGGAGCAACATAAAATATTGCATCAAAATGAAATCTGAAGTAGCAGAAGAAACTAAAGGAGGAAGAGAAACAATTTTTCTAGTTCAATGCAACTTAGAAGGTCAGCGGGAAAGGTCTGTCTCCCTGGTGTGAGGCTGGAGCACAGTCTAGCAGGCAGGACTTGGGGAGTGTGGGTGGGACTAAATCTGTAGCAGTGGCTTCCAGAGTTCTCACCCCGAAGACAATAAGGGGAGTCTGACAACTGGCAAGAAGAAGATTACAGAGGGTCCTCTGTTGGTCCTGGGAGAGGTACTCTGTGCATTACCTATATGCAGTTCTGGATTGTTTTTGAGTCCTGTAGGACTCTTTGTGATCTCATTTGGAGTTTCTTGGCAAAGATATTGGAGTGGCATGCCACTTCCTTCATCAGCTCATTTTGCAGATGAGGAAACTGAGGCAAAGTTAAGTGACTTGTCTAACATCACACATCCAGCATCTGAGATTTAAACTCAGGTCTTCCTAATTCATTAAACCACTTCACTGCACTCATAGACTAGATAACAGGGCAGAAGAACAGTGTCCATACCTCTCCTTAGATTATACCACCTTGGAAGAACTGAAAACTTACAGACCACCAAATTTAGCTCTGAAAATAGCACCACCAAAAACCTGAAGCAAGGATTGGTGATCCTTCCACCTCAGGACCAAATTTAAGCTTTAATAACAAGTTCAAATCAAGAAACAGGCTGAAAAATAAAATCAAACAACGACAACAACAAAAATCTGAAAATAGAAAGTTACTATAGTGACAGGGAAGATCAAAACACAAAATCAGGAAAAAAATTATTTCAAAAAATTCAGAGCCTCAAAGAAAAGTGTAAATTGGTCTCAGGACCAAAAAATAATGCCTATAAGCAGTAAAAAAAAAAAAAAAAAGTGTTGTTTTTTTTTTAATTCATATGACAGAAAAAATTGGAAAGAGAAATCAGAGTGATACAAGAAAACTATGAGAAAAAACTCGTCAACTTAATAAAGGTAGCACAAAAAATACTAAAGAAAATCTACCTTAAAAACAGAATAAACCAAGTTACTAGCATCAAAAATGAAAAGGGTGGGGGCAGCTAGTGGTGCAGTGAATACAGCATTGGCCCTGGAATCAGGAGGACCTGAATTCAAATGCGACCTCTGACACTTAACACTTGCTAGCTGTGTGATCTTGGGCAACTTACCTAACCCCAATTACCTTGCCTTTTCCCTTCCAAAAAGCCAAAAAACAAAAAAAAAAGGGTAAATTCACCTCCAATAAAGAGGAAATTAAAACAATAATAGGAATTATTTTGCCTAATTGTATACCCATAAATTTGACAATCTTAGCGAAATAGATGAAGATTTACAAAAATATAAATTACCTAGATTAACAGAAGAGGAAGTAAAATACTTAAATAACCTCATCTCAGAAAAAGAAACTGAACATGCCATCAGTGAACTCCCTGGAAAAAAAATCTCCAGAGCCAGATGGATTTAAAAGTGAATTCTATCAAGCATTTAAACAACAATTGATTCCAGTAATAAAAGATTTGGGGAAATGGGAGAAGAAGGAGTCCTATCAAATTCTTTTTGTGATACAAATGTGGTATTGACACCTAAACCAGGAAGAGCCAAAATGGAGAAATGAAATTATAGACCAATTTACATAATGAATATAGATGCAAAAATTTTAAATAAAATATTAGCAATAAGATTATGGCAATTTATGACAAGAAAAATAGACTTTGATCAGGTAGGATTTATACCAGGAATTCAGGGCTGGCTCAATATCAGGAAAACTATTAGCCTAACTGACCATCTCAACAACAAAAACAACAGAGACTATATGATTATCTCAATAGAATCAGAAAAGCTTTTGACAAAACACAACACTCATTTTTATTGAGAACACTGGAAAGCACAGAAATAAATGGAGTCTTCTTTAAAATAAGTAGCATCTACCTAAAACCATCAACAAACATAATATGTAATGGGGACAAGCCAGATACATTTCCAGTAAGATTGGGGGTGAAACAAGAATGTCCATGATCACCACTGTTATTCAATACGGCACTAGAAATGTTAGCTTTAGCAATAAAAGAAGAAAAAGAAATTGAAAGAATTAGAACAGCAAAGAAGAAAATAAGTTACTCCTCGTAGATGATATGGTGATAGAGAATCCTAGAAAATCAAGTAAAAAACCACTTGAAGTAGTAAACTTTAGTAAAGTTGCAGGATATAGCATAAACCCACATACATGATCTGCATTTCTGTATAATACCAAGAAAGCTCAACAGCAGGAGATAGAAAGAGAAATTCCATTTAAAGTTACTGTAGACCATCTGTTCTCAACCTGCGGATTGTGACCCCTTTGGGGGTCAAACGGCCCTTTCCCAAGGGTCACAGGGGTCGCCTAAGACCATTAGAAAACACATATTTCCGATGGTCTTAGGAACCAAGACACCGCTCCTCTATCTGTCTCTAGGTGAGTCTGCCTACATGCAGATACTCCAACATACAAGTATTAAAGGGTCCCGGCATTAGGAAGGTTGAGAACTACTGCTGTAGACAGTATAAAATATTTGGGAGTCTACCTGCCAAAACAAACTCAGGGACTATATGAGCACAATTACAAAACACTTTTCACACAAATAAAGTCAAATCTAAATAATTGGAAAAGCATCAGTTGCTCATGGGTAGGTTGTGCTAATGTAATAAAAATGACAATTTAACCTAAATTAATTTACTTATTCAGTGCCATACAAGTCAAACTACCAAAAAATCATAGTATAGAGCTAGAAAAAAATTGATGAAATTCATTAATGTAAAGAAATGCTAAGGAAGGTAGCCTAGCCATACCAGATCTTAAATTGTATCATGAAGCAGTGATCATCAAAACCACTTAGTGCTGGCTAAGAAATAGAGGGGGTAGATCAGTGGAATAGATTAGGTACACAAGACACAGTAGTCAATGATTATAGAAATCTACTGTTTTATAAACCCAAAGACCCAGCTTCTGGGGTCTTTGTACACATTGTACACAATAACAGCCACAGTGTGCAAGGGTTGATTTTGATAGCCCTTCTAAGAAATGCAAGGACCTAAAGCAGTTTCAAGTGACACATGATGGAAAATGCCAGTCACATCCAGAGAAAGAAATGTGGAATTGGAATGCAGAATGAAGCCAACTATTATCCTTTTTGATAGTTTGTTTATTTTTGTTCCTCATGGTTTTTCTCATTTGTTATCATTCTTCTATTCAACATGACTAAGGTGAAAATGTGTTTAATAGGAATATATGTGTAGAGCCCATATCAGACTGCAAGATGTCTTGAACAGGGACGGGAGAAGGAGGATAAGAAAATTTAAAACTTATGGAAGTGAATGTTAAAAACTAAAAATTAAAAAAACAAAACAGAATAGGTCAAATGGTAAAAGAGGTACAAAAATTCATTGGAGAGAACTACTTAAAAAGAAGAATTGGCCAAATGGAAAAAGCTCACTGAAGAAAATAATTCCTTAAAAATCAGAATTTTGGAAATGGAAGCTAATGATTCCATGATACATCAAGACAGACGAAAAGGGCAGAATCAGGAAATATTGTACATAGTAACAGCAATATTGTACAATGATGCTTTGTTACTGACAACCATTCTCAGCAATAAAATTATCTAATAGAATTTTGAAGGACTTATGAGGAAAAATGCTATTCATTCCCTGAGAAAAAAGTGAGGGAGTCCAAATTCAAACTGAAGCATATTTTTTCTTCCTGTTTTTTTCTTTTTGCTTTGCTTGTATTTCCTTTCATAAATATGACCACTGTCAAAATAAGTTTTGTATGACTGCTGCACATGTATAACCTATATCAAATTGCTTGGCTTTTTGATTAAGGGTGTGGGGAGGGAGGGAGAGAGAGAATTTGAAGTTCAAAATTTAAAAAAAAATATTTTATATGTAATTGGAAAAATATTTTTCTATCCACATGAATATTTATTTAATACTGAGAGCATACAGAAAAAAATTCATTCTGACTTAACGAATATTTTTTTAAATGACAGCAGTATCAGTGTCTAAATTAGCACGAGTATTAGTGTCTAAAATAAAATACAATTGAATATACATCCATACAAGGGAAATTCTGAAGGGCATTTCTATGTCTTGCCTGAATCCTTCATATACTAGTAGCCCCTTAAATAATAACCCATAAAAAAAATGGTTCCAACACAACCAACAAATGATCTGTACAAAAAGAGGGAAAAAGTGTTTATGGGCTTCATTAAAATATATGGTTCTGTCATTCATTTGAACATAATGCCTATATAAAAGGAAATTTTGTTCTTTTTGCCAAAGAAAATACTTCTGAGAAAATGGTTTGCCTTCTATATTTTAAAGCAACATTGCATACTTCATCCCCAGTCATCTGGCATTCTTTTTAATTGGCTGCATTTTTTGAATCATCTAGTGCCTAAGTACATTCTTATTTTAATTTTAAAAATTTTCTTAAATGTTACCTGAATAATTGCATTTTTCATAATTTTCAATATATTTTTTCATAATTTTTAGAAAGTCTTTTTACAGAGTAGATGACAAGTACAGAATGCTCACTATGTTTTGCCAATTCATGTAAACCAGGTCACCTTGGTAACAGTGAAGTAGCTATTATGATACCATTTTATTGGGAATTTATTTTCTCTATAGTCCTGCAGTTGATTTACAGTGACTTGCAAATACAGAATGACTGCCAAGTTGACACAGGGGCTCTGATTTCCTTTGAAGTGCCACAAATATATAAATACAAAAGCTGGATACATGACTTCATTGTCTCAAGGTGACATCCCCAATCATACCTTTTGATTTGGCAAGGAGTGTTATAGACTTCTGCATTATTAAATCTGATTGGATTAGAGCAAGCTTTAAATTTTCCATATCAAATTGACTATAGGGAAATGATGTTGTTACACGAAGGCTCAAAAAGTCCAAACTCGCAGGTAAATTTTTCCTATGTAGACTGAAATTCTAGAGGACCATGGCACCAGACTGCAAGGTCCCATAAGAGCTTCATTTAAAAGCTACTCATTTTACAGATGAAAAGCTAAGGTATAGAGATTTACCTGTCATCATACAGAAAGTATCAAGGATAGGTTTTAAGCTGGATGGTTTTTTTTTTGTTTTTTTCTTTAATTACAGGAGTATGAAGAAGAAGGAGAATGTGAACCAAATTAGAAGGAAATCTTGGAGGTGACTTGGAAGAATTTGGAATACTAAAAAAAGCCAGAGGTAAAATTTGGCAAAATTTGTAATCAATTGTAAAATAATCTTCAGGTCCAGATACTGATCAAAATTCCACCTCTGGGTTGTGAGATAAGGAAGATTAAATAATAAATAATGATAAATGCTAAATCAAGGAGATTAAGAGAGATCAAAGTAGATTAAGGAAAAGAATTTAAAGAGGTAAGGTCAAGGAGAATAAGAAGATAGTTGGCCAAAAAAAAAGATAATATATGTAGGAAAAAGTAAGTGGAACAATTAAGAAAAATGATGGAGTGAATCAGTGGGAAGAGTAAATCAGTGAAACAGACTTGGTTGCGGCCAAGCTGATAGGGAAGTGGATATGGTTGTGTGCTTGTTCAAAAACTGACAAGATTCTATTCAGACTGGAGACTCCTGAGTTAAATAACAGGGAAGTGTATTGATACTGATTTCTTTTATATTTTGTATACACATCCCAAGGCAGGCTTCTTATTGGATCCTTTTCTCCCCCTTAGATTATATCAAGCTGATAGCTATTGCTGTCTTTCTGGAATGGGGGACAGTAGGGACCTTCTCTATTGGTTTCTGCACCCCTCTCCTTGGCATGCATATTATTTCTCTCTATAGGAATAGAGGTTAGGACAATAATTGGAGATAAGGGCCTGTATGTGGGAGGAAAAAGAGTTGAAAAGTCCAGTGACATTCACATTCCAAGGTAGAGGACAGGAGGGAATAGTTAGCTTCCTTTTTTGCTTTATATAGTCAGTCTTCTCACAAAGACCTGGCTATGCTTGACTTGCCTGAAGGATAACTTAATCCTTCAAGAATTGAAGGAATTGACAAAAGCGAATTCTGTGTTCAGTGTAAATCTTACTATCAGGAAAAAGCTAGTGCAGAGGTAAATGACATGAACCTTCAGGGGAAAGGGGAAAAGAAGTGGGAGGTCAATTGGAGAATGGCCACCACTTCCTGGTGCATGGTAGAAGAGAGGAAACCTGAATATATTAGATGTTGGAAGAACAGATGTTTCAAAGCACCCAGAGAAAGTAGAGGTGGCATCCTCTGTACTACAACTATACAAAGGAATTAAACCCAGAGGGTTGAGGAACTCTCAAGAAAAAATTCTCAGGGAAGAGACGGAAATAATTTTGATGAGGATGAAGTAAATGGCATTTGTCTAAGATCAAGATAGATGAACAGAGAATTTATCAAACAACTTAGAATTTAAAAAGACACGTACAAAACATGAACATGAGGTCAGGTAACAAAGGATAAATCTTTTTTAAAAAAATGACTTGCTCCTTTGAAATTGTTGAGGATAGTTCCAAATACTAGAGCAGGGATTTTTAAGCTATTTTGGGGAAAAAAAGTGGGGGGAGGGTAAAAGAAAGCAAAACACAACTGTGTGGCATGGAAGGGATTATGATACCTTATGGAATAGAGCAGATAAAGGTTTTCAATTTTGAATTTGCTCCTATGTTCTCTGTCAAGAAGAGCCAGAGCACTCTGAAAAAAAAAATGGCTAATGCCATTTTTATATGATATTATGAATATATTGAAAGCAGACACCTTACTTTCTTTTACTCATTCAAGTTACCTGGACAAGATGAACTAAACTGAACACACGGGTAATCAGAAAGTGGGCAGATGAGACACTGTCAATGGTATTTCAAAGACTGGAGAAAAGGCAGGATATCAAAGGAATGGGAAAAGGTAAATCTCATCCTGATTTTCAAAAGAGGGAAGAAAATGGAACCTCTAAATGATAGGGCCAGTGTGCTTAGCCCTTTACTGCTAACAAAATTCTATCTTGTTACAGATACAATTATTGGCTATCTACAGAAAAAAGTCATGTTCAGAAAGAATTATGAAATTTGAAAAGTGATTTTTTTTGGATATCATTATATTATAAATAGAAGATGAGAAAAAAGGTGGTACTTATACTTTTTGTTGTTCTTCAGTCATTTTCAGTCATGTCTGACTCTTCATGATCGCATTTGGGGTTTTCTTGGCAAAGATATTGGAGTGGTTTGCCATTTCCTTCTCCAGCTCGTTTTACAGATGAAGAGACTAAGACAAACAGGGTTAAGTGAGTCACACAGCTACTAAGTGTCTGAGGCCAGATTTGAATGCAGGAAGAGGAGTCTCCATCAATCCAGGCCCAACACTTCATCCATTGTGACACTTAGCTGTGCTACCAGACCTACCAGCCCTATAGAACATATGCAGTGGGTCACAAAAGTCTAAGGGCAATTTTAAGCTTTGGGAGATGTCCCATTGTTTACTTAGAATTTATTAAAGTGTTTTGTAAAATACCTTTTGATATTCTTGTCAGAAACATGGCTAGATTATGGTAAAATTAGACAGATTTAGTACTGTTTGAATATCTGAACTTAGAAAATAATCATTAATGGTTCAATGCCAAATTGGAAGGAGGCCTTCAGGAGACTGGCCCAGGAATCTGTGTTAGGCCTTACGCTAGTGCACATTATTAGTGATTCACATAAAGGCATACTTGTCAAATTTGTACATTATACAAGTCATGCATCAAGGAGAATTGTTTACCGAGTGGGTAACTGGGATCAGAATTCAGAGAAGGCTAGTATATTGGGCTGAACCTAATTATAAGTTGTTTTTAATGAAACTTAATAGGCGTATATATAAAATCTTATACTTGAGCACAAGAAATTGACTTTTACAAGTACAAGACTAAGGAAGCACGTTTATAAAACAGTTTGACAAAAGTTCTTGGGCTTTTACTGAACTCTAAATAATATGTATCAATAAAGTGATATGGCAGACAAAAATGCTATTCAGATTCTGGCCAGCATTAAAAGAGATACAGCTTTCAGGAATAAGGAGGTAGTAGTCCCACTACATTTTACCCTGTTTAAGCCATACCTGGAGTGCACAATTCTTAGTGTTCTGGTTTAACAAAAGTATTGACCAAGATTAAGGGCCTTGTCTCTATGCTATATTGTGATCAATTGAAGGAATTGGCCATGGTTACCATGGAGAGGAGAAGACTTTGGGGGATATGGTGACTAACTTCAAGTATTTTCTTGGCTGTCAACTGGAATAATTATTAGACTTATTCTGTTTGTACCCAGAGAATAGACTTGTGAGAAAGAGGTATATTGAGGCTTGATGTCAGGAAAGCTTCCTAATCATTGCTCCTTCAGTCAAGAAGATCTGAGTTAGAATCCAGCCTCAGAGAATTAGAATTCAATCTTTGACTGCCTCAATTTTCTCAGCTGTAAAGTGGGAATGATAATAGTGATTACATCCCAGGGTTACTGTGAGGAAAAAAATGAGATTTTTAAAAGCATTTCGCAAGCCCTAAAATGCTATAAAAAATGCTTGCTGTGGTTAATGATGTTAATATGACTGTTTTGTTTTTTAGCAGGCTTCCCCTTCAAGCAGTGGCCAGGTGACTGACACCTTGTCAGTTATGTTGTGATAGGAATTCTTGGTCAGGTATGGGTAGGGCTAGATGTCTGCTGAATTCCCTTCTCATTTTATAATTCTGACTCTATGATATGTGATAGGTAATAGAAGACAGACTTTGGATGAGTATGTATTTGGCCTCAGGAAAAAGGAAGAAAAGAACAGAGTCCTTAGATAAATGCCTTGATTTCCCCTGAGAGTGTCTGAACTTTGCACAGCTTAAATTGTATAAAAGCTAGACTTTTTGTCACCCCATTAGAAACAGCACTATTGACTCACCTTGGGGAAATTGAAAGTTAATTATTTGAGGTTAAAACATCCTCTATCTTGGACCATGGGACAATAGAAATCTCATCTTATTCATCATGATGGACCTGTGACACACTTAAGCTATTAAAAAAAAAAAGAATTTTCTCAGTTGACTAACAGTACTTTTGATGTATGCTTATAAATGAGTTTTACCTGAGATGAAATTCCTAATTAAAATGTACTGCAGAAAAGCAATTGATCTCTGGAAAACTAAACATCTGCTGACTGAAGGACTAACAGACCACTCAGGCAGCCTGCTCTGCGAGACCTACTCAAGAATGCCCAAAATGAATATCATCAATATGATTTTAAAATGCTCATTTCTTTTTTTATAATCTGTTCTTGAATTCAGCAAGCAAGAAATAGATTAGCCTAATAACTAGGAAAAAATAACTGGGCAAAAATATAATATCTCAATGACAGAGTTTGGGAAGTGGAGAATTTTTTTCTCAATTAAAATATAAATAATTGAGAATTGTTGATTTGAGATAATTTGTGTGATTGTAGTAGCTCTGAAACTAGGTAAGGGCTCTTAAAAAGATGATTAGGGAAGGTATTAATAGATGATATATGTGGGAACTGATTCATCCTGTCTCTAGCTATTACCATATAGGGCTTCTGCAAGGAAAAACAAAATCATGATCAGGGGAGCAGGGCGCCAGTGAGGTCCCAGACAGACAGTGGCCACAGAAATAATTCTTACAATTGCTCCTGACTAGTGATTGACTGGTGTCCCACTGACTGCAAAGCCTCCTTAATAGTTTCCCTGTTACTATTTACTATTTTCCCTTAAATCATCAAACTGTATAAAGAAAACACTTTTTGACTGGAATTCTGCTGTGTGTTTTCCTTGACGCCTATGGTTTCACCTCCTTTCAGTCAAACCCAGGAGACGACTTGGCTGCCAGGCACTTTAAAAAGAGAAGATGCCCGTGTTCAGCTACACGATAAAACTGGAGGGGAAAATCTGTTTTCAGCAGATTCTGATGGTTTCTGATCCCAAAGGAATATATAAACCCCTAGGCTATTTAAGGCAATTTGAAATTCATTAAATGAACAAAACTAGGAAATTAAAAGAAAAAAAAAGTCTTAACGTGTTCTTTCCTCCTCCAGCTTTCCCTCACTTTTTTTCAATTTCCTCTTTGCTTTCTTTTTTTTCACACCATTTCTTCCTCCTCCCTACTCCTCTCTTTCTTGTTGCAGATTCTTTTTTTCTTTCCTTCTTCTCTCTCCCTCTCAGTCTGCTGTCATCCCTATGAGTACTACTGGGAACATATAGATTTCTCAGGTTTATGCACTGAACATTCTTTTGGGGAGAAAACAGAACAGTTTTCTTATGGTTGCCTCCATTCGTTTGCTGTCATGTGTTCAGGATTTTGTATGTGTCTGTGTTTGTGTGTGTGTGTGTGTGTGTGTATGTAGGTGTATATTTTTCTTGTACATGTCGGTTTGAGAAACGGAAGATCTAATGACTAATTCTGGGAAGGGGAATGAAAAGGCCAGAGAAAATCTTCACTGAACCACAGAAAAAGAGAGAGAGAGAGAGAGAGAGAGAGAGAGAGAGAGAGAGAGAGAGAGGAGAGAGCACAGAGGGGAGGGAGAGAGAGAGAGGGAGGGAGAGAGAGAGGAGAGAGCACAGAGGGGAGGGAGAGAGAGAGGAGAAGGAGAAAGGGAGGGAGGGAAAGAGACAGAGAGAGGGAGAGAGAGAGAGAGGACAAAGGGAGAGAGAGAGGGAGGGAGAAGGACGGAGAAAGGGAGGGAGAGGGAGGGGGGAGAGAGAGAGGAGGGAGGGAGGAAAGAAGGAAGAAGGGAAGAAAAAGAAAGAAAAGGAAAGAAAAAGAAATGCTTGCCTTTCTATTCTTTCAGTCAATTCTCAACATAATTATTACAACCTGGTCTATAAATGAACACTTCAAAAAAATTTAAATGCATGCAAAAATAGTTGACATGTTACACTGTTAGAATATACTAAACCATGCAAATATAAAAATATGTTGATCTGGAAATAGTTGCATATATTCAAAAAGTTCCTAACATACATGCCCTCATATTATTGGGGTCCCTTAAAGTGTGGGGCATGGAATTCAATGACTTGCTCATAAATATAGACATTGGTAACTGAAGACAAGTTGATAGATATAAATTAGAAATAAATCTGATGGAGTACATTGCTAAAATGTGTGTAAGTATATATACATACATACATATACATATATATACACACACACACACACACACACATCATATATGCATGTACACAATCTCATACTCTTGTCTCTGTGTCTATATA
Source organism: Pseudochirops cupreus (assembly GCA_028627135.1). Classification (NCBI taxonomy): domain Eukaryota; kingdom Metazoa; phylum Chordata; class Mammalia; order Diprotodontia; family Pseudocheiridae; genus Pseudochirops; species Pseudochirops cupreus. Next base: position 178,114,307 of record CM053583.1, read on the forward strand.
CATATATACATACAAATGTGTATGTATATATGTGTGTATGAATTCACATATATGTTTTATGACTATTGTCATACCT
>CM053583.1:178114882-178129941 GCA_028627135.1 Pseudochirops cupreus
TTTTTTTTTCCCCCCCTATATCTATGACTGCTGGTCAGTTCTCATCAATTCTTTCCATAGCTTTTCTCTTTCTTGACATTGTTCTTTGATTTTGATTTTGAAAAATTAAAAAAACAAACTTTAGGACAGATGAGTTTGTGAACTGTTCATTAAGGTAGTCTTTTCTCTTATACCCTTTCATATGGAGTTGATGGTAGACATTTGTAGGGGAGTATAGGGGGTAAGGGAGGATTAAAGCCTAATGAAAGTTAATCAAAGCAAAAAACTTCCTTCAGGCTGGCCACGCATGCCTGTAGTCTGTCTGTCATTTATAATGCTGAAGTCTCTGGTTCATAGTCAAGCTGTAATTCTGCCAGTTAATGTATCCAATTAACCCCACTAATGAGCTAATCAACAGTGTAAAATCTGTGTAAAATCACTGAGGGTGTATGATGAATGGGAAATGCACTGAACTCTCCAAATATAAAAAGGGTTTTATAGCACTTGTTAAAGCGGCACTGTCGGCTTCCTCTCTGAAGGGTAATTTATCACTAGGGTCCGTAACAGTGCCATGCCCTGATAAGGCAGAGGTGGCAATAAACCCATCAGAAAATGATTACTCAGGAATGTAGAGCAATTAAAATGTCTCTGTGCATCAGAGTCATAAGCTGGAGAGCAAATGTGGTATTCTGTTGATGCAGGGTTCAAATCAGAGAGCAGCAGTCACTTGAAGGTGACGCACAACTCCGGAAGCCTCGGCCACTTGCATGATTACTTATCAGCATGGGTATTTATCTCTTGTTCTCCTCGATTATCTGACAAGAGTATGTCAAGTTTCACAAGCTCTATCATACTATTCAATTGATAACACTGACATCATGGGACTGACAATGTTCTCCCCAGGGACTCCTGTATAAAAGACACTGTAAGATGCAGAAGTAAGTGACAAAGAAGGATCCATTCATTTTCCCCCAAGAAATTTGAGGATTGGTCTTGGATATATATTTCCACTGGAGAAATGGTCCACTGCTAAGCCTCTAAGTTTAAAATATGGGCCCTCAGAGAGCAACATTGCAGTGATGAAATAGTGCAACCAGTATAGCATTCCTATGACAACACAGGTTGGTGGAAGATAATGGGGATGGTCATCATACAGAGAGTATGTTTACTCCATACCACTCTCACACCCCATAAACCATTAACTAAAACCAAAGATCCATCCTCATCATGCTAGTTATTACACTGGGTAAATACTTCAAGGCTTTCTACCCTAGAGATTATTCTGTGGGGAAATCACATCACTGGGGTATATTCAGAGAGTAAGTGACAAAAAGAAGAAAAATAAATGAATTCCAAAAGAACTGGGTAACTACAGTACTCCAGATTAGAAATTCAATGAAAATGCAGGTCTTTTGAGGCTGAGACTATATATAGTGAATACAAAACATTTACAGGTTTACACAGAGAAATTCACTGGAGTCTGACAATTCTCAGAAGGTGAGAAATCCCAGTTGGATTTATCTTTTCACTTGATTGTGTATATTGTGTTTTATGAAACAATCCACTCTGTGATGCTGATTTTTTTTTTTAATCAAATTCTCAAAGTGGGTCAGAGTCAAAAATGTCTAGGCATTGCCTTGCGGGTAAAAAGAGAGTTCCAGGATGATGTTGTCTGCCTGCCTGGGTTGTTTCATTTCTGCCTTACAGCCAGCATGCTTCCACAAGTGATCTTTTTTTTTTATTCAATAGAAATAAAGATACTCTCTGTGCTTTCTAAAGTGATTGTGACAGATTTGTGCTTTTTTTCCCCTCTTTCCTCCTAAAGGAAGCTTCTGCCAGAGAGCTGTTTGTTTGCAGGTTGCTCTCCTGTGGTCGTGTTGACACAGTCAAAGACAGAATGAAGTAACTGTAGGCTCCTTTACAGCTGAAATCAAAGAGACAGATTCCAGGAGAGGTAGAAGAGAAGACATCTAGGGTCTAATAGCAAAGCTGTAGCCTAGGTAGGAGTGTGTAATATCCTTAATACTGTTTCTGCCTATTCGAGAAACAAAAGGTTATGGATAGAGAGGTGGCCTCAGGAAAATAAGTCCAGCCTCACACATAGAGGTTGTGATTTGACCTCTCTCGGCCCAGGCACTTCTCTGAAACCAAAAAAAGTGGCAGAGAAAGTGCTGACCTCCCTTGGTAGAGGGTGTTCCATCATCTAGGAATTCCATACGCCAGGGAAATCACAGGTCTGGTCCCTATCATCAATCATCATTGTCACTGTTATTATTACTTTCCATAATTGGTACTATATTAATAGACTTCAACTCAGACTGTCTTGGGAAAAGCCTCCTTCCTATAATTAGTCTTTTAGATTTAATGTTTGGCAGATTCTCACACAGGTGGATGAAATGAATGCTTTTTGCAGTTGAATGAAGGTACTAGGAAATCATCTCATCTCCAGTGGGGCCTCACTGCAAATGTCTTTAGAAGAAGTCCAACGCAGAGAGGATGACAGATGTGATCTATTCCCACATCCTACATTCCCACATGGTCTTGATTTTTTTCTTCTAAGTCTCTACAGTTTTCATTCCACATAGTTTGGAACTGCGGACTATTCAGTACAGAAGAATCTATTGAAAATTTTTCTTAGAAATCAATTCAGTCATTCAAATAAAAAAGGCTGTCTCTACTCTTTGACCCGGAAACTCTGTCCAAGCCCCACCTCTTTTTCTGTCTGTCTCTATATCTCTGTCTCTGTCTGTCGCTCTCTCTCATTTCTGGCCAATGACATCCTTGGGGGTATGAATAGAAGTGACAACACTTTTTGTGGAAGCAAAGGATTACAAAGTTGGGTCTATCAATTAGAGAATGGTTAAACAAATCCTGGCACATGAAAGTAATGGAATAGTACTATTTTGAAAAAAAATATGAATATACAGAAGCATGGATAGATATGCATAATTCAAAGTGGGGTAAGTAGAACAAAAGTAATATATATGACTATAATAATTTAAATTGAAAAAATTACAAAAATCAGGGTTTTCTTCCTCATTAGCATAAGTCCCTTGAGGAGGGTTTGTTTTTACTTTTCTTTGCATCCCCAACACCAAGCAAATTTTTTCATACATAGTTAAGTGCTTCTTGATTGATTGGCTGGTTTGAAGTGATTTAAAATTTGAAGTGATTCAACTAGCCACTAAAAATGGTTGGTTCTGCCCTTATTCATGAAATTAGCTTCTCTAATATGAAGATTAATATCTTGAACTTCCATGGATATATCAGGTGGTCTCTGCTACTGTGATGCTCTATCTGAGCCTGGCACTTCTTTCCTTAGCAGAGCTCTTCCTTGGTAGTATAGGGGGGAAAATACATACAGTGGTAATCAACCTATTTTTGTCCCTTCTTCCTGTCTTACACATATCTGAGCCTCAGTTAGCCTGGATCACTTCTCAGAGCCACCAATTCCCTCTTCCCCCTCCAGGAATGAGAGAAGTTGTTGACCAGACTTCAGAAGTCGGAGTAAAAAGTATTGGAGATCATAGCTAATCAGGTGCCACTGATGGATAGGGTTGAATAAAGTATGACTGGTGCCTGTATTGAATGAGTACAATAAATTATAAATCCTGATAAAATAATTTAAGCAAATTATGTCATATATTTAATACATGAAGGCATTTATATGAAAAATCTAAATACATACACATTCACGTTTATATACATGCACATATATGATTTGTTTGCCCTCACTTGGTCCATATGTTACATGATCACAAATCACATACTGTATGCATAGGAAAGGTGGCAGTTACACAACATGGAGTAATTGATGGTGACACCCTCCCTTCTTCATTTACTGTCAGCCTATCTCAACATATTACTGTGTCCTAAAGCATTAAACCAAGATTTTCAAAATGAATGAAACATTTAGTCACATTTTTTCCTCACTAAAACATTAATGTGGTAATGACATTTAGTGAGAATAAAAAGAACATTGGATCCGTTAATACATAAAGTAATTTTAATGTTGTTAAATTTCATCTTTTATCTTATCTTTAATGTCTGTTTTGTATATGCTTAATAATTTGCACAGTACATTATATAACTTATAAATACATAAATAAATATACCTAAGTATACGAAAGGACAATTTCTTTAACTGACATGAATTCCAGATCAAAAAATGTTTAGAGACCACCGTTGATGACCCTTACCTATGGAAATCAGCAGTTGAATCATATAATCTTAGCGTTGGCTTGGGGTACTAAAAAGGTAAGGGGAACTGGATCTGAACTCCCATCTTCTTGTGACAATCACTATCCATTATACCATGTTGCTTTTCACAGACTCCATATCCCTCTTGAATTAAAAAGCACCAATTTTGAGAGCAAGAAGAATGTATAGGACATAACTGCTTCAACCTCCTAACTTTATAGTCTGAAAAGGAAAGTAAAGCCCAGGGAATTAAATGATATGTCCAAGATTAGACAGGTCTGAATCAACATAGTTGTGAACAGAACTCCTATGCTATAGTAGTCTAGTGATATTTTTTTTTCCATATGACTCTACCTCTGTCCAAAATGCATAAAACACATAAAAATGTAGTATTTTGTGACATTAACCTCAGGGTGTATTGGTATACTTTTAAAATATTTATAGAAACTTTTTCTAATTTAGCTGATTTGAAGATTGAGAAATTAGATTACATTAAATTAGGTTATATTATCAGTAAAAGTACTGTAGATCGGTTTTAGAAACCACAGGAGGGAGTTACTTCATTCTCTGTGACAATGAAGGACCACCTATCATCCCAAGAGGCCCGCATTTCATCATTTTGAACTTTCCTCTAAGGAAATAAATGAAGCTGACAGTTTCTGGTCATATCCTTCAACTGTAGCTCACAGATTCTATGTAACCCAGCTGTGTCCTGAGAACTATGGCAAATGCGTAGAAATGCCACAGAGCTCTTACTACTTTTGAAAGTACTCTACTCTATTCCTGTATCCCAGACCAGTGTTTCCAGTACTTCCTCAGATACAACAAAACTAGACTTGAAGCTCTGGAGGCAGTCATCGTTTCTGGCTGGGCAGTGACAAAACTATCAGTATGAAAACATTGAGCCCAATATGGCCTGTTGATATAAAATAACGGAAATTGATAGATTAAAACTAGTCTGAACATTTTCCCATCAGCATCAAGGCAAAGCAGATAGGACCGCATTTTCCCCTATTTTTGCCATATCCCTTGTGACTGTTCTAATCATAGGATCAAAGATGAAGAGATGAAAAAACCTCCAGGAGTCACCTAGTCAACTCGCTCTTTCCCCAGTAAGAGGAAATTGAGGGTCAGTTAAAAGATTTACCCAAATTCACAAAGATAATAAGCATCAGAGGGGAGATTATGACTGCTCAGCTTTAAGACTATGTTAGACGCCTATTTTTATTTGAATTCATTTAAGTAGGAGGAATAACATGATTTTGCTGACATTTGCAGGGCTGGCCCTGTTCCCTATGCTATCCTAAGGATAGCACTGCCCTTAGTAATGTAAGCAAATTTACAGGAAATTAGAAGTTGGACATCAGTCATTTAACTTGTCACATATCACTTGCCCACATTTTCCATTTTCAGCCCCTTCATTCCTCATTTTTTAGTTTTTTTAAATTTTTTTCTTCCTTCCTTTTCATACTTCAAACCTCAAAGCTTCTATTGACAAGAGACTGGGTAGCAAATCACAGATCTGAAGCAGATGAAAAATTGCTCTCTTTTTATACTAACATTCACCTCTGTATCTCTTACTTAGGCTGCTCTATCTTAGCAGATAGAATTTGAGGATGTAGGATTTAGTCTTGTATTTTCATATCTTAGTATCAGTGCCTTTGAACACTGAATGTATTTTTATGTCCAAGAATCACTATGCACGAATTACAATAATAATTTTAACACGATGATGTCGGTCTTATATGACAGTAGAATTACTGACTAAAAGAAAACATTCCCTTCTTAGAAATAGGGTTCAGAAATATTTCCCTAAATATAGTGCTTAATTATTTATGGCTGATCCAGCATTTGAGGAGTTGTAGAAAGAACAAGGATTTCTGGATAATATAAACCTAAAATTATAACACTTGGAAGTGAAATGATATTAGAACAATGAATCATTCAGACCGTAGCAGGTTAATAACATTTTGCATACTGTGATTCATACTGAAGATTTGCTTTCGATGTGAATGGGGAGTACTGACCTTTTTACTTATAGCTTCTAGATTATGGAAGCTTATTCAATCACTCCACACTCAAACCACTCACTTCTTAAAATCTGGCTCCTGATCTTACCACTCAACTGAAATGGCCTTTGCAAAGGTTACCAATGATCTCTGAATTGCTAAATTTGACAGTCTCTTCTTAGTCTTAGTTCTCCAGTGAAGAAACCTATTCGTGATGCTTCAGGAAAACACACATACACACACACACACACACACACAGAATGAAAAATAATTCTAGCCCAATTACATCAAGAAAAGACTGAGATTCATCCAAAAAAGCAGAACACTCTCAAAACTCTTTTTTTCTTTTTTTATTGATTTGTTTGTTTTCTTTTAGTTTACAAGATTCAGTTCCACAATCCCTTGAATTTCAAATTTTCACTCTCAAAACTCTTAAAGGATGCCGTTCTCTAGAGAATATTAAAGCAAAAAATGCAAGCAAACAGAAAAAATCATAGTTCCCTCCAAAATGAGAAAGGCAAGTTTATCAATTACATAAGGAATTATTTCTGAATATTTAATCAGGACAAGGTTTCTGGCTGTGGAGGAAATTTCTTGTCTACAACATTAACTGTTGACTATCCCCTCCTTCTCCATGGCAGTGTTCTTTTCTTATTTTTCTGCCTGTCTGATGCTTCATTTGAACCTCCATAACTAGTCCAACATCCATCTCTCCTCCAGTTCATGTGAGTGTCCTTGAAAACTGTTCTCATATCTCTGAGCTCCCTCTATCCCCGTTCAGTTATCACAAAGGGGTGAATGAATGGTAAATATTCTTTCTGAGCTAAATAAGGCTCCTAAGATGTAGTTCTCTGTCTCCAAATGCTTTCTGGAATCTCCGATAAATGCTGACACCACTAGTCCAAAACTGAACACGTCATTATCTCTGCTGGAACTCCCTTTTCTCCAGATATCTTTATTTCTATTCCTAGTCTAAGTTTGCAACCTCAGAATCACCCTTGATTTCACACTTACCTCCAAAATGAATCAGTTCCAGTGAACACCTCACATTTGTACCTTCCCTTCTCTCATAGAGTCACAAACATAAGATCACTGTGAATTCAGAGAAGGGCCTGGGGCATTCGTGATAGACATGGAGGAGATGAAATCTGAACTCATCACCACTAGAGTAGAAAAATGTGATAACCTATTACTTAGTATTTTTGTCTTCAGTCTCTCCTTTATAGTATCTCAGGGGACTCTGATGGGGCCTCAGAAGGCAGCATATGCTAGGCAAGTCAAACAACTACTGCAAATACCTTGACCATCATTCCCCTTTAGATTCCATTAGCCCAAGACCCTGAACCAAGAACCATGGAAATAGCATTGTCCCCCAAATCACCAAACCTACGTCCACATCCACCCTCCATAAGTGTCTCAGAGGAGAAAAAATCATTGTGGACAAAGGGCCAACTTTCTAATCACCACCAGTGATAATTCCTGATTAAATGAAAAAAACAGGCAGCAAAATCCCTGTGAGTGGCAACATCTCCTCCCCCAGACCAATGGTTCTGTTTCCAATCATCTTTATAGTTATCATCTGAAGAGGCAGCTTCTATGTTGAAGGGGCCATTCATCCCCATGAACTGCCAACTGACTGCCACTTACAGGGTAGGAAATCCAGACTACATGAAATGGCAAGGCACCTCATTCCAAACAGGTCAAACCACTCTACCATCTTGACTACTATTTCCCTTCAGACCCTGATAGAAAAATCCTTGGACCATGATCCTAAAACCTTTTAGAATACCATTGCTTCCGGCTCAGTTTTAAATGATTCAGCATCAGAAACCAATGATTTTATTGCTGGAAATGACATTACAAACTAGCTTTGTCACCACACCTTACGGATCATAGGACAATTCTTTATTACTTGCAACTGAAACTTCCCATTTTTTATAATCCTCATTAAGTTATGGAAAAGTTCCTGACCTACAATGGTGGGTGGAAGAAGTTTCCAAGCTGGGAGCTCTGTAATGAAAATCACAAATTCAGATTTAAAAAATGTTGAGAATGATCTGCCTCCTTTTTGATAATCTTTATTGATATTAATTACAGTTTAACTATATTTTCTGTTATTTTGGCACTGTACTATAAAGAGCAAATTTTCTTATAGATTTAAGTCATTTTATTTCTCAAAGAAATTTTTGAATATTACAAGTAAAATAATAAATCATTAAGAGTCCCTTATGTAATGAATGTTTGCTGGGGATGGGAGGAATATGTGGTCAGTGTCATCGTGCTTATATAAAACCATATTTCTAATCCATAATCCATAGGGAATATATTTAGTGTTCTCTCAAACCATCTCCCTTGTGATCAACTACATTTATTTGCTAGAAGGTTAAATCTTTGCATGTCTGTATGTGTAAAGTTAATAACCTCATATATCTGTTGTCATTCACCCCTCCCTAGAATATTAGAATGCCCTCTCTTCTCCCTACTCCCCAATTTCTACCCTTTCTTTAAGACAGTTCCAGTTTCAGAGACTCTGGGCAGCCATTCAAGGCTGGTCCAGCCTTTTCTCCAAATCCATATAGAACCAAGTATTACTGATTTCCTCCTTGTCAGTATCTGTCAGCAAACTCCTACATCGACTTGTATCAGACAGGAAGAGAACTAGAGCCTGGTGGAGTCACAGCAGCAGCAAATTGGAGGTTTTTGCTATTGTAGAAATCTGGTAGAAGATAGGGAGAGAAGTACAGGAGTCTATTATGGAATATGACCTTTGGCTAAGGCTAAGGACAGGATAGAGAAACTTCCAGATACCATATTCAAGGGGATGGACAGGAGTATAGCCAAGAGCCAGAGTACAAGTTGGGGAGACAAGGAACATGGCCATGAATGCAGAGAAACAAGCCAAGCATGGGCAAGTGATGTCTGAGTCACTAGATTCCAAGGGTAAAAGTGGAATGGACAGAGAGCCAGTGAACTTAATATCATCTGTGAGAGAGCTTTTGTGTCCTCTGAATTGACTGAGCAGGACCATGAGTAAGTGGCACTGAATGCCTTTGTAAACTTGGATTGAGGAATCAATAACAAGGCATTTTTGTAATATTATTGCAGTTTTTATGTGGATTTTTTTACATGTTCAATTTTTTTTCCCTCCTCAAATGGACTAAACCCTGTAAGTGTGAGTTGTGTGTGCGTTTAATTCTCTGTATTCCCAGTTCCTAGAAAAGTGCCTTTTACACAGTGGAAACTCCATAAATAATGACAAAATGAACATTGAAGCTTCCTTCCCATGTTGTTTTTGCTGTTGTTAGTTGTTTCTGACTCTTTATGACCCCATGGACTGTAGCACTTCCACGCCCTTCAGTCCTCCACTATCTCTCAAAGTCTGTCCAGTTTCACATTTATCGGGTCCATGGCCCTATCTATTCATCCCCTTTGCCATTCTCTTTTTTCGCCTTCAGTCTTCTTAATATCAAGGTTTTTTTTTCCAATAAGTCTCATCTTCTCATTATGTGATCAAAGTTTTAAGCTTCAGCCAAAGTATTTGACCTTCTAGTGAACAGCCTGAATTAATTTCCTTAAGTATTGACTGATTTTATCTTCTTTCTATCCAAGAGATTCTCGAAAGTCTTTTCCAGTACCACAATTCAACAGTGTCAATTCTGCAGCTCTCAGCTTTATAGTGGAACTCACAATCATACATTTCTACTGGAAAAACCATAGCATTGTCTATACAGACCTTGATCAATCAGACAATATCTCTGCTTTATAATACGCTGTCCAGATTTGCCATAGCCTCCTTCCAAGGAGTAAGCATCTTTTAATTTCATGGCTATAGTCACCATCTGCAGGGATCTTTGAGCCCAAGAATAAAAAATCTGACATTGCTCCCATTTCTTCTTCTTCTATTTGCCAGGAAAGACAGAAACAGTTGCCAAGACATTTATACACACATATGTATGCATGTATATGTGTGTATGTGCCTATGTATGCACATAGGTATTGTGTACACACATACGTGTGTGTGTGTGTGTGTGTGTGTGTGTGTGTATATACACACACACCTATGCATACCTATATATGTATATAAATATGTAGCTTCAAGTCAGCTTTTTGTACTCTCCTCTTTCACCCTGATCAAGAGGCTTCTTAATTGTTCACTTTCTGCCATCAGAGTGGTATCATCTGGATATCTGAGCTTATCGATATTTCTCCCATCAACCTTAATTCCCAGCTTTTGATTTATCCAGCCTGAACTCCATATAAAAGGTAAATAAGCAAAGTGACAATGTATATGCTCTTTGTACTCCTTTTCCAATCTTAAAAGCAATCAGTTTTTCCATGTTTGGTTCTAACTGTTGCTTCTTGACCTGCATATAGGTTCCTCAGGAGACAAGATGAAGATTAGAAAGTTAAGACCCAGAAAAGTAACACGGTTTGCCTGATGTCACAGAGGTAGTAAGGGGAAGAATCTAGGTTTGACCCAGGACTCCTCCGACTCCAAAACTAATACTGTTTCACACTGCACCTTGTCATTGTCTCACAAAAAGTATTCCTACCTAAGATGCTTATTAAGGTGGATTACCTGATTCAATGACTTATTGACAAAATGTCTCTCTCTCCCAAGCAGCTTCCTATATGTTACAGACAAACTTCTCATCTTCAGGGAAAGGAAATAGCCCATTGGGATTTGTTCCCTGTGACCAAAAAAGCATAGGTCTGGACAATAATCAATCAACCTAAACCTCTTTACCCTAATTCTGCACAATTCTCAACAAGGTTCATTGGGGAGTTCGACATTTCTCTGCATCTACTTGATTTCTCAATGCTTCAGTTTCTTTATTTCATCTATGTTTCTTGTTCCTGACTGAGGATAACACATCATTGTTGTCATAAATAGGGTCCACTGAAACTCCGACTTTGTGGGCAAATGCACCTCACATTCTCTCTTCCCAGGATTAAGCAGAGTTAGGGAGGAAGTGACACTACTCTTGTATAAATTATGCTCTTAGTTTTGTTAATTTCCTTCTTCATTAGAATATAAAAGTCCCCCAGAGTTGTTCAATTTTATATTATTTATGTATGGAGTAATTTTTAAATGTTTCTGATGTTAAAACAAGAGCAGCTAGCTGGTCCAATGGATAAAGTAGTGGGCCAGGAATCAAGAAGGATCATATTCCTGAATCCAAATCAGACCCTAGACACTAGTTGTTGACCCCAGGCAAGTCACTTCACTGTTTGCCTCAGTTTCTTATTTGTTAGGAGCTGGAGAACAAAATACCACTCCAGTATCTTTGCCAAGAAAACCCCAGATAGGGTCAGGAAGAGTCAGATATGTCTGAAATAACTCAACAACAAAATCTTAAATCATATCAATAAAACTTTAAAAAAAGGAATCAGAAAAACAAGAAATCACGACATCCATAGTCAGATAATGGGTCTGGTACTGCCCATCTGAATTTTTTCGTCAGACCTTCCTTTCAAAACAAGGGTTATAGTTGACATGATGGAATTTCATACTCATAACACAGACAACATACTAGTTTCCAGGCTGGCTACCCCTTTTCAACCACTCCATTTGATATTTACTTATGTTATGTTAAAATAATAATAGTCATTTTAACATTAGGATAGAGATTGGGGAAAAACTGATGATTCTCCTGATAATAAAGAATTCCCAGATTAAGAAACTCCCTCTAAATATTCAAGTCAACATATTATCCACCATTTATTATCTTAGAAAGTTACCTACCATGTTGCAACATTGAATGACATGACAATAGTTAAACACCCAGGAACACCTGGGATCGGTCCTCTTCTTGCATATACTGATTGGTTATGTATTCTGCAATGTTGCAGGAAAATATAATTATGTATCTTTTCTGGAAGTCTACATGCCTTGAATAATCCATCAACAATCACCAAACCTTTATTAAGCACCCACTACATACCAGGAAGAATAAATTATGTCTACTCGGTAAGCTGATATTCAATGGGATCATGGTTTTAAAAAGATTAAAAATAATCTATGTTGAAATAATTCATAGCACTTCTTTCCAATATTGTTTGTCATTCATGAGAAGATGGCACTGTTTGCATATCTCTTATGGATTTTTAAAATACGATTTTTATTATAGAAAAATATGTACCTATCTTTGTATAACAAACAAGCTCCATGGGGTCATATGCCATGACTTACCCAAATGTTCTATCTGCCCCAGAGCCCAGAACATTCTTCTATACGCAGGAGATGCTTATAATAAATGTTCAACTGAATTGAAGAAATTAAGAACATGAATGACTGCCACAGCTTAAAGGAGAAAGGCCTGTCAAGAGTACACAGATGCCCCAAGCACAGAAAGCTGTATTGTCTATAGATTCTCAAGTCACATATACTATGGATGGATTCCTAAGCTAGTTGTGCCTTTTCCTTTGAAGTTTGGTTGCCATATGACTATTTCCTTTGTATCCTGCCATCAGTCTGTCTCATTGCTTCTCTAGGAGCTTGGTCCTAGAGCCTTCACCAACTCTATCTCTCTTTAGAGGCTGAACTACATGGTTGATAGATTCTGACACTGACCCCACCGCTACCTATATCACTGCATCTGACCCTAAGTTCCTGCTTACTGATGTAGATCAGCGAGACATGAGAGCTGTGGTTGATAATGTGTTGTTGGCTGTACATAATTTTCAAAGACTGGAAAGAAAATATTTCCTTGATTAATTATATTTCTATGATGTTTAGAGAATTTCATGTTTAATTTAGTATAGCAATTTGGCATACTATTTCTCAGGAAGTTTTTATAACAGGGAAATATTTTCAGACGAAAAAACAAAACAAAACACTCATAAGAGGACTTCCAAGTCACTGCTGAAAAGTCAGGGAGAAAGATGGGTAAGAAATTAACAGCCAAGGCAGCTAGGTGGTGCAGTGAATAGAGCACCAGCTGTGGAGTTAGGAGGGCCTGAGTTCAGATCCGGCCTCAGACACTTAACATTTACTAGCCGTGTGACCTTGGGCAAGTCACTTAACCCCAATTGTACTGCCTGCCCACCTCCAAAAAGAAAAAAGAAAGAAATTAACAGCCAACCTCTATGCGAATCAATCTTCCCAGCTATTGTTAAATCTTTTTTTTTTTTGGAGGGGAGATGGCAGGACAGTTGGGTTAAGTGACTTGCCCAAGGTCACACAACTAGTGTCAAGTGTCTAAGGCTGGATTTGAACTCGGGTCCCCCTGACTCCAGTGCTGGTGCTCTCTTCACTATGCCACCTAGCTGCCCTTATTGTTAAATCCTGTTATGTCTTCTATGATGTTAAGATCTCAAAAATAATCCTCAAATGCAACAGTTACAAGTGGTGCCATGTTTCTTTCTTGTGTAAGCTCTCACCAGCAGTAGGGTTGGAGTGACTGTCAAGTGACCAGTTATACTTGTAGCTATTTAATATCAAACATAAAAAAAAAACCCTCCAATTTGGGCTCCATTTGGCAAAAAGGAGCCCAAGCCTACGTTGCTGCAACAATCCAGTTTCCTTTAAAACTTATCTTCCACTGTTACTGCCTTTATTGAGGAGAGAACAACAGTGAGATTTCTCTCTGTGCTTCTCTGGCATGTTCTATTTGACCTTGAAACATCTTTAGATACATACTCATGAAATACTGACTATTAAATCACCACAGAATTTGAAAGTTGGAAGGGACTTCAGCAGCAAAATGAAAGGAATCCCCACTAAAATGGGCTAGACAAATGATGATCCAGTCCCCTCTTGAAGACCACTTCAAGAAGGGAAACCACCAGTGCAGGCAGCCATTCCACACAATTAGTTATTTGGAAGTTAACACTAATATCAAGCCCAAATCTGTCTCTTCAGCTTTCACCCATGCTTAGTTTCTGTTCTACCAAGTGCCAGTCTTCAAAGTTCTTAAAAACAACTAGTATTTTATTGAGTCTTTTCTTCTTAGGCTAAATATCCTAAGTTAATTCTAACAGTCTTTATATGATTTAGACTCCTTAAGGCATTTTTCGTATGAAAACTGACAGCACTGGCTTCTTTTTCTGAAAACAATCTGTTCATATCCTTTGACCAATTATCAATTGGGGAACAGATCTAATTTTTATAAATTTGACTCAATTCCTATGTATTTGAGAAATGAGACCTGTATAAAAAACTTTCTGTAACATTTTTTTTCCCTCAATCCTGCTTTTCTTCTAATTTTGGCTGCATTGGTATTGTTTGTGCAAAATCTTTTTTAATTTAATGTAATCAGAATTATTTATTTTAACCTCTCATAATCCTCCCTATCTCTTGTTTGATGGTCTCTTTCTTTATCCATATTTCTGGCAGGTTATTTTTTTCCACACTCCCTCAGTTTGCTTATTTTTAGACCCTTTATATCCAAAATATGTGTCCATTTTCAGCTTACCTTGGTATATGGTGTGAGTTGTTTATCTATATCTAATGTCTGTTGGACTACGTTCCAGTTTTTGTCAAACAGTGACTTCTTGCCACAATAACTTGAATATTCCCATTGATCAAATATGAGACAACTATGGTGTATTGTGTTCATAATCTATTCCATTGATCAGTCACTCTCTTATACAGGACTGGATTGTTTTGAAGATTACCACATTATAGTATAGCATGAGATCTGGTTCTGCTAGGCCTCCTTTCTTCCTCCCCTGACCCCAACTTTTTTCATTGATTTTCTTGAGTTTTTTTTTTATTCTTCCAGATGAATTTTCTTTTTCTTTTTGAATTTTATTTTAGTTTGCATCATTCATTTCCACAAGATTTTGAGTTACATATTTTCTCCCCGTCTTTCCCCTGCCCACCACCCCAAAACAGCCATCCCAGTGTGTCCCCCCTCCCCCAGTCTA
>CM053583.1:178130441-178147686 GCA_028627135.1 Pseudochirops cupreus
ATATTTAAGTTGGAACCAAGACAAAAACAGGGATATGGAATCCTAGACAATGTAACAGCTATGGAATGGATTTTTTTTTCTGATGAAGCACCATGTCCAAAATAGAATCTTTTTGCCCTTAACCTTTCCCTTCTTCAATTATTTCAATGATTTTCCAAGAAACTGTTTTATTGCATAAAATATTTGTGACATGAGAAGCCTGTTGGGGCCATATCACAGTTCAGAAAGTTTTTTTATCCTAATTAATGCTTATCCCTTTTCTGCAATTCCTATTGATGCACTTTGCCTGGCCCAAGATTTCTTCTTTCAAGAACATTCCATTTCAATTAACCAGGATAGCATATTGTTATCAGGGCTGATATGAAAACATGCCATCCTTGCTGAGGGATCATAAATTGAGCTATAGAGCTGAAGGGACTACAAAGGCCACATGATTCATTTTGCAGATGGGGAAACTGAGACTCATGGAGGTTAAGTGACTTGAACAAGGCCATGTAGGTTATAAGCATCAGAGGTAGGATTTGAATCCAGGTCTTTGGATTCCAGAACCAAGCTTCTTTCCACTATACCAGACTGCCTTCCCATGGCAAGCACCTGCAGAAATCATGAAAGCCGGATCCCAAGAGCAACTGACCCTCCTCTAATGATGCCATTCAGCTTCATTTCACATGAATACACTCAGGCAATTAGAAGAAAAGGCTCCATTGAGACAGTGAGTACAGATAGTACAGAAAATGTTGGAAAAATAAAACTCACAGCAGTGGTGTTTAGTGCTGGAGCCCTGGGCATGAATGAGAAGACCAGACTCTGGTCTCAATTCCTTCCCTGAGTTCACTCCTTAATGACTGCCATCTTTCATTTCTTCATCTGTAAAACTGAGATCATAACATCTGAACTTCTCACCTTACAGGATTGTTTTTAAGATCAAATAAAAGAATAACGTACGGAGCACTGCTTCCGCTGACTTCACTGTCTCCCCTGATCTTTCTACTTGCATCCAAATTCTCTTTTATCTCTATGCTTGATTGTAAATAACCTAACAGAAGCATGAGATTGATGTGTCCAGTGTTGGAGGTAACCTCCAAACTCTGAAAAGTTGGGGAGATTGGCTCCCCCAATTGGAGATTTTGGAAGGAGGGGGATTTTTGCAACAGAGAATGGTGACCACTGATAAGGATGAGCGCCAAAACGGGCTTGGCTTGTCAGATGGCATCTACATTGGAGGGGGCAGTACAGAGTGAAACAAGATATAAAAGGACTATTCTGCTATCCCCCAAATGCTTTATATTCTTGTGATTAAAGCTTGAAACCTTTGAGAAAGTTTAACAGAGTTAATACAGAGACTGGTTTAAGTTTTGCTGTCAGTGCCCATTGGTGAGAGTCTTTTGTGTTTAACATTTCTTTTGTGTGGAACAAACAAATACCTGTCCCATATCCTATTTGCATTTTATATTTTATGCCTCTTTCTAACCTCTTTTTAGAAAGGCTGTAAGAATGAGATTAAGGATCCCTTCTGGGGGTGGCTAGGTGGTACAGTGAATAGAGCACCAGCCCTGGAGTCAGGAGGACTTGAGTTAAAATCTGGCCTCAGACACTTAACATGTACTAGCTGTGTGACCTTGGGGAAGTCACTTAACCCCAACTGCCCTGCTCTCTCCTTCCAAAAAGCAAATAAATAAATAAATAGATAAATGAATGAATGAATGGAATAAAATAAAATAATCCCTTCCCTCCCCCATGAAGGAGTAGGTTCATAATAAACCAAAGAACATAAGCAAAAGTGACCTTTCATATAAGTAATCAGGCTTCCTCAAGACTAACCAGACTAATCCCGTCTGATGTCTAAATGCATGCATGGATCCACTCAGAGCAGAAGGGTCCCTTGATGGCAAAGGAGAGGGTCCAGCATCCTTGTCCCTTGAACTAAGTTAGGACAAACAATTTTAAAATATAAAATATTTTGTGAACATTAAAATGTTATCCATATGAAAACTGTTTATTATCAGCAAACTTATCTACATGTAAGGTATAATACTGAAATCCTTAGTTGGATGTGTGGCCTCCCTGATCTGGGTGTTCCGTCCATTGTTGCAGACTATGAGACATCTCTTTCTGCTCATCTCTGTGACTTTTTTCCATGACCTCTGACAAGTTTGCTAGATTAAGTTCAATTAGCATGTTGAGATCTTCCTGACTTTCTTTTGGTATGGATAAAATAGCAGTGTAGTCCTCAAATTGTCACACCCCTTTGCTATCTGACCTGCCTACCCTCTTTTCTGCTCTTATATTTCCCTATTATTTTTCCCTAATTTTATATTAGGGAAATTTATATTTACATATTTCTCTAATGACTGTTTCCTCTTCTCCAAAGTTTCTTATGTTTTATATAGGCAGCCAGGAAGAACACTGGAGAAAACTGCCTGGTTTGAAGAGAGGAAGACCCTAGTTAAAATCCAGCATCAGACATTGACTAGTAGTAGGACCCTGGACAAGTCACTTAACCTCTGTTTGACTCAGTGTCTTCATCTGTTAAATGGGGATAATAATAGTACCTGCCTCTCAGGGCTGTTGTCAAAGGAGATGATAATTGTAAAGCAGTTAGCAAATTCTCTGACATATAATAAGTGATCTATACATGTTAATAACTTTTATTCTTATCACTACATGTGAACTCAATGGCAAATTATATATATATATATATGTGTGTCTGTGTGTATATGTATATAATGTCTATTTGTGTGTATATATGTACACATCACATACACACATATGTGACTGCAGCAAGAGAAACTATGGCATTTAAAAAGTTTTGAGAATATGTAAAAAAAATTGTAATACTAGTTGTGTAAGTCTTGATTTGTTAATTCAGTACCTGATTAATAGTATAATTCTCTAATTGAAATTGGAAGGACAAGAAACAAGATAAATGCAGAGATTTTCTAGTGCTTCTGACAAGTTGTTCTTTTTGATATGTGTATCAGCAATGCAGTATTCACAATGCCTACAGTAACTATGAGTATGTTGATATGGTTATTAATCACAAAATGTAGCAGGCCCTCTACATGAGAAATATAGCTAGAGCATTTATTTAAACACCAGAAAACTGAATCCCAGAACCAGAAAGTCAGAGCAACACAGTAGTTATGAAGTTGGCACATGTAGTTAAAGTAGTAAACACCCACATTCTCAAGCCTTCAAACAGGACAGGCTACCTTAGGCAAAGATCCTCCTCTCCTCCTGCATGCAACTGGTCAGCGTCCAGGCAGTTTGCTCCCAGCAGCTCTGGCCCCCCACAGTTGCCGTCCCTGGTAGTCCTCAGCAGGAGTCCTTAGCAGAGATTCTGTCAGGCTCAAAGAAAAAGAAGTTTGCGCTCAACAGCAGCCACTGCCGCTGCTGCTTCTTCCAGTTACCACGGCATGGATGCTAGCTTCATTCCAGCGTTCTCTTGCTCTACCCCTTCCTGCTATGTCAGCAAGTTCAAAGGGTGTGGAAGATCTTCAAATCCCAGTATCATTACAATATGCCACATCTGGACCCTTAACGTTTTAGTGCAACTTGCGTACTGGCTATACCCCAGCATCGGGGAGGAGTCATTTAACTTCTCTTACAGGATGGAGAGTTTCCCAGTAGGCATCACTGTGTATTAGTAAGAGGAGTTTTTCACCGAGAGATTCCTCCAACTGACAAAACCACACAAAACAAATCTCCCTAAATCCTCACTAATTTACTTGGGGAAGTGACTAAGAATCACCCAATTTCAGTCAGTAGGAGTTGAAGGGACTCTCAAATCCACCTCATGCTTGCAAAAGAAAACTTGGCTTTCTAGGGAGGGGAAAGCCACTTTTACTACCTCTGGACATTTTGCTTTTGTTCTCCTTGTTCAGAAATGTGTGCTTATAACCAGGTTTATTTTTAAGTCTTTGAAACTTGGTTCTGATGTCTCAGATCAAGTCTCCTTCTAACATCGAATTTTGTGACATCTGTTGTTTCTTGATAGTGATAACTTTTCAAAACACGAAAGCAGCGACCATGTCCTGCCTCCTAAATATCCTAACCCTTACATGGCAGGGCCATCAAGTCCTTCAGCATCCTGATGGTGTTCTTCAGGATATTAGACAGTTTAATGTGGATGGTGGGTAGGAAGGAAGGTGATCTGCACAACATTCCTGTGAAGTAGGAGCTGTACTTATTCCCAATTTACAGATGAAGAACCTAAATGTGGTGTCCAGAAGTGAATAAAATACTCTAGATGTGGCCTGACTAGGGCAGAGTCCAGCTGGGTTATCATGTTTCTGACCCTGGACACTGTCTTTCTTAATGTAGCCTAATATATAAAAAATATTTGGGTTTTTTTAGCTCCTATTATCATATTGTTGAATCATAATAAGCTTTCTACTTAAAGTCTACTCAAACCCTCAAAGTCTTTTCCAGATGTATGGCTGCATGTCCTCCATATCTCTCTCTCTTTCTCTCTCTCTCTCTCTCTCTCTCTCTCTCTCTCTCTCTCTCTTTCTCTCTCTGTGTGTGTCTCTCTCTCTATGTGTGTGTGTGTGTGTGTGTGTGTGTGTATATATATATATATTTATATATATATATATACATATATGTATGTATGTATATATATTCCCCCATCTCTGTCTTTTTTTCTCTCTATCTCTGTATCTGTCACTTTCTCTTTCTCATGTCTCTCTGCTGTCTCTCTTTCTCTGCCTCTCACTCACCCATTACCACCTCTCTCTGTCTCTCTCCTCTCTTCACTTTCTAATAATTAGACCAGGCTTACTTGGTGAAATATGCCTTTTTTATGAGGGAAAAATAAGAAAGGGAGATAGACTGTCATGTTCCAAGACTATTTTCAACTTCATTTGATATATATTCTAGTTTCAAACCCCATTAAGGTTCATTATGAAGTGCTATTTGAAAATTAAATGATATGATTGGCAGGTAAGCCTTCATATCTGTATAGTCAGAGTATAGTAATTATATGGGTAGGATAGAATTAGACTCATCTCTTTAGCATTAGTTAGAAGTCATTACATTGTGGAACTCAGATTTTCTCCACCACCAAGCCTGTCAGAAGTCAGCACAAATTTGAGAGGGAAAAAGAATGACTCACCAATTTTTCAGTATGACATTTTTCTCTGTAAAGCATTACTGAAACAGGACATGCCAAAAAGGGGTGGGAGAGAGAGTGGCTAAAGGAAGAAAAAATAATGAAGGGCAAACATCACCTTTAAGGGAACCCAAATTTGCACTCTATCTCTGAAGAATTAAATGGAAAGCACATAAAATTATGATTTTTATGTTTTAAAATCTATAATACATGAGCTTATGCAATAAAAATAGAATATGGTATTTTTTTCATAAATAAAGTAAACAAAATACAGCAGGGGCTCACTTCCCCTCACTCTCCTTCCCTCTCACAGACACTGGATTCTCACTGACAGCATCCCTCACCTGTCTGTTGTTGTTGTTGTTTTTCTTGAACAATGAAAGACATTTCCACCCCTTACCTTTGTGAGTGAAACAATTCTACAGAGTTTTACGTCATTTGTGACTAATCATTATAGGGAAACAGGAGAATTTGAAATTTTCAAAAGATGGAGGGGGAATGGAATTCAAGGACTCAGTAGGTGATTTTATCCATATCAATGCAGGGGCAGCCCTCAGTCTTGCTCAGTTATTCCCTCTTGACAAATGCCACATCTTGCTTCCATGGTTCACTAGGTCTGACAGCAAGTACCCTAGCATACCCAGGATGGGTGCTAGCACAGATTCTTTGATTTGCTTTTCTAAAGGAAAGAAATTTAAAAGGGGATTACAATCTTACTTTAATCAAACACATGTATCATTCACTTACTTTAGGGGAAAAAGTCAGCACCCTGAACTTCAGAAAATACCAACAGAAATTATAAGCAGACAAAGAATGCAGACAGAGAAAAGAGCACACTTCAGCAGACCAACAGACAGGGCTTCTAGCTGCCTCCCCATCACATACCTACATAGTTAGTTACCAGAAGGAGAAGCACCAACATCTGGATTTTCAAAGCTGGGGGACTCAATGG
Organism: Pseudochirops cupreus; assembly: GCA_028627135.1. Taxonomy (NCBI): domain Eukaryota; kingdom Metazoa; phylum Chordata; class Mammalia; order Diprotodontia; family Pseudocheiridae; genus Pseudochirops; species Pseudochirops cupreus. The sequence goes on from CM053583.1 coordinate 178,136,507, forward strand.
TGGCCCAGAGTCTCATCTGGCCAAATCACACAACTCTTCCCATAAGTGAGTTCCAAAGCAAAACCTTAACTGAAGAGTATATATAGACTTCTCCAGGGTCAGAGGATATCACAACCTTTGGGACCCACTGCCTAATTACAAAATAACAAAAGGTGTGGGCCTTCCTGAAAAATAAGTCTCTACTAAGCAAGCTTCTCTTGTTGGGCTCCAAGTGAGGCCATTCCCTTCCCATTACACTAGCTTATTCATTTCTATCTCTCTTTCTCACATTCTAGCAGAGATAGGTTCCCTCTCTCAGAGAAGTTGTGACAATTTTCTGGAATCTGCATTTCAATCTTAGCTTTGAGTGTGAGTATTTCAGGTGGGATGAAGATATTTTACCCAGCTGAATCTGTAATTCTTCATCTTATGGGCTTCAGACTTTTCTTCAAAGTGCATCTGGAATTCTTCTTTCTTCTTGAATGTCTAATTGCCTCAATAGCCCTTGAATGTCTCCTTTTGCCTTGGATTTCTACATCAGGACACTGTCCTGTCTTATCTCCAATAATCTCTCCCTGGGTTTGAAGCTTACTTTCATGGACCTAGTAATCACTTCTTTAGTTATCTTAGAAATCTCAGTATGTCATTATTTTAAATCAGTCATTGATTCAGTCAACAAATGATTATTAATCTATTTCTGCATCTAGACACTGTACTGAGTACTGGAGATACAAAGGAAGTTGAAAAAACAAAGGTCATCACTATTCTTTGTGAGCTCCCAAACTAACAGGTGAAAGAACACGTGTGTGTGCATATACATACATATACATATATATGTATATATACATATATACATATATACATGATCACTTTGAGGTCAATCATATTGATTGGAAGATCATTTTGACTGCTGAGTGGAGGATGAATGGAATTGTGGAGAAATTTTTGGCAGGAGACAAACGAACCAGCAGTAGTAAACTGTGGCAACAGTCCAGGTATGATGGGTTGATCATGCTACACCATGATCTTTCTCTTAGTTGGAGGGCCTGAAAGGAATTTGGCAGATAGTTGTTTCAGGTGAATAGTTCAATCTTGATGATGTCAACCTATTACACTAGACTGGTATTTGAGCTGCATCTTCTTTGGACACCATGTAGTCTGCCACCTGAAAGTTAATGAACTCACAATCGAAGATTTAAATGGGACCACTGAGTCTAATCTCCCATGATCACCCATAAAACAGATTTTCTAAGTGTGACATTTATGCCTTCATTCAGAACATTAATAAAAAAAAATATCAAATGGAACAGAGTCCTGGGACATTCTTCTGGAAACCTCCTTTTAACTACATTAGCATGCATTGCTAAAAGACATATCCTTACCAGAAATTCCCCAGTGAGTTCACAGTTCCAGTCCAAAAATTAAAAACCAAAAATGTCCATAATGCCCAATTTTTTGTTATAAAGTACCTTTCAAATACAAAATAAATATAAAATATTTTATAAAATGTAATATTTTAATATCATTTAATTTACTTATATTTTGCTATAATTCAATAATTTTAATAATATGATAATTATAAGAATCATTAAATAATAAATTGAATAATAATTTAATATAATATTTTATAAAATATGTTTACAAAGTCATTGGATAAAACAAAAGATGAATAGATCAAAATGGAATAAAAGAATGACAATAGGTTTCCATTTTAAAAATGTTAATGGAACTGATAAATGGGATTTCTGGGTTGAACTGTAAATTTATTAGCTCAGGTATGTGAGGTCCCAAAATATTGAGGTGAAATTGAAATAATCTATGCAAAAAGTCCTTTAAGGAGATCTCTATGTCCGGAGCACCAGGCCACCTTTAGGGCATATTTTGAGGTGTCAGGGCATGGTGTAAACCTCATAACCTTCCCTGAAAGGCAACGCTATTTAGATTCAATGTTTATAGTACCAAAGCTAACTTAGACAGAAAGTTATAATATTCAATAACATCCTGACATTCTTGGTATTCCTTTTATGATTTCTACTTTTTAAATTTCTGGTCTTATATAATATGAATAAAAACTGGTTTCTCTAAGAGTGTTTCAAAAACATATAGTTTGAATTGCATATTAAATTAATTCTCACAGTTTGTAAAGACGTTGTATATCAACAAGACCAATTACTTCATTTTATAGATGACCAAAGTAAGACCCTAAATCATAGGTTTAAAGCTTGAAAAGAAATCAGAGGTCAGCAAGTGACCTTACTCATTTTGCAGAAGAGGAAATTAGAAATTAAGTGACTTAACCATTTTCTAGCAACCAGTATGCATCTAAGGTAGGGTTTGAATACATATCTGATTCTAAATCCGGCAGTCTAGCCACTATGACAACTAGCTGACATGTGATTTATCCAAGGGACTTGAACCCAGGACTCCCAACCAATTCTATCTAGACACCATGCTGCTTTCCTTTAATGTCCAGTATGGCTAATCTTGCAAACAAGATGCAGGTATTTAGGACCTACCATATAGCTAGGCACTATGCTATGAACTATGAACACCAAGACAGGAATACTATGCACCAGCCTCAGGGAACTGGCATTCCATCTGGAAAAACAAAATATCCCTGTGTGTATGAGTGTGTATATGCGCATACATGTATCTACAAAATAAATATAAGGTAATTCCATCATGTAATCACAGACCCCTTAAAAAGATCCCAGGTGAGATACTGGAATGAGTTTGTTGTCTTTTGTTAAAATTGATGGGAAACATCTAATCAGAATTTCACTGCATGTTATAAAAATGTGTGTACATTTTAAGCAATAGCTTAGAGAAATTAATGCATACCAGGGGAGTTATACACCATAATTAGAGCAGCTTCACAACTGTGAGCAAAATTTTATTTTTTGTAATTTAGTTTTCTTTGCTTTGTCTTATCAATTTGGATCAGACCTGCAAATTCATCTGTGTAGGGAACTACCAGGAAGGAAATTTCCTCTCTTTATGAAGAACAGAAATGGTTCTGGAGTTTTAAATTACTGCCTAGGGCACTGAGACATTTAAGTGATTTACCTAGGATTAAATAAGCAATATGTATTAGAGGGCAATGTGTGTCAAGTCCTGTTCAAATGCTACAGTTCAATTTACTATGTGATATTTCTATAGCTGAAAGAGGGTCCTCTCCAGTATCCCATCCTTCCTCTGGTCTGCAACTTGCTTGTGAGTTGGATTGAGTCAGCAAGTGGTCATTGAGATGTTTTTCAGTTGTGTGCAACTCTTTGGGACCCCCATTTGGGGTTTCTCGGCAAAGATATAGGAGTAAATTGCCATACCTTCTCCAGCTTATTTTACATATTGAGAAACTGAGGCAAACAAGGTTAAGTGACTAACCCAAGATCATGTAGCTAGTAAGTGTCTGGGGACAGATTTGAACTCAGAGCCTCCTCACTCCAGTCCTGCTCTCTTATCTTTTGCACCACCTAGCTACCCTGGAGTCAGTAAGACTTAAATTAAAATATGACCTCAAGCACTTTTAAGCTGTGTGAACTTTGCCTGTCTCAGTGTTTTCATCTATAAAATGAACATAATAATGACAGCACCTACATCTCTGGATTATTGTGAGGATAAACATAGATATGTATGTGTACATATATATGTGTATATATATGTATGTGTATATATATATGTGTATGTATATATATATACATACACATATATACACACGCACACATACAAATAAATATGAACACATACACACCCATATATATATATATAAACCTATACACATCCACATACACACATGCATATATATACACACATATATGTTCATACATATATAATTTTAAATTTTATTATTTTCTAAATTCCATCCTTCACCTCACCTCTCCCCCACCCATTAAAAAATTGCAAGAAATATAATAGCCATTATGTATTTGAAGTCATGGTAAACATCTCTATTAGCAGTGTTTTTGGGGGGGTAGGCTAGAAAAGTAAAGAAAAAATATTCTTGAACCTGTACTCTCTGGAGATGACTAGCATTTTCTATCCCGAATCTTTGGAATTGTCATGAATCATTGTATGGAATAGAGTTACTAACTTTTTCACTATTGATTACCCTTAATATATTGCTTTTACTCTGTATATTGTCCTCCTGCTTTTGCTAACTTGATTTTGCACTAGTTGATAGAAATCTTCCCAGGTTTTTCTGAACCATATTTCGTGTAATAGCACAATAATAATTCATCACAACCACATAGCAGAAGTTGTTCAGTCATTCCCAATTGATGGGCAGCCCCTAATTTCTAAATTCTTTGCCACCACAAAAAAAAGAGATGCTATAAATGTTTTTGTACTCATGGGTCCTTTTCCTTTTGCTTTGATCTATTAGTAGTGGTATTGCTGGGTCAACAGATATGCATTGATTGATTGTCCTTTGGGCATGGTTCCAATTTGTTTTTTCTTCTCCAGAATGGTTAAACTAGTTCACAGCTCTATCAACAATGCATCAGTGTACCTATTTTCCTACGTTCCCTCTAATATTTGTCATTTTCCTTTTCTATCGTAGCCAGTATGAAAGGAGTGAGGTGGTACTTCAGGGCTGTTTTAATTTGAATTTCCCTAATTACTGATGATTAAGAGCACTTTTAAAAAATGACTATTGATAGCTTTGATTTCTCCCTTTGAAAATTGTCCATTCATGCCCTTTGACCATTTATCAATTGGGGAATAGTTCTTGTTCTTTTATAAGTTCTTTTATAACTTTCATAAATATTTGAGAAATAAGACTTTTGTCTGAGAAACTTTCTTTTTTTCCTTTATTCCTATTTATTTATCTCTTTTTAGTTTTCAACATTCATTTCCACAAGATTTTGAGTTACACATTTTTCTCCCGATCTTTTCCCAACTCCCACACCAAAATACTGAGCCTACTGAATAGTCCTTCCCCCAATCTATTCTCTCTTATATCCTCCTTCATCCCCCCAAAAAAATTTCTAGTAGGGCAAGATGGATTTCTATACCCCAGTGCCTATATATCTTATTTCCCAGTTACATGTAAAAAAGCAATTTTTTTAAACATTTGTTTTTGAAACTTGGAGTTCTAGATTTTTTCCCTTCTACCCCCCTCGCTCACCCCCACTGGGAAGATGAACAATTCAATATAGGTTGTACAAGTGTAGTTATGCAAAACATTTCCATAGTAGTTACGTTGTGAAAGACTAATTATAATTCCCTCCATCTGAGAAACTTTCTATGAAACATTTCCACATTTCCAGCTTTTCTGTTAACTTTATTTGCGTTGCTTTTGTTTGTGCAAAAACTTCAAAAATTTACACGACCAAAAGTATCCATTTCATCTCTTATGAGTCTGTCTCTTATTCAGTCATGAATTCTTTCCCTATCCATAGATTTGACAGGTAATTTCTTCCATGCTCACCTAATTTGCTTATGATAGATTATAGGATGAGTTGTTGCTTTTTTCAAAGTATCACACTTTGAAAATCTTAAAGGACTCTATGTGTTGTTGTGATCGACATTAGAACAGTTCTTTCCAGAAAAATTATCTTGCCAATAAATTTCAGATGAAATTGTTTCTTTTGGAAAATCTAGCTTTCATAGAATTTATTAGTTGTAGTTAGTAATGGAGGATCATATGATCATAAAGTCAGAGACAGAAGAGATTTTAGGATCCATAATTTAATAGATAAGTAAATTGAGGCCAATGGAGGGTACATAACTTGCCCAAGTTATGGTCGTTACTTCAAGCTTGTGCTACAATTACCCAATGTCATTGCCCATTAATAACAGTCACATAGTGTGACTGTAACTCATAATTCAATATGTTCTTATTGATGAGAGACGTAAATGTAGTAGAGTGGAAGGAAGATCATCAGTAGGGGATAGACACTGAACTTGGAGTCAGAAAGGAATAGGTTCAAATCCTGACAGATGTTGACTACCTATCTGACCTTGGATGAGTCATTAACCACTCTGACACAGTTTTTTGATCCATCAAGGGAGGGTGTTAGACTCAGTAGCTTCTAATGTCCTTTCCATTTCTAAATTTATGATACATTATTTTATTGGGAATTAGGATTCCATGGTTTTCTAGTTCTGACTTCTAACAATTATATGATATGGGTTAAGTCTAGCTATCTTGTTGAACTTCAGGTTCTTCATTTTTTAAATAAGCAAGTAAGATGATATGATTGCTAGCTATAAAATCCTATAATTCTGTGTCTTGTTGTCCCAGCATATGAGGAAAATAGGTAACTTCTTGTTTGGCATGACTGTATTTCCAAAATTAGGTCTATCAACTAAACATTCTACCATTTTCATTTGAAAGTTACTTCAACTGGGATAGAATGTATATTAGTTATTTAAAACATCAACACAGATTAGTGGGGCAGCTAGGTGGTGCAGTGAATAGAGCACCAGCCCTGGAGTCAGGAGGACCTGAGTTCAAATGTGGCCTCAGACACTTAACACTTACTAGCCTTGTGACCTTTGGCAAGTCACTTAATCCCAATTGCCCTGCCTTCCCCCTTCAAAAAACAAACAAAAAAATAGATGAGTTAATCATACTAACTCCACTATTGCCCTATTATCAACAAGTAGAAAGTACTGCTTTTGATAGAATGTGAAATAGCATAAATTCCTTTTTCTAATGTAAATAGTGTTTTATTTTTTTCAACTGCATGTAAAGACAATATTCAACATTCCTTTTCATAAAATAATGAGGCCCAAATTTTCCTCCTTCCCTTCCTCTTCTTTCCCCTCCCCAAGATGGCAAGCAATCCAACAGAGGTGATATGTGAGCAGTCATATAAAGCATATTTCCACATTAGTTGTGTTGTGGAAGAAGAAACAGACACACTATACACACATACACACAATGTGAAAATAGTATGCTTAGATCTACATTCAGACTTTATCAGTTCTTTCTCTGGACATGGATAGCATTTTCCATTGTGAGTCTTTTATATTGTCTTTGATGATTACATAGCTGAGAAGAGCTAAGTCATTCATAGTTGATCATCATATAGTGTTGCTAATACCATGTACAATGTTTTCCTGGTTCTGCTCATTTCACTTTGTATATGTTCATATTAGCCTTTGCAGATTTTTCTCAGATCTGCCTGCTCATCATTTGTTATTTCACAATAGTATTACATTCCACACCACAGTATGTTCAGTTGTTCCCTAATTGATGGACATCACCTCCATTTCCAATTATTTGCCAGCATAGGAAGGAGCTGCTATAAATATTTTTGTATGCATAGATCCTTTTTCCTTTTTAATAATCTCTTTGGGATACAGATCTAGTGGTACTTTTGCTGGATCATAGGGTATGCCTAATTTGGTTGCTCTTTGAGCATAGTTCCAAAATGCTGTCCAGAATGGTTGGATCAGTTCACAACTCTACCAACCATGTATTAGTGCTCTAATTTTCCCACATCTTTACCAATATTTATCATTTTCATTTTCTGTCATATTAGCTAAACTGATAGGTATGAGATGGTATCTCAGAATTGTTTTAATTTGCATTTCACTAATCAGTAGTGACTTGGAGCATTTTAAAAAATATGCCTATCGATAGCTTTGATTTCTCCATCTGAAAACAACCATAGTTAAGTTCCAATGGGAAAAGTTGGAAATATAGAAGAATTTCTGTGTAAGAAGTGACTGTAGTGAGTGCCTGAGAGGAGCCAGGAGCTGATACAAAGACACAAGCCTGCAAATGAAAGAGGCATGGAGGAAAATGAAAGAGCCGAGATAAATTTGCATACTTCATAGCTCTGTAAAACAAGTTTCCTGGTATTTAAATGAGACTTCCCAGTTCACATAGTCTGTAATCAAAGGGAAAATTTGAACCCAGGCCATTTTTCTCCATGGCCAGTGTTATTTTCTTTTCTGCCAAAGTTTTTTCATCACTGTATTCTGTGTATAGACATATTGTACTTGAAGTCACCCTGAGCAGCTTGATTTTACAAAAATGTTTTCATCCTTCAAAAACTCTAGGGGTGAGTAGGTGGCACAGTGAATAGAGCACTGGCCCTGGAGTCAGGAAGACCTGAGATGGAATATGGCCTCAGACACTTAGCACTTACTAGCTGTGTGACCTTGGGCAAGTCACTTAAACCCAATTGCCCTGCCCTTCCCCAAAAAGCAGAAAAGAAAGAAAGAAAAAAAGAAACTTCATACTAAATTCTTTTTTAACACTTCAGTGTCCACTTTGCCTCTAAATTCTTTGTTTTTGATATTAAATATTAGGGAGTAATGTTAAGTACTTTATGCTTGCTATTCAATGATAAGGGGAATTATTTCATCAGTAGGAACCCTATTCATAAAAGGCACTAATTTATTCTTCTACCTGGTTTGCATTTGGTTTTAGAAAGAGTAAAAAGGGCAAAAATGATTTTGAGGATTAAAATTTTAATTTAAACCTTTATCTTACCCCTTTTGGACTCTTGGATGCACAATCCTATAAAATCTAGTTCTAGGATGGTATGTTTAGAGCTGCAATGAATATTAGAGAGTCAATCTAGTCCAACTACCTTAAATTTGCAGCTGAGGAAACAGGCTCAGAGATTAAAAGTAATCACACTGCTAGAAAACATCAGAGGTAAGATTTGAACCTAGGAATTTTGATTCTAGACTGTCCACCAGAAATTTACTACCTTCTCTCTCCTACACATTGTAATTTTCTATTACTCATTAATCCGAGCAAAATGTGTGACACCTTCCCTATTTACAGACAAGAATTAAATCCATTTCCAAACCCTTTTCCAGAATTTTATTGAATTCTTTATTTTTTCTTCTCTTGGCTATCAGAGGTACAGTAACTGCACTAAGAAGGGCATTATCCCCCTTCTATTCTACAGTTGGATAGTTATAAAACCAGAGAGAGCTCAAGTTTCTGCATTGGCATGTCAAATTTAATAAACTTACCCTTATGCTCTAACTGTAATGATGTTGACTGAAGTATGAACAAGATATCCATGTGTGAATTAACCCATTGTGGCAATGTAGTCCAGATTTAGGAAATGTGCTTCCTTGGATGGTTTTCTTCATGTAGTTGTGTATTATGTGTGTGTGTGTTCCCTGACGTTGTGTGTATGTATGTGCCTGAAAAAAGTCTAATGCACAATGTCATAAGCTATTGGAGGCCTTAGACACAGAATATGTCAAAGAGCTGAATTGTAATGAAAATGAGTTATCAAGTATGTGACAGCCCCATTACTGAAAATACTGTCTGAGCACCAGCCCCATTACTGAAAATACTGTCTGAGCACTTCTCTATCCTTTTTGGCATATATGAAAGTCAGGTATCATGAGAGCTTTACGTTATACACACCAACTTAGGAGGATCCATTCATCTCTTTCTCTCGTTTTCAGCCCATTAACATAATTTTCTTTTCTATAACCAAATGCTCCATTCTCCAGATGAAATTTCTGTTTCTCTTATAGTTTTCTAAAACTGATAATATTAGGGATTCCTCAAATGCTTTTAGGTTTCAGGTCAATGGGTCTCAAGTCTGATGTCTCATTGATGCCCTTAACTCTTTCCCAACCATTGCCTTAGTGCAGATTAATTTTAAGGATTTAGTTTGAATTTTCGTTGCTCAAGAATATATCTTCCTTTCAGAATTTTGCTATGGAAATAATGGTTCCCACAAAGTTATTTTACCAAAAGTCATGTTTTCCCAGAACCAATAAACTATGTTAGGCAGGGCATGCTAAACATAGAATCATTGATTGTTAGAGCTAGAAGGGGAGAAGGGCCCACAGAGTTTATATAGTCCAAATCTTTCATTTTATAGTTAAGGAAACTGAGAAAGAGAAGGATTAAATGAACTATGCTAAGTCTGGTATAGCAAGTTAAGAGATTAGACACCAGATCCCTTGGTCCCCACTCCAGTGCATTTTACCTAATAATAATTCATCCTGTCATAAGATATTAAACTTTACATGCACTTTTCCAGCCTGCAATCCTGTGTACTGGTAGCATCAATATTATTGTTCCCCATAACAGATGAGAAAAATGAGACTCAGAGAGGTTAAGTCATTTGCTCACTAACATGTAGAAAATAAGTATTGCAAATAATAAGGTCTATGCATGCTCTAAAGTAGAGAGTGTGAACTTTCATTATATATAGAAACAGTCTTATAAGCATCCTGCATGGGATTGAGCCTGGCAGAACAGGGCATGCTTAAAGAATGGAATCCCTGTTGGCCAGTCCCCTATTTAAATACTTATCAACAACCTTGGTACAGGTTGTTAGAGAACCCTAGAAAATCAACTAGAAATCTACTTGAAATAATTAGCAACTTTAGCAAAATTTTAGGATATAAAACAAACCCACACAGATCATCACTATTTCTATATACTACTGACAAAACTCACCAAGAAAAGATGAAAAGAGAAATTCCCTTTAAAATAACTGGAGACAGTGTGATACATGTGGGAATCTACCTGCTGAGGCACACACAGGAAATATGAAGACAATTACAAAACCCTTTTTATGTAAATTAAAACAGATTTAAACAATTGGAGAAATAGTAATTGTGCATCAATATAATAAAAATATGACAATATTATGAATAATTTTCTTATTCAATGCCATTCCAAACTACCAAAGAATTATTTTATATGTCTAGAAAAATAATAAGAAAATTTGTCTGGGGGTGCGGAGCCAAGATGGCGGCATAGCAGCAGCAACACATCACAGCTCTCACATAGCCACCCCAAAATACCCATGAAATAGGACTCTAAACCAATCCTAGAACTCCAAAACGCACACAAAGATACTTCCCACTAAAGTCAGCTCTGCTACAAGGAGCCATATCAGCACTGTGAACCGAAACCAGCCTGGCTGGAAGCCGCAGCTGTGCCCCAGGGGCGGCTGGACGGGAGGAGCAGAGGAGCCTCTCAGGTGAGCAGATTAGCAGTAGCTGTGAGCAGCTCAGTGGGACTTGCGAATCTGGGAGGGAAGCAGTCCAGCCAGAAGGCCTCCAGGGCATAAAAGCAAAAGGCAGAGGTTTTGCACCTGCCTCCGCGTTGCAGCTTCCCGCCCGTGGCCTGCAGACAGCTGGGGGACTAAGCGATTTTTCTGAGGCCAGCACTCTCGCGTTGAGCAGCCTGGATCCAGATTGTGGTCTTGGGCCTCAGTCCTGGAGTCTTCATTACCCACTTTGCTGGAAGTAAA
>CM053583.1:178148186-178167476 GCA_028627135.1 Pseudochirops cupreus
ATGTTTTTTAGGTTTCTAAGCTCTTACAGAACCTTAATCTTAATCTCTTAATCTCTCTCCATATATACACACACCCATATGCACATACATATATACATGTATATACATATATCAACACATATGCATGCATTTATATGTATACATACATACGTTTATATGGATACATACATACACACATATACATACATTTATATGGATACATATATTTATATAAATATGTTTATATGGATATGTATGCATATACATTTATATGGATATGTGTGCATGTATACACACATGTATGTATATTGTTCTACTCTATGGTTTGCTCTGGGTTAGCAGGGAAGGAGGGAAAAGGATTTGCCTGATCTCAAACACAAAAAAGTTCATGCTGTATGTGAGATTTTAGGGACTTTTGAAGAGATAAAAAGAGTTATGCAGTATAGAATCTTTCAGATACAAAGAATAGCATGAGAAAGGAAAAATATAATCAAAAATCAGAATAGAAAATGTAATATGCCCTTTCCAACTATTACTTACTATCAGAGTTGGTCCCAGTGTCCTAGATATTCTCTCCAGCAAAATTACACACACACACACACACACACATACACAGATGTATACATACACATACACATACACGTAAAACATATATATCCTAAGTGTTCAGATTGTGGTAAAGCATTTCCTACTGTAGAGGAAAGTCAATTCTCCTTAAGGCTAAGAAAGAGAGAATTTTTCCTCCTTCTGGGAAAGGTGAGAAATATAACTGCACTAGGAGTCTATCCACATGTGCATCAATTGCCAGTTTAATGGCTGATTGTGTTAAATTGAATGTAGTAGGGGAAGCCTCTGAACTTTACATTTCAGATCTATGGAGATTTATGGGATAAGTGGATCATAAGATAGCCTCTTCCTATGAGGAGAAGAAAGCTTTCAAGCTAAGAATTCTAGCTGAAGGCCAAAATTCAGTATCACATTGAGCAACAGTCATTGAGGCTAGTAGGGAGCAGTGTGCAACAAAGTGTGTCTCTACATTTCCCTAAGCCAGGTAAGACAAGAGAATGAGCAGAACCCGTTAGAACAGCAGTTCTCAACCTGTGGGTCAATTTGTTCCTTTGTTGTCAATTCCTTTGTTCAATTTGTAACAATGAACATACATCCTGCATATCAGATATTTACATTACAATTCATAACACTAGCAAAATAACAGTCATGAAGTAGCAACGGAAATAATTTTATGGTTGGGGGTCACCACAGCATGAGGAACTGTATTAAAGGGTCTTGGCATCAGGAATTGCTAGAACATACTGGTGGCTCTGCAGAAAGTTTCTCCTCCATAACGCACTCCACCCACACAAGTTTGCAGCTGCATGTGAGTTCCTCCACATTTGCTCACTGGGGATAATATGCTCCATATATGGGTTTCTGCCTCAAAACTGGGACTATTTTTCATTGTGATGATACGTGTTTCTGGAAAAAGTATGCCTTGGTTTTATAGGGAATATTTTACTACCACATTCTTACTATATTTTAATTAAATTCTCCTGCTTGAAACTTTGTTCTCTGACTAGGTAAAAAGTAAAAACACTGGGGGGTATTTATAAGGAAAAAATTAAATTAATTGGTCTGAACTGTAAAGAAAATAACCCAGAAAGCCAGTCTAATTATAGCTTGGAAATAAAAAGAAATCCTTTGAATTGAATTCCTGTGGTACTAAGGCAATCAGCCATTTAGCATCTGAGAGTAGCCTTTCCAAATCAGATATATTTTGAGTGGATATGGACTTGATCCTGGGGCTACCTTGTCTACTGAGAAAGTACTAAGTTTCTAGAATACACTAAAAGGGCATGAAGTATTCACACTTGCAAATCCTGAAATCACAAGAAATTCACAGAAAGAAGGAAGCAAATGGTATTTATTTATTAGGCAGCCACCACATGAGAAGCACTGTGCTAAGTGCTAATTTACAAGTACTATTTCATTTGATCCTCAGAGGAGCCTTGAGAGATAGGTGCCAATATTATTCTTGGTTTACAATTGAAGAAACTGAGGCAGACAGAGTTTAAATTACTTTCCCAGGGTCACACTGCTGGTAAGTATTAAAGTCTGATTTGAACTCCATTCTTCCTGTGTCCAGACCATGGAAAAGATTAGAAAGAAAATTTAATGGAGAGAAAACATCAAGTCTATGCTAAGTTTCTCATTACTGCTATAGTAGAAAGGGAAGAAGCCCTCTGAGTTAATGATATATTTGGATAGTCTACTATAGAGGGCCAATGGAGAAAAGAACAATGGTTTAGAATTTCATTAATTACCTTCCAGATATACAGGCCTTGTCTGGCCCATACTTTGAATCCATCCAGCTTGGGAGGAACTGCCACAGCTTCAACTCTACTAACATAGCATTTGAGAATTCACAAAATCACCAATGCTATCGGGAAACTATCAAGACTCAAGGGAAGAAATAAGAAATGTAATGATATTCTTATGACAATTATATTTAAATATTAACTTCAGAAGGACAGGTTAAAGAAAGTATGGCAGCAGGTTATGGGAAGATGTCTGGGTTTTAGTAGATGGCCCATTGACTGAATCATTATTGTTGTTCAATCTTAGTTTTCAAAGAGGAGCAATCAGGAAGGTGATGTCTTGATTTGCAAGTGAAGCGGACATAAGTGAGGCAGAGCTGTGCAAAGTCACCACCTCACTCACTCCTCCAGAGTCACTGGAGTCCAGTGGCAAGATATAGATCAGGACAACTGGAGATGGCACCTGATGTAGTGGGAGATGTTGGCCTTTTTAAGCTATGTCTTTCTCAGGTGTCAGTTTTTATGACTGAATCAACAATGTGATATGGGGACAAAGAAAGTTAAGGTGATATGGAGATGCAGAAAGCTAATGTGATATTACACTTCATTAAGGAAGGCAGAGGAAGATGTTTTACAAGTCAAGGCTACCTACAAATTAGAAAGGAAGGAATGTGAAAGTGGGGGGATGGAATGGCAGAAAAGGTTTTTGCGTAGGCACAAAAAACAGAGGAGCAGAAGGTAGGAATCTGGTAGTCCCACGGCAAGGAGAATATCAAGATTAAGAAGGTAAATGAACAGCAAGCTTCTTAGAATGGTGTTCAAATGCCTTGGGGTATTTAGAATCTGAGGTTTAGCCCTCTCAAGTGATTACATATGGAAAGAAATGATAGTGTCTAACTGGTATAGAGAGGCTCAAAGATTGAGAGGTTTGTTGGCAGCTATATTTTCAGGATAATATCAGAGATTGGTAATAAAATAATTGAGGTGCACAGCTATGGCTTTGCAGAAATCCAACCTAAACATTTTTCCTCCTTGTCTTCTCCTATTTGTTCATTTTCATGGCAAGATCCAAAGTATCTTGTGTTTCTGAGGGGAATCATGCTATCTCAAATGCACACAAACTTTGTGGTTTGCTGAAGGACAGCCCATAAAATGATTTAAAAGGAAATTCAGGTTGACAATCAGGAATTGATTGGAGTTAAGGGGGACTTTCTAATCCTCTTTCAGATAGCAGACTTTAGACAGGTATTGAGGTTTTGCTGGGGGAGGGGAGTGAGAAAGATTAAATGCCTTCCCTAATTAGCTGATGGGCTAGTCTATCTTCCAAAAGAACTAAGAGGCCAAATTTCTGGGAATGGATACTTTTCCCTAGCCAAATGACTAAGTGTCTGAGGGTTTGTGTTTCTATTTAAAAAAGGAGAGAGAGAAAGAGAGAGAGACAGAGAGAGAGAGAAAGAGAAAAAGAGAGAGAGAGAAAGGAAAGGGAGAAAGAGAAAGGAGAGGGAGAGAGACAGTAACAGAAATAAAGAGAAATAGAAAGATACAGAGAGAGACAAAGAGAAAAATAATGTAGAGCCTACTTTTCTTATGAGGAAGAGATAGAACCTCAACTGAGAATTACAACCAATTTGCAGTACATGGTACCCGGGAAAATACACTACTGAAGAGAAATTTATAACAGAAGTATTATTATTAATTACCCAGTGGAAAGCAAGAGAGATATAATGCCTAACATAACAGGGAACATATCAAATGAAAACATTTGACAATATCACTAGACGCCATTGAAGATATCACAGTGCCACAGGCAAATGATGAATTTCCACGCATATACTCTTGCCATATAGTTACCCTGTATGTTTGTGCACTCTTTCAAATTGATATTGTTTATGTTTTTTTGAGAGGATGCCTCAGGTTTATGGATCTGAATTTTTCTACTGTTATTCTTCTTACTATATTATTTCACTAAATGCCTTTGCTTTGAACTAATTCCGTCTTCTAAATACTTAGAAATGTAAACACATTAGTAAGTGTTCATGAGATCCAACTTTGAAAGACTGCAGACTCACAGAGGACCTGAATCTGGGTTAAAGCAAGGTTTTAGTAATGATGGAATAGAAGTGATTATGCAACTTAATGCTAATTGGAATTAATTTGTGACATTTTTCAATATTGTCCTTCAATAATTCTGTTTCTTGGTGGCATGAAGATGATGTCGGGTTCTCAAAGATTCTGTGAACACAGCATGAAAAGACAAGCCCTTTCAGGCTTGCAGCACAGGGCCACTTATCCAAAGATCTATTCCTATTGTTTGTTATCAGAAAGGCTCAGCCTTTTTTTCCCGTTATACAACACAGATAGACTGACTGGGCAACCATACTTGGGGGATATCTGCATCAGCAAAGGGAATATTTGCACTGATGAAGTCATGAATTTTGGGGGGCAATGATCATTTTAAATACTTTAGGGCCAGTACTAATTATATTTTTGATCAATTTTTTGACTTCTTATTTCTCATTTGTATCTTAGTTTTTAATATTCAGAAAGCCTGAAAGTAATAAAAAATACTTTACTTGAAAGATTGTCTGTAGTTCTGCCTTTTCACTAAGTTGAGTGTGATTCTTATTCCCCACTACCGAGCATCTTGTCATCCATAAAACTTTTGACAGGCTATTTAGCTTGTCCAGGGGCCTACCTTAGACCTTATGAACATTACAAATTTTCACTGCAGTTTAATTTGGGAGGGAATTTATTTGAATTCAAAGCAAAACATACCTTGGACACAAAACCAAAAGCCAAAACAATCAAATGCATTAATGACATAATCAGCTCTGCACTAGTATCCTTTGATATTAAAGGAAACCCATTATGTGGCAAAGCCCTTATCTCTTTTTGTAACAAAACTGACTAAAATTAATGGAGCTATCTCTGTTTCTCTAATTCCATATTATGTGATGAAAAGAATGGGAAGTGGGATTGGGAAAAAGGAATCCACACCTACTTTCCCAGGTCTATATGAATAGATGAGGAAGAGAAAAAATAGTAATCCTTACAGAAATTCTGTGTAGCGTGATTGAGCTATTTAGTGTAATTTCCTAGATATTATGCTGCCAAGATATTTGCCTACATTATTCACTCAGATCTCCTGCTGATCAGCACCAAAATAAGTCATTGACAAGTTACTTAGCATAACAGTGAAAGAGATAATCTCCCCAAAATATAGTAATTCCTGTGTCCACATTTTATATCACTTGAAAATATTGTTTTAGTCACCCAGTTTCACAAGCCTTAGCATTATTTCTGACTCCTCACTCACTCTTCTTTGCCCTACATGGCCAATCAGTTCCTAAATAAGAATAAATAGCAGGTATATAACATTTTAAGATTGGCAGAGAGCTTTATATATTTTAACTCATTTGATCCTCACAAAAATCCTAGGAAATGTGTTATTATTCTCATTTTAAAATTATGGAAACTGAGGCACAGTCAGGTGAAGGGACTTGTCCAGAGTCATATCATTAGTTAACTGAGGCAAAATTTGAACTCATCTTTCTGTCCATATCCTGTGCTCTATCCACCAAAGCACCTAACCACTCCATTAGAAATCTTGTCATTTCTAAAGCCACGATATCCTTCACGTTCATTCTCTTCTCTCTACTCATACAGGTAGCAGCCTAGTTCAGGCCCTCATTACTTATTTCCTGGACTCCTTCAATAGCTTCCTACTTGGTCTCCCTGTCTTCAGTCTCTCCCCTATCCAGTCCAGCTACCATGAGGATGCAAATGTAGTTTTCAAAAGCTCAGGCATGAGCAGGTCATCTGTCTATGTAACAAACTCCAGACTCTCTATTTACTCTACAGATAAACATAAACTTCCCTGGCTTTCAAAACTCTTCACAATCTATCCTTCAAGTCTCATTAAACATTATGCGTCTTCACTCAGTTTATGATACAGCAAATTGGCCTTGATATTCTTCTCATGCGACCCTCCATCTGCCATCTCTGTGCCTTTGTTCTCATTGTCCCTCATGCCTAGACTGTACTCTGTCTTCATCCCTTGGAATCCCCTGTTCCCTTCAGTATTCAATTCTCCTACGACTGATCTTGCCAGATGCCCATTTCTCTTCACCAGCCAAATTACTTGGCATGTCCTTTGTGTATAACGTGCATGCATATAAGTACGTACTATCTCAATCTACCCTAAGATCCCTGAAGTCAGGGAATGAGCATTTTTTGTCTCTGTATACTTCATACCTAGCCAAGTATTTGGCACATGACAGGTGTCTGAGAAATGGCGACTGATTGATTGACTGGTAGATTAATTGCTATAAAAAAGCTTAGCTGATATTTTCCATTAACTAGAAGAATTTTAGGGCAGGGACAGACTTTGCAAATGTAGCAGAGTTTCATTTCATTCTCCGCTCTGAGGGCAGGTCTCCTACATTTTAGAGACTTCCCTTCTTCCTCCTACAAGGTTTGGATAAATTTTTTTTTCCATTTGACGAAAAAATGGATAGTGTATCATATTGACAATTTTCTTATTAGGGAGCTTATGTATTCTATCCCAGGGATGGGAAACCTGTGGCCTTGAAGTCAGACATGTAATGCCTTCTACAGCTATATGTAGAGATCTAGGTGTAAATAAAAATCTGTACGTAAAGCCGTCTACACCCTTGGGTGCTAGTTTTTGACTAAGTCCAAGTATTACAGAGCAAATCCTATTATTAAAGGGATTTGTTCTGTGAAATTGGGATTCCGTCAAAGGGCTGCACTTGAGGACCTAGAGGGCCACATGTAGCCTTGAGGTAGCAGGTTCCCCACTCCTACTCTGTCCACTCATAATAGATCATATATAGGTGTATATACATCTAAACACACACATTGACCTTTTAATCTTATCTTCAAAGGAATTTCACATCTAAAGTTTTAATAACGTGGCCCATTCCTAACTTTTCCTGGTTCTGTACATTTTATGCATACACATATACACACATGAATGTATGTAGATGTATACATGTGTGTATGTGTGTATATGCTTATATATGTATTATATTTATATGCATTTATATGTATGTGTTTAGCCTGAAAATTGTTTCCTTTTTTTTTTTTCTTTTTGGACGGGGGAAGGCAGGGCAGTTGGGGTTAAGTGACTTGCCCAAGGTTACACGACTAATAAGTGTTAAGTGTCTGAGGTTGGATTTGAACTCAGGTCCTCCTGACTCCAGGGTCAGTGCTCTATTCACTGCACCACCTAGCTGCTCCCAATTTTTTTTTTCTTTCTGAAAATTGTTTCTGAACTAAACTGATTTATCACACATTAGGCAGCCTAGTAGATTGCTATTCTAGATCTCAACATATTGATGCCAGACAGTAAAAACATCCCAGAATCTTTAACCGTATTGTAGCCTAGAACTCCCAAACTTAAGTGATCCATCATATTCAGCCTCTCCAGGAGCAGGGACCACAACCATGTGTCAGCAAAAGTCTCTACTGGGAAAACCCTGTTTATTGGGACTGAGAGTTGGTGTCTTCAATGTCACTGTACTTACAGAAAAATATATGACAAATTCTTGGTCTGCATCAACCCTGTCCACTAAGTTACGTCTGTTAGAGGGCCAACTACAGCAACCTTCTACATTCCAGGTACACTCTTTTTTTTTCTTTTTTTAACTTCTGTGTTCTCTATGCTATCCCTGGCCTCAAAGGGCAGGCTTCTTCCTGACTCAGAGGATCTATACTGTGAGGGAACCGGAGGCCCTCTTGCAGCTGCTACACCTAAGCTCTTAGAGTAGGCAAAAAATAGTTGCTAATTTTCCCATGTAAAACTAGCTAGACCTCCATAGCGATTTCACTTGAGTCTCATTATATGTGTACACGGATCTGTGTGTTCTCTCTCCCTTTGTATGCATGTATGTATGTGTGTGTTTATGTACATGCATATACACATGTACATATGTATGTGTGTCTCTGTGTGTATACACACACACATATAGAGAGAGATAGATAGATAGATACTTATATGTATATGTATATATATGTATATATATGTATATGTATATATATATGTATATGTATGTGTGTGTGTATATATATATATATATATATATATATATATATATATATGTATAAAGCTTATCCTAACAGAGATCTGCCCTCACTTCCATTAGACTATGAGCTCCTTGAGGGCGGGGACTGTTTTTTTTTTACCTCTTTTTGTACCTCTAGTCCTTAGTACAGTGCCTGCAAAATATTAGGTCCTTCATAAATGCTGAGGGACTGCTTAAATTCTTAGCACTACTGGCAACTCTCTTAGGGCTGTAAGTGGCAAATAAAGTGCTTATGCATAGTTTTTTAAGGAGTTTCTTCCCTGGGCAGTTCCTTGTACCAGTGAAATCATAAGTTCAGTTTCAGTTGTTTTCTTTGTATAGACAGAGAGACAGAGATGGAGAAAGGGAGGGGAGGTGGAGTGAGGAAAGAATTTTGACAATGGAAAAACACAAGTACCAAAACCATGTTTTCTTTTCCATAGCTTTCCTGAGAATGCTTGTAAGCATTATTTGGTGATTCATGGGAGCTCAGGAATTTTGTTGACCACTGGTCCTTTCCCCATCCAAGTCAAGCTGCTGTGATTATGTATACATGTTTGGAAAATCTGTGTAAATAGGGTTAAATGGAGTCGTCGGTGGTGCCCCCTTCTAATTCCACTGAGAGATCAGGGCTAGCAGTTCACTACCCCCCTATGGTTTACATTACTCTTTTATGTGTTACTGTTTTTATGGAGTGCTAAATGGCTTAATTAAATTTTACTGGTTTATTCTGCTTGCTCATTCATATCCTACTTAATCCAGTCTTGCAACATTTTCTTCACTACAATGAACATATTAAATCTTGGTTTGTACTTTTTCGAGGTGCATTTAGGTTGTGGAGATGTAGAATGTGGCTTAATGGGCTGTTTGTTGAAAAATATGTCCACTGTGTGTAAGGATTCAAGTAATCAACCACATGAAAATGTTAGTCTTAACTAAGCTTTTGGAGAAGCAAAGACAAGATGAAGTGACTGCTTTTATTAGGTGCTATTATGTCATTTTGCACTTTGGGGTCAGTTTTTACATTTGGAAAATACCAATTACTGAAAGTATGTAGTTTGTAGGAAATATTTCTGACATGTTCCCCTTAGGTAAGGATTAAAAAAGATAAACTATCTTTTCATTACATCTCTATTGTGATCCTGTTGTAACTGACAATTAAGAGTTATATCGAAAAGGATGCTACAGTATTTTGAATTGGTAGTTTAAAAAAAGATTTTTGATTCAGTGCCCTTTATGTATTCTTTCTCTCATCTGCAGGGGAAGACAAAATGAGAAACTTTCTGTCACACTACTTGCCTGTGGGCTAATATATTTTTTATTTATAATAGAGACCATTTTCATTATTGATAACAGTTTTCAAAGTTAATGGTCCTAAATTAAGATTTTTTGCAATATAACTAAAAACAGTAAGTTTAAACCTCCACACAACTGCCAAAATCGTACTCCTAAAGTACAGGTCTGACTGTGTTACTTCTCTGCTCAAAAAACTCCAGTGACTCCCTCCTGCCTGTAGGATCAAATAAAAATTATTCTTTTTATCATGTAAAGTCTGTCTGTAGACTGCCTTTCCAGACTCATCATATACCAACTCAGCTTAATACATCTGTGAATCCTTTGAGATCCAGCCAAAATGGCCTACTTACTGTTTCTCACACATGTCATGCCATTTAACATCCCCAGAAATTGTGCTAGGTGGCAAAGACACAAAGGCAAAGTATTAACTATTTTCTGTTTGAAAGGAATTTACATTCTAACTAGTGGGGAGGGAATGAACGAGAAAGATATAGTGAGTAAATGGAAAGAGAAGCAGGAATAAGTCAAGTGAATTAAAAAGAAAATAATTTGCAAGGGAGGTCTCTAGCACTTGAGTAGACCAGGAAAGATTTCACAGACTGATGTTTAAGCTGTGCTTTGAAGAAGGCAGGGATTCTGTGAGGTGAGGGTAAACAAAGCTCGCATTCCAGGCATGTGGAATAACATGCAAAAGCAGTGGGAAAGGGAATATTGTGTGTGAGAAACAGAAAGAAAACAAGTTTGGTTGAATTTCAAAGTGCAGGAAGCAGACTAGTAGACAATAAGACTGCCAGTATAGGTTGAGCCCAAGATGTGAAGGGCTTTAAAAGTTAATCATAGGAATTTATGTTGTATCTTAGAGGCATGAGGCAGTCACTGGAGTTTATTGAGATGAGTAACATGGTAAGATCAACATTAAAGGAAATTCTGGTTGGCAGCAGTGTTTAGGCTTGGGGAGAGACAAGGCAGAGAGATCTATTAGCAGGCCATTATAAAAATATAAGCAAGAGGTGATAAGGAACAGAATTGAAACTGTTGGCTATAGGAATAGAAAGGAAAGTTTGATGCAAGAGACTTTAGTATATGTAAAAAAGAAAAGATGTGACAAATGATTGAATATGTGGAGTGAGGGAGAGTGAGGAATCCAACAAAATGCTGAACTTATGACTCTGGAAAAATAGAAGCATTTTTAATGAAAATTCTGTAATTTAGAAGAGGGAGCATTTTTTTGATGGAAAGGTAATGAGTTGACTTCAGGCCAATGTGACTACCTGAATAAAAGGCAACCTGCCAGGGTCTTAGATTTTTTACTTTAGCAAGACCCTAAAGTTCACAACAGACTTTAATAATAACCAAGAAAACTAATGAGAAACTTCTTCCATATTAGAATTGCATTTGAGGTCAGCCAGAAGCCTTCCCAGAATTCCTAGAGACTGGTCAGAGGCATGCAGCCTTGATGCTCTGTGAAAGGCAGCAAGAGGAGGGCTCTCTCAAAATATTCCCAGGGTGGTCAGAAGGCCCTACAGTTTGGACATTGGAAGTGCTGGGGGATGTCAACCAACTCAGCCAAGGGATCGTAATTGGCCCAACAATTCTGAGTTCACTAACACTCTCTGGAGATGTCAGAAAGGGATCTAAAGATACACTGCTCTGAAACAAAAAGATGTGTAGTGGGAGAGAGGGGGAAATTGAGGTAAGAATAAGAGAAGCAAGGTGATGTGGAACATGATCAAGTATAATCCATCTCTACCCAAAAGTGAAGCAAGAAAAAGAGTCTGGGTCTATCACAAAACCTCCAGATCAGTAATTAAATCTGGGGAGATGGGCAAAGCAAAACAAACACGAGATAGCATCAAAAATTTATACAGATTTAGAGACTCCCTAAAAGGATTGAATAATTTTATAACTGCAAGTACTCAAAGAAAAAAGAAATGTGCTCTCCACAAAACTACATTAAAATGAAATGAGACAGAAAAATAAATTAAATAACACCTCTACAGGAAAGAAGAGAGTAAATACCATGGAAGAAAAAAAAAATAGTAAGTCTTGTCCAAGTATCTAGTTCCCTGAAAATAAAAAAAAAAAGTGTGAACAGAAATCAACACCCTGAAACAGAAAGAAACATTAGAACAAAATCAAATGACTGAAAAAAAAATAGAAAACTACGTACATGGGGAATAGATCAAGGAGAAAGAATAGTCATTGGACTCCATTAAAACTCTCAATATTATTTCAAGAAATTACAAATCAAAACTTTGCAGATCTATTAAAAATAGAGAGCAGGATGAAATTAGAAATTCCTCCATTCATCTCCTGAAGGAAATGCCAAAAGGGGCATCCAAATGGCCAAAACAAAGAACTCTCACGTCAAACAAAAAGTATTTCAATCTACAGAAAGAAGCAGTTCAAATACAGAGGAAATACAGTTAGATCATAAACTGGCAGCTTCTAACATAAACGTGATGAAATCTTAGAATACAATATTACAAAAGGCAAAGATAAAGAGATTTATAATCAAGAATAACTTTAATATAGTCCTGTGGAGGGAGGAAAATAGATATGTAATAGAATAAAGAACTTTTGATTATTTCTGTTTAAAAGAACAGAATTGAGTAGAAACTTTGAAATACAATCACAAGAATCTAGAGAAAACATGGAATCTGAGGAGTTGTGAGGACATACATGATGATGTATTGTTAACATTTTAATGAAAGAGAAGAAACAATTGTGTTGTCATAACTTAAATATCTTAAATGAATAATATGAGAGTTTACATAAAAAAAAAACAGAAATTCAGCTAGGGGTAGGGGAGGGTGGAAATTGGTTTTGTTCTGAGGCTTGGAAGAGCAGAAATGAAGGGGAAAGTAGAACTTGCTGTTTTTCATGTTAGGGTTCCTAAGAAAAAGAACATAAAATTTTGGAAGAAGTGACAGAGAAGTAGGTGTCAGATAAACCAAACTTGCTTGAAATGGGAAAAAAAGGAAGACTGAATATGAACATACGCTTTCACAGAGAGTTTGGGGCAAAAAATGTAAAACATTCGGGGAAAAGAGGGGATAGGGAGAGGGGTTAACAGGAAAGAAATTATGGTGAACAGAATAACTTCAAGTGAAAGTCTTTCTGATCCTGAAATGATGAGCAAAAGACAAGCAAAGAATTAAAGTGGTGCCATAGATTCTCTCTCGAACTGTTGAAAAACAGCTAAACAAATGATGACATATGGATGTAATGGGATATTATTGGGTCATACACATGATGAAACGATGATTTGAGACAACACTGGGAATTATGAACTGGTGAAGAATTAAATGAGCATAACTTGAACAATTCACACAAGGATACCAACATTGCAAAGGAAAACAACTTTGAATTCTGGTTGATGGCATGGCCAATCTTGTTTCCAGAGGAACTATAATGGGGCACTTTATCCACCTCCTGAGAGGGAAGTGATGAACAATCCTGGAAATAATCACTATGTGCATACATGCATGCGTACACACATGCACACACATACACACACAGACACACACATATTCATTTTGTTTGACTCAGCAATTTGTTACAATTCTTGTGCTGTAATGTAATCCCTTATATTGTTATTTTTTGAAGTAAGCAGTATGGAAATAGAGATCCATAATTTTACAGAAAATCACCTTTTATTCTGTTTATGGAAATCCTCTTATTTTTAAGTACAGAATTATATTTTATGAAAAGGAATGAGTTTTAGTCTGGACATGTTGAATATGAATTATCCAATTTGAAACATCCAATAGATGATGATATGGCGCTGAAGCATAGAGTACAGACTGGAGATAATTTAGGTGGCACAGAGAACGGGCAGCTAGGTGATTCAGTGAATAGAGTGCTGGGCCTAGGGTAAAAAGGAGTTCTGTTCCTGGGTTCAAATCCAGCTTCAGACACTAGCTGTATGACCCTGAGCACAAGCCACTTAACTCTGCTGCCTCAGTTCCTTATCTATAAAATGTGCTGCAGATGGAAATGACAAACCACTCCAGTATTTATTTGGGGAGGGGGAGGAGGAAGGAATGATGGGTGTTTTTGTTTGGCCATTTATTTATATCTGACTTTGTGACCCCATTTAGGTTTTTTTTGGCAGAAATACTGGAGTGGTTTGTCATTTCCTTCTCCAACTCATTTGACAGATGAGGAAGTAGGGTTAAGTGACTTGCCCAGGGTCACAGCTAGTAAGTGTCTGAGGACTGACTTGAACTCAGGAAAAAGCATCTTCCTGACTCTAGGCCCAGGGCTCTATCCACTATACCACTTAGTCGTTTGTGCGTGTGTGTATGTAGATAGATATGTGTGCATGTGTGTGCACATACATATGTATATACTTACATGGACCTATATATACCATACATGTGTATGTCTTGATAAGGCTGCTAGGAGAGTGTGCAGGATAGGGAAGAAGGCCCTGAATAGAGTTTGTGTATATATCATTTCCCCCACATAGAATTTAAATCCCTCGAGGGCAGAGATCAGGCAATTTTTACATTGTTATCTCAGGTTCTTAGCACAGTTCTTAGCACATATTAGATGCTAATAAATATTTGCCCAACTGATTGATACAAAATGGAAAATGAATATTTAAACTGATGATTCATACCTTATCCTGCCAAAGGACTAATATTAAGTATTTCATTAAGTACTTTTATTAAATCTTTTAGTGTATTAGGTAACTTTTTTTTTTTATTTCTGCCTACAGGGGCACCAAAACTGTACTCAGGGAAATCAAAAGAACCCAGTGTTAATGCTGAGACATTTTCCCCCTGGGTAAAGACATTGGGACTCCACATGGCCCCTGATGGGAGGGATTTGGAGGAGATGTGACTGGGGCAGCCTGGGGAAAATATTTCCTGGAGTGCAGACAGAAAATGAGGAAACAAACTACCTAAGTAGCTAAGTATTTCAATTAATTATTCTTCCTGTTATACTCACTTTTTTTCCTGCTTTTGCTGAACTCCTGCAAGGGCTTTCATTGTTATCTAGATCTGATTCTCAGAACAAAGCCCCAGCCAACCTAACTTGATTATGTCTTCAATAGACAACTTTTAAACCTTGTAATTCCTTGGTATGTGTGTGGGGGGGGCAGGGTATTTATTTCCCAATCACCCCAATTTAAAAGCAAAACCAAACAAACTACATTTTTACCTTCATTAGAGTTTCCAATGCCTTCTCCTCCCAAACCCAAGATGGGATGCTCTAAAATTATTTTATTAGAAAGGTAAGAGTTTTTGTAGATACATTCACAATGTCAGCCTGCTTAATGTACATTTTAGCATTTTCTTTAATACAAGTGGTAATTTGCTAAGTAGATTTTGGGTAGCCTGAGAAAACTTATGAGCATGTCTCAAAGAGAGAGTCAAAAGTCATAGAATTTTAATCTTTATCCCTTGCTCCAATCACCACGGCTTATCATAGTCATAAAAGAAAATTAGCCTGACATTATCTGCTCTTCCCAGATACTTTCATTATGAACCAGTATCTTCAATATCTGCAAAAGTATGACATATTTGCAAAATTATAAAGTATTTTTTGGAGCTATCTTTTAATATCTGAAACCTGTTGGAACAGCTACTTCGAAATGTAAAGTAATTTAGTTCTTACTTTTTGTAGACACGTGAAAACTGTTAAGATATCATTTAGTATGCTTTAAACTTTATCATTTACAAATCTAATTATTTTCCTTTCTAAATATGTGGGACTTAAAAATGAAAGATATTTCTTTTTATAAGATAATTATAATTAAAGGAAATGGTCTCAAATCCACTAGTATCAAAGTGTTCAGGGAATATGTAATAATAATTGAGGGACAGACTGTAATTTTAGGCACCTTGCCCAACAACAAGAACATTATTTCTTCGTCTATAAAATGGAGATTGGCAGAGAGGCTGTGACTGGATATGAAAGGATAACAGGATTTCAATAATGATATACTAGAAGCAATAGTGTTGGGCTTGACAGAGGATTTTAACAGATTTTCAGCATATTTATGTTTAGTTATACATATATGCATAAAAATACAATATATATACACAATTTTATGGTCTTTGCTCTTCTTTATTCTCTTGTAGCAAAGATATTGGTAAATTAGAATGGAATAAAAATAGCATTCTTTCTTTCTTCCATTAATTTTTTGCATTGAAATTTCCAAAGAGTAGATATGAATGATATCAGGGTTAACCATGTAAAGTGGTAAGAAAAAAAGAAACTTATAATATAATGAAAAATGTTATAAGTAAAACATTAATTGTATATTTGGTTTTTTTTCACATTTTAATTCATCTTCTTAAGTGAAAAGGGAAAAGGAGGAAGTGAGAGACATGGGAAGACTAACAAAACTTTAAAAGAAAGCACAAAAGCTAAAAGGCACCATAGGCAAGGGAGTAATATCATTACTAAACATATATTCTATACCAAGTGGTATAGCACCCAAATTCTTGGAGAAGTTAAGTGAGTCACAGGAAGAAATAGACAGTAAGTCTAAACTAGTGGGGGACTGCAATCTCCCCTTCTCTGAACTAGATAAATCTAACCTCAAAATAAACAAGAAAAAAGTTAAGGAGATGAATAGAATTTTTAAAAATGGTAGACCTCTGGAGAAAGTTGAATGAGGATAGAAAGGAATATGCTTTTTTCTCAGCAGTACATAGCACCTACACTAAAACTGACCATGTACTAAGGCATAAAAACCTCACAATCCAATGCAGAAAGAAAGAGATATTAAATGCATCCTTTTCAGATCATAATGCAATAAAAAAAAAATAACATGGAATAAAGGACCATGGAAAGATAGACTAAAATTTAACTGGAAACTAAATAATCTAATCCTAAAGAATGAGTGGGTCAATCAACAAATTAGAGGAAAAATAACTTCATCCAAGAGAATGACAATAATGACAACATATCAAAACTTTTGAGATGCAGCAAAAGCAGTTGTTAGGGGAAGTTTTATATCTCTAAATGCTTACGTGAATAAAATAGAGAAAGAAGAGATCAATCAATTGGACATACAACTGAAAAAGCTAGGATAAAGATCCAATTAAAAATCTCAAATTAAATATCAAATTAGAAATACTGAAAAACAAAGGAGAGATTAATGAAATTGAAATTAAGAAAACTATTGAACTAATAAATAAAGCTAAGAGCTAGTTTTATTTTTAAAAAAGCAATGGAATAAAGCTTTGGTTAATCTGATTTTTTTTTAAAAAGCCAGATCACTTGCATCAAAAAAAAGAAGGGTAACTTCACCGCCAATGAAGAAGAAACTAAAACAATAAATAGAAACTATTTTGCCCAACAGTATGCCAATCAATTTGACAATGTGGATGAAATGGGTGGATATTTACAAAAATGTATATTACCCAGATTAACAGAAGAGGAAGTAAACTACTTAAATAGCACCATCTCAGGAAAATAAATTGAACAAGCTATCAATGAATTCCCTAGGAGAACATCTCCAGGGTCATATAGGTTTACAAGTGAATTCTATCAAACAATTAGAGAACAGTTAATTCTAGTAGTAGACTATTTGGGAAAATTGGCAAAGAAGAAGTCCTACCAAATTCTTTTTATGATACAGATATGGTACTGATACCTAAAATGTGAAAAGTCAAAACAGAGAAAGAAAATTATAGACCAATTTCCCTAATGAATATTCATGGAAAATTTTTAAATTAAATATTAAGAAAAAGATTACAACTTATAACTAGAATAATACACTTTGATCAGGAAGGATTTATATCAGGAATGTAGGGCTGGTTCAATATTAGGTAAACTATCAGTATAACTGATCATGTAAACAACAAAACTAGCAGAAATCACATTATTATCTCAATAGATAATATATTAGATATTTGACACAATAATAGATACAATAGATACAACACCCATTCCTATTGAAACCTGTAGAAAGCAAAGGAATAAATGGAGCCTTCTGTAAAATGATAAATAGCATCTACCTAAGACCATCAGAAAACATTATATGTGATGGACTAATCCAGAAGCATTTCCAATAAGATCAGGACTGAAACAAGGATGTCCATTATCACCACTGTTATTCCATATGGTACTAGAAATCTTAGCTTTAGCAATAAGAGAAGAAAAAGAAATAGAAGGAATTAGAATAGGCAAAGAAAAAAAAGTTATCACTCTTTACAGATGATATGATGATATACTTAAAGAATCTTAGAGAATCAAGTAAAAAAGTACTTGAAAAAATAAACAACTTTAGCAAAGTTGCAGGATATAAAATAAACCCATATAAATCATAAGCATTTTTATATATTACTAACAAAGCCCAACAACAAGAGAGAGAAAAATTCCATTTAAAGTTACTGTAGACATTATAAAATATTTAGGCTTCTACCTGCCAAAACAAACACAGTAACAATATGAACACAATTACAAAACACTTTTTCACACAAATAAAGTCAGACTTAAATAATTAGAAAAACATCAGTTACTCAAATTCTACCTAAATTAATTTACTTATTTAGTGCAATACCAATCAGCCCACCAAAAAAAAACGTTGTAGAGCTAGAAAAATAATAACGAAATTCATCTGGAAGAACAAAAGGTACAGAATATCTTGAGAATTAATGAAAATAAATGCTAGGGAAGTTTGCCTAGCCATATCAGATCTTAAAATATAAGGCAGCAATTATCAAAACTACTTGATACTAGCTAAGAAACAGAGTGGTGGATCAGTGGAATAGATAAGGTACACAAAACACAGTATTCAATAACTATAGTAATCTACTCTCTATTTAACAAAAAGTGCTTGGAAAACTAGAAAATAGCACGATAGAAACGGAGCATAGACTAAGATCTTACAATGTATATCAAAATAACATCCAAATGAGTACCTAATTTAGATATAAAGGTTGATACCTTCAGGAAATTAGGAGAACAAGGAATAGTTTATCTGTCAGATTTATGGAGAACAGAGGAATTTATGACTAAACAAGAAATAGAGAACATTATAAAATGCAAAATGGACAATTTTGATTTAAAGTCAATATAGTCAAGATTAGGAGGGAAACAGAAAATTGGGGAAGAATTTTTATAAACACTCTCTCTGATAAAGGTCTTATTTCAGAGAACGGAGTCAAATTAATAAGAATACAAGCTATTCGTCAAATGATAAATAGTCAAAGGATATCAACAGGCAGTTTTCAAAGGAAGAAATTAAAGCTACTCATACTCATTTGAAAAAATGCTCCAAATCACTCTTGTTTAGAGAAATGCAAACCAAAACAACTCTGAGGTACCACATCATACCTATTAGATTGGCTAACATGACAAAACAGGAAAATTATAAATAAACAAGATGTGGGAAAATTGGAACACTAATTCATTATTGGTTGAGCTGTAAATTGATCCAACCATTCTGGAAAGCAATTTGGAACTATGCCCTATCTGACAGATAAACTATTCCTTGTTCTCCTAATTTCCTGAAGGTATCAACCTTTATATCTAAATTAGGTACTCATGTGCACTTTGACTCAGGATTACCACTTGTAGGTCTGTTTCATATATACATACATACATATATATATATATATATATATATATATATATATATATATATATAT
>CM053583.1:178167976-178180780 GCA_028627135.1 Pseudochirops cupreus
TCCAGTTTGATTTCTGGCTTTGGGGCACAAAGTTATTGAAGGCTTTTTTATTTTCTCAGAGTTTTGGACGAGCAGGTCGCTGGGTCTCCTTTGAGACAGATTAAACTACACCAAAGTGAAACAAGTTCACTTTACTGGTTGAAACTTTGATTGCAAGGGGAAAAAACTACATCAAAAATCCAGGCCAAGCCAAATGACCCTTTGGGGAAACAGGTATTGGTTAAATTACTTAGATGATACATAAATAGGAGCTAATTCATTACCATATAACTTATTTTTTTTTTCACCCAAACAAATCATTCTTTAGGCTTGACAACACATTTCTGCATCAACTCTACACATTTGGAAAAGTTACTGAAAATATAAACAAAAAGAATTTTTAACTAAGAAAGCCAAATATACATTTAATAGAAAGCCAAAAATACATATAATAGAGTTTACAAATATATGTCTATATTTGTATATATTGTGTATTTTAAATATATGTCTATATTTTAAATATATATTTGTATATTGTGTGTGTGTGTGTGTGTGTACATATATATTCAAAGATATATTCAGTACTACACAGTATAAATGATTCTTTGGGGCAAAATTCACAAGTAGGAATCCTGTAAAAGACTTAGATTAACCAAATGGTATTATTGAGTCAAATTTTTTCTCAAAAACTAAAACTATCAGAGGCTAGATTGTACTATTCATGAACAGAAATTCCCTCAGGGGGATAGAACCCAGTTTTCTATAACCCATTGTACCCAAGACCCTCAAAACCTTTCCTTACCTTTCCATTCTTCTTACATGTGAGATCCATCTATACACTCTGTGGTCTTACTTGGTCACTGGTCTACGTGGTATTTCTTGAAGCCATACCCCATATCTCCCTGTCCTTTCAATGGCTGTCTCCAGACTAGAATGTTCTTCTCTCTTTTTCCTTCTTCTTAGTTTCTCTTCTTTCAAGACTTTCATCAAACTCCATCTTCCATAAAGACCTTCCTTTTTCTTTCACGTACATGTGTTTCTCTTCCTCTGTCTCTAGCTCTCTCTCCCTCTCCCCTTTTCTTCCCTCTCTCTGTATACATACTGTACATGCATGAGAATGTACATAATATACATAGCTGTTTACATGCTGTCTCCCCCATGAGGCAGCTCAGTGTGTGTATGTGTGAAAGTATAAGCTCCTTGAGGACATGAACTATTATTCTTTTATTTAACACAGAACAGAAAATATATGATATTGACCTCACTAAATAATAGAATTATATCCTGGTCTCACAAATCCTTACATCATTGTCTAATTAGTCCCATACCACTGTGAGATGTTAAAGGACCTTATCTTATACAGGAATATTTAAGCAGCAGTAAGATTCACTAGTACACACACACACACAGAAACATACCCTCTTAACTTGCCTTGGTTAGAGAGATTTGCTTTGAGAGGAGGAAGCACAGACATGAATATAGCATCATCAAGACTGGTCTTCCAGACCCAAGTCCAAAGCTTGGAATGACTCAACACATGTATAAGAATACTATAAGTGACCAAATATACGAGGACGTACAGCTAAGCTCAGAATTAACTAGGCGGGAATATTTCGTGCATGGGAAGATGAATTAGGAGGGTCCATCCTTAGCCTTCCCAAGGTCACCCTCCCAACCTTATCCCTAGGGACAGATGCCAACTGGCCTTGGATCTCAGATATCACTCTTATTGAGCTGCTGGCATTTTTTCTTAAACTGGTTAAACAATGGCTCACGAATAAAACAAATTTTAAAATGAGTCTCAAAAAGAACATCCAGGGTCCCGAAAGGTTTCACCTCAAATAGCAAAGTCTCACTAATCACAGGAGCAATGGACACAATTGTTATCAATACTTTCAAGTTATTGCAGTAACTTAGCTAATATTAAATAAAAATAATGTTATGATATAAATTAATATTAATAAATGATTAAATGAAAAATGAAAAATTATCAGATCTTCTAAAATTCACACAAAAGGTTTTTACTTAACATTCCTTTCTACTAGTATCTTTCCTTCTCAAAAACAGCTTGAAATTCATCCTAAAGTAAAAAGGAAGTCATTAGAATCTAATGAAGTAATAACATTTTCTAAGTTCACATACTGAATATATGACAGCTATAAACCTCCATACTGACATATCTCCCTCTCATTCAGCCATTAAAGCAAAAATTTAGGCTAGAGTTAAAATATAATTTCAGTCTATCCCTCTCCAAATATCCCTCTCTTCATAATTCACAATAAACAGTCTTAAACTACAAACAAATTTCTAATTACCAACCCCTCTCTCAAAAAAGTGTTGCCAATGGGGGAAGGGATTCAGATTTCTCGGTGGGTAGCCATGTGAGAAATAATTCATTTGGACTCATTTCCTATTCTAATCCATATTAATCAGTTTGATATGATTCCACAGGAGAAGTTATTGTAAGTAAGAAAGGTGAATTGCAAATTATAAGTTCATTTGTACTTAATCAGAGGAAGCTAAATAGATGCCTTCCACCCTTGTTTTCCCTTGTCATGGTGACCAAGCCCATAACAGTATGGTGGAGGTGACTCAGTTACATGGAAAGCTCTGCAACTTATTTTTGTACCTCCAGACCACTTTCTCTTGTCCAACATGAGCAGCTGTCCATTTTATAATCATTTTATGACCGCTTAGTCAGTGGAGATGCTTCGTGGTTTTCCTAATGTGTGACATCTTCCCCCATCCCCACTGATATCATTTTTTGGCTGACACATCGTTTTTGGCCCTTGAAGCAGGGTCTATAAACCAATGAGTTTTGTACTTTACATACCCCTCTAGAATGTTCAACTATCAAATCTGGTATCAAGTCTTATAAAAATAAGGCCCTGGAAGAAGGAGGCATCTCAGATCATGAGGAAGACCTGAGGCCTCTTTTATTAGAGGGAACCATGGACCCTTTAATAAAATGCTATTGACTCAGAGCTCTGCCTCAGTGTTTTTTTCTTGTAGGATGGGCAATTTTAATTCCCATAGACCAGTGGTTCTCAACCTTCCTAATGCCACGACCTTTTAATACTGCTATGTGGGCGTATCTGTATTTGGGCAGACCCGCCTGGAGACAGATAGAGGAGTGGTATCTCAGTTCCTAAGACCATTGGAAATATGTGTTTTCTGATGGTCTTAGGCGACCCCTGTGAAAGGGTCGTTTGACCCCCAAAGGGTTCACAACCCACAGGTTGAGAACCACTGCCATAGACAATGACACTCTCCCTTTCCTGTAGGAAAGTTCTTCGAATTATTAATTTTTCAAACATTCTTTTCCTTTATCAGTTCAGCTCATAATCTAGCAACATCCAGATCAGAAGAAAAGTTGCTCCCTAAAAGCATCTCTATGTAATATCATAAAAAATGTTATGGATTTGAAACATAAAACAAAACCCATTTCTAGTCAGGTGATCTCAATTCATTTTGAATGCATCTCCCAATTACCTTACTCAGAAAATCATTCCAAACTAATTTCGATGTAACTTACTTAAACTGATCTATAAACTTTCCATTCTAACTAGGTATACCTATATCTCTTTTCATCTCTATAACTCCAGGTTTAATGATAGAACTTATACCATGTCACCAGCAGAGTTGAAATAAACTTATGACCATGCCAAACATCTTACCAGATAAAAAAACTAGTTGTTTTTTCTTTTCCCATTATTGTAATCCAAGTAATACCCTTAACAAAGAGTTAACAACTTTCAGACACTTTTTAAAAACTGAATTTATAACCTAACAATATCTAACTTAGAAAAGAATGTATTTTTCCTGTTTATGTTGATGTCACAAAGTTTCACAACACAGAGAGGTGTTTAATTTTGCATTAACGATTTTAGAAATGCATATACAGCTCTACCAATTTAAATTCACAACCAGTATTTGTATTCATAAGTTACTAAAAATAATTATTTATACTTCAAAGTATGCTGGGCTAAGTAGATGTCTGACTTTCTGCCCAAGCAGAAAATCAATAAGGACTTAGGTTAGGTATTGACAGGGCATGGCCCCCTTTTCCCTGGCCAAAATCCTTTGGAGTCTCCTTGCAAACCATACCGAAGAGGTGGGTGAGCACAGCTACCTGACACTTACCTCATTAATTTGTAGCTCACCAAGAAACTAGACAGTATGGCATAATGTGTAGGGACTGAAACTTTTCCTTTTGCAATTTCTAGTTCTCAACTAAAATAAAATCTCACACCTAATTATGTCAAACTGTTAGTAGGACTGGTAAAATCTTACTATTCCACTTTTCATAATTAAGGACATTTTAAGTTCTTGCTATACCAACTTCACGGAAAATCAATTACTATCTTCTGTATTTCTATAAAGGTTGTTTTAAAATGTATGCATCAGTCTTTTAACAATTGAATCTATAACCCAAAAGAATCAGGGTTTACTTTTCTGATCCATACTTTCAATACAATGAATTATCACATTATGTTAGACATTGTGTTTATACCATTAACAAGTTGGTAAGCAGAGGTAACATAAGCTTTAGACCACACAGCTAACAAGTTTCCTGACTGATACCTTTTTCTCAATTTGTCTTTATGCCAAATAGTATAATAAATTCTAAAGAGAGACACATTTCATTAAAATGAGATCTGGATAAATTCAGTTACATCTGAATCTATTTTCCAAATAGTATCAAACAGAATCTCAATTGATAATTTCAATTATTTAGTATTATGTTTTAAAACACAAGGACTGTTTATTCCAAGCATTTCATATTATGGGGTTCTCTGTTTCCAGTCAATTCACAGCCAAAATTTTTAAAAGTAGCAGTAATCTACCCCAATTATCACACTTAAGAGCGCATGATAATTTCGTTCAAATCTGGGTTCTACAATCTCAAGAAAGAACCCTTTGCTAATCAATTTACTTCTAGCCCTGTATAACTTTCTCTATTGCCTTTTGAATCAAGCTGCAATTTTTATTACTACTATAGTTCACAACTTTTCCACTTAAATAAAGTCAAACTTCCTGACACTTTCTCAATATGCTAAAACTTTCTTTTCATTTTTATATATTCCTCTTGTGGTTTGAAAATCGAAACCTTCTTTATTACCTTCCATAGTCTTTACTTAATGTCTTTCTTATTTCTCTCTTTCCAGATCTCTAAAATCCTTCGCTCACATTACACAACTTTACTTTGCTTGCTCAAATCCTACATTTCAACCATGTCCCAGACTATATTCACTCCACTGAATATTTCCTTCAAAATTTTAGCACATTTTGTTGCTAAAACAAACCCAGTGACTTACCAGAACCTTACTTTCCCAAGTTGTAGAGGACATTTCAACCCAGGTGATTTTCTTCACTAATTTGTCCATCACAATTACACTCTACTGCTTGATTCGTTACAATTCAGGTGTTCTCTAGGAAATCAAAGAACTAATCTCTCACTATCCTAAAAGGAGATAGAAACCAGCACTGTCTGTTGCTAGTCCCAATATAAGAAATTTGTGGGCTCTCAAAAATCCATTAGGATGTATTTAAAAACTTTTAGAAGTCTCGCAATGATTTAGGATTCTGTTAAAACATGGGAGTGGGCTTCTGGGTACTCCCAGTCCTGTTCAGAGTTTATGAAGTCTTGACTGCCCAATTAACAATGAAGGTCTCTTAAATTATCTACAAAAAATAACTCAAAGTATTTTTCCAATTAACCCACACTAGCTCTTTTCTTTTCTGTTTCCTTGTCACTTTTCAGAAATACTTTGTCATTCACAAGTGAAGAGAGTTGTATTTTTCAATTCTTACCAATACTTCTTATACAAACAGTTTTTACAATGGTAACACTCATTTTAAACATAAATTGCTTAAACTCTAAACTGATTGCATTGAAGGTAACTATAGAGAAACCTTGATCAAAGTGTGCCTTAGAGGATAAAAAATAAAGAAACTTAATTTTCAGTTTTAAATACATTGCCATGATGTCTGTCGGATATTGGGTGTACAATTATAGAGAGAAGAATCCTGTAGCCAGACACAAAATACCATAGCCAGACAGTTTTCTGGATTTAAGTTGAACATAATCAACAAACTGTAGTTTTGGGATCCAAATTAAACCTGGGTTTACAAACTTCTAGTTTTCAAGATCAAGTTCCAATTTGTGTTTTAACTGCCATAAAAGCAAGAAGATTACTTACTCTCTAGCAGCTGCTTCTGAGTTTTAACAAAGTTTCTTTCCAGGCTCAGCTTCAGTTAGTCAATTACATCTGTTACTTTTCACCTGGGTACCTTACCAAAGAAAGAGAAGCTACTCAGTCTTCTAAAATTGATGGAAAAAGCGGTGAAGGGACCACCTGGAGAAAAGCTGGGGCTGGGATATTGAGACCTGATCTTTCTCCAATTTCTGCCTCTCTTTTTCCTGCATTATCTTTTCCCCATAGAAATCACATAAAGAAACAGATTTGATGTGCCCAAGAGTCATACATGCCAACTAGAGTTATTAGTTATAGAAATGTTTTTAATAATAAGAGCATCTCCTAGACTAAAGGGGTCTAACCTCACATATGGCTTTAGCAATTTCACATAGGCTATTGTAAAAATGATTAGGATTCTCACCCTCTTCCTGACTTTTTCTGAAACTTCATCAAACCCGGGGAGGTTACTTCTCCAGGTGGAGAGATAGGGGGTAGGGAGGATAGCAAACTTCGTATCATCTAATAAAAATCACATTATCCTGATTAAAGGGGAAAAGTTTTTAGAGGACCTAACTGCCTTTCCATTTTCTATTTTTTCAGGCTCTTTCAAGGGAATCCCTTTGGCTGTACTGTTTTTGCTACTCTCAATTCTCATTATAGGTAAAAATTCTGAAACTGACCTAAGTTTAAATCTTTCAGTTTAATTTCTATCTGGTCTTTGGAGTTGCCTACATTTCCTCCAGAGGGACCAGGTTGTCAGCATGGGTGGAAGGTTATCAAGTAATCTCAGTTGAGATGTAAATTGTGTACCCTGTAACAATTAAAGGTAGAGGACCCATAATAAACCTCCCCAGTTCATAAGCTAATGGGAGGCAAGAACAAGGGGGCTACATTTGGAGATTGTATGCCCTTCCTTCTTGGCTATAAAATAATAAATCTGAATCTATTATAAAAATGAGTACAAATCTTATATAATTTGTAGCAAAATTTCTGAGTTCAAAACACACACCCATTCAAAACTTATTCCTAATTGATTGCTACTTGACTTTAATTTGTAAAACTTCCAAGTATACAATTAAATTAACTAATACTTACTTACAAGATTACTTTTATCAGTAAGATTGCCTTTCCCTACTAGGTATAAAACCAAGAACTGGTTATTCTGGGTAGGGGGTGTTCTCTTCTCCTTTGAAAACAATTCTAGGAGGCGGTTAGGTGGTGCAGTGAATAGAGCACCGGCCCTGAAGTCAGGAGGACCTAAGTTCAAATCCAACCTCAGACACATAACACTTACTATCCATGAGACCTTGGTCAAGTCACTTAACCCCAATTCCCCTGCCTTCCCCCCTCTGAAAAGCAGAAAGAAAGAAAAACAATTCTAAAGAATATTAATCTTATCCTTACATTCCCAAGGATAAGGATTAAGGTTTGGAATAAGGTCTACTCTACTCGTAAGATTGGTTTTTAAAAGATAATAGCAGAAGTCATCTGAGTGATAAGAGATGAGGAAGTGGGAAGAAAGAGGAGCACATGACCAATTACCTCTTTTTTAAAATATGAGGCAAGTTTCTCAGCTAGGAGTTTGGGGAAAAGGAGAACTATGAGAAGTTTGAGGAGGTGCTGAAGTTTGGGAAGAGTTGCTGCTTCTCTAGAAGTGGGATGATTTAAAGGAGATGTAGAAAGATGACCTAGCAGCAGTAAGGGTCCTGCTGAGGTTATATAGCATAAATTGGTAGCATATCTAGTAAGAGCAGTTGCACAATTTCCTCCATCTTCACTTGAAGGGGTGAAAGTGGCAAATGGCAGGAGGGATCCGAAGTTAAGGATTGGCAAGGGGCCACTGGTGATACAATAAGGGGGCCAGGAACTCAAGAGAAAAGGATGGTATGAAGTTGAACTAGTTCACCACGGGTTCAAGACAGGAAAAGAGGAGACAGTGGATAGTGCATGGGCAGACAGCCTGGAAGAGAACTGGGAGGTTGAGGGTTTTGATTTCACAATGTGGATAAATAGTAGGGTTAAGTAAGGGAAGGCAGGGGCAGAGGTGGAAAACCAATAGATTATGGTCTGATAAGGTGATTTTGGGATTCTTGGACATGGAAGTGGTACATTTGTGGGTGATGGCAAGATCCAGAGTATAATCATCTTTTTGTGTGACTGAGGAGGGTCTGAGAAGTAGATAATGGATTGCAATGCAAGCATACTCCTTAAACTGCATAGGTCAGCAATGAACCAATCAACGAATCTTTTCTCATTATTGACCTTCTTTCCTTTTATATATTTTCCCTTCCTTTTGTTTCAAAGACATCACATTTGTCTAATTCTTCTACTTTTCTAATCATTTCTCTGTCACTGTAAACAACCTCTCTTTCCAAATGTTGGAAAGCATAGATCTGTACACCAGATGGTAACGTCCCTAGCCCTGTCCTAAGACGGTTCTCCACTCAGTAACTTCATCTCCTTTGAGATTCAGTAATCCTGATCTGCCTTACAATCAAAATCCTGCTATTTTATAGATCTTCATCATATTTCTCTTCCTTTAAAAAAATAATTCGTGGTCATTGTTGACCTATGAAGGTCCAGCATGGAATCCAATTACAAGAATTGAGATCATTAAAAAAAACAAAACAAAACAAAAAAGAAGTAGAGAAATTGGGGAATGGCTAAACAAGTTATGGTATATGAATGTATTGGAATACTATTGTTCAATAAGAAATGATGAGCAGGCAGACTTCAGAAAAACCTGGAAAGACTTGTATGAACTGATGCAAAGTGGAATGAGCAGAACCAAAAAAAAACCACATCGTTGATGGTATCAGCAATGTTGTATTATGATCAACTCTGAATGACTTAGCTTTTCTCAGCAACAAAATGATCCACAATAAGTACAAAGGATCATGATGGAAAATGCTATCCACATCCAGATAAAGAACAGATGGACTCTGAAATGCAGATCAAGGCATACTTTTTTTTGTTTTTTTGTTTTGTTTTTCTTTTGATCTCTTTCTTCTTTCACAATTGTGACTAATATGGAAATGTTTTACAATATTGCACAGATATAACACATATTAAATTTCCTACCTATTTAAGAATAGGGGAGGGGAAGGAGAGAAGGAGGGAGAACAATCTAGAAACCAAAATATCATAAAAATGAATGCTAAAATGTGTCGAAATACAATTAGAAAAAATAAAATACTATTAAACAATTATCAGATATTTAAAAAACAAAGAAGACTTGGGTTCAAATTCTCCTTTACTACTATTTGATCTTGGATACCCCCCTTAACCCATTTGGCCCTCAGTTTCCCCATCTGTAAAATGAATAGTTTGAATTAAATATCTCAAAGGTACCCTCCAGCTTTAGATCTATGATTGTGTGTGTGTGTGTGTGTGTGTGTGTGTGTGTGTGTGTGAATAGGAAAAAAGAAAATTAGGGAAGAAAGAAAATAATCAATGAGCAAAGATTTAATAGGCAACATAGATAGTGACAATTCAGATGAAATGTAGTATTTGGTATGGATACAATACAATTTGGATGGCTGAAAATGGAGAATTACTTTTTCAAAAATATTAAGAGCTTTTAAAAGGGACAAACTTGTTTCCAAGAGAATCATAAAAATAATGAATTAGTTAAAGGACACAAGTTGTATAGAATGAATAATTTTGCCTTTAAGGGGGGAACAAATGACTTCATTTTATCTAAGATTAATTGATGTTCAATGTTTTAATCTATACTTTCTTATAGCAGTGAATTTTAAAAAAAGAAACATACCTTTTAGGGATATTATTATGCATTCCTGAACAATGTGTCATGTCCTTCATTTACTAAATAGTTCTTTAACAAAGGACTCCAAAGGCGAGCATCTCTTCACTTATAGCAAAAAATTTTCATTAAAAATAAATGAGAAGGTACCAGGAAGGCTTTCTTCCATTAGCATACATCATATTACCTGGTGATTTTAAAAAATTATACAATATAAAGCTGATTGCTAACTATTGTATTTTATAGCAATCAGTAAGATTACTTTCAGTCACAGATCATAATTATAGGGAAGCATATAGACTTATAATATATGTCAATGATTTCTTTTACTTACATACTAAAAATAAAATACGGTACAAGGTTAATCTTTGTTCATCAGTTTTATTGATCCTTAATCAATTGTTAGAATTATTTAAGTGTTTGATTATTTAAATATTTTTGCAGCTCATTTTCTAAGTTTAAATGTGCACTTTCCTATATTATACATCAATACTGATCATACTGAGCTAATGCTGAGATAGCTGTTTCATCATAGAATTAACAGTTTCTTTATGGCAATACCTAGTGAACCTTTTTTTTCTTTATAACTGACTTTTATACTCCTTTGTTTGGAAAACCATTCCTAAGTAAGGACAAGTTGAGTCAGGGGAACCAAATAGCGGTGGCATACATGCATGTATGCATGCATGTGTGTATATGTGCATATATACATATATACATAGATACATTTTATCTATGCACATGCATACACAGTATACATATATGTATATATAATTAAGGAATGTGTACATATACATATATACACATAATAGGTAGAACCTCAGTGTTGTTTTAATTTTAATTTCTCTAAATATTAATTATTTGGGGCACTTTTCTTATGCTTATTGGTAGTTTGCATTACTGTCCTTGAGAATTTTCTATCCATTCCTTTTGACTGCTTAACCATTAGAAAAAGGATTTTATTTCTACAAATTTGTATCATTCCCTTATATATCTTAGAAATGAGACCTTTATCAGAGAAACCATGCGAGGTTGAAAAAATGTGCCATTCTTAACAATGTCCTATTATTGTAGTTGTCTACATCAAAGTACTGTAATGTTAATATAATTTGAATCTGAAGATCCCTTTGTATTGGCCAAGGTAACAGGTACTTAGCACTTAGTCACTAATCAAGCCTCTCTTAAAGAAACAGAAGGTATGCACCCCTGTTGTTGACATAACAGGAAGGGGTTGAAACAAGAAATGGCTGAAACAGGAAGGAGCTAATGCTGTGTGTGTGTGTGTATGTGTGTGTGTGTGTTCGTGTGTATGTGTGTGTGTGTGTGTGTGTGTGTGTGTGTGTGTGTGTGTGTGTAAGAAGAAGCCCCTGGTGGGTCAGACAGATCTTCTTGGTGGCAGGTTCTGGAGGGTGAGGAAGAGAGGCTCAGGCTGGAGCTGCTGAGGAGCTGCTGAGTCTGAGGGCCAGCTGGAACTGCAGAAGACTAAGGAAGCATAACATGTTGGTATTTTGTCAGTTTGTGCCTTTGGTAAGCCTTGACTTCCTGGGAACAGAGACTGTGAAGGATTTAAGGTAGACTGAACACTGTGAGCTTCAGCATGGAATATGAACTACACAGAGAGCTAGAAAAGGAACTGGGAGCTGTCTGCCTTTGAACCCAGTTGACAGTTTGACGAATCCAGGTAGGAGCTGGGACCATGGAAAGGGATCCAGGGAATCTGAGAGCCAGCCTTGAGTCAAGCTGAAAGAAGACTTTACTTGCATATTGTGCATTGACTGAGAAGATTATGATTCCCTTGTGACCAAGGGGTGGATGGCCTGTGTATTTTCTGATGATTGAATAGTGAATGATGACTGAATAGTGACTGATTTGTAACTTAGTGTGCCCCATGAGTGGAGAACTTTGACTTTTGTATTTTGTGACCCTTAAGGAGGCAAGCCTACATAAGGATGATTGAATGATTGAGTTGCTTGAATGATTAAGTTACTAAGTGATTGATTAATTAAATGATTGTACTTTGTTCAAAACTATGTGACCAATGTGGTGAAAACTATGCGGCCATTTTAGTAACAAGTTGTTGTGAATGCTATATTTTGATTTTCTCTGATAGGGTGTAACACTGTGAATGCTGTACCCTCAATTTCTATGAATGTTTTGCTCTGATTTGTTATTGAATAAATAGAGTGTT
The DNA here is from genome assembly GCA_028627135.1 of Pseudochirops cupreus. Classification (NCBI taxonomy): domain Eukaryota; kingdom Metazoa; phylum Chordata; class Mammalia; order Diprotodontia; family Pseudocheiridae; genus Pseudochirops; species Pseudochirops cupreus. The sequence goes on from CM053583.1 coordinate 178,180,107, forward strand.
CACTATACTGTGTAATCAGAACCTTGAAAAGCTGTTCACAGTAGCATTCTTCTAGAAAGCTGCTCGTGCTTGGCATTATAAGTACTTACTGTCTTAAGCATCAATATCACCAAATATACTTGAAATCCCTTTTGCTTTCTTCTGACATCATAAGGGTACTAGTGGATCACTCTGGTTGCCCATCTGTCATTATCCCTTGCTTTCACCATTTGGTCAGCCCATCTCTTCCTGTCATTCAGTTCCCTTTTTTAAAATATATGGAATAAAATAAGCATTTCCATAACATAATACTATATAAACTAGTATATAAACTGAAAAACTATCCTACACAGCTTGCTATTCCTTTGAAATATACTACAAAATTCTCATGTGAACTTTTTTTTCCTTTTTATTCTTCCCCCTTCTCCCCTCTCTAGAGATGGCTGCCATTAACACAAATACACAAATACACACACTCTCTCCTCTCTCTCTCTGTCTCTCTCTGTATCTGTCTCTCTCTGTATCTCTCTCTGTTTCTCTATCTATATAGGTATATATATATATATATATATATATATACACACATATATATGTATGTGTGTGTGTATACATATAAACATAAATGTGAAAATTTATTCTATACATGTTTCTATTTATCAGTTGTTTTTCTGGTTGTAGACAGTTTCTTTCTTTAT
>CM053583.1:178188917-178219311 GCA_028627135.1 Pseudochirops cupreus
TGATGAGGGAGGAAGAGAAAGAATCTAGAATCTAAAGTTCCATAATCAATTGTTATAAATATATATCTATATCTATCTATCTATCTATCTATATGCAATTATTATCATTATTATTATTATTAACTACATCCAACTGGAACTTGAGATACACAGGCACTGTGGTTGGGAGATCCATCCTGCTCTACCAAAAAGTCAGAGGGGTGAGGGGGGAAGACATAGGAGAGAATATACCGGGGGAGGGGGGATACACTGGGATGGCTGTTTTGGGGTGGTCGGTAGGGGAAAGATGGGGAGAAAATATGTAACTCAAAATCTTGTGGAAATGAATGATGCAAACTAAAATAAAATTAAAAAAAAGAAAAGAGTAATGGAAAAAAAATAAAGTTTATAGGACTTGGAAAAAAAAAGGAGAGTAGAGGGGAAGGGGATCAGAGTGGGGAGGATGGAGAGGACGGCAGGTTGGGGGTGAGGGTTGTTAGAAGCACACACTTCTGTAAAGGGACAGAGACAAAGTAGACAATAGAACAAAGGGAGGGCGGGAGAGAAAGGAGGGAAATATCATCAGTGCTACACAATATGTCCGTTGTGGAGATATTCTGTGTAACTACACATGTACAGCCTGTATCAAATTGCTTGTCTTTCCAGTGGGGGTGACAAGGGAGGAAGGGAAAGAATCTATAATTTAAAGTTATAAAATCATAAGCTAAATGTATATATACATATATTATTATTATTATTATTATTATTATTATTATTATTATTATTTACATGCAACTAGAAAATAAGATATACAGGAACTGGGATAGGGAGATTCATCTTGCTCTACCAGAAAGACAGAGGGGTGATGGGGGAAGTTATAGGAGAGAGCAGATTGGGAGAGGGTGTATACAGAGGGATCATTTTGAGGGGGTGGGTAGGGGAAAGACAGGGAGAAAATTCGTAACTCAAAAATCTTGTGGAAATCAATGATGTAAACTAAAAATAAAAGTTAATTTAAAAAAAAGAATTTTAAATGGCCAGGACATTCTTGTAGGCAATAACAAATTTTGAAAGGGAAAAATTAAAAATTAAATGGGTAGGGGGTATAGGAGGGATGATTTTAGGAGGGTAATAAGAGGATTTCATGGATGTCAAAAGAGGCAGATGGTGGTTGAAGAATTATCAGACTGTTTGAAAGGAAAATTAGGGAAGATGTTCTATGCCCAGATTCACTTATTAAATCATGGCTGTAGAATTGAAAGGAACCTTAGAAGTCATGTAATCCAACCTCTTCAATTAGTCACTCTGTCAACAGTATTCATTAAACATCTACAATGTGCCAGGCACTGTGTTGTGTTTTGTGTGTGTGTGTGTATGTGTGTGTGTGTGTGTGTGTGTGTGTGTGTGTGTGTGTGTGTGTGTGTGTTTTGGAGATAAGGAACCTAAGGTTTAGTAATACAGAAACTAAGTGGAGACCAATATAATACAGAAGGAGGAAGAAGAGTGAGCTCTTTCATCTCTCACCAAAAGAAAAGTTCTCCAAACAGATCTAGAAAATGCACCAGACAAAATCCTAAGAAGGAAATGCAAGAGAAAGACAGAACAAAGATATGTTTGATTTTTTTTTTCCCTAGTCCTTGTTGGCATATGGAGACAGAAAAGACTGTGGACAGAAGGGATTGAGTTTGCCCACGAGTCTGGGCTTCAGACCACCTGACCCATCCCAGGAACACCTGAAATCTGTGCAGGTTGTGGGAACAGTTGCCAACTGGCTTCTTTGTCACTCACTACCCAGTTCCAAGTCAGAGATCCAGGACAGTCTAAGAAAGGGAATTGTACCCTTCTAGGGTGGTTATTTGTTTGCAAATTAGTCTCACAAATTCAGAGCCAAGGGAGATTTAGAATCCACAGAGTCCAACTCCCACCAATTATACACAAGGAAATTGACCTCCAACAACGTAGTGCTTTCAAGTCAGTATACTAATATCCATCACCTGCAGCTAAATGAAACAAGTCAAATTCATCCAACAGTGATGATCCTTCATACCCAAAGACAGCTATCATTTCCTTCCCCAGACTACTCTTCTTCAACTTAATTATGCTCAGGTCCGTCAATCATTCCTTAAAAGACCAGATTCCAAGATCTCTAACATCTCTTCTGGCTCTAACATTCTAGAATTCTAATCTAGTCAAAGAGCTGCCAACCTTGACCATGAAAGAAGAATCCATTTTAGGCATTCTTGGAGTAAGTGGTATTGATTTTGAGGGGCACTGAGACATGCCCAATGTATCTCTCCTCGAATTACCTACACAGGAAGGGTAATATCATTATATTAATGAATTCCCTTTTAAAGTCAATGCCTCTCTAGGATCTTTGACTAAAATGTAAACATTTGAAAGAGATGATAGATTAAATTGTTATTGAATACTGACTTCTTCATGTGAATTAGTTTATTACATAGCTTTCAAAATACTGAGTTGAAACTAGGTCCCTTTTAGAAAATACTGTAAATGTCCATAGATGAAAGAGAGAGAAAAAGAGAGAGAGAGGGAGAGAGACAGAGAGACAGAGAGACAGACAGAGACAGAGAGAGACAGAGAGACAGAGAGAGACAGAGAGACAGAGACAGAGACAGAGAGGGAGGGAGGGAGACAGAGACAGAGAGATGGAGAGAGAGAGAGAGACAGAGACAGAGAGAGAGAGAGAGACAGAGAGGAAGGGAGACAGAGATAGAGACAGACAGAGAGAGACAGACAGAGACAGAGAGGGAGGGAGACACAGACAGAGACAGAGAGAGACAGAGACAGAGAGAGACAGAGACAGACAGAGAGAGAGAGAGAGAGAGAGAGAGAGAGAGAGAGAGAGAGAGGAAGAGAGAGAGAGCTCCTTTTGTTTTTATACCACATCATTTTCTGAATACACTACCTTGCCCCATCCAGTGAGCCTTCAATAATATAGTCATTAATGAAGAACAGGAGAGAGCATGTTGCCCCTTACAGGAAGCAAAGGTTGATGCCCATGTGTTGGATATGTTGTAAATGAAATTCTTTCACAGATATGAGTTGGACAATTATGAACATTTGCCTAATTAAGATTTTACCACTTAACTCCCCCCTACTTCTGGAATTCTGTGATTTTACTGATGAGAAACTTGAGTCAAAGAGAATTAAAGTGACTTGTTTAAGGTCAAAGTTAGCAGCTGAACATAATATACTCAAATTTATATCCTTTAACTCTCAGTACCAAATTCTTTCCACTGTAACTGGAGTCCTTATCAAAACCATCTCTTAGCTCCAGAAAGTTAGAAGGATTAAAGGCAAAAGGAAAGGAAAGAATGACTTTTCAACGTCTAATTTGCAAGGGAAAAGTTCAAGCCATAAATTTATCTGTTAGTTTTGGGTTGTTTTTTTTTTCTTTTGGTGATGAACAAATACAAAAGATATGAAGTTATTATATAAGCTAAGGCATATGACAACTATTTTCACTCTCTATTCATAAGTTCCATATCATTGCTACCCATGGTTTGTGGCTCTCCATCAGCTTATATTTTGTTCTGGAAATAGCAGCTCATTTATAAACCAAGTAAAGAACTGATGATTAAAATCCCAGATACTACATTTGGCTTAATTCATTTGTATACTTCACTTTTTAATCCATCATATGGAAGTTTATTACCCTATAATAAGACTAGGAGCTTTAAAAGGCTCAGGTAAAATATTGGGGAGCAAAGTGAGCACTTAATAGCCTTGGAACATATGGTACATTTGCTCATACTCATTTGTATATCATTTCATACATACAGCAGTTTGTTAGATAAGGACTTAATATATGGAAAAGTGGTTCCCTGATGGAGCTGTTGTTAGAAAGCCAATCCATGCGACATGTTGTTTATTTATACCAAACCCTCAGAATGCACGCAGGAACAAATGAATGAAAAAGCATTTATTTCGCACTTTCTATGGGCCAGGCACTGGACAAATCAATCCCAAGGGAATGTTAGATACAATCACCTCTGCCTCTAAGAAAGCTTCCTTAAAGAAAAGATGTTTAATTAAAGTTCAAAGGTCCATAAATGTTACTGAAGGCAGTTCACTTAATTATTCAGAGACATCACCTTTTCGCAATAACTTCCCTTTCTCAAAGGATTTACCTTTTTTTAAGACTATCTAACTTCAACCATTTCTATAATTAGAATCGGTTTCCTTAAAAAAAACAGAACAAATACACAATAGGGACAACTCACAATTAGAGCATGCTTAAAAGGCAATTAAGTTGGAGACAAGAGATGGAGGAGAGATAGAAAAGGGAGAGAGAGGGTGAGGAGGGCTGTGTAATATTGAATAGGAAATCACTGTTGCTTGTGATCTTTCTGACAAGAGAGCCTTCCTCTGGGGTGGATGAATTCTAGGAAATGTCTATTGTGTGAAAAACAAAATACACTAATTTAAAACTTTAATATAAAAATTAATGCTAGGTCTAGAGTTAGATGTTGTTGTTATTCAGTCATCTGTAATTCTTTATGACCCCGTGGACCATAGCACTTCATGCCCTTTTATTCACCTAAGTTCAAATTCTGTCTTGGCTAATTCACTCCTGTGATACAGTACAACTCACTTATCTTCTTTGGGACTCAGCTGCCTTAAAGGGGTTTGGCTAGAGCACCTCTCACTCCTAAATCTATAATCTTACATCCTACCCTCTAACAACACTGTGATGTATATAGTGAATTATAATCTCCCATTTCACAGATGAAAAAACCAAGACTTAGAGAAGTTAAGGGAGCAGTTGCCTGCTGATTGGTCTTACTTCCACAAGGCTCTCCGCACTCCAATCCATCCTGCTTCAATCAAAGTGATTTTCCAACTATGTCACCTCCTATTCGATAAACTCCAGGGACTCCCCATTGCCTTTCAGATTAAATAAAAATCTACAGCTTGGTGTTCAAACCCTTTCAAAAACAAGCTCCATTCTCCCATTCTAATTTTATTAAACCTTATACCCTCAAGTGCTCTGTGATCTGGTAACACTAACCAACCTCCTTGCTATTCCTCAAAAACAAACAAACCAAAAACCAAAACAAAACCCAAAAAAGCCACTTCACCTCCAGGATTTATTATTATTATTATTATTATTGTGTTTTTACTGGCTATCTCCCATGTCTAGAATGTTTTCCCTCTTCAACTTCACTTTCTGACTTCAAGTCCCAGCTAAAATTACACCTTCAGGAAACCTTTCCCAGTCTCTTAGTTCTAGTGCCTTCCTTTTGTTGATCATTTCCTACTTATTCTATCTAGATGTGGTTTGTACATAGGTTTTTGTATATTGTCTCCCCCACTGGCTTGTGAGTTCCTCCAGGACAGCATTTTGCAGTGATGCGAGCTTAGTATGAACTTAATAAATAGTGACTGGCTGACTGACTAGCTGGGTGACTTACACAAGAACTCAGGGCTTGTGTATAGCAAAAGCAGGATGAGAAATCGGTGTCTGAGATTCTTAGTCCAGTGCACTTCCTCCATATCAAAATGGTTCTAATAAATATGTTGAGAACTATTCATCTGTCAAAGAAAGGAGTTCAATAGACATTTATCAAGTGCCTACAACGGACCAGGGACCAGAGCAGATCTTAGGATACAAGGACCAAAATTAAATAGTCTCCATGAGGGGAAAAGGCATAAAAAAATTAAATACACATTTAACAGTATATAAAATAATTCTGAATGCATAGGGGACAATTGGGAAAGGACTAGGATGATGTGGCAAGTAAACAGCGTTGACAGAAGTGAGATACTATGTAAGGAAGAAATAAGGAGGGACTGAATTATAGGTGTTATAACAGTCCCATAATATAACCATGTTATTATAATAATTCACTCCTTTTAAACCTGAGTGTTATTATAGACCCTAAATTCCATATGGTTCCCTCCTCTTCCCTGGCTTTAGGGAATTTACTTTGGATGAAAAATTAGGAATATAATCACAATTACTCAGAGCTCTAAATTGGGAAAAATCTTTCAACCTGAAATTCTATTTTCTGACTTGATTTACATTTATCTCAATCTCTAGTTAACCCCTGGTATCTTTGTGGTTAAGATAAAATTCAGGTCATGAGAAACATTAGCATAATGAGGTAGCAGATTATATTACACTTCTGTGAATAGACAGTTACCAGGTGTTGAAGCTGGGGAAAGAACAGATTTTTTTTTTCCTTGGAATTTCCTTCAGTCTACAGCTCCTGCTGTTGGCCAGAGGCTTTTGCTCCTAAATGCTTGTCTTCTGATTGCCTTCCTCAATATATTCTTTATTTGCCACATTTTTGTCCAGCCTTTTTTTTTCCCCTTCAGCTGGTTCCCCAAGGGTAGACTGATTATTCTTTGTGGCTCAGCTTTGTATGCTTCTCCTCCTCCCTCTCCCCTTCTAAATGCTCAGAATTTCTATCTGGTTCTCAGGCAGCTCCTTCTTTTTATGCAAGTTCCTCAAGGAGGGACTGAATCTCTCACACAATGGCTTTGATTGTTTCCAGGAGTTGTACAGGCCCTGTTCACACTCAGTGCTGATTCAATCAAGAAGTATTCTTACTTAAGAAGGTAATTACTTTTAGGAGAGGTGGGATAATCAATGAACCTCCATCCTTATATAGGCTTAGGGAACTATGCAGAAGGGCAGAGACCAGGGATATGGTATTGTGAGCAGGAAATAACAAGCAGGTCATTTTGGCGGCAAGGAATGAATGAAGGACAATAATTGCAATAAGTGTGGAAAAGTTACCTGGACATATAGGGTAACGCTTCTAAAATCTCTAAAGAAAAATCTATATTTTACACAAGGAACAGGAAGGAACACTGCAGTTTCACAAGCAGAAAGTGTTATAATCAGTCATGTGTTTTAGGAATATGAGTTTGACATCCTCTATGAGAAAAGTACTGAGACCAATGAGAAAACCATTGCTGTAGTCCAGATGAAAGGGCCCAAACAGAGATGATAGCCTTCTAAAAGGAGAGAAGAGGACATGAGTGGTATAATCCACAAGATTTGGCAATTGGCTAGATTTAAAGAGGAAGGGAAAAGAAAGGTTTGAGGTTGACTTTGAGCTTATGAATGTGGATAAATGAAAGGCTGGTGGTGCTATCTTTGTGTGGCTTGTCCTTTGTTCTTGAAGAGGACCATGGCATCAGGGAGATGATGACATGACTTTCAATTGACTTTGATTTGAGTGAGGGAGGAGTGTGCAAAGCCCTCAGCCTCACTTTCTCCTTCAGAGCCATCTGAGTACAGTGGTCAGATATGGATCAGAATGACTGGCGATGACCAGGATGTAGTGGGAGACCTTGGCCCATTTAAGCTAAGGTCTTTTCAAGTTCTCACTTTGAGTGTGGCAATGCCCATTGGGTGAATAGGCCTCTTTAAGAAGTGTGTCAAGGAATGGCCCCTTTAAATAAAAAAAAAATCAAACTGGGAGGAGAAGACCCTCAGGGTTGCTGACCAAAAGAGAAAGCTATTTACATTCGCTCTGAGCCTGGAGGGCCAAAAAAATAACCATTAAGTGGTGCTTGGGCAGGGATCCGTTGTTGTCTAATACTTTAGATCCAGAACAACTGGATTTAAGGCTTGGTCTTTCAGAAAGAAATCTAGTCTGTAAACCTCAAGTCATCTAGGTAGCTTTTGGCCATCAAAATTGACCTTCCTTTGGGCAGCACACCAGGACAGGGGAAGAGAGGGAAGTGGAGGAAAGGAAAGGGCACTATCTGAAGAGGGAAGTTCTGTCACTATGATACTATGATCCTAAGACCAACATAAACACCTTCAGTTCCTCACTTGGTTTCCTGAAACTTTTCACTCATAAATCCTATCATTCCAGGGACTTAAACTGTGTCTGTGGACTTATGTTCCCTGAGCTTTTACTCTCACTATTTTTAGGAGGAAAACCACTGTTTTAACTTGGGTGAACAACCAGAAACAAAAACTGCCAGGATAGCACTTTTCAAACTTTATAGTATTGCCATTCATTATCTCTTTTGAAATTCATGACAACTTTGTGAGGTCTGTACTGTAGGTATTAAATACTCATTTTGCAGATGAGAACACAGAGGCTGAGAGAGATTATGTGACACGCAGCTGAAATTTAAACTAAGGGCTTACTGATCCTACACCCTGCATTCTTACTACTATGCCTTTAAATTGGAATTCCCTGTGGAGGATTTATAAAAGAAATGAACGAGAATTATACAGAATGAAAAAGTATGGCAAAGATGTAAGGGTGCAAGTGAGGGGAATACAAATGTAGTTAAATCATGGATCTTCTAATACCGGGAAATGGGGCTCTAGAAAATCTAGCTTTCAGTTCTATTCTAGATATCATTCATTCCTTCGGTTTATCAACAAACAGCAATGTTAGGTTCATAAATTTAAAAACAAGATTTTTCCTGCCCTCAAAGAGTTTATTCTATTTGGGGGATATATCACTTATTGGAGAACAATGGTCATGGAAGAGAATTTTGCTCTAGGCAGTTATAGGAATTGGGAACTATAGGGTATTAGATTTTCACTTCCTTTCCTGTTAACAAAGCCAGGGGTGGGGGGCTGGATAGTTTGTGAAGCATGGTCTGGGGGTGAGATATGTGTGTGTGTGTGTGTGTGTGTGTGTGTGTGTGTGTGTGTGTGTGTTTGTGTACACACATACATATATAACTTTTAGTATGCTTTATATGCAGGTGACTATATGTGTGTATGTATCTATATACACACACACTATATATGTATATATGTACATACATATATGTGTATGTATATATAGTGTGTATGTATATATAGTATATGTATGTATTTTCACTCTCCATTTCAGCTTCTTCTTGACTTTCTAGACCCTGCTCCAGGGTCTTAAAATATTACAATCTATTAAAAACTCTTACTATGCATACCATTCTCTATAGCTTAGTCACATGAGATTAATCATGCCTGGAGGCCTCCTCAATATAATAATAGATGTAGAATGTATATTTACAATTTGAGGTGCATTCAACATCATACATTCGAGCTGTTGCAATTTTGCCTGTTACCTATTAATTTCTAAATGCAATTAAAAGTATTTACAAAAGTATATATATAAATATCTGTGTAGTCTGGGTTTTCATTATTTTAGAGTTGCCTTCTGTCCCTTTGTACTTTTCTGACTATTAAAAAATCATTCTCAAAGTCCAATTGTGAAGAGCAAGTTGTAGGTCATTTCTAGAAGATACCACATTTTCTGTATTTTATGTTGTTTGCCTTTACAGTAATCCATAGTGTGTGTGTGTATGTGTGTGTGTGAGTGTGTATATACATACATACATTTTACTTTTTTGAAGCAATGTATATTTCTGTTGGAAAACAAATGCATTAAGTTATACAATAAATGTATTGCAAAAATGAACAAGCCCCCAAAAGTCATCTGGTGAAACAGTGATTAAATCATACCTTACATTATGGATTATTCATTGTAAACAAAGTGGTCGTGTTTTTTTTTAAACTGTTTTCAAGATATGTTTATGAAAGGAAATGAATAACAACTTGTCATCATAACAAAGTTATTTAGGGAAATGTACAATTACACTTAGTGTAATTAAAATGCTAAAAATGTTTCGTTAAAAAATATATTTGAATAGGCTCACCCTCATTTTTACAGACATGAATTTCTAAAACAATGTCAAGTACAATTGTCCATGGATGTGGAACCAGTAGGTGGTCCACACAATTAATCATTACTAATGCATAATTTGCAGTAATCAATCATGTTTGATTCTGAGACCACGCTTGGTCACTCCACCGGGCATTATTAATTGTCCAGAAGCTTGGAGGAACAAACCTTTATTTCCCATTTTAGTATACTAAGATTAGCCATCAATGACACTTGTCCGAATTTGTTTGGACTTTTAAAGTCTGAATTTATCTTGACAGACAAGAGATTAGATTTAAACTGAGCATATATAAATTGAATAAAGGCCCTATACTAATATGTGCATTGACTACTTTTTAGGCCCATCTAATTAAAAATGAAGGGCTATGTATTATTTATCAAATCTGAAATTAAGACTTATTAAAATATAAGTGAGGATGGATAGTGGTTCATATTTTTCTTAGAATGAATTCTCCTGTGGGTTCCTATAAACATTCATTCCCCATGTCATGTTGCACTTCTTCCACTGAAAGGAAAAGAAAACCAATCTGGTTCCCATGGCCATCCATGGGAGATTTAGGATACAAGAAGATAGCATATCAGATGGTGTTTGAATATTGTACTATTTGCCTATTACTGGTTTTATAACTGCTTAACTTCCAGAATCAATACCACTAAAAGTGGACTAAACGTAGCAGAATGTTGCTGTTAGGAAAAAAAGATAATTATAGGACATGGTTCTATGGAGAAGCAACTTTTAACACACTATAATAAAAATATCTTCATACTTAGAGGATCTCTTTAATATGAAAATTTAGCTCCATTCCATGCAGTGATGTGTAGATAATGGGAGTCCTCTCCTCTTTATCTGCTATGCTCCCTGTTCAGTTAGAGAGTTGGGTTGTTAGAGACATAGAGTTGCTCCATAAAATGGAAATGGTTAGATGTTTGGAAAATGTCATTTTATAAATGGGTGTAAGGGAATCATTGTTGCTGTTGTTGTGTTTTAATTAGCAAGTTGTCCAGGATGCAAGTAAAATCACTCCATAACTCTGAAATATTGTCAACATTTAAGCTTTAATGTTCATTGACTTCATATACCCATTCTCAGTTTAATGAAAAATTGAGAAGAAAGGACAGTATCATTGTGAAAGCCCCAGCTTTGGTTATCAAACTACTTCACCTAAAATGAGGGGGAAATCTCATTAAGACAATTTGTTGGCACCAGAAATAAAAAGGTGAAACTAGAGTCAAGAAGACATGAATTCAAATTTAGTCTCAGATATTTAGTAGCTGTGTCCTACCTGACAAGTCATTTGACCCGTTTGAATCAGTTTGTAAAATTGGGACAATAGTAGCATGCACCTCCAAAGATTTTGTAAAGATAAGATGAGACAATATGGCCTCAGACACTTTCTACTTACTAGCCCTGTGACTTTGGGTAAGTCACTTATGCCATTGCCCTCCAAAAAAGCCTAAATAAATACATAAAATGAGACAATATTTGTAAATCACTTTGCAAACCATAAAGTATTATATAAATACTAGCTATTCTAAGTGTTGTTATGAATATTATTACTGTTACTATTATTTTCCTGAGCCAGGAGTGTCATTTCTGACTGGAAGAAATAAGCTGCTTGAACGTGGAAATTACATAACCAACTTTCTCCCTGTGGCCTTAAACTTCCAATCAAATCAGATCCCAAACTAATCTCCAGTTGCTGTTTTTCATCCTCCATTTTGGAAGAGGACCAAGGATGGAATGATATCTTGACCCTCACATTAATTGGATTTGTGAGGCAGAGTCACACAAAGTTGTTAGCCTCTCCCTCTTTCCTGAGACACTGAAGTTCAACGTCAAGACAATTGGTGATGGCCTGGGATCCAATGGATGACCTTGGTGTCTCTGATATCTCTGATCAGGCTTTTAAGCACTCCCTACTGTTTGCTGCAGCCACTTTCATGGCCATTGGACAAATTATTCTCTTCTATCCATTCTATCATATACTCACTGTTATAATGTAGATGGGAGTGTTATTTTATTTCAAAGAATTTCCTTTTTTCAGTAAGCAGTGTTTTTCAACTCGAGCTTGCTGGTTCCCTTCCTCATTCTAGGAACTCTTAAAGGATTCAGACTTTTTATTTTTTTCCCCCTTAAAATGTATGTGGATTATATACAATAGAGTTCAACACCTTTTCTACAGTGTACAGTGTTAAAGTCGTCCATAATACTGAGAGATTAAGCCATTTGTCTAAGGTCACACAGCCATTAAGTATCTGAGGTGAAATTTGAACTGATTGCTTCCTGAGTCCAAGGCCAGCTCTTCATGGGTTGTGCCAAACTGTCTCTTACATAGACCTCATTTTATTTATTAAAGAAACTTTCCCACTTCAGATCTTCCCTATTTCTTTGGAGGGCACCCAACCTCCTAAACTTTCAATCATCTTTGACTCCTTTTTTTTCCCCAACTCCCTAATCTAGGAAATTGCTGAATTCTGTTGATCCTACTTCCATAGCATTACTCACATCTACTATTTTCTCTCCACCCACACAATCACCATCTTACTTTAGACCAGTGGTTCTCAACCTGTGGGTCACGACCCCTTTGCAGGGGTCAAATGACCCACTCACAGGGGTCACCTAAGACCACTAGAAAACACACATTTCATATGGTCTTAGGAACCAAGACACGGCTCCTCTATCTGTCTCCAGGAAGGTCCACCCCCATGCAGATACACCCACAAAAGAGTTGTAAAGGGTCTTGGCATTAGGAAGGTTGAAAACCACTGCTTTAGACCCTCATCATTTCTTTCTGGGTTTACTGTGATAGCCTCCTAATTGGTCTCTGCCTTCAGTCTTTTCTTATGGCAATCTACCCTCCATCCATTCACCAAAGTAATTTTCCTAAAGTATATGTGAACATGTCCTTCCCTCCATTCAGTAGACTCCCTACTACCTATTGGATCAAATATTAACTTCACTTTGGGGGATTTAAAACTCTTCACAACCTGGCTCCAAAATGTCTTTCAGCCTATTTTAATATTACTCCCTAAGTCCAACCCAAATGATATTTTAGTCATTTCTCATTCCTGTTCTCCATATCCTTTGCACTCTTTGGCCTGCCTCTTGCCTCGAATATAACTCCTCTCTTCAATTTCTTGAACTGTTTTTTGTTTGTTTGTTTGTTTTTTTGAAGCCTCAGTTCAACCACTGTCTTCTGTATGATGTCCTTCCTGGTTTTACCAGTTGCTAGTGCCTCTCATGCCAAAGTCCCCTTCTTTGTGTTTTGTATATATGCATATATCATCATATTATCTCCCCATTACAATGTAAACTCCTTATGGCTGTTTCATTTTACTTTAGAATTTCCAGTGTCTAGCACAGTATCCACATGGAAGAGACCTAAATGCTTATTAACTAATAGGCGAATACCCTCAATTACCTCACTCAAAAATTCATGACCTCTAGGACAAAATATGAATCCTTTCCTCTTAAAGTCTCTAAGAATATGGATTCCATACACCTGTAACTTACCTTCCCACAATCCCCATTCCAAGCAAAACTAGCCTACCAGCTGCTTCTCATAGAGCACACTCCATCTTCAGTCTGCTTCCTGGTGGGTCTCCTGTGTCTGGAATACATTCACTCCTTGCCTTCACTTCTTAGAATTCCTAGTTTGCATAGCATTACTCAGGGGCCACCACATTTGAAAAAAAAAGCCTCACCCAGTTTCCTTAACTATTAATGCATTTTGTCTCTTAAAATTTGGTATAACTGTACGTATAGCATCTCTCAGAAGAACTAAGCCCCTCCAAGTTTAAGGTTTAATTTTTGTCTTTTTATTGCCCCTGCTAGCATAGTGCCTTCCACATAGTAGGCATCAAATAAATATTTGTTGACTTTAATTCAAATAATTTCTACCCTGATCCTGGTATTTCTTATTGTCTGTTTCCAGACTGTATTGCGTCCACTTAAGGAATTAGTTGTTATCAGGAATTGTTGCTCTTTTGCTTTGCTAATGAGGTGGTAAAGTCAAAGACAAAGAATATACATATCTGTTGGCAGAGGGGGACTTTATCTTTCTTTATATATTTCAAAAAGTTCTTTTTTTTTTTTTTGCTTTTTTTTTTTTGGAGGGGGAAGGTAGGGCAATTGGGGTTAAGTGACTTGCCCAAGGTCATATGGCTAGTAAGTATATCAAGTGTCTGAGGTCAGATTTGAACTCAGGTCCTCCTGACTCCAGGAGTAGTGCTCTATTCACTGCACCATATAGTTGCCCCTATTCCAAAAAGTTCTTGAGGAAATAAACTGGGGTAGGGAGAACTACAAAAAATAATTTTATCTAATAAAAGTCATTTTCTTTTTTGTTTTGTAGAGTGCTCCCATAGTAAATCATGTATGTCTGTCCCTTCCTTCCCTCCTTCCCTTCTCATTGTCCTATGACAGAGGTGTCAAACATGTGATACACATACCTTGTGCAGACCACAACAGTCCCAAGTGTGGGCTGAACCAGATTAAGATGTAATTGAGAAATATTTAAGAAAATAAATAAAATAAAATAAAACATAGAAAATATTACATTTTAAAACTCCACTATGCCAATATGCAACTGGCAGGAATCTTTACTTACGGTTTGAAATCTCCATTTCTGTTTGAGTTTGAAACGACTGGCCGACAGTCATTTGGATTGTGTTTTTATTGCAACTGATAGTAAAATAATATAACTAATGGCTTTAATATCTATGTTTATCCACGGGTTTTATGTATTGTCAAATTTTAAGAATGAGAATGCTTTGAAAGATGAAAACATAAATCTCAATTCTAGCCATTAAAATAGATATGTACCCACATACTAAATGCCTAAAAGCAAAAGAATGCTTTTAATCCTCCTGATGGTTCAAAAGCATTTACAGAGCTGCTCTCTGTGCATTATATACATCACAAGAAAAAGCTAAAGATTAGAATCAATGCTAAATGATAATAATTACATATAATTATAATTGATAGAGATTTTAAAAGCTAGGTATGATGTAATGGAACCAATTTGCTATTAAAATCATAAAGCAATGTGCTTAGAATTTTATTTCTTAAAATTTCATCTGGCCACTCAAAATAAATTAAAATCTTAGATAAAAGTATATATATAATGTAAATATGTAGACACATACATACATGTATTTATATGTGTGTAAATTATCATCCTGGGGTATTCTAAGGTAGGCTTACCCTCTATTCTTTTTACAATTAGGATGAGTTGTATAAATGACAGCTGCCTGCCACCTCTTTTATACATACTGCCCTTTGGGACACACCAGTGTTATTTTGTCTTGTCTAGCCATCAGGCTCCAAATTTCCTTCCTACTTAAGCTTCCATTAAATAGTCAGCCCTTTCTCCTTTATGCAGCATGTACAATATTTTAAATTGAAGCCAGACTCCATGCTCTTTATTTCCATGGTCACTAATCTACATTTGTGGTCTTTAACCCAATTTAAGATAGAATGATCTCTTCGTTTGCTTCTTTATGAGCACAGGAACAGGGTAGACACAGGGCCCAATTTTCCCATCAATTATTAACTCAAAGAGTAGGCTTCTTTAGGGGATACTCATAAGTAGAAAGGAAACCATCTTCAAGACCAGGGGCCTAAGATTAGAACAAGTAGCATAAATTCCAGGTTGCCTAACCAAAATCCCATTGCCAAAGGGTTAAGCCCTCTTCAGCCTTGATTGCATTATGCAACCCTGCTGCATTATGGGTCAATACACCCTCCTGATATGACTGAACTTCCTGGCAAATGCAGAGGGAAGGGGAATGGGACCTACCTGAACCCATGCTAAAGCTTTCTGAATATCCTTTCCAAACTATTATCAGACTTTTTTTTTTAATTTGGTGTTATAAATTCTATGACATATTTCATTCCAAATCTGAGTTTGAATCACACAACTAGCCTGTGTCATGCCTGGTCTTAGATACGGTTGCTTCCAGCCAACTCTTTATCAATGCCATTTTGCAGTTCTGTTGAAATCTGCATGTTTTAGAATAATGGGTTTTGCAAAACTTGAATCTTTCAAAAAGAAGATATTTCCACCAAATATGTACACAAGATTTCACTAACATATAGCTTTCCCTTCTATATGATTAGTATAAGTAGGGGAAACTTTTAGACCTCTGATAAACAAATACTAGGGATCTCTAGTGCTTTCCTGTCATTTTCAGACTTTCTGTGAATTTCCTGTTCTGTCATTTCCTTCAATATTTTGTTAGCACTCTATAGAAATGCTTATGATTTTTATTTTGTGTCTTGAACTTTGCTGAAGTTTTTTCATTTTCTTTGTTGATTTTCTGACATTTCATAAGTAAACCTTCATTTCTACTGATCAAATCAGAAAATTTCATCTTTTCTTTGTCATTATTTATGCCTTTAATTACATTCTTTTATCTTTTGCCTATCACTAACATTTCTAGAGCAATGTAAAAAAATAATGATCAAAGAGATTCCTTGTTTCCTACCCACATCCCTCCCATTGATTGGGAATTCTTCTGTTGGCTTGTTCTCCATGGCCATGCATTCACCTTGGCTCATACACTCTATGCACATTTATGTCCATTTCCCCATTACTGATAATGTTTCTTTCGGTTTTGTTGCTTTTGACTTTTCATCACAACAAATAACCCTAGATTGCTGAAGTCACATATTAGAAAGACTATCCTGTGAAAGAATCAAGGTGTCGAAGTTTCAAAAAGGTTAATTCAGGCTTACTGTTCAGCAAAAGTTACTTTCAATTAATGCTCTCCAAAAGTGGAATGGGCTGCCTGGGGAGATAGTATATTCCTGTTCACTGGAGATCTTTAAGCAGAGGTTGAACCACTTTCCCACTTGTCCAACTCTGACACTTATCAGGTATGTTATACTGAATCCTTTCCAGGTGGACTTAAGGTCGTCTTAATTCTAAAGTATTATGATTCTGCAGCTAGTAGGTGGTGCAGTGGATAGAGGTCTGGAATCAGGAAGACTCATTTTCATGAATTCAAATCTGGACTCAGACACTTAATAGCTATATGAGCCCAGGCAAGTCACTTAATTCTGCTCGCCTCGGTTTCCTCAACTGTAAAGTGAGGTGGAGAAGAAATTGGCAAAGCATTACAGTAATGTTGCCAAGAAAACTCCACATGGGGTCATGAAGAGTCAGAAATGACTGAAAAATGGCTGAACAATAATTCAGTGGCATCAAGAATCCTGTAGCACCATAGGCACCTCATACTTCAAAGCATGTCCCCTTGTGACATATGTTCCCCCCTGCATGTATGATCGGTACACACAGGTTCTATATATGTGTACCTTCCCATTTCTATACACTCTTCCAAGTGATAATGTCCATCATTGTAAAAGCAAACCCCCATGATTATGAGGGAAACATTTCATGTTTACTTTTCTTACTTTGCTGTTTCATTCACCTTTTCTTTGAGCTGCGTCCTCTGGCTAATTGTTAAGCTTGAGCACATAACTGAAGATGTGTGACTTAGGTTTTATGTGGAGCCACAAAATAGCTTGAATATAGGGTAGTCATATCTGTGAGTTACTTGCATGTAGGGTGTCTCTAGGTGCTAAACAATTTTTTTTTAGTGAGAATAAACTATTCCATCAAATACTTTCAGCCAAAAATTAACAAAAATACTTTCTAATGTATACTTCTACAAAATTTCTGTGCTCATATACCTAGAAAAAATTACCATTCTTACATTTCATTTTCCCACTTTTAGGTTAAAAAAATCATTGGCATTTGGATACATCTGAATGTAGACAGTCATTGTGCACTAGGCTAGATTATCGATGCACATGCTTGGTACTGCAAAAATTACATGGCAATAAAATAGTGATATAAGGCAAAATTGCATGTCTTTGAAATGCTTGGTATGTGTGTATGATCTATGTAAGTATGATGCAGTTCAGTGTCTTAGTTTTATGGTGATTTTTTTTTTTTTGGTAAATGTTGGGTTTTAGACTTGCTGGGATTTTTCTTTCCTACATACTCTTCCACCAGATGATAACCCTATGGGAAGATGGAGCTCATACATGGTGGAGATTAGAGCAAAAGGGGAGAAAGACAGTAGAAAACTCCTGAGAAGAAGCTATAAAACTAAAGAAAGAATGAGAAGTATGCTTTGTCCTCATCATATATGGAGAAGGCATTGGAAGATTGCACAGTCTTTGAAAATTACCACTAACTTGCCTGAAAATTGAATGGATTTGGGTATTCATGCTATAGAAATGAACCAAGATGGATTACAGGAAACTGGAAATTAAAAACACTCACCCATGGGTAAAGATAGAACAGGGCAGGGGAAGGTAATAAAGAGAACATAGTATTTGAGACTAAAAGTTGCTTCGGAGATTTATGACTAGAAGTGATGTGGCCAATATCCCATAGCTAGGCTAGGAGAACAATCTTAGTCTTATAAATTCAAGGTCAGGTTTCTGTTTTGTTTTGTTTCCCAATTAGAAGGTTGTCTCAGTAGGTCACTAGCTAGTGTTTAAAATATTTGGAGGCTCTATATGTACTATAATTTTATAATTAGTCCATAAAAACCACTTGTTCCAATTACCTAGGTAGATTTCACCTAATTAATAAAAAATACTGCATTTTACAATGACCTTAATCTCCTATGTGATGATTCCATCCATAAAAGTAAGAGGAACGTCCAAAGGTATGATTTCCAATACCTGCCTGTTTCTCATGCCTAGCAGCTGGTCCTGCCCTCCTCTTTCATAGTTGGCATTTTCCAGATGACAATGCTCACCCTGTCACCACCACTTGTCTATTCTTGACAGCCCTGCCCTGGTAAGAATAAGAAAACTTACTTGTGACCGTTTTTTGGGCAATACACAACATCAGATTCATCCCCAATGAAGTCAGTCAAACTCCTAGACAGTCACAATGATTCCTTTGATCCAGTTAGAATCTAGGAATTCATGACAGCATTGTTAGCTGCATCTTCATGAAGAGGCTAAGAAAACTTTTTCTTGTATAGTATATAAATGATAACCTCTGTGCTTTCTCTCTTCGTAAGCTCAGTGACTCAGTCACCAGTACTTAGAATGGAATCACTATCTTTCCTCCCTTTGGAACAATTTCCTCTTACTCTAGGTATCTGAATTTTGTTTTGATTTTCCTACATATGGGGTATTCATTTCCCTCCCTTTGCTTGGTGAACAGTCTGACAGCTTCTTCCCGGCCATCCTTGCTGTTGTTGACAGCTTACAGAGACATGAGTGATACGGAATTAGAGCATGTTGTGATTTGTCTTGGGTCCTAAAGCCCTCCACTGATGGCCCTTGGCTCTAAATCCCCTGGGGCAGATATATCATAAAATGCTTTCCCTCCCCTTTTAGGGAGTGGTCTTCTATCTTACAAAATCCTTCTTTCTTCTATTTGATCAGTTGGCAATTAATAAAGCCCATTTTGTGTGCCAAGTCATACCCCTGATTTCCCTAACATGAAAATACAGAAACATTTAACAAGAATAACCTTACAAAATGCTCTGTGGATTTTATTTTTAAATGAAACATTTCATACATTAAAAACAGTTTTTGCATTAGATGCTGGCTATTATCCCTTGGTCTTAATTTGTTTCCTTACGAGAAAAATCTCTGCCACAGTATAGACATGTGACGAAATGAACCACTGTTCTCAGTTTTTGTAAGTAGCTATACTTTCAATCAACTGCTTCCAAGTTACTTGACTGAAAATACGGTAATCTTAAAACATTTTTGAAAGCTACATCACCTGTTTTGTTTTCCCCCCCACTACTATATAAATGAGCTCATATAGCTATAAATATACGGGTGTCTAAAATGGCTTAGACTTTGGGGTCATGCAAATTTTGGGACCCTCTCTATACTGAAATACACCCTCACATGCACACACACACTATAATTGGTTGTCTGCAAGTTAAATGACATAAATGGTTGTGTTGTTCTACTCCCCTGAATATTACAGCAGATTCAGTGTTCTTAAAATTATCTGACAAAAAAAAATGGAGAAGTCAAGAATGTAGAGATTAAGAGACAACCTAAATGACTGAAGTATATCTATTGTATAGACTAAGAAAAGAACTTTAGGCCTTCTTACATACTTGAAAAAATATTATTCTGTATATTATTAGGTTTCAAGATAAAAGTAAATGGTGCCTGTATTAACATTCATATGTCTCAGTAACAATAGCTTTCATTTATGTATTACTTGAAGGTTTACAAGAAAGGCAATGTGTCAATGAGTAAGAGAGTCAATCTTAAGGTAGTAAGACCAAGGTTCAAATCCTGCCTCTGATACATACTCCCAATGGTATGTTAGTAAATATTCAACAACCAGCTCTCCCAAGTCAAAGTGGAATATATACATCATGGCATACTTTGAAGTTTGACCATAAAATTTATTTTATTACTAATTGTTTTCTGTAGCACTTAATTAAATGCAGTCACAAAAAAGTAGACTAAGTCCTGCATAGTAGCATTTGCAAATTTTCAAGGAATAAATGCTTCCACTGAAAATTTAACAATCAGCTCTCTAGTTCAGATTGGCTGTGGTATACTGCTACTACCTAGCTATGTTACCCTTTTCAAGTTGCCTACCCTCTTACGGCCAAACAGCTCCCTCTAGGATAGCATATGGTAGGGCAGGCGATGGTCAACATTGATAAGAGTTCCACCAGGCATCCTCTACATTTGTCAAACCACAGGGGTGTGTGTGTGTGTGTGTGTGTGTGTGTGTGTGTGTGTGTGTGTGTGTGAGAGAGAGAGAGAGAAAGAGAAAGAGAGAAGGAGAGACAGAGACAGACAGACAGACAGAGAGAAAGAGAGAGAGAGAGAGAGAGAGAGAAAGAGAGAGAGAGAAAGAGAGAGAAAGAGAGAGAGAGGAGAGAGAGAGGAGAGAGAGAAGAAGAGAGAGAAGGAGAGAGAGGAGAGACAGACAGACAGACAGACAGAGACAGAGAGAGAGACAGAGAGAGACAGAGAAAGAGAGAGGAGAGAGAGAAGGAGAGAGAGAGAGAAACAGGAAGAGAAAGAGAGACAGACAGAGACAGACAGAGAGAAAGAGAGAGAGAGAGAGATAGCGCATATCTGTGTATGTGTGTCTGTGTGGTGGGGAATTGAGCAGTCTTACAAAGTTTTTCACATATATTAACATATTTGATTCCCATAATCATTCTATGAGGAAGAAATTATAGAACTGTGATTTTATTGAAATGGGGAACTCTCAGTTAGGAAATTCCCTCTATTCATTTCATATAAACAACTGTCTTGTACCTTTTATTCTTTAGAGAGTTTCCTGGAGTATTGAGGGGTCAAGGGTCCCACAGCCAACATGTCTCAAAGATAGAACTGAAAACCACGTTATGTTCACTCTGAGGCCAGTTTTCTGTCTTCCACATCATGCTGCATATCCACTGTGACCTTATGCTGATTAATAAGTGGAATAATTACACTACTATTCTGTAATAAGTATACTATAAATATTAACAGTGTAGTATTTGTTATTAATCAATAACAATGATTAATAATTAATATAATATTTTAGCATATAATTATGTATAAAATTAATAATAATAAAGTTCTCATCTTTTATATCTCCTAGATGTCTATACTCTATTAGAATAAAGGTAGGTCTAGACTCATTTAAAGTATTTATTTTAGTGGAGAGCCAGAAATACTCTCATCTGTTCTTTTTTGAGTATCATTATTGCTATACTGGGCACCTAGGTGTGACCTGAAGCTAGGAAGACTCATCTTCCTGAGTCCAAATCTGGCCTCAGACATTTACTGCTGGTGACCCTGGGCAAGTCACTTAACCCTGTGTACCTCAGTTTCTCATTTATAAAATGAACTGGAAAAGAAAATGGCAAACCATTCCAGTATCTTTACCAAGAAAACCCCAAATGGGGTCATGAAGAGTCAGACAAGACTGAAACTGAATGAACAGCAACAAATTATTATTGCTGGTGAGTTCTTCTCTAAGACTAAACAGGGAAAATGAGAATCACATCTCCCACATGGAAGTCAGGCATTCAAGGCCAAATATTCAAATATACTGACTTGAATAGTTCATTCTCATTCCACGTTCCTTTAGCAGGTGTAACTATCCCACCTCCCAAGCTGCTAATAAAGAAACCTTAGCATCTATGGCTCACTTTGCAGTCTGTAATTTAGGGTTTTCTTTCATTTTGTGACACAAAGATTGATTTAGCAAGAGAAAATATAACATTTTTTTGGACTAGAGATTCGTATACTTTCCATGTTAACTGGTTACGTAGTTGAACCCTTTTGACCTATTTGTCATTTTGAAAGAAACAGGAATGACTCTGTCAGAAGCTATAGGATATACACAGCAGCACAATGCCTAAACCCTGCTGGGTTTCAAATACTGATATATTTTTGGCATCCAATATTTATGTCCATTTCAACTTGTGCATCCATTTTTCATTTCCAATGCCCTTGGTTATGATAGAAATTAGTTTTATTATAGATTCTTTTAAAGAAAAGCAGGCTTAAAGAAAATGTCAGGAGGAGTAAAGTCTTAGAAACGTACCAACACCAAGAGGATATGTCCAAAAAGCAGAGTATTCCCTGTTAAACTATATTAATTCATAATGGTGTTGTGGGTAATGCACTTATAAGTTACTAGCTTTAATGTATCTTTTAAGTATAGAGGGCTTTGGTCAAAAATTGATGTTTCAAGCACATTTTTCAAGCTGTCAGAGCTACAGAGGTGACTACAGGGAAATTGCATGGATAATTTTTTAAAAGCAACAATTCCTTGTGAGCACACACACACACACACACACACACACACACACACACAATCCCAAAAGCAGATTTTGAAAAAAAAATTAGTTTTTAATACCTATAATTCTTATACTGTTATTCTAATATTACACTTAATCTTCTATAGACTTTTCTTTAGGCTGGTATGTAATGCACTAAGTAGAATGCAGAACCTAGATTTAGTAAGACCTAACTTAAAATTTGTGTTAGATACTGCCTAACTGAATGGCCCTGGGCAAGTCACTTAACCTATCTGTGCTTCAATATACTCATGTGTAAAAAGACCATAATAATTACATCTACCTCCCAGAATTAGTTTGAGGATCAAACGAGTTAACATATTCAAAGCACTTTATAAATCTTAAACTGCCATATAAATCTTTTTCTTCCTCTTCTTCCTCCTCCTCCTCCTCCACCTCCTCCTCCTCCTCTTCTTCTTCTTCTTCTTCTTATTATTATTATTATTATTATTTTGGAGAAGTAATAGAGTTAGTATGCAGACTGAAATAATCTTTTTTTTAAAATACAGCTAATGAGGAATTTGCTTTCCCTTATTATCCATGTTTTTGACAAGGTTTTACTTTTTCTTTTCAATGTAGTGAGGGAGAGAGGGAAAAAAGGAAAGAAAATAGATTTTTTTATTACAAATAAATATTTCAATTGCTTACTGAGACTAGATTAATTTCCCTATCTCCCAAAACCATTTGCCTTTTGTACTTTTTGTAATGCCGAAACAATAACAAAAGAAAATCCAATTTTCAACCTGAAAATAGTAAGCTAATCTCTTCCACAGAAGCCAATGCCACAAATGCATTACATTTGACAAGTGGTAATCATGCCCCCACCCCAAGCTCTGACATGCAAGCAGACCCACATGTGACCATCCAATGTTATTCCCACCACATGGTTACACTTGGTGGCATCAGCTGTTCAACAGAAATTTGGAAAATATGAAGGATCATGTGCATAGCAGAAGAGTTACCATGAAGGAAGATCAACTGAGCGATTTTCTCATGCATAGGTGCTCCCTCTAAAGTAGCAAACTTAACCTCTAAAAACTGCATCAGATACGTCTCTGACTTTGGTGTTCTGACCTGACTTATGAGAACAAAAAATTCTTAAGAATTTTACAAGAGAAATTCTACAACAGCCTTGATTTCTAAGACTGATAAGGGTGATGACCCCTAATGAAAAGTTACTCAAGACTATGTTAATTAAAATTTTATTTAAGAATTTGACTCTGAGACTTGGCCTGTCTCTGCCTTTCAAAATAGTATCTGTATGACCAGGGACAAGTGATTTAACTTCCCTGGGCTTCAGTTTTCTCATGTGCAAAGTAAGGGAGATGGCTTAGTGTTTAAAGGTTCTTTCAACCTCTCAACCTGTGATTCTAATAACATCCAGAAAGGGAAAAAAAAAAATCAGCATTTCAACAAGCCATATTTTTCTCAGTTACCTATAGATTCCTTACCCATATTTGTGGTGTTCTGCACCTTTTTCAACTTTAAGGTGGTAAAAATAGACAATCAAATTTTAAAATATGCAAAAAAGATAAAAAGTACAAGTGCATTTCTCCATTTGTAGAAAAAGTAATTAAACAAAAGGAATTCCTAGAAATGCTAATCTCCTTCCTGAACATCATCAAGCTGAAGTAGTCATTTGTCTTATATTATAATTATGGCCTTTTTGTCCCTCTGAACCTAACAGCAAATGGTCTCACATTTCCTTCACTAAGATGTTCTATTTGACCGTTTCCATGAAACATGCATTAAATTGTGTTGGAAGATACAGATAACAATCCTACCCTTTAGACCTGTGCTTATAGCTAACGATTCAGGGTTGGTGATACATTTCATCCATGCATCAAGCTTTAGTGTGCTCATTTTTTGGACACCCTAGCTTGGGAAGATTGGCTGCTGTTTCCTTTTCCTCATTATAGCTAGGGAAGAGAATCTTACTAGGTTGCTGACTGTTGAAGTTACCTGAATGTTTAACAGACTTCAAGCCATCAATCACAGAGCATTTGTCCACTTACAGCCATTTAAAGTTGGAGGGGAGACCGAGAAAAAACACGGATGTTAGGGCTTGCTTCTCTTGAAATTAGTATTATTATAGCACTCAGTGTAGTGATTTATGTGATTGGAATCATAAATCTGCTCTCAATGTAATGACCTTCCCGAAAGCTCCCTCAAAATATTCCTATAACTGTCAGATGAGAGCTAAGATTGTCCATGTTTATCTCAGTCACAAATTGAATTTCTTTGGAGGGTTCTAGCAGAATTTCATTTCTCTTGAATTAAATCAATGGGAAAAATGTCTTATGAAAGTCAGCAGCACCTAGATGGATTATAATAATACAGATAAGTACAGATGTGTATGTGTGTATGCATGTATGTGTGCATGTGTGGGAGCCAAGCCCAAATGTACTTAGGGTCTTCTTCTACTTCTATGATGAATTATGTTTATTTTATAGAGGTTAGATATTTTCTTTTTATCAAAGTCATTAGTTGTCATGAATAATTAAAATTCATTTAAATCTTCACAAGTATCACATTCAATTTCACGTATCTTAGGTTTCACTGCAGGGATCCAGACTGACAAATCTGTCGTAAATTAACACCTATAATAAAGATAGAGGTCCTGATTTCAGTTAATAATTGTTTTTCTGGATAGAAATAGAACACTAATATATGCATTTCTTTTGATCAGACCTGATAATAGGCTGTGAGGTGGAATAGTAAATGGAGAGTTGGGCCAGGAGTCAAGAAAGAGACCAAAACCAGACTCAGACCCTTGCTAACTGTGTGTGTGTGTGTCAAGTCACTTGTATTTCCCTAGTTTTCCTAGTTTCTTATTCCATAAAATGGAGATGATGAGAGCACTCACATTTCAAGGTTGTTGTAAGAATAATATGAGATAGAATTCATAAAGCACTTTGAGGACCTTAAAGTTTTACATAAATGCTAACTACTATAATTATAGTCATAGAACCATACCTTGAATCTTTGAAGGTGACTCAGGCTGATTCCATCCAACCACCTCATTTTGATAGCTGAAAAAATGGCTCAAAAGAGACAGGACTGGATCTAGGTCCCATGATACCAGAACCAAACTTCTTTCTCCTGATGCTTCTTGCTGTTCAGTTTTGGAACTTTCTTGTCTGAGTTAGAATGGCTTAGTGGATAGAGGGAAAGATTTGGAGTCAGGTGGACCTGGATTTAAGATCAGACTCTGGCCTATACTGGCTGTGTGACCCTGGGACTATCAAGTTGCAGAGAAGGTCTGAAATGGTGGAGAAAATTAACTCGCCGGGATTTCTACAAACTCTTAGAATCATGGTTTTAGACCAGTAGTTCTCAACCTTCCTAATGCTGTGACCCTTTAATCCTCATTATGTGGGCATATCTGCATGTGGTCGGACCGCCTGAAGATGGATAGAGGAGTGGTGTCTCAGTTGCTAAGACCATCAGCAATATGTGTTTTCTGATGGTCTTAGGCAACCCTGTTCGATCCCCAAAGGGGTTCGCGACCCACAGGTTGAGAACCGCTGGTTTTAGACATAAGAAAGCTGGATCAGTTTTTTCGTAGGATCATGCCAATCTAAGTTACAAAACTCTTAGAAGAGATTTAAAGTAAGAGATGCATGTTTCTTTGTTTACTTCATCTGCAAACACACAATGAATAGAAATCTATATGTATATATACACATTTAAACACATGCATGCATATGCATGTATAGTTTGTATATATACCTACATACTACCTATACATACACATACGTGTGTATGCATGTGCATATATGTATATGTGTGTGTGTATGTATACACACAATGCATGAATAAAGTATATTCCCCATACAATAAGTGAGGAATGGGAAAATGGAGGGTAAGGGGTGGGAATAACTGGAATAAATCATGACTATGATTCTTAATGTGTATTGATACACATTCAGTAAATTAAAAGACCCATAGGTAAAACCTTCTAAGAGGTTGGGGCACTCTCAGAAATATAGATAATTCTTTTGAGAGTTGGAAGTTTTCTTTAAATCCATTGAACTCCAAATTCCACTTATCTTAAATTCAGACATAAAGCTCTTTGTGGTTTGTTTTTGCTGTAAGAAAAAAAGGATGTCATCTTTGTTGATTAATACTCTGACTTGGATATGAATTGAAAATATTCTTCATTTTTAGCATTACAGAATAAAATGAATGGGGAAATAGAAACAAATGAAGATTACTCATGCAAAATGTATGTCAGTGTGGCAATAGTTTTGATTCATGGTGTTTTGAAAAACTGGTAAATGTTTTTCAGTTGCAATCAGATTGAACAGTTTTACACTGTCTGCGCTCAAAAGGTGCTGCTTCTTTTGTGAGTTTCACTCTTACTTACAAAATTGTCCTTAATGGAAATTAACAAATAGCGTTTGATTTTAAGATTATAGTTTTTGAAAGACACTTTTAGTATAACTGGTTCACCCTATAAGGATGTGAAGTGTACCATAAAACAAGGCAGTATTCAGTCTCTATTGTGTTTTGTAGGGAGCAGCGATAAGTGATAAAGTGCAAAAAGATGACCCAGGTTTTGGATTTTCAAGAAATTACCAACATTTAATAGTTGTTAGAAATTATTTTTTTTAAGTTAGAGGCTATTATTTTTACTATTTTTAATCTAAAATGCTTTTAATTTTATTTTTAAATTAACAGATAATAATTTTCTCTCCTTCCAACTCACTCCCTGATTAAAGTGCGGAAAAAAAAAAAACCAATCATTGGGAAACTATGTTGTTTTAAGTAAAACAAATTGTCATATTGTCCATTTCCAATAATTTATGCGTACTGAGTCAACCACAGGCAAAATAGTTTATCATCATTCCTTAATCTGCGATCTTACAGCTTTAGTACTGCTATTGTCATGGCACAGATTTCTCTCCTGGTTCTACTCTACATCATTTCATTCCAGTCTTTCCAGGTATCTCTGCAACCATCCGTCTCGTTATAATAGTATTCCTCTACATTCATGTACCCCAATTGGTTCAGCTGTTCCAAAACCAACTTCCCCCCTTAGCATTCAGATCTTTGTGCATACAAAAAAAAAAGAAGAGCTATTATGAATGTTTCTATATATGTATCCTTTTCCTATTCCTTGATCTTTTTGGAGTAGAAGCCTAGCAGTGGTATGGATGGTTCAAAGGTGACACAAGGAATAGCAATCTGGGGAGGCTGGATGAATATAGATCCAAATTGCTTTCTGAATGGTTGTCCCAATTCACAACTCCACCATCAGCATGCCTGTTTTCCCATAGCACCTACAATGTTTGTCATTTTTCATTTCCATTTGCTATCTGATGTGTATATGAGGTAGCAACTCAGATGCTTTAATTTTCATTTACATAATTGTTAGTGATTTCAACCATTATTTTTCCCTTATTACTCTTGATATCCAAGATTCTTCCTCTGAGGAATATCTGTTCATATATTTTGACTACTTATCAATTTGGGAATGGCTCCTACTCAGAAATCATTTCAAGCTATTATTGCAATTCTAAAAAGATATATGATTAAAGTCTTAAGTGATATTCTTCTAGATTATTTTAACCAATAAGCAAATTTGCAGAAATCAGTTGCTTTGCCAATATCTAAGAATTTTTCACTAATGTTAAAAGTTTTTTTACCAATTCCTTCCTTGATCAAGATATATTTAGTATCCAATGAGAGTAAAGTTTATCACAAGGAAATGTAAGGATATATTAAAATTTTGGCAAGATGGGAAAATTCTGATTAAACCCAATTTACTTTCTCCTTAAGACCTTAAAAAATAGTAAGGGATTTTTCAAAAGCAGTAAAATAACAAAAATCCAAAGATGAGGAGGAAGAAATTACTTCACCATAACTCCTAAATATTGGGAATGGGGAGTGGAGAGGGGGTCGGTGCTCCAACAAACAGCTACAAGATTGACCCTTCTTATTTCCCCTGCATACCCGAGGTCCTAGGAAGCATCAGAGGCAAAAAAAAAAAAGTAATTCCAAATGGGCTAGACATTTATAAACACCTTTGTAAGACAGTCAAGCCTCTACCACATTTATTAACTAACTCTGTACTCTCTCCCCCCTGCCAGGCTCTGTGCTGTATTTTCTGGGTGGCAATGGTTTTAATGTCAATAGACGTTTGGAATGAACTTCAAGTGAAGCAGACAATGACCAAAAACGTGTAGGAAGAGGCCTTTCACATAAAGTTAAAAGTCAAAGCATAAGCTGGGAAAATGAGCAAACAAACAACAAAAAAGAAACTGGTCATAGAACATAACTATGGTAACAAAGAAGATGAAAACACAAACTCAGAAGACAATAAAGTCAAAACTGCTACATCCAAAGCCTCAAAGAAAAATGTGAATTGGTCCTAGGCTCTGGAAGAGCATAAAAACAACAATAAAAAGATCTCAAATATTAAATAAGAGAGGTAGAAGAAAAATCGGGAAAAGATATGAGAGTAATCAATAAAATCATGAAAAGGTGTCAACAATTGATAAAGGCAACACAAAAAACCTGATGAAAAAACACCTTAAAAAAAGTATGGGGTGGTTAGATGATGCAGTGAGTACAGCACTGACCCTGGAGTCAGGAGGACTTGAGTTCAAATCCAGCCTCAGACACTTAACACTACTAGCTGGGCGACCTTGGACAAGTCACTTAACCCCAATTGCCCTGCCTTTCCCCCTCCAAAAAGAAAAAAAAAAAGAATTTTAATTGAAAAATGGAAGCAAATGACTCCATCAAACAACAAGGGATGATGACACAAAATCAAAAGAATGAAAAAATAGAAGAAAATATGAAATATCTCATTGGAAAAACAAATAACCTGGAAAATAGATTACGGAGAGATAATTTTAAAATTATTGAACTACCTGAAAGACACGATCAAAAAAGGATCCTAGATATTTTGTGTGTCAAGGAATTATCAAGGAAAACTGCCGTACTATCATAGAACCAGGGGAAAAAATACAAATGGGAAGAATCCACGGATCACCTCCCGAAAGGGATCTCAAAATGAAAATCCCCAGGGATAGCCAAATTTCTGGCCTCCCAGGTCAAGAAGAAAATATTACAAGTAGACATAAAGAAACAATTCAAATATGAAGCCACAGTCAGGATAACGCAAAATTTAGCAACTTCCACATTAAAAGATGAAGGATCAGAAGGATTGGAATATGACATTCTAGAAGGCAAAGGAGCTAGGCTTATAACCAAGAATAACCTACCCGACAAAAGCGAGTATAATTCTTCAATGAGAAAAATGCATATTTAATTAAATAGAAGACTTTCAAGCATTCCTGACAGAAAGATCAGAACTGAATAATAAATTGGACATTTAAACAAAAAACTCATGAGAAGCATAAAAAGGTAAATGGGAAAGGGGACTCCCAAGGGACTTTGTAAGGTTACATTGTTTAAATCCCTACAGGGGAAAATTATATTGGTAGCTCCTAAGAGCATTGTCACTATTAGGGCAGTTAAAAGGAATGTAAATGGAAGACACAGATGTGAGTTGACTGTGAAGGGATGATACCAAAAAAATTAATGTGTAACTAAGAGGAATAGACTGGGAGAAGAATGAAAGAAGAAGAAGAATGGGGTAAATTATCTCTCATAAAAGAGCTACAAAAAGGCTATTGCAGTAGAGGGGACAATTTATGGGTGGGAGGTGCTGGGCAGTATTTGTACTTTATTCTCATGAGAATTGGCTCAAAGAAAGAATAACACACACTGTTAGTTATTGAAATGTGTCTTACACTACAGGGAAATAGGTGGGGAAGTTGTGAAGAGAAGGGGAGAGCTGATAGAAGAAAGGCAGATTTGGGGAGGCTGGGGTCAGATGCAAAACACTTTTTTTTTTCCCATTGACTTGTTCATTTACTTTTAGGTTATAAGATTCAGTTCCACAATCACTT
>CM053583.1:178227321-178284837 GCA_028627135.1 Pseudochirops cupreus
CTTCAACTTTTGTGCTTTTTTTGAAATCATGAAAAAAAGAATATTGAACCTATAAATAAAACTATAATTGCTTCTTTAAAATACCAGTAAAACAAACCACTTGATAAAATATTATATTCGATTTATTGAAAACTTAAAAATTACTAAATATGAACATTAAAAATTAATTCAAAATGTCCAGAATAACAGAAAAATAAGGAAATAAAGAAAAAGAATTCAAAAATGTTAACAAATGAGAAAAAAAATTGAGAACCCCAATCTAGATGGATTTTCCAGTTTAATCTATGAAACTTTTAGAGAAAAAATAAATTACTTTATCAGATACTTTCCAAGAGAAAAACATAAAGGAAGATACCACTAAAAAGGGAGAGATAAAGCAGAGAAAGAAAGCTATAAAATAATATCATTATTTAGTATGTTTGTAAAAATGGTAAGTTATTTTGCACATTATTTTAAACAAATAATTGCGGAGCTAAATTACAGAACCAGAAAGAAATTTACAGAAAAATTTACTCATTTTGAGGAACAAAAGAGCAATCATTACCACGAATATAATTTTAAAACATAAGAATTGGAGGAGAGAGATTGACTGTCATTAATAAACCTAAAACTATATAGCCAAGCAGTAAGTAGTTATAAACATTGTTTGGTAATAGTTTAAAACAACAGTTACACAGGTACAAATATTTTCATAAACAAGTCCAAGTAGTAATCAAGCTGATAAAGTATTAGGCAAAGGGCTCACTATTCAATAGGACTTTCTGGGGAAAGTGGAAGGCTATTCGATAAAAATAAAGCTGTGCACATAATGCAAAATGCTATGCAATGCCTTTGTATTGAATAAGATACAAATACATAAATGTCCTAATGGTAATTAATTAAGTAATGAAAAGCTGGAAGACAGAAGTGACCTTGACAACTGTGGATAGACACAAGAGTAAAGGACTAGGTGTTGAATTGATAATGAAACAAGAAGTAGAGAAAATTCCAAAAGTCAGAATAGATGATATCATTTCACACACACACACACACACACACACACACACACACACACACACACACACACACACACAATTTAAAGACCTTTGCATGAACAAAATTGGTACAACTACAAGAAGAGTTTTTAAGTGAGAAAAAAAATCCATATTTTTAAAAAATATATGATATACAAGATATGAAGGAAATCAGCCTAAATAAATGAAACAGAGCCATTTCCCAAAAGATAAGCCATAAAAAGGCATGAAGAGTTTTTGAAAAAAGAAATGAAAAGTAACAAATAACCATATAAAATTGTCATTCAGTGGTTTCAGTCATGTTTAACTCAGTGTAATCCCATTTGGGGTTCTTTGGGCAAAGATACTAGAGTGGTTTGATAGTTCCTTCTCTTGCTCGTTTCACAGATGAGGAAACTCAGGTAAACAGGATTAAGCGACTTGCCCAGGGTAACACAGCTAATAAGTTACTGAGGTCAGATTTGTACTCAGGTCTTCCAGACCCCAGGCCTGGCACTGTGCCATCTAGCATATGAAATAACAAAATCCTATTCTTTGTTGTAAATTAAGGTGACTTAGGATAGGTATGTCAAGAAATGGTACAGAAAAAGAAACAATTTTTAAACTATCATTTTAGAAAAAAAAAGATTGCTTCATTAGTTTAAATTGTTTTTTATCCTTCATTATTAACTATGTATTTTTTTTGCAGGGTGGGGCAGGGAGCATTTGTGGGATTTTTATTTTGTCAGAGCTCATTTATGTGCTCTTAGAACAAAAAACTATTAATAAAAGCTACTAATAAGCCCTAACCCTGACCCTCCCCACAACTGTGCACTGAGTTATTTAGTTTCCTTGTGTAAGCAAGCTCATAAACTACTCATCACTCATCATTAATGACTGAAATTTCTAAAACAGACCTTTAAGCCCAGGACCTTTTCACTCCTTTTACAGTTATAATGTCCAGATGTCTTTCTGCTCCAAGGCTATGATGAAAACAAGTGGGAACTCAGGAGGAAAAAAAAAATTGCTCTGGGCCTCACCAGCATGGAAATCATTTAGCAAAGGCAAATGTTTTAATGGCAATAGTGTCAGTGTTCCCAGAATAAATTTTTTCTGCTTCTATTACTGATCTAAGGCTTTCCTCTACAGAGGCACTTGGAGTTCATGGCTGTTTTAGGTGAGTGAGTCCTAAGATGATGATGAATTTTGTATTTGGCAAAAAATGAATTGATTTCCTCCTGAGAAACATTTCCATTTTCTACCAGATACATATGCTTAGTTCCTCAATGGTTAATAGTTAATGTCTTTAAGTAAATCAATATATTACATATATATTAAATATTTATACAATCATATTTAATATATAAAATATTATATTATATAATAAATAATATGTAATATATACAATATAATACATATGGTAGATTTATTATATAAAATAAATGTATACATTATATATTATATTTATTTATATTATATATTATATCTAATTACATATATTTAAAATAAGTTAAGCATTAATCATCAAGGATATATTTGTGTATGTATATTGTGTGTATGTGTATGTGAATATGTACGCATGAATACACACACACACACACACACACACAAGTATCTTGAAACTAAAGTAGGCTTTCTATAGACCTTGAATGCTACAGTGGAAAGAGTGATGGAGTTGGAGTCAAAGGACCTTATTTCAAATCCTTGCTGTTCTGCTTACTATGTATGTGATCTTGGCAAACCACTTAACTTTGGCAGGCATCAGGTTCTCCTACCATCAAAAGAGATGTCTGTACTAGTTAACCTCATTAGCCCTTTGTAGGTCAGGATTTCTGATGCTGGGAAAGAGAGGGTGCTTCAGGTACTACACATAAAGCGTTGGCATGTTAGCTTGGAATAAAACTAAAATGATCTATTTCACTTCCTCCCTTTATAGATCAGCAAATTCAGTCATAATAATGTCTTTTTTTTCCTTCAAAACTTAAGCTCAGAACAGTTTCTTGAAGGCTTTCTGATCCCCCCCAGATGTCCCCATGACTAAAATTACATGTTTTAAATTGTTTGTGGCATATAAGATATGTATATTAAGATGAGTTTTCCAAATAAGTCTTACAGGAGGCATTAATATTCATAATTTGAGGTCTGAGCTAGTGCTAATGAGAGTAACAGAATCAGCATGATGGCTGAAAAGGGGAGAAGAAAGTCAGGAGGAGGGAATAGCAAGTCTGTCTTTTATTGGAATTGTCTCTCTTCTATTGGAATTCCTTGAGGGCAGATATTCTTTGCCTCTTGTTTTTGAACCTGACACATAGGAACAATAGATAGCCATGACTGCAGAGATACAAGAGATAGACTGCTGGTCCTAACATCTGAACGATGTGAGTTCAAATTCAGCCTCTTCCTACTTACTGGCTGTATGACCCCGGATGAGGCACTTGACTTCTGTTAGCTTCAGTTTTTGCATCTATAAAATGCTGATAATAGCACTACCTCCCAGGGTTATTGTAAAGATAAAATAAGAAAACTTTTAAAATGTGCTTTACAGACCTTAAAGCAATATATAAATGCTAGCTCTTGTAATTTACTATTATTATTACTCATTAGTATCTTTGTTGAGTTTTCTAATCAGATAACTTTTCTTTGTGACAACTACAATAGTTATAATCGGAGTGCTAAGGGATTCAGAGAAAGAGCATTAGATAAAAAGACAATTGTGGGAAGAAGGCAACTGTTAGCTTTGCCAAAATAAATAATATAAAGACAGTGTGTCTATGGAGATAACAGTTCTTGGGGTGTAGGTGCTAAGAAAGTGAAGATTGAAGAACTCCGAAAATGAAAATTACTCTCTTCACAAATTGACTTAAAACTAAACTTGGCCAGCTTTCCTAAATGGAAAGTCATAAATGGACTTAGTTTTTTTTTCAATTTTTGGTTTTCTTTTTCACTGAAAAGTAGAATGCCATACAATTTATAGCGATGGCCTTGAAGTCAGATAATCTGGCTTTAAAATCATGCTCCAGGTGATGGTGGTGTTGCTCAATCATGTCCAACTTTTCATGAGAATGAAGAGTCTTTGGGACCCTGTGGGATCATAGCACTCCGATACTATCCATGGAGTAAAAGATATTGGAGTAGTTTGCCATTTCCCTCTCTAGTAGATCAAGGCAAACAAAGGTTAAGTGACTTGCCCAGGGTCACAAGGCTAGTGAGTATCTGAGGCTGGTTTTGAACTCATGTCTTCCTGACTTCAGACCCAGCACTCTATCAACTGCTCCACCTAGCTGCCTCCTTATTGAGTGTGGTTATGAGCAAATGTCTAGACTCTTGAGGGCTTTCGTTTCACTGTGTGAACTGCATGCTTCACAGGATTGTTTTAAATGGTTAGAGAAAATAAAATGTGGTTACTCTGTGTTGTTTTTTGAGACACAAGAAGTTTCAGACAAAAGAACTCTGAATGTTGGAGAGACAGAAATTTGAATCCTAATTCTTGGGGCTTATTGCTTGTCTGATAGTGGATAATTTGATCAGCCTCTCTGAATTAGTTTCTTAATCTGTCAAATTAAAACAATGTCTAGAACACCTTGCTCACCCAAGTATTTTCATGACCAAACAAGATAATACACATACAGTACTTTGCAAAGCATATAGTGTCCCCAAATGTCAGTTATGATTACTTTTAAAAATCACTTTTCTATTATATTATTCTATCATTACTTATAATATTTCCCATTCCTTGTTCTCATATCTAGTCACTGAGTACTATAAATTTTAACTCTATAAATTTTAACTCTCTCTCTTCTTCTTCTTCTTCCCTCCTTCTCTCTGTATATAGTCAGACAGACAGATAGATAGATAGATAGATAGATGAATAGATGTGAGTCAACCATGTAATATGAACCATGCAAATCAACTGAAATTACTCTCTGCAAGTTTAATAACAGTTTCCTAACTAATGAGTCCAATGCTTTGTTTTGTATTTTCTCAGTTTTCATTCTACTTAACCTTTGGGCAGGTTTTGGTAACATCAACTAGCTAGGCCTCTCTTTTTGTTTTGTTTCTTCTTTTGCCTCCCTATTTTTTCTCAATGCAACCATCTTCCTACCACCTACTCCAGCTCCAACGCTGACTCCTAAATTCTGATTTTGCAGTGGCATTTTAAGGATGGAATTTCTTCTAGAAGCAGACGAGGAAAAACTGAAGGCAGATGGGGTGGGAAGGAAATGGGCTTTTAGAAAGGATTGAGAAAGCATGTGAGGTAACTACAGTTTAAAAAAAAAGTCTACTCTGTCACACTACTCAAATCTGAAGACATTCAACAATGGGAAGCAGGGAAGGGGAAAAATATGACAGTCGATTGTAAATAAACATTCATTAAATACCTACTATGTGCCAGGGACAGAAAGCACAGAAAAAAATATATTTTGAAGCAACTGTTTCTGTCTTAGGAGATAGTTTTTTATTTTTTAAATCATTTTCCCAGATTAAAACTTTATATGTCTCTGGCTCTTACTATGAAATGTTTGAATCTAAAATGTTGCATAAACTTTATTAAAATAGAGAGTTTGGGGACACACTTTATCTAAATGACACCTAAGGTCACCATGATTCCAAAAACAGGTACATGCATATTATGACTAGCAGTCCTCATGAAAAATCAAAAAGAAGAAATCTTATTGATCCTAGACATTTTTCTTCATCTTCAAGTTTTAGGAAAATCACACATTCAAGGGAATAGTTCATGTTTTACAGTAAAGAGTCATCTAGGCTCATGACCAGGAAGACCTAGAGTTCAGTCCTGCCCCTGACACTTTGACCTTGGGAAAATCATTCACACTTTTGATACTCCGGGGTCTAGATGATTCTCTAATCCTATTTGTTTCTATGAAATTACTGCCTATATTGAAAGGTATAGTTACTTCACTAAGGAAAGCCCTATGCCAGAGAAATTACAGGTGCAATCCTTGTCCAGTCTCTATTTTATTAGAAGAAAGAACACTTAAAATGTTAAGAAATTGAAACCAAGTAGGGTTTTATTTTGGGGGACAGGGAGAAGAAGAGGGTAAATATGGAAAAAGAAACAAGACAAACCTTCATAGGATTCAGGACTGGTGAATGACATGTCACAGTCGGAGAGATCCAAAGTAAGAAAAAAAGTAATTCAGGAAAATTGAATAAACATGTAAATTAGATTATTGGACTGGGTCCTGGGAGTAAGATAAATACTCTAGTAGACTCTCATGTCAACTTTGACAGTAATGGTGATTAGTGTGATTTGATAATTGAAGGGAGACAGCCAAGGCAGAACCTGAAATCTTCTACACCCAGGTCCTGTGACATATTGTTATTTGACTCAATTAGCTTAAATTACTGAGACATAACTGAATAAAGTATATCATAAGCTATGACTCAGGCAAGCACATGCCATTTGGTAGGGTAATTCGGAGTTTTGTTAACTATAAATTACAGGCTAATGGGAGTCTGTAAACAATTTTTGAACCTAGGAAAACACATTTTTATTTTAAAGGAAGACTAATAGTCTTAAAACAGCAGCCTCTTGTATTAACTATGCAGATATTAAGACTTCTAATACTGATAAATGAACCATGCCAATTTAGATAAAGCAATTAACTTTGATTTCTTTAGATGAAAAATAGGACAAGTAATACCTAACATGTGTATATTATGATATTTTTTAAATCATGCACATATATTACATCTAAAATTGAGTTGCAGATAATAAATATGGCTATTTTACATAGAGTTAATTGTTATCTATATTACTCTTTTCATATTAACTCTTTAGAACAAATCTTCTATCTTTCTAGATGAGGTGGACATCATTGCTATTGCTAGTTTTCCATTTCAGTAATGTTCTGTCCTTTGTGACCCCATTTGGGGTTTTCTTGACAAGAATACTGGAATGGTTTGCCATTTCCTTCTACAATTCAGTTTACAGATGAGGAGATTGAGGCAAAGATGGTCAAGTAACTAGCCCAGGGTCATACAGCTAGTAAATGTCTGAGGCCAAATTTGAACTCAGATCTTCCTGATTCCAGGCCCAGCATTCTATCCACTGTGCCACCTAGTTGCCCCAAGATGGATTTTAGAAAAATTTAAATATTTTCTATAATTTTTTCACCTCAAAACTTTGACATTAGTATACTTTTTAAAGGTTTTAACTTTTCTGATTTTCTAATACTTGTCCAAAAAGAGAGTTGCATTCTCCTACTCACCCTAATAGTCTCATCATTTCTTCAACTTGCTATTACACTTTCCTTACATCTTCAAAGTAGAGATTCTGTCACTTCCATCATCCAGAAATATTCTGGACCTTTGCCTCTCTTCCCAGAGCAAAGCATCTATTATTCAATTGTCATAAGAGTTTCATCCTTCAAAGAGCAGAGGAACCAGTAAAGAAAAATATATTCTGAGGGAGAAATGATGGGAACCTCAGTGGAGAAGTGGGGAGAAGTGACTTTGTGTTGTTTTGTCTGTTTGTTGTTTAAATTTGTTTGTTTTTGTTTCTGCAAAGTGGAGGGGGAAATGCTATGATCTGACTTAAAGAGAGCAGATTCCAAAGGATTTAAAGATTCTATGGCTTGAACTTCTACCAAAGGGCTTTCAAAAGGTAAAGGATTTGTGGAAAGAGGCATATTTACATCTAGTAGAGTATAGTAGCTGATAAATATAGATGAAATTGAGGGAAAGGGAGAAATAATCATACAGGAAACTGAGTAAAAATCCACTAGGAAGGTGAAGTTATTCCAACATTAGCCTAAGACACTCTGGAATGACAATGGAGCAACTCAAAAGAATTTCCTGAATTATTCAGAACAGGATTAATTGAAAACATCAGAAATAAAGACAGTGATTGCAGCTCTTAAGAAATAAAGCACTGCCTAATAAACTTAGATAATTTATAGAAAAAATATAGACACAATCTCCCTAAAAATAGATTATTTTTAAAAAATGAAAAAAAAATAAAAGCAAAAATATAGAAACAGAAAGGAAAAAAGTTATTTTGGAAAAACATAACCCATGACAACAGAAAACAAAACCAAAACATTTTAAGTGCTTATTAACATCAAACACTATGATAAGTGTTGGTTATTATCAAAAATAAAGACATTCTCCATCCTAATTGTTGTTGGACAGACCTTTAGTAGTGTCTGGCTCTTCATGACCCCATGGACAATAAGCACTTCAGGATCTTCTGTCCTCCACTATCTCTTGAAATCTATCCAAATTCATGTTTATTGCTTCTACGATACTATCTATCCATCTCTTCTTCTTCCTTCTTCATCCCCTTCTCCTTTTGCCTTCAATCATTCCCAACATCAGGGCCTTTTCCAATGAGTCCCATATCATTATAAGGTCAAAGTAACTAAGCTTCAGTTACAGCGTCTGACCTTCTGGTGAATAGCCTGAATTAATTTCTTTAAATATTGACTGATTTGACATCTTTGCTGGTCAAGGAACTCTCAAGTCTTCTCCAGCACCACAATTTGAAAACATTGATTCTGCCATGCTCAGCTTTCCTTATAGTCCAAATGCTATAGATTTGACTATATGGACCATCTCTAGCAAGCTGATGTCTCTGATTTTTAGCATACTGTCCATATTTTCAATAGTTTTCCCTCCAAGGAGCTACTTGAAGGAGAAGGACTATTCTCATAAAATATTTTAATAGTTACTTATAACTCACATAGGGAAGAGGTGACCAAAGAAGAACACTTTGGTAAGAGATAATAAATGGGACCATTGAGAAATAGCATAATATTCTCCTTATAGGAGAAATAGCACTTCTCCCAGGAAATGGCTCAATACTGGTCTGGAACTTTTCTTTGGAAAAGAGATGAGATGGGGGTGGATATGCACAGATTGACAAAATTGTTGGTGATAGCTAGGGAGTAGGTAATAAAGTGAAGGATAACTGGAATCTACCTGAAATAGAAGGCGCAAGTGTTAATCATCTATCAGGGCAAAGTTTCAGAGAGGAAAGGGTTAAATCCTCCAAAGGCACTGTCTCTTTTCTTGGAAGCCAAGGATGATATGCTAATTGTAATTATTGAAATGTAGCAGGTCACTGGAAATAATATCCACATCTGGGCAGAGAACTTTGATACCCTCCCCTCACTTAGCCGACCTTAATCGGTCTGTTAGACTGTTAGAAAAAAGACAAAATTTTCCTTATGTCAATGGAAAAGGAAGAAGGAGTATAAAATCTTAGAAGTGAGAATCTAGTGCATCAATTTAGAAGAGGATGGAGATATTCCACCAGTGTATCTTGGAAAGAGATTTTAAGAGTTATTGGTGCCCAGCTGATGTAGCAGCCCCAACTACTACCATGACAACCATCGCCACTATGGAGAGTTGACGCCATGTAGAAGCCATCTAAAGTTGGTGATGCTTTTCCTCCCATCTTCTTGCCCCTTCTGCCCTCCCTCCGAGAGAAAGTGAGCACTGGTTTCAAAACTCATCTCTGTTTCTATAAAACTTAGATTTAACACTGCTGTTCACCTTGGATCTACAAGTCAGTCTTAAGAGAGAAACTGGTTAAGTAGGGATGCTACTAGACTGTGCCTGTTTTAATTGTTCAAGGGGAGTAGGTGAAGGCAGGTGGAGGATTTTGTCATGACTGCTCAACACAAGCCTGTCCCTTCGGTCAAGCCTATGATCAATGCTTTGAGGAAAATAGTTTTTGAAAGAAAATGTCAAGAAAAATAAAATCTATTTTAGTTTTTTGGCATCATTTTAGAAAAGCTTGCTACAGCGTGATGATGGAAAGACAGAATAGTTATGATGATAATCATAACGATAATCAATGGCATTTATATAATACCTACTATGTGCCAGGCATTGTGCTAAGCATTTTACAAGTTTTATCTCACTCTATCTTCCCAGTAACCTTTTGAGGTATGCAGTATTATTATGCCAATTTTACAGCTGGGGAAATTGAGTCAAACACAAATTAAGTGACTTGCCCAAGGTTGCTCCAAGTGTCTGAGGTTGAATTTGAACTCAAGTCCTCCCAACTCCAAGTGGCATATTCTCCCCACTCAACCACCTAGCTGCCCAATAGTATATGAAGGCCATCACCAAGGAGGAAACACAATTAACCTACTTGCTGATAATAAAGCTAATATATTTTAAGAAAAACTTTGGGAAGAAAGTAATTGATACAATTATTGGGTTCAAGTAGCTAGTAAGATGAAAAATAAATCTACAAAAATAATTAGCATTCTTATACAACAATGAGCAGCTGGGTGTCTCGTGGATAGAATGCCAAGCCTGGAATCAAGAACACCAGAGTTCAAATCTGACCTCAGAGTCTAGCTTTGTGAA
Organism: Pseudochirops cupreus; assembly: GCA_028627135.1. Lineage (NCBI taxonomy): Eukaryota > Metazoa > Chordata > Mammalia > Diprotodontia > Pseudocheiridae > Pseudochirops > Pseudochirops cupreus. The sequence goes on from CM053583.1 coordinate 178,237,659, forward strand.
CCTGAGCAAGTCACTTAACCCTATTTTGCTCTAGTTTCCTCATCAGTAAAAATGAACTGGAGAGAGAAATGGGAAACCATTCCAGTATCTTTACCAAGAAAACCCCAAAAGGGGTCACAGAGAGTCAGGCACAACCAAAATGACTGAAAAACTAAACACAGCACAAAAAGAAATAAGGAAGAAGCAACAATAATTCAGGATGACGACAAAGTATGTGAAATACCTAAAAGTTCAACTACCGAGACACAAAGAAGAATTTAAGTATATAACCACAAAAGACCTCTTTACAGAAGTAAAGGGAGAAAACACTTAATCTGAAAGCTATCAATTACTTATATTTGGGCTGTGCCAATATAATAAGATTTTCAAAGCAACCAAAATTGGTTTACAAATTTAGTATTATAGTAATAAATTGCTAAAGTGATATATTATCAAAGTGCCCAATTCCTAGTGCAGAGTTTGGTACATAGGAGATATTTCATTACTGCTTGTTTATTAATTCACTCCAAGGAGAACTTATTTTGCTTCCATTTTTCTGTGGCAATAAGAATGTTTTCTAGACTAGAATGGGCTAACAAAAATGACTAATAGGTATTTGATGGCCAGGATAAGTAAGGTCCTTGAAAAAAGTATGATGAAAGATGCCACTCTCTTTACAGCAAGAGGGACAAGGGACTTCTAGGACACAATGTTGATAGTAGTTGTAAGTTAGTTGACCTCAACTCTTCTTGACAATATAAACAACATTGTGTGACCCTGGGAAAGTTACTCAATCATCTTCACCTGGTTTCCTGATATATAAAATGAGCTGGAGAAGAAAATAGCAAATAGCCACAGTATCTTTACTGAGAAAATCCAAATGGGTTCACATAGAGTCGAACATGACTGACAAGACTAAATCACAACTGAATCAATGTCAGAATGGCAAGAGGTCCTATTGGAGTGTACTAAGAAATTCTATTTGGACATATTCTCTTTAACATTTTTAATCAATGACTTGGAAAAACCCATAGCTTGTCTACTCATCAAATTTGCAGATGACAAAGCTGAGAAGAATGAAGAGGAATCTAGTAGGAGATTTGTAAGAATAGGTATAAAGCAGTGGTTCTCAACCTTCCTAATGCCACGGCCCTTTAATACTCATATGTGGGCATATCTGCATGTGGGCAGACCCTCCTGGAGACAGATAGAGGAGCGGTGCCTCAGTTCCTAAGACCATCGGAAATATGTGTTTTCTGATGGTATTAGGTGACTCCTGTGACCCTTGTGAAAGGGTTGTTCTACCCACAGGTTGAGAACTGCTGCTATAAAGGCTCATGTTTAGACTCCAAAAACCAAATTCACCAATCATTGGTGTGGGATTGGTATGGCTGTTCACTAAATTAATCAATATTCAAATTTGGACTCAAATTTCCAAAAAACAAAACAAAACACCAAAAGCCTGAATATTTTACTTAATTATAAACACAATCTGATTTCAATACTGGAGTTAGATATGAAAGTTAATGAACACTTCACTTAGATTGAAAAGTGTGACATCTAGGATGAAAAGGCATTGTGATATAGTGGCTAGAGAGGCCTTGCATTCAAGATGATCTGAGATCTAGGCATGCTTCTGGCAAGAATTAGTCATGGGACAATGAGTAAACCTCTCAATGTCCTCATCAACTCTATGAATTACAGATTAATTTCTTATCATCAGTAGCATACTGGAGCGGATGTAAGTCAATACTGATGAAATTACAGATGCAGACCAAAACAAAACAAGACAAAACAAAACTTTCTAGGATGAGAGAGTTCCTAGTCCTACTCTACTTGACCCTAATCAGAACCCATCTCTAATACTTAGTTCATTTCTGTTCTGGGTATCACATGGTAAGGATTATAAGCTAGAGAATATTCATAGGGAGATTACTAAAATGCTAAAGGACCTCAACCTCGTGTCACATGACATAATTTGAAGGAATGGATGATGTCTAGCCTGAGGAAGAGAAGACTAAGGGGCATTATAGTTGTGATCAAATATTTGAAATGGAAAATTGATGATCTTCTCTTAATTCTCAGAGGGTCATTATAAAAATGCAAAATTTAGATCTGAACTAAAAAAAAAAAATGAACAGACATACACAGTGTGTATATCTTGGAAAAAGATTGGTAGAGTTACTGGTGCCCAGCTGACATAGCAGCCCCAACTACTACCATGACAAACACCACCATTATTGAGAGTTGATGCCATGTAGAAGACACCTAAAGAAGCCACAGTGTTGAAAAGTTGAGTAAACTGCCAAAGGACTTAGTGGGTTTCTTGCATCAGAGGTCTTTGTGTAGAAGATAGATGGATACCTGCTATGTTTGATATAAACAGATTTCTTGTTCAGCTCTAACTTGGGATAGGTGGCCTCCAAGTCTTGGGATTTTGTGAAATTTATTCATTGTGATTAGAATTCTTTTGGACTAGATGTCATTTTATTAGTATAGGGTATTCTGAGTGACATAACCATCTCTTATCAACCAACAGTGGTACCTGCTGTGCAGTCTTTGCTTTCAGAAAGTGATCTAAGGATGCTTAGAGGATTAATGACATACTCAGGATCACAGGAAGTCACAGTGTTCAAGGTCTTCCTAACTCCAAAGCCAATCCTCAATTTACTTTCCAATGCTACCTAGGATTTATTATATTGCTTCCTTCTCAGGCATGAAAATCACATTTAAATCAAATGATCAAGACAGGTCAAAACAGGAAGGTTTTAGGTGTAGTATTCAATTCTATTTACTTTCGCATAGTTAGGCATTAATTATATTGATCTATAATTCTTTCAATCTTTCCTTTGTTCAGTTTGGGGATAAAAACTGTATTTGTATCACAGAAGGAATTGGCTAACTTCCCATCCTTTCCATTAAGAAAACATTCCCATTTAAAAGCAATCCATATAGTGTATGAATTAATATTTTAAAGTCTGATAAAATTATGTCACTTATAAGCCAATCTGGTCTTAGGTTCTTTTTTATAAGGTAGCTTTTTAAGGACATGTCTGATTTCTCCTTCTGAGATTGATCAATTTAAGTAATTTATTGCTTAATGTCTTGGCATGAGAATTTCATATTTTTGTAAATCATAATCCTTTTTGTACTCTATGAACATAATGTTATTTTTCTTTGTTAGGCCCTTTCTCCCTCCCTCCTTCTCTTCCTCTTTTCTTTCTTTCTTTTTCTTCCTTCATTCCTAATATTATTTATTGTATACTTGTTTTAGATCTTTTTCTTTACTTTGATTTTTCTAATAATTTTGGAATGAGAATGAAGGATTCTGGAATTCTTATATTGTTTCACTCTGTCATGTTAACTGAGAATTCCCTTGTCTTTTTTTCTAATCAAGACTCTCCAGATTTACCTACACACTTCATAGCTCAAAAGAATAGAAATGATGTGAAAAACATTTCAGATCATATGATAACATACTTAGAACTTAAAAGGACCTTAGAGGTTCCTTATTTTGTAAATGAAAAACAAGGAATGAAATAAAGAATAAAAAAAAAGAATAAAAGAGGTAAGGTGACATGACCAAGGTTGTATTCTGATAAGTGTCTGAGGCAGGATTCACACTCAGATCTCCCAAACTTGAGGTCTCTCTCTTCCACCACCTGCCTTTTATAAAAATCCTTCCTTCATCAAATAGAAATGGCTTAATCTTTAACTATGTTCACTTGTCATTATGGCCCTTTATCCACTTTTTTCTTTGAAAATCAGTGTTTTGTTTGTTTTTTTTTCCTGTCATGTAGCAACACACTGTTGATCTATTTGGGCATGTTTCACTGAAAATTTGCTTATGCAAAATAATTTAAGGCTAAATAATGTGAGTAAAAGTCCGCCACAAGCAATCCATGGTTGTAGCATAAAATATACGGATTGAGTATAATTTGTCTTTGACATAGCATCTGTTGGGTCTTGTGTATCCAAAAGCATATGATCTGCATACTTATTCAGGACGATTTACACACCATTGCCATCTGCCCTGTCAGAGTAACTCAGGATAGAAAGCCTGAGATTGCATATTTCTTTCTCAAATTTTATACTTCAAAATCCCACAGACAATTATATGTCTGCAGCAATGCCACCAAAACTTCATTTTCAAATATTAATATGCTCACACAACTGTTTTGTTTCTTTCACACTACAATAAGAGCTTTCTCTTTCCAACATGTCTTCTTCAGCCTTCTATAAGGGAAACCACTTAACTCATTAAATTGATATTTCTCAGACATGGATGATGGTTTGTTCCTGCTTTACAAACTCTGTATTCAGCATTATTCTGTTCAGCTCCCAACCTTATCCACCCATGCATTTTCTGGAATGGTCCATGATCTGTTAGAGAGCATTTTCATGGTGCTCCAGATAAACATGGCAGGTCACCTTCCATTGATTTATTATTTTATTAGGAATTAAAATCATTACCATGGAAGAATGCTTGTCAGGTTATCTTGATAAATCAAGTTTTAACTTAGCTAGAGTCCATCACCTGGCTGGTTCCTAATGCAGTCTAACCTTTCTTCATTCTTCACTTGTTTTCTTTCTTTTGCACTCAGTCCTTTAGATCTGAGGACATTGCTTTTATTTTACCTACAGTCCCTATACCTTTTTCTCTTCTTTCACTTCTCTGACTCTACCCTGATTATTTATTCAATTGTACATGTAAATATTTTAAGGCTTGTTTGATTTTTTTTTAAAGTAAATCCAAAGAGTTGTGGAAAACATTGACATAGGCCATATAGTATATATTCATTATTATGCCTATATTTGAAATACATAGGCTTTCTATACAATTTTAAAGTATTCTCCATACATGATGTCCATTTTTATCTTATGTACATCCATATTTGTTTTAGTTTTGTGTATCTCCTTGACCTTATAATCTTTTTGAAGGGAATCTTACCAGATCCTAGTGAAATCCTTAGAACCTCCTACATAAACCATATGGGAAATCCATCAGTAGTGGTTGAGAATAAACATAATTCTGCTTTTTAAAAGCATTTTCCCACATGCATAAATGCCATTCCGTTCTCAAAAACAGCAATATGTCTATTAACAGAGTATGTGTTCCATAGAAATAAAATAGGAAACATAGTAACGTAAGGTAATAGAAATCATGCTCTGATTATAACAGAGCCAGAGTCTATTCAACTAGCAGTCTTTGGAAAGAAAAAAGGGGAGGGATACAGACAGAAAAGGCTTGGTACTAGCTCTGAAAGAAAAAGGACACAGAAGAGGAACACTGTTCTTCCAGGCTTCTCAGACTTTATTTCCATATACATACCCTACAACCCACCTGTTCAGTCTCCTTGCACTCTCTCATACATGAGCCTCTATGTCTTCACACTGGTTGTCCCTTATTCCAAGAATGTTCTTTGTTATCATCTTTACCTCCTAACATCCTTGGCTTCCTTTAAGTCTTAGATAAAGTCCTACTTTTTTCAGAAAGACTTTTACAGCTTTCCTTCATCTTGGGGCCTTCCCTTAAGAAAAACTTCAAATATATGTGCTTGTGAGTGTGTGCAGGTATGCATAGATAGGTATATGTATGTATGTGAACATATATATATATATATATATATATATATATATATGAATATATATGTGACTATGTATATATGTATATGTCAGAGCCTTTTACAGCTTTCCTTAATCTTGGGGCCTTTCCCTTAAGAAAAACTTCAAATATATGTGCTTACAAATGTGTGTGCATCTGTGTGTATGTGAATGTATATGTGAGTGTGTATTTATGCATGGGTCCATATACATACACATATGTATATGCATGTGAATATATATTTTTGTAATATACATATACTTGTATGTATGTATTTGTATATGCAGGGTGGTGTTCAGAGAAGACTAGTCCCTCTGGTGTGAGGGCTGCTTTCCACCTATGGTATTCACTTGATCCACCCAGCTCTCACCTGGGCTCCATGAAGCCTCAGTATGCACAGTGGCCACACCCCAGTAAATCCTTTTGATAGAAGGTTGACGGTTATTAACTGACTAACCTAATTTGGTTGAGTGTAACCTAGAGGTCTCAACCTAGGGGTTAGGAGTTGTGTCTACCTGAGGCATGTGAAGACTTTCCCCAATGAAATGGGAAGATAAAAACAATTTGCTCCAACTGCTGTGAAGCTGGGTGAAGCAAGGGCTGTGGAGTGCTGAGGGGATGGTTAGACATCAGAGATGCCAAGGCATCCTGAGTCATCACTTCATCCTTACTATGTCTTGCCACTGGATTCCAATGACTCTGGAGGAGAGAATGAAACCTAAGATTTTGTGCAACTCTGCCTCACTTAAATCCAATTTATGTGTGAATCAAAAGACATTTTACCATTTTCACCTGTCTCAAAGTCCTGTGGTGACAAACAAGCAATGAAGCTTTATGTGTGGATTCCCTAAGAGCTGTAGTAACAAGGTGGCATGGGCCATAATGTCGTCTTCTCACTGGCCTGATGTAGCAGTGAGATTTGGCAGTCCCAGAAGTGTCTGAAAGGACTTTTTGAAGGACTATACTGCTTACCTCCTGACATGAGGAAGTGGTTAGAAAAGGTACCCTAAAAACTGTCTGCTTCACTCCACCCTGACCTGCTTCCTGTGGCAGGCAGGGACCTCACCATGTGGACAAAACATTAAAAAAGTACAAAAACTTCTGCAAAGATGATTCCATTTACCATTAGTACATGTAATGTGTGCACCATTACAGACAATACAAATATAGTAGACCTGAAAGACCAACAGCTCTTTTTGGGGGAGAACTCAGCAGGTATCACTTCCAAATAGCAGCCCTGAGTGAAACGAGGCTGGCAAATGAAGGCCAGCTTACTAAAGTCAGAGGTGGATATGGGAGTGGCCAAAGAGAAAGGGAGCACCATGAAGCTGGCATATGTTTTGTAATCAAAACTAATCAAGTCATTGATTGCTGAGCTTATATGCTCCCCAAAAAGAGTGAATGACAGGCTCATGACAATGCAATTGCCTTTTGCAGGAAAGTGCCACATCACCATCATCAGCTTATGTTCCCGCCGTGACAAACCCTGATGAGGTCAAAGATAAATTTCATGAAATCTTGGAAATCTTCATCATCAATGTGCCGAAAGAGGAAAGCTTATAATTCTGGGCAACTTTAACACAAAAGTAGGCACAGACCACCAGATTTGGCAGGGAGTCCTAGGAAGAATGGAGTTGGAAACAGTAAGTTCAATGGTGACTTAAAACTGAAGACTTGTGAATCTCATAAGCTTCTCATAACATTGTCTTGAATTTCTCTAAATGCAATAAAACTTCATGGATGCATCCTTACAGCAAACTTTGGCATTTAATAGAGCATGTTATTATAAGGAGAAGAGATAGACAGGATGTGAGAGTGACAAAGGCAATGTGTGATACAGAGTGCTGGACTGATCATAGACTTATTCTCTCCAAGCTAAATACTCACATTCAACAAAAACAGCAGTCCCAAGGCAAGACAACTTCCAGAAGACTTAAATGTCAATAGATTACAGCACTTGTCCCAGCAGTAAAGGCTGTACTTGGAGAAAAATGACTAACTAGGAGAAAATGTTGAGCCAATGCACTGTTGACAATGGTGGAACAGAAAATGAGTGAGCAGCTTTCAGAGACCTGATGTACAGAACTGCATTTACTTATACAGACCAGAACACTCACAAACATCAAGACTGGTTTGATGTAAATGGGGAATTTCAGAAGCTGCTAAATAAAAAAATGAGAACTTCCCAGGATTTATCAGCAGAATAGTTCATCTGCTTCTAAGAAGGCAGCATTTAACTCCATCAAAAGTAAAGTGAAAACAAAACTTTGAAAGATGCAGGATTTTTGTCTCAGTAAGAAGGCAGATGAAATCTAGTTTTATGCTGATAGTAACCATCTGAAGTACTTGTGTGTGCCCTGAAAATATTTATAGGTCAAAGACCTGTGGTGCATCTCAGCTACTCAGTGCTGATGGAGTCATATTGATTAGTAATAATGACATGGTCCTGGAGAGATAGGCTGAACACTTCCATAATGTTCTCAACAGACCATCATCAGCCAATGTTGAAGCCACTGACCAGATAACTCAGGTTGAAGCCAATCCCTCTCTAGACAAATTTCCAATTGAAGAAGTTGTTTTGAATGCCATTTGGCAACTCTCATGTGGCAAAGCACCTGGTGCTGATTCTGTTCTAGTTGAGATTTACAAGGCAGGGGGGCCACTGCTCATATAAAACCTGACTTAAATTTTCTGGGTTATAGCACAAGAGAAGGTTATCTCCTAGGGGTTCAAGAATGCCACAATTGTTCAGCTCTATAAAGATAAAGGAAATTGTTCTATGACAATCCCTGTGGTGGGAGGTCGGGTAGTGTTGCTTTCTTAGTCATTACTGGCAAGCTTCTTGTTAGTCTTCCTTCATAGTCTGAGTCTTTCTCTGGCCCTCTACTTGAGAGTCAGAGTGGTTTGAGAAAAGCTAGCAGGAGTGGTCAATATAACGTTTGCTGCCTGACAGCTAAAGGAAAAATGACAGGAGCAGAACAGAGGTCTGTAAGTAGAGTTTGATCTGATCAAGGCCTTTGATACTGTCAGTCATGAGGGCTTGTGGAAAATTATGTCAAATTTGGTTGGCTGGAGAAATCCATCGGTATTGTATGCCACTTCCACTGTGGCATGCTTGCCCAGGTTTTGGATAATGAGTGATGATCTCACGCTTTCTCAATCACCAGTGGAGTGAAGCAGGGCCTTATATTTGGTCTCATACTTTTTAGGATGACGTACTCAGCAATGTTGTCAGACAATTTCATAGAAGATAAAATGGCATCAAGGTCAGCTACCACGCTAATGGTAAAATATTTGACTTGAAAAGTCCACAAGCCAAGACAAAAGTGGAAGGAGAGCTGGTGCATGGTTTTTGTTCACACATGATTGTGCACTTAGTGCAGTCTCTGAATCTGAAATGTAACAAAGTATGCATCAATTCTTTGCTATTTGTACTAATTTTGCCCTAACAATTAATACCAAGAAAACAAAGACTTTTCACCAACCAGCACTGTACCATCCATAAATTGAATCATTGGTTATAGAGCAAATGAAGAAATTTTGAATGCTGTGGATAAGTTTGCTTATCTTGGAAGTATACTTTTCAGGGATGTACATATTGATAACAAGGTTGATAAATGCATTGCCAGAGCTAGCTCAGTGTTTGGGAGGCTCCAAAGGAAAGTGTGGGAGAGAAGAGATATCTGACTGACTACCAGACTGAAGGTCTACAGAGCCATTGTGCTGAGCTCATTGTTGTATGCCTGTGAAACCTGGACATCTGAATGGTCTTAGAAAGATTCTAAAGATCATCCGGCAAGAGAAGGTACCAGCCAATGAGTCCTTTCTCAAGCTTAACCACCAAGCATTCAAATTCTATTCACTAAGAGACAAATTATAGGATAAGAGTAAGGAAGGGTACTTCCTATTATTTTGATATAGCAAATAAATCTGAGATTCTAATATAAATTAGTTCATTGTTTTAGAAATGTATATATAAAATATCAATGTGTACATATATGCATTTATTTATATGTATATATACATACACATATGTATACACATACTATATATACATATATGTACACATTATGTAGTATGTATATATGTATATTTATATACATTATATATAGTTTTATGGCATCATAAAAGTGAAGCCTGGATTAGTATGTAAATGCTAGAACATGATTTTGCTTCAGGGAAAACCTCATGAAATGTTACTAAATTTCCTTACTTCATAAAAATAAAACTACAACAAGGCTTTTTCATTTTTCTAGTAATAAATTTTTTTTTAGCACATAACTCATAACACCCCTCCCTACACACATCAAGGGATTATACATTTTTTTTTTAATCACACTATATTGAAGGCCCCAGAAACCATAGGCCTAGTACTAGCTTAAAAAAAAAAAGGTGGAGGAATGAGGAGTAGGTGTTTAAAAATTCAATTTCAATTCGATTCAACAAACACATATAAGTGTCTACAGAGCACTGTTGGGATTTGTGAGAAGTACAAAGTTTATTGATGACATGGTCCTTGCCCTCCCACAATTTAAAGGTTCATGTCAATGGAAATACTGTCCAAGTGAAATAAACTGACATGTCCAAGAATAGGTTATGTGAAAAGCAGAAATTAGGTGGACCCCCAAATGATTCAATTTTGTTTAGGAATAATATGAAATATAACACTGGTTTCTTTCTTTCTCTCCCTCTCTCTCTCTCTCTCTCTCTCTCTCACTCACACACACACACACACACACACACACACACTCCATGTCAGACACGTTGTCTCCTCTCTGCTGACTCTTTATATTCACCATTCACAGGCACACATTTCTATGGCTATAATGGCTGTACTTATTAAATATAAAAAAGTAGAATTCCAAAGAAATTGTTTGTCCCACTATTAAAGAGTGCTTTGCCTAACTTCCTCCAAAATGCGTCCTGCTTATCCTCCCTCCCTCTTCTCTAGGGTGCCTGTGGAATAGTTTTCTGTAGGTCATGGAAAGCATTAAGAGACTTTGTTCTGTGAGGCACTCCTCTCAGGGATAGGGCCTCTAAACAGTGAAAAAAGAGACAACATAGGGATAATTTCTAGGGATTTGGAATGGTCTCCTGCCTTCTCACAAACCACTCTGTATTTTGGAAGCTACACTAGCTTTCAGTCCAGTCTAGACTCAGTTTTCTGCCCTCTGATACCCAAGTGGCTGCTTTGTCTCCCCAGCCAAACCTAAATGGGTGTTGCCTGCTGCTGCTGTCCAAAAACAAGAGATGTCTAAAACTCTAAAAACCACCAGGCCATCAGGAGCAGAGCATTAGCCACTGGCAGTCAAGTGTGCCCATAATCAATCCCACATACTGAAGAAGCAAGTCAACTCTTAACCTCAGAAGCAAATGGGAGGATCATATAATGCAGTATGTCCAATTACTTCTTTACCTTGGATCTGTCTTTTCCCATGACTCAGGCTCTAGCAATCACCATCTCCCCTCTACCACCCCATCTACCGCCATCTTATCTTTAGCATTGCTTCGGCCAGAGCAAATATGTATTCCTTCTCTGGTAGGGAACAGAAAAAAAAAATGGTGGCATATACCAGACTTCCAATGAGAGAGTTAAGGGGTTGATCTCAATTACCCATAAGACTACTGAGTCTTCTGTTAATATCACCCAGAGCAGTCAGAAAGGAAGTTACATGATTTAGGGTAGGTTTTCTATATATTCTTGCCAGACACCCCTCACAGTGTCTTCTTAGGACTCTTCCAAACTCCTTGTAGATCTAATCTTGGATTCCTGGGCTTTATTTCCATCTTCCCTTCATTTTTATTTTTAATTCTGTGTTGCTTGTTGAGTTCTGTGGGAATTCTCATCAATTTCTTTGGGCAAATAAATTTTTTTTACCCAAAGATGCAAATAAAGCTTGACCATAATAAAATGTTCCAATTGACAAAAAAAAGGTGGAAATATGGATAAACATAAGAAGACAATTGTGATAAAGAGAATCTAAGAATCCAGGAAGATGCAGGATTGAAGCTTACAGGAAGAGAATAATTCCACATGGCTGTGGGCAGAACCTCAGCTAAAAATATGTGTGGGCCACAAGCTTTATGGATATTTGATTTTTTTAAAAAAGGATATCATTGGTCTACTTAACCTAAGCCAAATCTTCCTGCTTAATTGCAGCAGGCAGGGATCCTACCCTGAAGTTGAAACCCCCTCAAAAATTCACAAAAACTTTTGCAAAGATGATTCCACTCACCATTGGTGCATGGAATGTGCACATATATATGAACAACATGAAATGCAGTAGACCTGAAAGATGAATGGCAGGTATCACATCCAAATAGAATCCCTGAGTGTCAAGGATGGCAAATGAAAGCCAGCTTACCAAAACTGGGTCAAGGTATATGTTTTCTTGTTTGTTTTTGTTTGGGTGCAAGGATGGTGAGCACCATGAAGCTGGCATAAGTTTTGCAATCAAAACTAATTTGGTCAACAAGCTTGTATGCTTCCCAAAAGGAGTGAACGACAAGCTCATGACAATGTGATTGGAACTTGCAGAAAAGCTCCATGCCACCATCATTAGTGGGTATGCTTCCATCAATGATAAACCTTGATGAGGTCAAAGAAAAATTTTATGAAGCCCTGGAGACCTTCATTATCAATGTGCAGAAAAAGGACAAGCTTGTAATTCTGGGTGACAACATCAAAGTCGGCACAGACTATCAGACGTGACAGGAAGTCCTTGAGAGGAATGGAATTAGAAACAGCAACTGTCACTTACTATTGAAGACTTGTACATCTCCTGACCTCATCGCTAACACTGCCTTCCATTTACCTAAATACAATATTTTTGTCCTTTGATTTTTCTAATACGACCATTGACATCATGACTTGTATGGGAATTGGATTTAAGAGAGGTAAAGTTGCTAAAATTGTCAGCCTTAACCTTTCTTTCTAAGTCATCAAAGTCTAGCGGCAAGACAAAAGTCAGGACAACTGGTGCTAGCCCAGGATGCAGTGGATGACCTTGGAATCTCTGATATTTGACCAAGCTCTAAGCACTCTACATTGTCTGCTTCAGCAACCTTCATAGCCATGCATTCTGCTGGGGAAAACAGTTCCCTGATAGCATGTTTAGATGGGTTCTGAATGATGAATGATGCTCTTGCACTTCCCCACTCACCAATGGAGTAAAGCAAGGCTATGTGCTTGTTCTCAAGCTTTTTAGCATGGTATTTTCAGTGAGGGGTCAGATGCCTCCATTGAGGACAAAAAAGACAAGGTCAGCTACCACACTGGTGTTAAATTATTTAACTTGAAAAGGTTACAAGTCAAGAGTAAAGTAGAGAAAGATTTGTGCTCACTTCGTTGTTGTTTGCTTGTGAAACCTTAACAGAATACCAGCACCATGCTAGGAAACTAAGTCACTTCTATTTGGATTATTTTAGGAAGTCTGAAGATCACCTGGCAAGACAAGGTATCAGATGCTGAAATCCTTTCTTGAGCTGAACTGTCAAGCATTCAGACTCTACTAGAGTGCAACTTTGATGGGATGGCTACATTGTTTGAATGCCAAACATACATTTGTTTAAAAGACTATTTTACAGAGAACTCGCTTTCACAAGGCAAGGGCAAACAGGAAGGTCAAAAGAAGCAATACAAGAACATTCTCAAGATCTGTCTGAAGAACTTTTGTTTCAATTGTGAGACATTGGAGATACTAGCCAAAACAAAACAAAAAACAAAACACCCATCCTGGCATGCCTACATCAAAGAAGAAGCTGTGTTCTGTGAGACAAGAATGGTGAGTAGTTCATGCTTCATGAGGATCAGTTGAAGAAACTCAGTATGTTTAACCTGGAGAAAAGAATATTCAGAAGGCATATTATAGCTGTTTTAAAGTTTGTGAAGGGTTGTCATTTTAAAGAAGAATTATACTTGCTCCGTTTGGTTCCAGAATGTAGAACCAGGAGCAATGGGTAGAAATTTCCAAGAGGAAAATTTAGAAAATAGAGCTGTCAAAAAATTGAATGAACTGCCTAGAGAGAGAGAAATGATGACTTCTCTTTTCTGGGAGGTTCTCAAGCAGAGACAACATTTTAAGTCTGTTATAGTGGGGATTCTTTCTTATCTGGGTTGTAATAGTGAGAGGATACATGGATCCCTTCTAACTTAAATCTGATGTTTTTGATCCCTGTAATTCTATTTTTCTTACTATGTAATTTCATTGAATACCTTTATGTGAAACTAATTGTGTCCTCTGGCTAACTTGTAAAGAAGATCACATAAATAAGACTGTGACTTATGGTTTTGAAGGGATGAACACCCACAGGATGAACAATGAATAGTTTTGTATTGTGAATTGGAATGTCCCTGGGTGCCATGTGTTAAAGTATTAATTCTCCTATTGAGCAGTTATGATACAACTTTAAAGTTATGAAAAAGAAGGAGAGAAATTAGGGAGTGTAGATGTGGCTTTATATTTTATATTTCCAGAATTTTAGAGAATTAAAGACTCAACAGGGAAAAGCTACCAAAAGAAAAAAAGTTACCCAAAAACAAAAAATAGAAAATTAAGAAGCACGTCTCGATGTAATTCATTTTCCGATAACAATATCTATTTCCTATTTTCTCTGCGGCAAGCATAAATAGAAAAACTCTCCTAAATTATATAATTTTTATCAAGTTTTAAGACAAGGAGCTAAATGTCCCTGTAGACTATTTGGGTTCCTGGGTTTAGGCTGGCTTGTGTTAAGCTTGCTGTTTTTTGGGCAGCCTCTTGCATCCATTTATCAGTTCTGATATCAAGAAGGAACTGCCCCTGATGATGCCTTTCTGAACTTCCTAACTTTAAAAGTTAATTAAGTCCTGCATTCTGAATTTCCTGCTGGCATCCAGAATAGCAGTGTCAGTTCTGAATTGCTCTATTATGATTTCTTTGTGAATGGCTTTTTATTCTTCTTTTTTCTGCTGCTTCTTTTGTTGTTGCCGCTTCTGCTTCTGCTGCTGCTACTTCTTTTGTTGCTGCTGCTGCTTCTTTTACTGCTACTTCTTCTGAGGTTTCTTTCTCCTTTTCTTCCTCTTCTTCCCCTTCCTTTTCCCCTTTATCACTTCAGTTTGTTTATTTCTTTTACAAGATGAAAGACTGAGGCAGGCTTTTCTACATCCTCCTTTTATGTGTCATCGTAAATAAGTAGGGCACATGTTTGTCAGTTTCTTTTTGTTCTGATTTTAATGTTTCTCCTTCCTCTGGAAAAACTGAATCTGGAAATTTCTAGCCAGATATAAAGCAAATAACAGTTTATTTGGTGCTCATAATATAAAGACATATATATTTCAGGGCAAACATGGAACATTGTTAGCAGCTATTCACAGGTCTCAGTCTTCTGTCTGGAGTTGGGCAAGTGGCAAACCCTACTGATGTACCCTTCTCCATCTATGAGGACCTAGATGGGTTGTGTGCTCATCTAGACATTCATGGCTGAAACACTTTCCTCTCACTCTTGGCTCAGAGCAAGGACAAAAACTAAACCAGAAAAACCTCCTTCTTAACCTCTTGCCACTGGTTTAGAATGGAGCTACCTATGTACTTTGGGTCAGTAATATGTTTTGTCTTTTTTTTTTCTTCTAATGTGTTACTTTCATGGAAACCCTTTTTGTTCATTTTTGTTTGTTTCATATGATATTGTATAATATTCTTCTTGTACTTATAAGGAAATTGGGTTGATATGAAAACTTTTCTGTCAAAATTTTATCCACAAGTCCCACCAGTAACATCTGAAGGTTCTTTTCCTTTCTTTTTGGTGGAGAATATCCCAATAATAATGAAAGTTGTGTGTGCATGAGTGCATGTGTGCATGGGAGGGAAGATAGCCAAGGGGAAAACAAAACCTATAGAGACACTGAAAAGTGTCTCTGAACCCCTTACTAGAAGCAACAGGTCATAGATCATCAATTCAAAACACCTGCCTTTCAGAATAGAAACCAAGAGCAGGAATAACTCTACTACAATATTGTACGGTGGACAACAGTGAGGACTTACCCAAAGGCACTTGTGAGAAATTACAAGGAATAACAAAGGGATTCACAACCCTAGAGACACCAGAAGAAGGCTGAATGAACGTATCTCTTGCTAGGAACCTCAACAGGAGTAAAAGTCCCATAGCCAGGACTGAAAGGTACTATGACATTATATCAATCTTTGGGAAAGTGTTGCTCATTTGAGAATTTCTGTGTTATTTTAAAAGGGTTTCTGCTTTGTATTCCCCCTTTCAATAAAACTTAAATGCTTTCTTAAAATTTTCAAAATTCATTTATTTTACCATTTAAAAGATTGAGTTCCAAATTCTCTCCCCTTTACCCTCCCCCACCCATTGAGAAAATGAGCAATGTGATATGAATTATCCATGTGAAATTACATAAAACATATTTCCACATTAGTAAGGTTAAAAAAAGCAGTATGCTTCAATCTGTACTCAGAGTCCAGCATTTCTCTTTCTGGAGGTGAGGAGCATTCAGAGTAGCAAGCAAGTCACTTAACCCTGTTTGCCTCAGTTTCCTCATCTGTAAAATGAAGAAGGCAATGGCAAACCACTCCATTGTCTTTACTAAGAAAACCCCAAATGAAGTCATAAAGGGTCAGATGCCACTGAAACAACTAAACAACAACAAACATCTGTTGACTCTTAATGGAAACATACCAGTTGTTGCTTAAAGATTAGTAGGAGGGACCTGAAACCACAGGCTACCCTTACAGATCCTTAGCAAGGACTCACTGGGGATGTAATACACCCAGTATGAATGACGACTGGAATATCCCAAACATTACATACAAATTCCAGATAATCTTTTTTTTTAAGTCTACTACTTCTATTTAGAGGAGTGAATGGACCCCAAGAAAATGAAAATAAAGTATAGATTACATTATGGATTCAAAATGGGGGGAAAATGACTGAGTGATCAAAAATGAGATGAAAAATTTAAACAATACAGGAAATAAATAGTCAGCCAATCAGAAAGAATTCTGAGAGGATAAAGCTTTTCTAGCTGGTGTGAAGTTGTAGTCTTTGAGAAGAGGTTGCTTGTCAGTTGAAAGTTTTATGGGTGGTCTAAGGGGTAGATAAGATGCACCAACTCCCTAGTTTGTATATTAAAGAATCATGACCCTCCCCAACTGATAAATGGTCAAAGGATATGAACAGGCAGTTTTCCAATAAAGAAATCAAAACAATTTATACTCATATGAAAAAATGCTCTAAATCACTATTGATTACATAAATGTGAATTAAAACAACCTTGAGATATGATTTTATACCTATCAAATTGGTTAAAATGATTGAAGGGGAAATTGACAAATGTAGGAGGGAATAGGAAAAACTGGGACACTAATTCACCCTTGATGGAACTGTGAACTGACCCAACCATTCTGGAGAGCAATCTGGAATTATGCCCAAAGGGTTATTAAACTGCCTATACCCTTTGACCCATCAATATCACTACTAGGTCTGGTTCCAAAGACGGTTAAGGAAAAAGGAAAAGAAACTTTATGTCCTCAAGTGTTTGTGGTGGCAAGGAACTGGGAATTGCAGGGGTGCCCATCAATTGCAGAATGGCTGAGCAAGTTGTGGTATATGATTGTGTTAGAGTACTACTATGCTATAAGAAATAATGAGCTCAATGATATTTGAAAGGCATGGAAAAACTTGCCTGAAATAACGAAGAGCAAAATGAGCAGAACCAAGACAACAATGTATCCAGTTACAGCAATACTGTTTTAAAAACAACTTTGAACAAATAAGCCATTTTGACTGTTAAAATAGCATCTGCATTCAGAGAAAGAACTGATATGTAGAAGTATGTATAGAATAATTTTACATACACACACACACATATATGCACACACACCCTATCTGTGTGTAATTGTAGCCATCTCTAGGGTGGGGAGGAGGGAAGAAAAAAGGATAAAAAAATTTATATAACTATTATATATTTAAAGGGAATAGCAAGTTGTACACAATAAATTTGCAGTTTCTGTGTAATCATTTTTTTTATTATACTATGTTATGGAAATGCTTGTTTTATTTTGCAAATTAAAAATAAAATAAAAATAATGTTATTCTGAAAAAATATTTTTAAAGGAATTATGGCATAATGTTAATAAGATATTAAGAATTTTGAGGTGGATAATTCCATATGTAAATTATTTTGGCTGATAAGAAAGATCTAGCTACTTAGTTGGTTTTGTTTTGTGGCTTAGGTCATCATTCTGTGATTACTCAGAATCCTTCCCACACCTCAAAAAATAAATTTCGTATTTAGTGTGGATTATTCAGGATTTTTAGGTCATCAGGTCAACTTTCTCCCTATGTGCCTGAAGTCAATAGAACTCTCAGTAATGTTATAGGGTTGCAACTCACAGTTTAAGAAGTGCTGAAGGGCTCTCAGAGAGGCAAAAGTTTAAGAATCCCTGGTCTAGATTCTTATCACAATAAGGCAAACAGCCTATTTCTGTTCAAAAGAAAAACAAATATGATATAGTCCCCATAGTGTGCTCTAGATAAATTGCTAGTCAAACACGTTCTAATTATGCAACATCCTTGGGTTTATATAAGTTTTTATATTCATAAAGTGTGCAATAAAAGAACATGTAGCCATGGGGAGTGAATCTGTGATTCCATCGATATAAGAAATACCAGGATGAGGAAACTCACCCTACCACTTCAGGTCAGTACCTTCTTTGCAATTTATAAGAGCTTCCCAGAAGGGGCTGCTCCATGTGTGAGGTATCTCCAGTTCAGGCCCTGGGAATCTCTACTACCAATCCAGATTTATTGACTGGAACACAAATTCATTTCTTTCCTTCCCCACTGTTTAATAGAGAATAAATTGTTGTGGCTTAGCAGCATCATAGGACCCTGGTGGGTGGGAGTCTCATAAAAAGGTTCCTCCCTGTCCTCTCTATAGCTCGATTCCTCTTACTTTCACTTCTAATTCCTGTGATTCAGCAGCTCTGGTTTTCAAGGTGAAAACTCCTTTCTCCTCTTCTCCCACTCTTCTTCCCATTCCAGGCCTCCCTCATTCAAATCAAAGTCAACTGCAAATCATGTGGTCATCTCCGGGTTGTCAAGGTACTCTTCCAGAAAGGACAAAAACAACTATTCTATTCCCATTTACCTCTCAATCCTCCCAAATCTCTTTCTATCCTCTTTCTTCTTTAATTCTAAATTCTAAATTCAAGTTTTTTAAATTTAATTTTAATTAAAAATTAAATTTAAATTTAAATCTAAAATGTTTTCAGGCTTCCACCTTTAAAATCCCTTCAGTTGACCCTCCCATATCCTTAAGCTACTGTTCTTTATCTTTCCATATTTTCACCATTTCAAATCTTAGGAGGAAAAATGGTGTACACAAATTTCCCTTATTTGCTCATCTTCAGAATCTGATCCCCATTACTTTACTGAATTTTCTCTGGGATTACCAAAGATCTTTTTATTGTGACTGAGATCTTTGTTTGAGGCCCTATTTGCAGCTTTTAACACTGTCGACCTCCCCCTTTTCTCCTCTGACTTTTATGCCCACTGATGTCTCTGCCCCCTAATCACAGTTGTTCCTCAAGACTTTGTCTTAGGCCCTCTCCTTTCTCTTCATCCAATTTCTTGGTAATCTCTTCAGCTCCCACGGCTACCATTCTTTGTTCTCAGCAGATGACTCCCATATCTAAATTCCAGTCTTTGACTACATTCCAAGCTCTAGTCCTGTATTAACACCTGTCTGATGGACATATCTAAAGCAGAACTCACTATCTTCCTCTCTAAACTTGACCCTCATCTTTACATTCTAATGTGTGTGGCTAGTAGTGGCATCTTTCTAGCCAGGCAGGTTAATGATGTTGGAGTGATCTACTTTTTACTTATCCTCACTCTTTCCCTGCCCCATCCAATTATTGGACAAGTCTAATTGCTACTTTCTCTACCAAGTCTTTCCTCTTTTAAATATTAACATGAAAAGTACTCTCCATTCAGGAAAGTACATCTACTTTTCACCTGGATTATATCAGCCATATATTCATTGGTATCTCTTCTTCCAGTTTCTCTCCTCTATAATCTAGCCTTCTCAGAGCTAGCAAAATCATTTTCCTGAAGCATGAATCTATTTTATTCCTCTGCTCAAGAACCATCAATAACTCTTCATTTCCTCAAGGATAAAATGTGAAATGCTGAAATTTTGGAATTTAAAACCCTTTCCCAGTTTTATTCCAGCCTTATGGATTTATTTCACATTATTCAACATCACATACTCTACGTTTCCAACTGACTTCCTTCCTGTACCCCAGACTCGACAATCCATTGTCTATCACTGTTTGCACAGGGTATCTGCCCACTATGTATGTATGTATGGAGAACTTCCAGCTGTTCAGATTTTTAGATTCCTTTGGGACTTCACTCAGGTGCCATCTAAGACTTGGAAAATCTTTTCTTATTATGTACTTTTTATTCCATTCCACCTCAAAATATCTTGTATTCAAAATATTTTGGTAGAATGTAAGTTTCTGGAAGGCAGGGACTATTTCTTTTTTTTTTCTTTTTTGCCTTTTTCTTTCCAATGCCTTGCTTAGTCTCTTACATATATTCAATGATAGATATATACAGATTGTTGAATTGAAATGTTAATCTTGTTCTCCCACGATTAATTTGTTGTTTTCCAAACTGTTATATTTCAACTTCTTGCTTAAACTGGAAAACTGAGAAGGTCATGAGTTTCACATATTTGAGCTTAAGTGTGATTTAGGAAGTTGCCCTGTACTGTCTGGTCCACCCTGGGGCTGAACTCTGGCAAGGTCAAAGGTAGCTAGCAGTCCATTGGATTGTTTGTTTTCCAAATTGCATTGTGTCTGTGAAAGGAACAGAAGAGTCTATGAGCTGGCTTCTGGTAGGTATTCAAGGTGAATTCCAGCTGAGTTGAATCCTGACCTGCGATTACTAGTTAAGGTCAGAAAGCCAAATGAAAGTCTCGAATTCATCCTAAAGTTACCAAAGCTGTGTCCAGTACTAGCTTAGCAAAAACCAAAACCAAAACCATGTATCTGAACGTCCATACAGAAAAGATGGAGGTGAGTGTGGTGACAGTACTCACTTAAACTGAGCAGGCTGTTGCATCCTGAGGGCAGAGACTAGTTCAAGGTCACCAT
Source organism: Pseudochirops cupreus (assembly GCA_028627135.1). Taxonomy (NCBI): domain Eukaryota; kingdom Metazoa; phylum Chordata; class Mammalia; order Diprotodontia; family Pseudocheiridae; genus Pseudochirops; species Pseudochirops cupreus. The sequence goes on from CM053583.1 coordinate 178,258,410, forward strand.
CAAAACAGACACAGATAAGCCAGGAGGTAGCCAAAATCAAAGGCAGCATTCCTGAGGAGTGTCAGACAGTCAGGGCCTCATTCTAGTCATTCAAAATGCTGAGGCACCTGCTGCCTTTTAAGGCAGGGAATGCAGCATTCTCTCTACCCCTTCTTCCAGCCTGATGGCCCTGGTGTGGTAAACTGGTTCAATCCATTTCCTTATTTCTTCTGATTTAAAGGTCCATGTGTTAGAGCTGACTTTGACTCTAAGTAGGGCCAGATGATACTACTTCAGAGCTTTCAATGCTAAATTGCTTACACAATTTCAAACGCTTTCCTTCAACTTCTCTCAGCAGTGTTTTTTGTCTGGTTGTTAGGGGTTATTTTTTGTTTGTTTCCAAATCTCAGTTTGGACTCATGTCCCCTACTGTTTATTGTTAGCACAGGGAAGGCACTCTCAGCTATAGAGATCCTTACTCACTCTCACCTGGCTCAGGCTGAAGCAAAGGAGACCCCTCAAGCTATGGTCAAGTGCCAGAAGGTTCCAGTGTTCTAGGTGAACTTTGTTCTGCTTTGCACATGCCTCTGAGGATTCTGCTTCCCTTCATCCTTCTCTTGTCTTCTGCTCAAAGTGTATTTCTCAAGATGGATGGCTTGACTCTCACAGGTAGTCAGTCAGCTGGCTCAAGAAGCTGCCCTTGTAGACCATACCAAGGATGAAGCCAGAGTTTCATGTCTTTGAGACAATGAAAAGAAGAAAGCTAAGGTGGCAACTGGAATAATCCGTCAGTCAGTCAATTATAGTCAATAAACTTTTATTAAATGCCTACTCCGTTCCAGGTCCTGTGCTAAGTGCTAGGAATACAAAAAGAATTTTAAAAAAACTCCTGGAGTTTGAGGAGCTCACACTCTAATGAGAGGAGACAACGAGCAAACAAACTTGTACAGAAGAGCTTGCTGTTCATGTTAGATTCTATGTGACCTCATGGACCCTGTTCTTGGCGTTTATGGTAAAGGTATTGGAGGGGTTTGCCATTTCTTTCTCGAATGTGTCCCCATTTTATAGACTTGGAACTGATGTAAATAGGGCTTACGTGACTTGTCCAAGGTCACACAGATAGCAAGTATCTGAGATCAGATTTAAACTCAGATCTCCCTGACTCCAGACTTGTTGCTTTAGCCACTGTACCACCTAGCTGCCTCTAGCTTCATTTAAAAATTGATATGCAGAATAAACTTTAAAAAAATAATTAACAGAGAGAAGGCACTAGAATTAAGGATTAGGAAAATTTTCCTATAGAAGACAGGACTTTAGTTGAGATTTCAAAGGAAGCCAAGAAGCAGAGATGAGTAAGGAGAGTACCCTAGGTATGGAGCTCATGCAGATAAAATGCCCAGATCCCAGCCATGGACCCACGTGTTATCTGTGAAACAGTCATCCAGGATCACTGGATCAAAGAATGCATTTGTGTATATGGAATGGGAGTAAGGGGAACCACTAGGTTAAGTGAAAGAAAACTGGAAATGTATGTGGGGGTGGGAGGAAGGAGTAGCTATGGTATGAAGGGCTTTGAATACTAAACAGAATGATGTATTTGGAGGATAGACTGGAGTGGAGAGACACTTGAGGTAGACGGTCCCACCAGCAGGTATTTCAATAGTGCTACTATGAGGAGATGAGGGTCTGACTAGTGTAGTGGCATTTTAACAAGAGAGAAGGAGGTATGTTTGAGAGACATTGCAAAGGTAAAATTGTCAGCCCTAGGAAACAGATATGGGGCAGGGGAGGGAGGTGAGAGACAGTGAAGAGGCAAGGATAAGGACTAGATTGCACCTGAGAGGATGGTAATACCACCCCTCCCATAGTAAGAGGGAAAATAGGAGGTGGGGAGGGTTTAGAAGGAAGGATGATGAGTTCAATTTTAGACATCTTGAGTTAAAGCTGTCTAGTGAACATTCAGTTTGAGATGTCTGAAAGGAAGTCAGAGATGTGAGACTAGAGTTCAGCAAAGAATTTAGAGCAAGATAATTCTATTTGAGAATAATCAGCATAGAGATGATAATGAAATCCATGAGAATGAATGAGATCACCAAGTGAAATGGTATAAAGAGAGGGGAAGAGAAGAGGCCCCAGGACAGAGCCCTGCGGGACACCTATGGTTAGAAGAGGTGACCTGGATGAGAATCCAACAAAGGAGACCAAGAAGGAATAGTTAAATAGGTAGAACAGTGATATCCTTAAAACCTGGAGAGAAGAGAGTATCAAGGAGGAGAGGGCAATCCACCATGTCAAAGGCTGCAGAGAGGTATTAGGAGAATAGGATGGAGAAAAGGCCACAGGATTTGGCAATTAAGAAATCATTGGTAACTTTGGAGAGAATGGTTTTGGTGGCAGAAGATATAGGCCCAACATCAGTGATGATAGAAGGATCAAGGGAGGATTTATTTATCCTTTGAGGATAGGGGATACCCAGGCATGTTTGTATACTGTAGGAAAGAAGCCAGTAGACAGGGAGAGAATGAAGATAAATGAAAGATTATGAATGCTAGACTTGGCCATATATTGGAGGAAAAAGAGTGGAATGGGATCACCTTATTCACATAGAGGGGTTACCTTAGTAAAGAAAAGGGCCTTCTCTTTGCATGAGATAGGGGTAAAGGAGGGGGTAGTTATGGAAAGCATCTTAGTGATATGAGATGAGGAAGAGGGAAAAAGTGGGAATTCACAGCAAATGACCTTGGTTTTTTTTCTGTAAAATATGAGGCAAAATTCTTAGCTGAGAAAGTGGAGGAAGAGAGAGTCTTCAGAAGCTTGAAAAAAGATGTAAAGGTCTAGAACAGTGCTTTTCAACCTTCCTAATGCTGTGATCCTTTAATAGTCATATGTGGGTATGTCTGCATGTGGGTGGACTCGCCTGGAGACAGATAGAGGAGGTTCCTAAGACCATCGGAATTATGTGTTTTCCGACGGTCTTAGGCGACTCTGTGACTCCTGTGAAAGGGTTGTTTGACCCCAAAGGGGTCACCACCCACAGGTTGAGAACTGCTGGTTTAGAAGAACCAACGTGAAGAGTGAGATAGTGAGTTGATAAGAGAGCTATAGAAGGATTGCCTTGTAGCAGTGAAGGCCCAGTTAAAGTTATATAACATATATTTTTAGCAGACACAGTTAGAAGGCTGAATGATTTTCTCCACCTTCCTTCAGCAGAATGTTTCTAGGAATGAAGGCAGGGAAGCTATTGTGTAGAGCTTTGTCGGGCCTGAAGGAAAGGGATTTGAAACACAACTAGAACCAGCTGTATCCGTAGATGCTCCTCAGAGCAGGGACTGAGGCTGATGAACTACAAATCCTCTATCATGGGAGATGACTTGAAGCAGATTTGCAGCCCAGCTTTAAAGGTTTATGTTCCATCAAATGAGAATCAGAGTGTGAATGATGGAGAAATACAATGAAAAAGTATGAAACTTCAAATACTTCAAGAAAAAAAATCAATATCACAACAACAGAGATTTTAAATCACCCAATCTAAGAAAATGAAATTGAACTAGCTAAAATATCCAATGAAAAAAATGGGCAAGATGAATATATAGCAGGATTCTACAAAAATTATAAGGAAAAATTAACACCTACACCAAGTAAGTTCTGCTCCAAATTGAGTAATAAAGCACATTACCAAAATATTTCAGAAGGAAAATCTAAAGCAAAGAAAGAGAACTACAAAGTAGCATTATCAATGCATAGCTATTAATATTTTTAAATGACATTCTGGCTAAAATAATATAGTAATGATAGAAAATTTGTGTACTTTGATCAGAATATATATATATATATATATATATAATATGTATACATACGTGCACACACACATATACATATACATATATATACGTGTATATATATATATATATATATATATATATATATATACATATATATACACATATATAGTGTATAGAGGGATTGAGGAAGGCCAAAGCTTGGGTTCAAAGTAACTTTAGATTGCTTTGTCACTTTTGGGGAGAAGAAGGAACCCAAGTTCTAAATCTAAGATTTGACTACTTTGCCACCTAATACCACTTCCACAATGTATGTACACAAGGAATAGTAAAGAAACACATTTATCTATATCTATATCCATACCCATATCCATATCTATATCTATCTATCTATCTATCAAGAGCAGGATACAAAATAAAGCCACAAATCTACAGCATTTTATTATAGCATAACTGTAAGGGTCGATCAGTTACCATAGCCCAAACAAATAAGGTTTAAAACCCTAATATTTTCATCTTGTGAGAACTTATTTAGTTTGCCCACTAGGTGTAAACATGTACCAAGTATGAAAGAAATTCTGTTTGGATAGGCTGGGCAATTTGGTCATGCCCTCGGAAACAGTCCTGGTTGGACCTACATTGGCAAGCTAGTAGAGAGCATTCCAACCAAATCTTTGAGAATGAAATGGTTGAGGGAGAAGATAGAGGAAAGGACTTTTGCCACTGCTTTGGCCTTCCTCAGTCCCTCTTGAATGGAAGTGGTGGTTGTTCAGTTCTTTCAGTCAACCCTTCGGGACCTCATTTGGGCTTTTCTTGGCAAAGATCCTGCCGTGGATTTGATATTTTCTATCTTCTTTTTGTTGTCCTAGGAGCCTCCCTGGAACAGCTGATGGCAGTGTCTTGACCCAAAGGCAGACTGAATGAGATGAAAAAAGTAAGGGTCTACAAAGATATTGGATGTGGGGGTGGTGAGTGGAAGCTATACCATATCTAATAAAGAACAATTGAGAACTAAAGCAAAAGGATTTCATCAATCTGTAACCTAAATTTGAGCTCTTTTCTTGAACTCTGTATGTACTAGTAGAAGAGTATATTGCAAACCTTTAAAGGTATGTTTTTTTAACAACTGTTATTACTATAACACCTTATTTAATACCACTTCCTAAAAAGCTAATATAGGAAATGTGGGCCCCATGTGGGTAGTGAGGCCCAGCCATGGCAAAATAGACATCTTTCATCTCTTTTCCCCTCACCCTTCTCCCAGGAAGTCTTTCTTTCAAGTCTAAAAAAGAAGCAGGAATTTGGGGCCTGAGGATACTACTTTCCTCAGAGAAAGTGGGTAGGTACTAGTAGAAGAATATCCATCTTCTTCTTTAAATATTGTTGACTGGGAGACATGCTTGGGTTCAAAGTAACGTTAGACTGCTTTCTGCCTTCTGGGGAGAAGAAGGAACACACACTCTAAATCTAAGATTTGACTACTTTGCTACCAAATACCACTTCCATAATGAATATACACAGGAAATAATAAAGTAACACATTTATCCAAATCTTAGAAAAACAGGAAAAGCCTTCTTCTTCCTTCCTGTACCCCATGGCCATGGGCCTCAACAAGGGTCTCAAAGTTACCAAAAACTTTTCGAAGTCATGACACTGCCACTGCCCTGGGTGCTTGACCAAACACAGAAAGTTTGTGAGAGATATGATCCAGGAGGTGTGTGGATTTGCCCCTTATGAGAAGCAGGCCATGGAATTATTAAAGGTCTCCAAGGATAAGCAAACCCTTAAGTTCATCAAAAAAAAAAAAAAAGGGTGGGAACTCACATTCTGGCCAAGAGGAAGAGAGAGGATCTCAGCAATGTCCTAGGTGCCATGAGGAAGGCTGCTTCCAAGAAGAACTAAACTGAACACTGCCAACCTTTCCCCACCTACCCAATAAAGATTTGACAAATAAAAAAAAAAGAAAAAGAAAAAGTGAAACCTGAATCAAAGAAGGTATACATAGGAGAATATATACTAACTAGACAATAGAGAGTGAAGGTGTTCTCCCATTAGGACTAAAATAACTCAACCAAGATGGTGGAATCTTACCAGGGGAAACTCCCCAAAGTCTCTAGAATAGCAAGCTGGATATAGGGACATCGGGACTGCCTGCTTCTCTCAAGTCTTCCCAGAATCTTTTCATTTACTAACCTGAAATGGAGTGGGTCTCTTCCTTCTCTCTTGAAGCTCAAAACTCACTCAACACTCAAAGAAAACTTGAAGCTTGACTAGTCCCTAAGTGGGGTGGGAATAGGGACTTTGAGTACTGAGGCTCTGTCTCTCCCCAACTCCACTTCCATCCCACACATAGGGCAATGCCTTAATTTTCACCAATAAGGAGAGAGTCCCTTACCAATGGGCTTTAGGACAGGGGTTACATTAATTAAATCTGTTACAATAATTAAATTACAATTAGCTAATTGATACGCAATAACCATGGTGGTAAGCACCTCTGATCAGACCTGGTGAGTTATCCCCTTCGCCCATTGTCCCCTCTTGGTTAGCCCTGGCATCCTGAGGTTTCACCCATTTGGTTGTTATCCTACATCTAATACGATGGATCACTCAGAGCCAGACGAATTAAGAGATTTAAGAGCAGTTCTTTTGCTAAAATCCTGCTCCAGGGGCGGTTAGGTGGCACAGTGAATGGAGCACTGGCCCTGAAGTCAGGAGGACCTGAAATCAAATCTGACCTCAGACACTTAACACTTCCTAGCTGTGTGACCTTGGGCAAGTCACTTAACCCCAATTACCCTGCTTTCCCCCCTTCAAAAAGCAAAATAAATAAAAATTAAAATCATACTTCAATACCCTAAAGTAAAGGTAATTTTCAAGGCAGTTTAAAGTCAGCCCAATTGATTACACATAAAAACAGTTAAGAATTTTTTTTTCAGTCAGCAAGGAAGTTCCCTATAGTCATAGAAGTTACCCAGCAAAGTTTCAAAACCTAATTTCATATTTCTTGGGCACAAACTACCCATATCTAGGTCATGGATCAATCCACCTGGGGGCAAAACCACAGCTGCTTCTGGTCTGTACTACAACTTCCCCTGCTTCCAAAAATCCTGGCTAGTGTTGAGGAGGTTGGCGTGGTGGGGGAGGGGAATGCTGATTCACACTTCTGCAGCTCTTGGCTCATAAAAACAGTTGAATTCTGGGAAGCCAATCCATTAGGGGGAATGGGAATCAGGAGAGCAGCCCAAAAACCATGAGCTGATATTGTTATAGCATAATATGAAAGGAAATTATAGAAATGGAAGTACGTTAGAAAAAACTACAAAAATAAAACATCTGGTATTTAATTTGAAGACCTTGTATACAAAATGTTCCTTTTAAAAAAAATAACCGGAAAACTTTTCAATGCTCCTGGCTGGGTATTTATAATAATAATTTATAACTTATAATACCAGTATTATAAAACTGACAAGGCTATCCAAATTAAGTCACGGTACCAATCAAACTGCCAAAGAGATACTCAACAAAGCTATACAAAAATATAACTTTTGGAGAAACAAAAGTTCCAGAATTCAAGGGTGATTATGAAGAGAATCAGGATTGAAGCAGGAATATTACAATAATACTAGCAGTAATCATCAGAAATATTTGAAACTAGCTAAAAAATAAAAATGTAGCTCAATAGAATAGGCTAGATAAGGAAGAAGGAGAAAAAATGGAACTCAATGAATTTAAGAAAATAAATTACTTGGGAATAGCTCACTATGTAAGAAGAATTATTGGGAAGACTTTAAACTTCAAAACCAGCAGTTTGACTGAAAACTGGTTTAGAACAATTTGAGATAATTACATCATGTGTCATAAACTCTAAATAGGTATGTAATATGAATGCTGAAAATCTCACTGAGAGAGACAGAGACAGAGAGAGAGACAGAGAGGGAGAGAGAGATGGGAGAGAGAGAGAGAGAGAGAGAGAGAGAGGGAGGGAGAGAGAGATGGGAGAGAGAGAGAGAGAAAGAGAGAGAGAGAGAGAGAACATGAGAATAAAGAAGAACACACCAGATCGGGTCCCATTCACAGCCATGGCTAGGGATAGAATTCTTAACCAAACAAGGAAGAAGATTGATTATTTGCAGGAAAAAAAATCAATTTAACTATTTGAAGGGAAGCATTTGATTAGGAAAAAAATATGGCCATCAGATATTTCCTGTTGATATCCAAGACATAACAGAACTAAGAGAATTATGTGAGAACAAAAGCCTTTCAACATTGATACCTAATCAAAGGATATGAATGAATAGTACCTAAAAGAAGAGCTGCAAATCATTAGTTACCATATAAAATCACCACTAGTAAAAGTCTAATTAAAATAACTCTGAAGCCTCACCTCATATACAGCAAATTATCAGATATGAAAAAAATTTGAAATAGTTTTTGAGAAGTTGGAGAAAGATAAACACAATTTGGTTCCAATCCTTCTGGAAGGCAATTTGAAATAATGTTAAGAACGGGACTAAAAGGTTCATATACTTTGATTAAAAAAAAGAATATATCATATATTACAAAATATCTTCATACCTTTCTATTGGTAAATGGCTAAATTGTTGTACATTAATGTAATGGAATAATAGTTCTCTGCAAAACAAAGATTAACATGATAACTACAGAGAAGCATTGAGATATGTGTATACATATACACACAGACACACAGACATATGCAAGTTAAGAGAAAAGAAAAAAATATACTACATATTACTACAACATCAAGGCAAATGTATTAATGGAAAGGACACTAAGCCAATATCAAAACCAAACTGAAACTGAATGCTTTGAAATTGGCTTCTTAGCAGAGATCTGAAAATGGAATTCCCTCTGTTGCAGAGGTGGATGACTACATATGTGAAAAAATGCATATAATGTCGCATTAATTTACGTATAAGTTAATTTTGCTCAAGTTTTCCCCCTTTTTATTCTCTATGAGGAAATTATATCAATGTGAAAAGATGATATGAATAAAATAAAAAATGTTATTAGACTACATTATGATTCTATGTGTGGCATGGTAGACATGGTGCCTGACCCCAGCTCTTCCTTCTGTTTGCTATCTGGCTAGCTTGTGCACTTATCCTGCCCTCATGTTGGCAGGTTGGAGAATTCCCAGAAGGGGTAAGCCTTACTGCTTCAGGTCACCCTCTCATGATGCATCCATATGCATGTCATAATTTCATCAAAAGGCATTTGCTTTTTAAATTTGTTTTGTTTTCCTGCTTAGATAGTTAAATTGGACTCTGAGTCATTACAGAGCTCAATTCAATGTTTTGAGGCTTGAAGCAATTAGTACAAAGTTATCAGTAAAAAGGAGCATCTGGAGGTCATAAATAGGTAGTTCCTTTTTATTATGTAGATAAGAATTGTGAAGGATGTCATCAAAAGAATGTGTGATGGAAGAAAAAGATGGGCTAGTCATATGTGGAAAGCATAACAGAGAGAAAGTCTGCATGTTCCGTTCATATCAATTCAATGTAAAAAAAAAGTCCCACCAGATATTGCATTAGATCACCTATGGTAAATTTATGGGAAGGTATAAATATGAATTGTGCATGGAAACAGATACATTATGATATGTGTCACTGGAAGGGTTGGGGTGCCCAAACTATTGAGATCACAAAACCGCTGGAGTATTAGGATATTAGAATGTGATTGCATACTACAGTCATATTATCACAGCTCTACTATGTATGTATTTCTAACCTTTTCTAAAATAAAAGAAAAATGAGAGACCTTGAATAGTAGAAAGATTGCTAAAATTAAAATCAAGAGACTAGTAGTATTATTTTCATTTCTCTAGGGACTCCCTATATTTAAATAATTCTCTCTCTCTCTCTCTCTCTTTCTCTCTCTCTCTCTCTTTCTCTCTTTCTTTCATCTTCTCTGTTTTCTTCTTTGTTTCTCCCTCCTTCTGATCCTTCTTTACTCTTCCTTTCTTCACTTGCTATTCAGTGTGAAACCCTCTACCACTGTAAATCAGTCCTTGTTCTATAACTTAAGTCTTTTTATTGGTTTTTAAAATTTACTTATTTTTTTAAAGCAGTTTAAATTCTCTTTTTACTTGCAAATTACCTTTCTCCTACCTCTTCCCTCACCCATTCAGAAGAGAAGAAAAATAAAACCTATAACAAATACGTATAATCATGCAAAACACATTTATGCATTAACCATGTTTAAGAGAGGCAAAGTAGGAGGAAGGGAAAAAGAAGGAAAGAAGGGAGGAAGGAAACAAGGAAAGAAGGAAGGAAGGAAGGAAGGAAGGAAGGAAGGAAGGAAGGAAGGAAAGAAGGAGGAAGGAAGGAAGGAAGGAAGGAAGGAAGGAAGGAAGGAAGGAAAGAAGGAAGAAGGAAGAAGGAAGAAGGAAGGAAGGAAGAAGGAAGGAAGAAGGAAGGAAGGAAGGAAGGAAGGAAGGAAGGAAGGAAGGAAGGAAAAAAAACGACTGAAAGAAAATATCCTTCAATCTGCCCTCTGAGTTCATCATTTCTCTGGAGATGGATAGCATGTTTTATCATGAATCCTTTGAGATTGTGGAAGATTACTGTGTTGATCAGTTACTAAGCCTTTTAAAATTGATTAGATTTACAATATTGCTGTTACTATGTAGATTGTTCTGCTGGATTTACTCCCTTCGCTTTGCAGCAGTTCATAAAGGTCTTCCCAGGATATGATGAAACAATGCTCCTTTTTTTCTTACAGCACAATAGCAATGCATCACAGTTATAGTCCACAACTTGGTCACTCATTCCCAAACTGTTAAATATCTCCTAAGTTTTCAATTATTTGCCACCAGATGAATATGTATAATGCACACACAATTCATATATATGTACATATGTGGGTATTTCTTCATATAGGTCCTTTTCTTCTTCCTTTGATCTTTTTGGTGTATAGACCTTGTAGCAGGTCAAAAGGTATTCACCATTTAATAGGCTTTCAAGCATAGTTCAAAATTGCTTTCCAGAATGGTTGTACTAGTTCACTACTCCAACAATTCATTAGTACCTGTTTTCCCTCCATCATGTCATTTTTCTTTTTTGCTATTTTAGCCAAAATAAGGCGTGAGGTAGTACCTCACAGATATGTAATTTATAGTTTTAAAGAATGTTCTGATAGACTGAGACATCAAAGGCACTTTCTGAGATCACATAGCCCATGTGTCACATAACCTGTATGCTAGAGGTAGAATTTGAATCCAGGTCTTTCTGACTTAGAGGTCAGCTGTTTTTCTATGCCACATTACATGCTGTAATCTCAATTTCTTTCATTTTTTAAATTTTCTTTTTTTTAAAATAACATTTCATTTTCCCAATTACATGTAAAAAGAACTTTTAACTCTAATCTCAATTTCTAAAAATATAAAAATGAAAGGAGCCCAACCTGTATTTGTGATACACGAGGAGCAGGAATGCTCTACCTCATCCCCAGACCTAAGAGGTTGAAAAATAGCTGCAAAAGATACTGAGAAACTAAACAGCTGAGAAAGGAAATATTGTACAAGAAGTGGCAGACGTGAGAACATCATATGGGCACAAACTATTGAGGGCCATATAAAGAAGAGATCCTTGATTTAAAGCTGAAATTGACTTTAGGGGTGACTGAGCCCAGCTTCCTCATTTGTAATTATGAGGAAAATGGGACCAAGGGTGCTTACTTAGGTGACTCATCTTTGGTCACACAGCTAGGAAGGGTCAGAGGCAGTAATCATCCACAGGTGCTCCTGCTCCAAAAACAGCCCCAGTGTGGCAAGAACTGCAGGAAAACTGCCCAGGAAATATGCTAAGTTCTCCCCCACCCCATTGTAAGGGTAAACTGTAAATGGGAGTTTCAAGGGGGAGGGTGGGATTGAAGCTATGAAAAAGACAAAGGAAATAAGTGATTATACTCATTCCTTGATCTGTTTTGCCTTCTCTATAGCTCCAAGAGGAAAGAACAACTGAAGGAAGAAAGACGAAAATGTATTTGTCCTCTAATACCGGGGGAGACTTTAGTAGTAGGATTCCATCAAAGGTAAATTCTTTGTGAAGGTTAGTTTCATAAGGGGGGAAATAGCTCATGGAACTAGAACTGAAAAGGCCATCCAGGGTCATTCACTTACACCCCCTTTATTTTACAGATGAAGAAACGGAAGCCTTCTGAGGTTAAGTGACTAGCACCCAAATCCCCCATTTTTCCCGAAGTGGGGTTTAAACTCCGCACATCCAACGCCAATGCGCTTTTCACTTGTACCCTGCCGCCCTCTTTCAGCGATTAGGTTGCTCTCTCTCTCCTCATTAGTTTTCCTTGGTCTCCAGAACAGTAATTCAGTTCCCTGGGACAAAGGAATTTGGATTTATACCTTAGAAAGTGTCGTGAGTAAAAGGACAAGCCTGATAGAGAAACTCAGTGGTAATGATTCCCCTGTGCCAGCTTGCTCAGGACTGCAGATGTTCATTGTGATTTGGTTTGAGTTTTATTGTGATGCACCAATCATTCTAGTTAAAGTGGAAGACCAGACTGGGGTCTGGATAAGTGAAAGAGGGTGAGAGTTAACCTGGTAAGGGGGTGGTGAAATACTAACACGCTGACATTGGTGCTGACAGGTGGGCGGCTGGTGGTCCCAGGCAGTGACAGAGGAGCGCCACATTTCCCCCCCTCCCTTCCCTCTTCCCCTCACCAGGTTCTTTTAGCCCAGAATGTTGCCCTTGAAAGTGGCAGGGGCAGCTATGTCTCCTGGCTGGTGCACTGGAAAAAGCTGTCTGTCTTGTGGACTTAAAAAGTGGAATTTCTGGGGACTCTTTCTCTGAGTACTGGTAACTCGGTGAAAGAGTGGCATTTTTTTTAAATCAATTTCAGGGCCCCCAAGAATCCCTTCCCAATACCTCATGTGCCTTGTGAGTGAATCCTGGTGCACACGCCATAGCCCCGAGGAACCTCTCTCTTTTTTTCCCATTTTCAGGATGAATATCAGCAAAAACACCGATTCACCAGTAATTTTTGGAGGAAAATATAAACTGGTGCGGAAGATTGGCAATGGCTCCTTTGGAGACATCTACTTGGCAGTCAACATCAACAGTGGAGAGGAAGTGGCTGTCAAGCTTGAATCACAGACATCCAAGCATCCTCAACTATTCTCGGAAGCCAAACTGTATAAGATTCTTCAAGGGGGTTCAGGCATTGCCCACATAAGATGGCATGGCAGGGAAAAGGGTCACAATGTACTGGTCATGGACCTATTGGGACCCAGTCTTGAAGACTTGTTTAATATATGCTCCCGAAAGTTCACAATGAAAACAGTACTTATGTTAGCTGACCAGATGATCAGCAGAATCCAATACATACATACAAAGAATTTTATACATAGAGATATTAAACCAGATAACTTCCTTATTGGCACTGGTCGTCACCATAACAAATTATTCATTATTGACTTTGGTTTAGCCAAAAAGTACAGAGACAGTAAAACAAAGGAACACATACCATACCGAAAAGATAAAAATCTCACTGGCACTGCCCGTTACGCCAGCATCAATGCCCACCTTGGCATTGAGCAGAGTCGAGGGGATGATATGGAATCCCTAGGCTATGTATTGATGTATTTTAACAGGACCAGCCTGCCCTGGCAAGGAATAAAAGCTGCAACAAAGAAGCAAAAGTATGAAAAGATTATAGAAAAAAAGATGTCCATTCCTGTGGATTCTTTATGTAGTGGATTTCCTCCTGAATTTGCAACATATCTAACCTATTGTAGGGGACTCCACTTTGAGGAAGCCCCAGATTATTTTTATCTAAGACAGTTATTTCGGACTCTCTTCAAGTCTCTCAACTACCAGTATGATTACATGTATGACTGGATATTACTGAAGCAGAAAGAGAGTTCGGAAACAGCCTCTTCTAGTCTTCAAAATGTGCCCCTACAGAGTTCCACAGTTTGCGAAGCAGGAAAAGGAGCAGATTAAAGAGAAGAGATGATCTGAGCAGGTCTTATTACATAACAAACATAGTCATTTCAGTTCCTATGCATACACTTGCCAGTGGTTGTGGGCAACCGTTTACTGAGTGTAAAGAACTTACTTTTAGCATAAACTAGCTCTTGGTTGCAATAGATAACAGCTATAGTAAAACAATGTTCAGCTTTGATTGATTTTTTTTCACGATGGAAAAGGTAACAAAATGGTTGGCATACCATTGCCACTGACATACCAAGACATACCATCGACATACCATTCAGCACCATTAGTGCTGAAGAATTTGTGCCTATCTGATTTTCGTTTCCTTTCTTTTTGAACTCAGCTGCTTTGAGATTTTACTTCAGAAGATTTAGCCACCATTGGGATAACTCAGTGCTCAAAATGGGGCATTCTTGGTTTATTTCCTTCTTGGGGTCTGCAAGCTGTAAACATAAATATTCTGAACATTTTGGAGGCTTTTATATGTAATCCAAGATTCTACTTTTTAAGTATGCAAAAGACTCTGCCTGCTTATTATTATAAAAATAACAGCAACTAAAAGCAAGACTTAAGACAAACTGGGTTTCCTTAAGATTCTGCATTAACTAAAGTTCTTAGCATTAAAAGAAGAGCAAAGAAGAGTAAAATTGTAGCTAGGATCTTACTAATAAACCCATATACAACACAAAAAGCATAAATTTATGACTGCATTATTTATATTTTATATAATTTGTTCACATTTTATAGTATGTGTTTTATATTTTTTCATTATATTTATATACAAATACAAAATCTCATGCCAGGCACTCTGTTAGAAACTAGGGATACAAGTGAGAAATTGCTGAGATAAATATTATCACTACAGAAGGAAAAAAAAAAACAGTTAGCAAGGGAATGATAGGTTAAATCATAACCTGCTGTTGTCATAGGGGTCACTCAAAAATATAGATCAAAGATACATCTGAAAATAATATTTTTCCTAAACTTTATCATATAGAATGAAATTCTTGTTCCTACCTCTATCTACCTTCAATTGAGATCAGGGACATGGTCATGATTCCTTGTCTTTGTATCTACATGGTACCCAGCACATTTAATAAAACAGAGAAGCAAAGTAGAAAGTGAGTTCAGCTTAGGATCAAGTGAGACCTCTTAAGTTTTGCCTCAAACATCTAGCTGTGTGGTTACTAGTAAAATCTTTTTCCACTTGAAGCCTTAGTATTTCTCATATGTAAATTAAGGCTAATCAATCAATCAATCAATCACTCAACCACTCAGCCTTAAGCATTTAACTTTGTGCTAGGTGCATTCTGCTAGACCCTGGGGATATAAACACAAAGAATGAAACCATCTCTAATTACAAAGTGCTTGCATTCTAATAGGAAAGACAAGTTCATCACAGATATATACATACATACATATATATATATATATATATATACATACATACATACATATATATGTGTGTATATATATATACATATATATATATATGTATATATAAAATACACATGAACTAATTAAATGCCTTAAATGCCTTGTGGTTTCAAGGGGAGAGTGTTGTAATTTGGGGGCTACAAGCAGAAGGTGACACTTGAGATATGTCTTAAAGGAATGAGAGCTGAGGCATCAAGGCATCAAGCATCCCAGTGCAAAGGTACAGAGAGAGATAGGGTATCATATGTGAAAAACAGAACGTCAGTTTGACTGGATCCCAGAGTTTAGAAGAAGAAGTAACTGGGAACATCAGGATAGAATGGGAAGGGGGATAAATGTGATTTGAATTTGTGATCATGGGTGGAAATGAGGCAAGGGTGGGGATCACTTCTGACCAAGGATGAATGAGGAAAAAAAAAACAATTAGGGGAAGACATTGACTGCTCTGGCAATAAAACATGATAATCTTCTTTAAAACAAGTGGCCTGAGGTCCATAGAGGTTTAAAAAAATCCATCATTTTCTTTTATGTTCCCTGGATACCATATGATAGAAGAATAGTAGCAAGTATTTGGATGAAGACCAATGGAATGGAAAAAAAATAGAAGGCTTTTTTTTTATCATAATATGTTACAGACAAGTTAGAAAGACAAAGTAGATGAGGGATTAGGGAAAAAGATCAAGTCTGAAAGAGAGACATGATGTAGTAGGGGTGGGAATCTTCAATTATTCAAGTGTGGGTTGGTGTTCTCTCCAGATGCAGGAATAATGGCATCTTGACTTCCCTTAATGACAATTGCATCTTTCAAAAAGTTGAGAAATGAACAAGGGAAAATTCCTTACAGTACCTGATTGTCATTAATAGGGAAGATATTATCTGCTGAGTGTAGAAATGATAGCGACATTATGGGGAAGTGACCACTCCCTTTTGGAGTTTGTCATAGAAAAGGAAGGGAAAACTGGGTCTAGTCTGATGTTTCAGGAGAGCAGATTTCAAAGAATTCACTGGAAAGACAAGATCCTATGGGTTAAAATTCTTCAATGGAAATCACCCAGGGAAGGCCAGAGACCTCTGAAGAATGAAATTATGAAGAAACAAAGGGAAAGAAATCCAAAGAGGAAGAAATAATGCATTTATTTGAAAAGAGATAAGTAGGTGCCCAGGGCACTATGAGGTATAGGATCCTGGGATCATAGGATCATAGGATTGGTTGATTAATTGATTTATTATTCTTATTTTATATATGAGAAATAATAAGGCTTCAAGTGGAAAAAATTTTTTTACTAGTAACCACACAGCTATAGAGGAGACCTTAGGCACTGCATAATCCAGATCTATCACTTTTTTAAATTGAGGAAACTAATTTCCAGAAAGGTTAAGGGAGACAGTAGTGGACCATCATCCCACTTAGATCCTGAAAAGGTACATGCAGAAGATGGAAGCCTGGGGAACATAATAGGGGCTAGATATAATAAGGATAAGACATGATGCTATCACAGTGTCATGAGGACCGAGCAGAAGCTGGTGAAGAAAGCTAAGGACAACAAAAATGCTCTTACTTTTGTTTTTTGCTTAGGAGATAAACAATATAAAAGAAGGCAAGGTCCTGTTCCTTAGACATGAGGGAGAAGAAGTTATGATCAAGGACGGTAGGAAGAAGGCGGAGTGATTCAAATCTTATTTATCTATTATTTTGTCTACCAAGGAGAATGACTTCTGTCCTGACAATAGTATAACAAAAATGGTTACCAGAGACTGCTACCATAGATAAGTAAAAAAAAAAAATATTCAGAGTTCCTAATGTTTTGTGATAAATGAGAGGCTCAAATAACCCTTCTGTATCCTTTTAGTCTGTGTATTAGTTTGGATGGTGCCAGTATTCAGCATGATACTGATTAAAGCAAAAGAAAACATTGTTTTTTAAATATCTACAGGTTCACATTATGTCTTTATTAAAAATCACTCCCCCCCCCCCATTTATCTCCTAACTCTTCCCCTCCAACTGAAAAAAAGAAAAAAAAGAAAAGAACAATTCATCCTTGGTCAAGTCTCTCTGATTCTTGCAGTCTAAGATACATTGATATATTTGGGTATGTCTTTTCTAATACCTTTGTTTTGATTTAAATTTAATAAAATGGTAAACTGAGGCACATCTTTGAGCCAAATAACATTTATTAGCTGCCTGTCAATAAGGACTGCCCCCCTTTTTTAAGTTTTGGGCAATACAGAACAAAGATCAGCACAGAGTGGACGGTATCATGGGATGGGTGACAACAGGACTGGTTGAAAGTTTGGTAATTAGGGCTAACAATGGCACTCCCCTTCCTCACCTCATGAGACTAAAAAGTCCAGGTACTGAATAGCAACCTAGACTTTTGAACCAAAAGAAGACATTGCCCAAATCCCTTTGTGTTCCTATACATCCCTCAAGGTCAGTTAAATTCTTGAGGCAAGAATAGATCAGAGAGGTGTATTAATAAAATTAACGCATTATGGATCAGCTGAATTCTGAACTAAGTTCAGAGACAAAGTATTGAAAAACACTCTGGAATATTTGAAAGATTGTGGAAAACAGGAGAGGAGCTGAAATCTGGAAAAGTTCAAGTGTTCTAAAGAAAGAACAGTCTGCAGACTGTAGGCCAGTGACCTGAATTTTTCTGCCTAGGAAAATTCTAGAGTTAATTATTAAAGAGATGGGTACTGAACATGTAGAAAAGGAAGCAATCATTAGAAAAAGTCAATATGGTTTCATTAAGACAACATCACTACAGAATAACCTTGCTTCCTTCTTTGAAAGGCTTATCAAACCAGTAGATTCAGGAGGATGTCGTAGATCAATTTTACCTAGGCTTGAGTGAGGCATTATGCAAAAGTTGATCATCATTCCTTTGCAAAAGATGTATGGATGTGGAACGTATGATCATAAA
The DNA here is from genome assembly GCA_028627135.1 of Pseudochirops cupreus. Classification (NCBI taxonomy): domain Eukaryota; kingdom Metazoa; phylum Chordata; class Mammalia; order Diprotodontia; family Pseudocheiridae; genus Pseudochirops; species Pseudochirops cupreus. The sequence goes on from CM053583.1 coordinate 178,276,503, forward strand.
TTTCTTTGCATTAGGAATCAAAGGGCAGTCACTAATGGTTCAATGTCAACCCTGGCAGGAGGTTTCCATTAGAACATTCTAGAGATCTCTGCTTGGCCCTGTGGTGTTTAACATTTTTACAGTAAAAGTTTTCAGGTAACACAAAGCTAAAAGGGATAAAAAAAAAACACACTGAATAACAGAGTTAATATCCAAACAGATCTGAACAGACCAGAATACTGACCTGAATTTAGAAAGATAAAATTCAATAGAATAATTATAAAGTTTTACATGTCAGCTTGAGAAAAATTTAATATACAAGTCCAAGAACAGTGAGGCATGATTAGACTGTAAGTTTTTCTGAGGGGAAAAAAATCTAGGGGTTTTAATCCACCAAAGTCTCAATATTAGTAAATTGCATGATATTACTGTTAAAAACAACAATACCACAAAAAGCCAACAAATAAAATAGTGTATGTAATCCTGAACTGCAGAAGCAAAACTTCCAGGAGTAAGGAGGTGGCATTCTTTTGTATTATGCCTTTGTCAAAACCCACCTGGAATTTCATATTCAATCATGGGTGACACTGTTTAAGGGAGGACTGATAAGCCAGAGAACAGCATAAGGGTGGTGAAAATTCAAATCATATGAGAACCAGGAGAAAGAACTGGAAGTTTTATTATAAAGAGAGGGGGCAGCTAGATGGTGCAGTGGATAGAGCACCAGCCCTGGAGTCAGGAGGACTTGAGTTCAAATGCAGCCTCAGACACATACCTGGGCAAATCAATTAACTCACTCCATTTGCAGAGAGAGAGAAGGAGAGAGATAGAAAGACAGACAGACACAGAGAGAGAGAGAGAGAGAGAGAGAGAGAGAGAGAGAGAACTCTTCATGAGTATATGAATGGCTCTTTTTATAAAAGAGATTAGACATGTTTTTGATAGCCCCAGAGGACAGAAGCAGGATGACAGGCTACTCCCTAACAATTAGAGATATATCTAAAAGTGGAATGAACAGTCGTAAGCTATGGTGAGATCCTGATCGTTAAACATCTCAGTAAGAAGCTGGATGAGTAAATTGCCATAAATGTTATATGGTAATGCCTATTGATAGAGTTCATGGAGGTGGCCCCAATCTTCTTGGTAAAATAAGAGGCAAGATAATGTGCTGAGAAAGATGGGCAGGAATGTAGTTGGTGACTGGAAAAGAAAGCAGTTGGGAACAGGTAATCTGAAGAGTGTGATAATTTTTTTTTTCTCATTTCTCATTTTCCTTGACTTTTTTGCTGCATCGATATTTGACCATTCTCTTCTCCTAGATACTCCTTCCTCTCTGGGTTTTCATGATATTGTTCTCTCTTGATTCTCCTTCTAAGACTATTCCTTAATCTCTTTACTCTTTCATCTTTCACACCCTTTAACCATAAAGATTCCTCAAGGTTTTTTCCTAGGCCCACATTTTTTCTCTATATTCTCACTAGATGACTTCATCATATACCATGTGTTCATTCATCTCTGTGATGTTATTCTCAGACCTATAAATCCATCCTTAGTCTCTTTCTTGAGCTCTGCTTTCCCATCTCCAAATTATCTTTCAAACTAGATGTCCCAAAATGTGGTAGGAAAAGTATATTAAAGTAGCCCCCGACACATGGGCTGAGCTAGATCTGTTCTTTTAGAGGTATCAATTCTTTATAATAACCAGGCATGGTGGCACATACCTGTTATCTCTGATACTGGAGAAAGCTAAGGCTGGCACATCATTTATTTCAAGAGTTTTGAGCTACAATTGGATTAAAGTCTGACGCCAATATGGTGAGTGGTAAGGGGTGGAAGCCTAACACAAGGCCTAAGGAGCGGTGAACTGTCCCAAGTTGGAAAAATAGAGCAAATTAAAGTTTGTGTGCTCATCAGGATTGAGACTGGACCTGTGAATGACTTCTGCTCTTCCAGTCTGGGAAAATTAGAGAAACTTAGTCTTATGAAACAAAGGAAAAAAACCATATATTATACTTAACTAGCTCATGGGACAAAGTTCACAGATGTGGCTCTTGGTTTCCCTAAGGGCTAAAAGGGTCCTACCCTGGTCAGGGCTCTTCACACTTGACAAGTGTCTTGTGACTGATCCATTCATGACTATGTTGACCTGATCCATTCCTATAGAGAAATGAGAGGGTGAGCTAACTTTGTAAATATTGCTGATTATCTTTTCAATTTTATAGCTCAAGTGAACTGATTTTTTGCTACCTGTAAAATGGTCTACAAAGTGTTTAATTTCATTCTAATTCCAAACTCGATGTGTTACACCAGCCTGAATCAGGCCCAGCTCACTACATGAAGGCATCTTGAATTCAACATGTCCAAAAAATATCCTCTTATCTTTTTCTCCCTAGACTTTCTCTTGAAAATCTCCTATTTCCATGATTGGAGCTATCATTACTGTAGCCTTCCATTTTGAAAATATGAATATCATCCTTGCTTCTTCATTGTCTCTTGCCCTCTAGATATAATCATTAGTTAAATCTTTTCCTTACATACTCACATAGATCACTTTTTTTTTACTTTTATATAGCCATCAATCTAGTTCAGGGCCCTGATTGCCTCTGGCTTTGGCTATTGCAATAGTTTTTTGTGTGTGTGTGTATCTGTCTGTCTGTCTGTGTGTGTGTGTGTCTGTGTTTTATTTATTTTTTCATTGACTTGTTTATTTACTTTTAGTTTACAAGATTCAGTTCCACAATCCCTTGGGTTTCAAATTTTCTTCCCTTCCTCCTCTCCCTCCCCCCCTCCCCACCATGGTAGCGTGTAATCAAATATAGGATCCGCAAATACTTTCACATTGGACATTAGTCTGGTTGTATAGAAGGGTTGTAACCAATGGAGTGAACAATGGGAAAGAAGAAACAAAACCAAACATGGAAAAGAAGGATAGCATGTAGTTTGCTTCCATCTCCATTTAAACTCTGGTCTTTCTAGATCTTTCTCTGAATGTAGATATCTCCTTCCATCCTGAGACTTGTAGAGTTGTCTTATAGCCATGCGTTGCTGAGAAGAGTCCAGTTTATCAAGGTTGGTCATCACACATACAATGTGTCTGTGATTGTGTACAAATTTTTCCTGGTTCTGCTCTTCTCACTTAGCATCAATTTGTATAAGTCTCTCCAGGTAAATATGAAGTCCATCTCCTTCCCATTTCTTATGGGACTATAGTATTCCATTACATTTATATACCACAACTTGTTTAGCCATTCCCCCATTGATGGGCATCCTCTAAATTTCCAGTTTTTTGCCACCACAAAGAGAGCTGCAATAAATATTTTTGTACATATCGGTCCTTTTCCCACTTCTTTAATCTCTTTGGGATACAACCCCAGAAGTACTATTACTGGGTCAAAGGGTATGCAATTACTTATATCCCTTTGGGCATAGTTCCAAATTGCTCTCCAGAATGGCTGTATCAGTTCACAGATCCAGCAACAATGCATTAGTGTTCCAATTTTTGCACATATCGCAACAGTTCTTAATCCCTCCCTTAAGTCTTTCCCCATTTCTATGTATCCTGAGCTACTAATGTGATTTTTCTTTAGTGGAGTTCTGACCATACCATTCACTTTATCAATAAACTTGAGATGTTTTGCCTCTAAGATTAAATAGGAACTCCTATGTTTGGCTTCTCAACCTAGATTCAATTTCTATTTCTAGCTTCATACACTACTCTTTCCCCTGTATTGCATTGCCCAACAAAACCACCTCCTCTTTGTTTCCTACATATTCTGCTCCATCTTCTGTCTCTATATCTTTTCGCTGACATCCTCCAAGACTGATATGCATTTCCTCCAAATCTTTGTTTCATGGATTGCCCTCACTTACTTCAAGACACAGAACAAAGGTGAGGGATGGGAAAATCAAACCTACTTAATGAATGGTTTTCCATTCTTTTCCGTTCCAGTAGAATCTATAAAGAATCATCATGGGATCAGGCACAATAAGGAAAAATAGCAAGAAGACAAGGTAAGGAAACATTGATGGTTCAAAGGTGAGGGTGCAAAAGAAAAAAAATGCAGGGCATTGTATTATGAGAGGAGGCTTCAACTCTAACAATTTTGGTATGGAAAAGGTTTGATATGATCACTATTCTTTGGGACCCTGGTAGAAAGGACCCAGATTTGCAAAGGTCAAGGAGTTTAGAAGAACGTCAACGTGAATAATTCATTTAGCGTGAAGACTGCAATCCAAGTACCGACTGAAAAGCTATAAGGTGATAGCAGACTGAAGGTTGACAGATAAAGAGCAAAAAAGGCCATCACTGGAGTAAATAGTCTAGCAGCAAGAAGTCCAAAGAAGAAGAGACTGCTTGTTGAGTGGTGGGGTGAGCAAGATCATCTGGAAGAGTACCATGGGGCAATGGCATTCTAAGCACTGCCCAGTGTGGAAGAAAGTTCATACTGAGCAAGGGATTCTCTTTCAGAGAAAAGGCAGGCTACCTATAATAGCAGAAAATGGAAGGAATGCAATTGAAACAGGAGAGCGGTATGCACAGAAGTTTGTGAATATAGCAGAAGTTCTAGAGGGCCCAGTGGAAGGGTTCCGTGGAGGGACACAAATACTGTGGTGAGGCAGGACTAGGATGTTTAGGAAGAGAATAGGAAAAAACAAAGGATTTTCCCTTGTTAGAAAACTTTTCTGAATCACAGCATTGGGGGGGAAAAGGAAGTGAGAATTTGCTGACCATGGGTAGATAGATAGAACAGTTATTAAGCACTTCTTATTGGCCAGGCATTGTCCTTTGTGTTCAGCTCAACAATTCTGTTCTTTAGATTAATGATTCAACCTTTTTCAAAACAAAAAATCCACACAAAATGTTCCAAAAGTACTCTTTGCAAAACAAACTTAATCAAACTTGGCTGAGGGAAAGACTTGCTTGTGAAGTACTTGAGAACAGGTGCTGCTTTTTTTGGAGGGGATTTTTGTCTTTCTTTGATCCCCCATATTTAGCACAGTGTTCAACACACAATAGGTGCTTAATAAATAAATTAATGCTTCTTTTAATTTCAGTAAAAAAAAAAACACTAAGAAAACAAACATAAGGGCAGCTAGGTGGTGCAGTGAATGGAGCACAAGCCCTGGAGTCAGGAGGACCTGAGTTCAAATCTAGCCTCAGACACTTTACACAAAACCAACCATGTGACCTTGGGCAAGTCACTTAACCGCAATTGCCATACCTTCCCCCTCCAATAAGCAAAAAACAAACAAAAAAAACAAACATAGGCAAAAAGAAGGGTAATCTCTGCCCTCAAGGATCTTACTTTGGGCCTCAATCAGTAACTGATGCTAATGGCAGCCAGGAGTGACAATGAGGGCAAAGGAAGCATCTTCCAGTCACTCCATATTTTAAATATCATTAGGATTTAGGGTTTCTCACAGAATCCCAATTCCTCTGGTGTGTTTCCACAGGACAGAGGGTGGGAAAAGTGGAGGTGTCGCTTTAACAGGCCCTTGGGGAAGAACTTAAGAAAGGGGAAAAGGGAGAAATGCACATATCTGAGTTAATTATATTAGAGTGAGTAGAAATATATTTATGCTGGAATTTTTGTGTTTTTCTGCTTGGTGGTTAGTTGTGGAAGAATGACAAATATGTAACAAATGCCTTTAAAAAGAATAAAAAGAACTGTGAGAATCTCAGAGTCAAAGAATCACAGAATTCAGAGAAAGAAGGAAGCTCAGTGGCCATCTAATTCTGACCTATTTAAAAAATAAAAAAAGAGAATTCTTTCTATGATAATAGCCTCTGCTTGAAAACTTTCAATCAGAAGGAATTCTTCATTTCTTGAGTCAGTCCATTCCTTTTCTGGCTAGCAAAAATTGGGAGGAAATTTTTTTCCCCTGACATCAAGCCTATATCTGTCTCTTTGCAGCTTCTACAAGCTTCTAGTCCTTTCTTGTGGGGGCAAATGGAATAAATCTAATTCTATAACTATTCTTCAAACGTTGCAAGAGCCATCTTCTTCCCCCTGAGTCTTCTCCAGGCTAACCATTGTTGTTTCAACCAATTTTCATATGACTTAGACTTCAAGGCACTTCACCATCCTAGCTGACCACCTGTAAATGGTTGTATCAGCAAGCACCCTAGCATACCCAGGGTGGCTGCTAGCACAAGTTCTTAGATCTGCTTTTCTAAAGGAAAGCAACTCGAAATGGGTTAACAGTCTCACTTTAATCAATCAAACATATATCATTTACCTAGTTCAGGGGGAAAAGTCAGCACCCTGAACTTCAGAGAATGCAAACAGAATAAACACAAGTTAACAAGCAGAAGTTACAAGCAGACAAAGAAACAGATCAGCAGATGGACTTCCAACCATCTGACTATCACCTTCATACCTATTCAGTTACCAGAGAGGGAAGCACCAACATCTAGGCTTTTAAAAGCCGAGGGGCTAAATGGCTTCCTATAGTCTCATCTGGCCAAATCACACAACTCTTCTCAAAGTGAGCCCCAAAGCAAAACCTCACATCAGGACGTATATATAGCCTTCTCCTGGATCTGAGAATGTCACAGCCCTCTTGACCCACAGCCCAATCACAAAGCAACAAGGCAAGGGCATTCCCAAAAAACAAGCCTCCCGCCACAGGCTCCACGTGACCACATTCAGCTTATTAGGGGGCACAGTATACTTTCAAATAGGGGAAGGTTCTCAGAGCCACTTAAGCCACTTAAGCAAAGGGCCTAGGGTCAGGGAAGATCTTCAGATTCCCATAACATTGGTTCCCAACCTATCAATGTCTTTTCTAAATTGTGATGCCTAGAATTAAGAGCAACAGTCAGAAGGTAGTCTGAATAGGGCGGAACATACTAAGATGATCAAGCCCCTATTCCTGGAAACTATACCTCTCAACCCAGCCAAAGATCATATTATATTAGCTTCTTTCAGTAGTCATATGAAACTTATAACTAATAGTCAATTGCAGTGCAAAAAAACCTTTTTCTTTCCATTTGTTGTTTGTGAAACAGACAGATTTTTTTGAACACAAGTACATTTACTTCCATTAATTTTCATCTCTTAAAGGCACTATAGGTCAGTGTTTTCAAAGCAGGTTCCAGTTCAGCCTGTGACACTTACCAGTCTTTGTGATCCTGGGTAAATCATTCAACCTCTGACCGTCTAAGCAAATCTCACATTATTGTTGTGAGGGTCATATGATGTCAATTGCTTTGCAAACTTTAAAATGCTAGCTGCTATTATTAGAATTATTATTATTTTTGTCATTACTACTATTATCTCCACTACCATGGCTACTATCACAATTATTATTAAACACTAGGTGAGGCATAGTTGAATAACCCGTCTTGACAAAAAGAGTTTCCTCCTCCATATAGTGGAGAAAATATGAGTCTGGGAGAAAAAAAAAAGAATATTTTCCATTTTAATAGATTCAGTTCACTGTTTTCCAGGAGTGGGGAACCTGCAGTCTTGAGGCCGCATGTGGCCCTCTTGCATTCAAGCGTGGCCATTTCATGGAACCCAACCTTCACAGAGCCTTAATAAAATGATTTGTTCTGTAAAACTTGGACTCAGTCAAAAGGCTGCACTCAAGGACCTAGCAGGCCTCATGGGCTCTCAAGACTTTAGTTTCTGCACCCCTGTGGTCTATCAAGATGATTTTGCATCTTATGATTCTATGTATTAGCTATCTTTTCAACTTAGAATAGTCTGTGAATTTGACCAGTGAAAATTTCGCAAGGATGAATCTCTATTCTTATCCAAGATTTTTTTTTCTTTTAAATGGCTTGTTCATTTACTTTTGATATACAAGATTCAGTTCCACAATCACTTGAGTTTCAGATTTTCTCCCCTCCCCCCCCCATGGTGGCGTGCAATCATGTATAGGATCTGCAAATACTTTCACATTGTACAATAGTTTGGTTAGATAGAAGGGTTGTAACCTATGAGTGATCACTGGGGAAAAAAAAGCAAAACCAGACATGAAAGAGAAGGATAACGAGTTTTGCTTCAGTCTCCATTTAAACTATAGTCTTTCTCTCTGAATGTAGATATCTCCTTCCATCCTGAGGCTTGTAGGGTTGTCTTTCGCTGTGCGTTGTTGAGGATAGTCCAGTTTATCAAGGTTGGTCATCATATGTACGATGTGTCTGTGATTGTGTACAGGTTTTGCCTGGTTCTGCTCTTCTCACTTAGCATCAGTCCGTATAAGCCTCTCCAGGTAATTATGAAGTCCATCTCCTTCCCATTTCTTATAGCACAATAGTATTCTATTACATTCATATACCATAGCTTGTTCAGCCATTCACCAACTGATGGGCATCCCCTATATTTCCAGTTTTTTGCAACCACAA